>BSYR01000003.1:19867500-20485000 GCA_030270665.1 Hibiscus trionum | reverse complement strand
CTGCCAGCTGCAGCATAACTGTCGTGGGTCGTGCTCGTCCAATACCTAATTTCTGAAATACAGATTTTGGCATTAAATTAATACTAGCACCTAGATCAAAAAGTGCCTTACCCACGAATTTATCACCAATTATGCACGGTATTATGAAGCTCCCAGGATCCTTCTTTTTCTGGGGTGGATGCTTGTGCAGAATAGTCATGCATCCTTCTTTCATTTTAACCGTCTCAAATTCCCCAAGTCTGGATTTCTTCGACATAACATCCTTGAGAAATTTTGCATAACCAGGCATCTCCTTGATGGCATCTAACAACAGAATATTGATGTGAACCTGCTTAAAAATATCATAGATCTTTTTAAGCTAGAACTCCTGTTTCTGCTTCTGTAGCCGCTGTGGAAAAGGAGGTGGAGGACGATTATCTTCAATGCGTCCTTCCCATGGTATTCGGATCTGAGGAGGATTAGGTTCTTCATCCTTCTCCTCTATCCCTTCTGCTGTCGTGACATGTGTGGCGGTAGCAGGCTATTTATCGTCTGCCGGGGCAGCGTTCGCGGCAGTCGATTCTAGGGCTGGTTCCTTAACTGGTTCAGCTTTCTTCTCCGGCCCTGGTAATTGCTTCCCACTCCTAGTTGTGATAGCTTTGCACTGCTCATGTGTGGGTTGTCTAGCGACCTCAGTATCGCTAGGGAATCCTCCATTCTGCCTTGGCTTAATATGCTGGGAGACCTGACCCATCTGTGTCTCCAGTGATTTCAGAGTAGCTTCATGGTTAGTCATTCGCATCTCCGTTTTATCCATGAATGACTCAGTCTTCTTGACGAAGTGATCCATGTTTGCGATGTAAGTTCCTGTCTGTGACATAAATGTGGCCAAGGTCTGCTCCAGTATACTAGGTGTGGCTGCCGGCGGCTGTTGCGGCTGCTGTTGCGGTTGCTGCCGAGTCAGAATTCTAGGTGCCCCCAGATTTTGAGTGTTTTGTACTTGAGGATTCAGGGCGTTGTTTGGGTTGCTCCAGGAGAACTTGGGGTCTTTCCTCCAATTGGGATTGTAATTGTTGGAGTCATAGTTCCTTTGCTTGTTGAAGTTTCCAACATACATGCTTTCCTCTAGCTGTAGCGGGCAGTCTTCCGAACTATGATTCCCACTGCAAGTTTCACATACCTCTTCTGCAGAGTAGACAAGTTTTGAATCTTTCTTTAGCAAATTCTCTACTGCCTTTGTGAGGTACACAACCTGTGTCTTTAGGGAGTTATCAGCCTCATAATCCTTTACAGCTAGCACTCGTTTACCTCTCCTCAATGTGGGAAATTGCTCTTCATTCTTCGCCAAATTCTTTAGCACTACCATGGCTTCATCTGGATCTTTATCTAACAGCAACCCATTGGCTGCTGAATCGATTCTCATGCGAGTCTGTAGGTTGGCAGCATTGTAGAATTTGATGACTTGATTCCAAACAGGGAATCCGTGCATTGGGCAATTTCTCAGAAGAGTAGTAAACCTGTCCCATGCCTCGTGCATTGGCTCGTCATCTTCCTATTGAAAAGTAGCAATTTCGTTACGTAATCACTCAGATAAATGGGAAGGATTAAAACGAGATAAAAATTCATGAGTTAAATCTGCCCAAGTTCGTATTGAACCCAACGTTAGTTTGTTCCACCAAGTTTTTGCTCTATCCCTCAATGAATGGGGAAATAACCGAAGCCTCAGTATCTCCGGATTTACTCCTGGTAGTCTAAACGATCCACATATTTCTTGGAACGTTTTTAGATGTTCTCTGCATCCTCTGTAGCAGCACCACTAAACTGGCCAACGGAATTAATCATGTTGCACATGACATGTTTAAGCTCGAAGTTTTCAGCTTCCACGTCTGGCAAGGTGGTTTCTAGTTCCACATGATCATTGATCATGTAATCACGGCAGGACCGACGTGCGGCTACGGCAGTGGCGGGTTGTCCGTTTCCTTCATTCCCAATAGGATCTTTAGGGCCTTCAGGATTCTCTTGGCTGTTCCTCCCGTTATGCATGGCTTCTAATTGTTCCTCAATGTAATCGTTTCTGGCTATCAAGAGTCGGACTCGGTTACTAAGATTGCACGAGCGTTCGATTTCAGGATCTAGTTGATACTCAGGTTCCTTGCCTCGTCTCGATCTGCGCATAAGCAAATGAAAAACCTTGTGAAAAACACAGGGTGAACAATCCAAATAAAAACAGAAAAATTAAAAGAATGTGCAGTAAAAGTAGGGTAAAGATATATTGCCATTCCCCGGCAACGACGCCAAAAACTTATTGCGTGTAAAAGAGTCTATCACAATAGAGTGCAAGTGTACACGACACAAGTAGTAGTGTAACCCCCTTAGCCCGGCCTAGACGGTTGACCCGAACTACGAAGATTACACGGGGAAAACCAAAGTCAACCCGAAAGTCAACCTTGATTAACGACCCTTTTTTTTTCTTTTTAAACTTGTCTAGATGCACATTAACCCTAAGCGTACTCTTGAGGAACATTTATGTGAAAAGCTCAGCGATCGGATATCAATAAGGGACTCAATTGTACAAATCACGAATATTAGGGACCAAATTGCAAATTCTGGAAATTAGGAAGTCTTAACTGATTTTTAAGTTACCAATATTAAATTAGTCATATTACACGCTTCCCTGTCAAATTTTACCTTAATCGGACCTCTCAAACTCATGCAATTGCAAATACAATTTCCAGGACTAAAACGTAAAGCTTGCAAACCTCAAAACCATTCAAATCAGTGCCCAACAGTCACCTGTTTCGAAACGGGGTTGACTGTTCCGAAACACGGGTTCATTTCGAGACTTGTTTCAAAACAAGGCCTTCCAGTGGCCAAACCGTTTCGATACGGTCACCAGCCGTTTCGAAACACCAAGGCCATTACAGGCCCCTGTTTCGAAACGCCTATGAGTGTATCGATACGGGTTGCCCAAAAACTGCAGATTTTGCTGGTTTAACATGCATAAAACCACTCAATAGCATCCTAATGACTTCCAAATCATGCCAACAGGTCATCATATACATAAGGTACATGTTTGCAACTTCAAAACACATTCATGGCATCAAACATGGAATTCCACAAGATTATAGGCATGCATCCTAATATCCAAAATCAAACAACCAACAAAAAATCAAATCAAGCTTCAAAAGGCCAATTACAAATCCCAAAACATCAAAAGCATCAAGCCACAACTAGGGAGTCCAAAACATCTCCCAAAACACATCTTAGGTTCCCATTGCCAAAATATTAAAATCTAATAGTGTTATGAAAACATCACCATACATGAGCTTAGTTTCCCTTCGACTCTTAGCGTCCTTGTTGCCCTCAAACACTTCAATTATCTGCATTATTGGTTCAAGAGAGAGAGCGTAAGCACAATTGCTTAGTGAGGCATGCTCTAAAGAAACAACACAATAATGCTTTTTGTAAAACACTTTTAACAAAGCCTTTCATCACATAATCATCATTATTCACGCAACCTTGCATACATAACAAGCATCTCGTGCTTCATTAAAATCAACATGTCATATTGTCTTTCAAGTGATAATCCATAACCATTCACAACACAAAACACAATCGGATACGCGGATTACAAGCGTTGTCCCATACGCTTCATACACACTACTGAACACAGAAGGTGGAGTTTACCGGTACAATCACAACCCCCCAACACCCCTGATGGAGTTTAACGGTACAATCACAACCCCTCAACATCAGTCATCGGTAGTTGTATAATTTCACTAACGAGAACACGGGACACACAACACAAGATCCACACACGGACTTTTAACCACCATTGTGATCTTACCTTACTCGTTAGTGTACTTGGATGGAGTTTACGGTACAATCTCAACCCCTCAACATCCAAGGCGACTTTATTCACGGTGCACCCAATCCTATAGCCGGCTAACTATATCCGATTCAAGTACTTCAAAACCTTTACATCACTTGCCAATATACATCATATAATATCAACAACTCACTATTTTAAAGCATTAAACAAAGCCATTTAACATCATGCATCACTATGCATCAATACCACATTTACAATATGTCAAACCAAGGATCTCTTACCTTGAGCATCCTTCAACATATGACTTTCAAAACCAGCATTTACCATGCTAAAACATGCTTTCAAAACAGAATTTAAACATGCAAATATAATCAATGCATCAAACCACATCATGGCTCATCCAAGAGAGAGTTTTCCCAAAAGCTTACTCTTGAGCTTAGTTAAGTTGCTTAGACTTAAACTAAGCTCCCAAAACCTTCAAACATTTGTTTCAAAGCTGGAAATCCAACTTCACTCACCAATTCCGTTTCGCAAGCTTGCCGAAACGCCGATCAAGCCTCCAGATCAACACCACAAGTGTCCGAAGATGTCTCCCCTGTTTTAAACACATCAAAGCAGAGGATTAATGCATCATCATGCATTGAAATCTTCAGCCAACACTCTTAAACTCACTGCTCTATCTAAAGCCAACATTTCGGCTACCAAACACAACCGAAATCACCTCCAAACTCTTCCAAAACTTAACCCAGCCAAGATCCATCACTTCTAACCATTTCTAAACATCAATTAACATCCAAAATGAACCTAAAATCGTCCTTATACCTCCAGCTATAACAGAACACCAAGATCATCCCAAAATCCGCCATTTTCATAAGCAAAAACTTAGGAAACACAACCTATTCGGGATTGCATTGATAAAACCTCATTTACACATCATTAGACATCCAAAATACATTTAAAGATCATCTCAAAATAGAGCCCAAACAATCACAACGAAATTCCTCAAGATTTCCTCCAAATCTTGAGTTTTAAGACAAAATCAAGTTCATATCATTAAAACCATTTATAAAACTTAAATTAAGGATTGATAACTTGGGAATTTCAGTAAAGAAATGAGTATTTAGAGGAGAAGAACAACCTTACCTCTAAATGGTGATTTCTCCTTGATTTGAGCCAATTTTCTTGAAAATCCAATGAGGAAATCAAAAGGATTTGATGTAAGATGGATTAGAAACTAATTGATGATTGAAATCTCATCAATTGAAGTGAAGATCAAAGAAAAAGCTGCTGGAGAAAAGTGTTTGGATGATGGAATTTTGAGAGAAAAAGGAATGAGAAAGTTTTAGGAAAAAGTAGTTATGATCTTAACAAAAGGTAGTTTCTCTTCACTTCTAATTAATTAAAACATTAATTAATTCACTCAAATTAAAGAAAAATCTGGAGAAATCATTTTTGGTAAATTAGCTCCTTAAAGATTCAAAGTTTCAATCCTTCCAAAACAGTCACCACTGAACTTTTCAAAAATCGCATTTTAGTCACTATTTCAAAATGTTGCATTTCCAAACCTTATTTTGTAAAATTGACTTCACCACTCTCTTATATATATTAAAAGGGGATTTTTAGATATTTTTCCATAATTTTAAAGCATCCCGAACTAGACTTTCCCTAAAACCTTCTTTTATATTCGAACCGAAAATCAGACCGGTCCGGTTCAGAACCTAAACTTCTAAGCCCAAAATTGGGGTGTTACAACTCTCCCCCTTAAGAAATTTCGTCCTCGAAATTTACCTGGAGGAAGAGGTACAGAAACTGCTTCCTCATCTCATCCTTTCTTTCACACGTGGCTTCCTCAACACCACGATGCTTCCACAACACCTTAACCAATTCAATGATCCTGCCACGAAGAACTTTACTGTCTTAATCCAGAATTTCAATTGGCTCCTCATCATAGGTCAAGTCTGGATTCAACTCCACTTCCTCCACAAGCATAACATGCGAAGGATCCGATCTATACCTTCGAAGCATAGAAACATGAAACACATCATGAATCTTCTCCAACTCTTGCGGCAACCTCAGCTTGTACGCAACATGACCCACACGTTCAATCACCTCATATAGTCAATGTACCTAGGGCTCAACTTACCCTTTTGACCAAACCTCATCACCTTCTTCCAAGGCGAAACTTTCAAGAACACACGGTCACCTACCGCAAACTCAATCTCCTTACGCTTCAAATCCGCGTACGACTTCTGTCGATCAGAAGCTGCCTTCAAACGCTCACAAATGAGCTTCACCTTCTCGGTGGTTCCTTTGAACAAAGCTGACATTGAAAGCAACTTCTGACCTGTCTCAGCCCAACAAAGAGGAGTTCTGCACTTCCTCCCGTACAAGGCTTCATAAGGTGCCATTTGAATACTTGCCTGGTAGCTATTGTTATAAGCAAACTCTACGAAAGGCAAATGCTTCTCCCAAGAGCCTTGAAACTCAATCACACAGCACCTCAACATATCTTCCAGCACTTGGATAACACGCTCAGACTGTCCATCCGACTGTGGATGATAAGAAGTACTGAAATTCAGCCGTGTACCCAAAGCTTGATGCAAACATTCCCAGAAACGCGATGTAAACCTCGGATCTCTATCCGACACTATAGACTTTGGCACACCATGCAGTCGCACAATCTCAGCAATGTACAACTCTGCAAGCTTGTCCAAACTATACGTAGTATGCACATGTATGAAATGCGCACACTTCGTAAGGCGATCCACAATCACCCACACCGAATTCTTCTTCGATGGCGACAAAGGAAACCAGACACAAAGTCCATGGTAATCCTTTCCCACTTCCACTCAGGAATCCTCAACGGTTGCAACAACCTAGAAGGAAACTGATGCTCATCCTTAACTCGCTGACAAACCATGCACTTACTCACATACTCCGCAACATCTTTCTTTAATCCCACCCAATAGTACTCATCCTTAAGATCACGATACATCTTTGTACTACCAGGATGCATAGCAAAAGGACTACTATGAGCTTCAGTCAGAATAGCACGCCTCAACTCAGCATCATTCGGCACTACTATCCGACTTCCAAAAAATAAAACTCCATCATCATTAAAATAAAAATCTGACGGTCTACCCTCAGCAATGTCCTGAACATGTGGCACCAAGGAATCATCCAACAACTGCTTATCTTTTATCAACTGAACCAAGGATGGTTTCACTTGCAATTTAGCCACAAGACCTCCATCTCGCGAAATACTCAAGCTGGCAAACATAGCCCTCAACTCCACTACCACTTTCCTACTCAAAGCATCTGCTACGACATTAGCTTTTCCCAGATGGTACTCGATCGTCAGATCATAATCCTTAAGCAACTCCACCCAACGTCGTTGCCTAAGATTCAACTCTTTTTTAGACATCAAATACTTCAAACTTTTGTGATCCGTGTACGCAGTACACTTCTCACTATAACGCCCCGGTTTTGGGCTTGGAAGTTTTGGGTTTGGACCGGACCGGTCGGGTTGCGGTTCGAATATATAAAGGTGAAATTAGGAAAGCCTAGTTCGGGTTGCATTAAAAATATGGAAAAATGTCCTAAAATCCTCTTTTAATATATATAAGTGAACTGTGAAATCAATTTTACAAAATGAGGTTGGGAAGGGTGACATTTTGGCTAGTGACCAAAATGTAATTTTTGAAAGTTGCGTGACTGTTTTAGAAAGGATTGAAACTTTGAATCTTTAAGGAGCTATTTACCCAATGGGAGTTTCTCCAGATTTTTCTGAAATATTAAAGGTTTATTAAATGGTTTTTAAATAAAAGAAAAGTGGAGGGAAGATATTTTGTCATTTTCTAACTAACTTTTCTCTCAATCTTCTACTTTCTTTTCCCTCATTTTCTCTCAACCCAAACATCTTTTCTCCAGAGATTTTCTTCTGATTTTGTCACCTAAACATCTCTTTTCAATTCTCTTTAGATCTCTAATCATTTCTTCAACAAAACCTCACCATTTGCTAAGTGGAATTTTCAAGATTTTGGTTCCAAAAAGGGAGAAACTCAAGTTTGGAGGGGAGGAAGATTCGTGAGCATTTGAGGTGGTGTGGAAGGTTTCGGATGCTTGGAAGGCTTGTTGGCTAGCCTTGTTTTGTGTATCGGTGAGTGAAGTTGGGTTTTCAGCTTTTAAACCAAGGTTTAAAGGTTTGGGAGCTTAGTTTAAGTCTAAACAACTTTGCTAAGCTCAAGAGTAAGTAAATGGATTTTCGCTCTTGGTTTGTGTTGTGAATTGGCTTTTTAAGCAATTGTGATTGATGGTTGCAATGCATATGATTTGCATGTTTTAAATTCTGTTTGGAAGCATGTTTTAGCATGGTTTAATGCTGGTTTTGAAAGCCATATGTGAAGGATGCTCAAGGTAAGAGATCCTTGGTTTTGTACATGGAAATTGTGGTTTTGATGCATGGTGTTGCATGTTGTTTAATGGCTTTGTGTAATGCTTTAAAAACAGTGAATTGATGATGGTGAATGATGAATTTTGCATTATGGTTATGCATGTGAATTAAAGGATTAATGTGGTAAGATGGTTATATTGGTAAGTGATGTAAGTGGTTCTTGGTTCTTTGATCGGATATAGTTAGCCGGCTATAGGATTGGGTGCACCGTGAATAAAGTCGCCTTGGATGTGGAGTGGTTAAGTGTGAACCGGTAAACTCCATCCAAGTATCCTAACGAGATGGTTAAGGTTATAATGGTGATTGGAATCCCATTCGAGGACCTTGGGTAAGCAAAGGTAATAATGGTGGTTAAAATTCCATTGGTGGACCTTGTGGTTGTTAAGATCACAATGGTGGTGTAAAGTCCATGTGTGGATCTTGTATAGGGTGTCCCGGATCTCGTTAGGGATGTTATACAACTACCAATCGGTGATGCTAAGGTTATATGGTGTTTAAAAGTCCATATATGGGAACCTTGTGCATGTTAAGGTTGTATGGTGGTTAAAAGTCCATACATGGGAACCTTGTGAAAGTTAAGGTTGTATGGTGTTTAAAAGTCCATACATGGGAACCTTGTGAAAGTTAAGGTTGTATGGTGGTTAAAAGTCCATACATGGGAACCTTGTGAAAGTTAAGGTTGTATGGTGTTTAAAAGTCCATACATGGGAACCTTGTGAAAGTTAAGGTTGTATGGTGTTTAAAAGTCCATACATGGGAACCTTGTGAATGGTAAGGTCAAATGGTGTTTAAAAGTCCATTTGGGGACCTTGGATTGGTAGGGTGTATGAAGCGTGGGGACAACGCTTGTGATCCGCGTATCCGATTGGATGTTGAGTTGAAAAGTGGATTTGGTTGATCACTTGGAAGCCAATATAATGTTCTTGAAATTAATGAAGCATGAGATGCTTGAATTGATGCATGGTTGCATGAGATTTGCTTAATGTATTATGAATGCATGTGTACTTGTTAGTTTGAACAAGTGTTGATTATCTATTGAGGATGGTGCATGTGTGCATGAGATCTCTTTAGTGCATTGAAGTCTTGTGAAGACTTGTTTTCAAAAGCATGAGTTGCAAATATTGATGTTGTGGTTCATATGTTGCATTTGTAATGCATGTGTTTTAATGAATGAGAAAATGGTTTAAAAGGTTTATTGCTTAAAGTGATAATCAAGGATGAGAAAGGTATGTTGTGAATTGGAAGTGACTTCCAAGGGTTTGAATTTAACCTTGCATATGGTGTTTATGCATGGTGTGGTTAAATTGATGGTTTTGCAAGTTTATGTTTTGAAAAGGCATGCTTAGCTTTCTAAGCTAAGGATTGGTTTTCATGATTGAGCAATGCATGGTTTTAAGCACGTTGTTGAAAAGGGGTTTTCAAACAATGCTTTGGTTTATGAAATCGAGTTGCTTTTAAAAGTGGTTTTATGATTCGCTGCATTGATGGTGTTTTGGTTTTGAGCATTCCTCACTAAGCATTATGTGCTTACGCTCCTTTTTGTCCATCAATGCAGACATTTGAAGTTGGAGCAGCGAGAAGCAAGGGATTCAAGGGGGAACTCCACTTGAGATGTATGTCTCGGTTAATAGCTATAGATAATAAAGGCAATGGGGGAAGAATCTCTTATATTGTTGTTTAGAGAGGATTTGTATGTTGGACAAGTTTGGTTTATGTTTTTGAACTATGTGGTGTAAGCTTGCAACGTTTGAATCTTCTTATGCTTAAGTTGTTATGTTATGCTTCTTGTTTGAAAAGCATGATTGAGTGTTGGATGTGTTGAATGAGTTGGTGCATCTAGGGGTGGTTTTGTATCTAGATTTTGATGCAAATTGGTAGGTTTGATGTTTGGCATGTTGTTGATTTATTGTGGAATGGTTTGGAGCACGTTTGATGGGGTTTAAAGGTGTTAAAACAGGCCAAACTGCTGTTTCTGGGCAGGGTGTTTCGAAACACCCTTGCCTGTTTCGAAACAGGCCCTTGTTTTGGCTAGGGTGTTCCTGAACGGCCTAGCCCATTTCTGAACACTTTGGCTACTGCCAAGGGGTGTTCCTGAACGGCCTAGACCCGTTTCTGAACACCTGATGGTTTGCAAGCTTTACGTTTTAGTCCCGTTTCTTGTTTGTACAATTTCTTGAGTTTGAGATGTCCATTTGAGATGAAATGTTGCAGAGAGGCATGAAACATGACTAATTTCATAATGGTAACTTAAAAATTGGTAAAGTCCTCTTAATTTTCAGAATTTACAATTTGGTCCCTAATTTCGTATTTTGTGCAATTGGGTCCCTTATCGTTTTCCGATTGCTGTGATTTTTGAGTATGCTTATCTCAAGAGTATGCCTAGGTTAAATGTGCATCTAGACAAGTTTAAAAAGAAAAAAAAAGGGTCGTTAATCAAGGTTGACTTTCGGGTTGACTTTGGTTTTCCCCGTGTAATCTTCGTAGTTTGGGTCAACCGTCTAGGCCGGGCTACGGGGGTTACATTTGGTGGTATCAGAGCTGAGTTGCGAATTCTTGGGGAAAGCGGTAAGTTTTTTTAATGTGTGTTGATGTTACCCTGATGTGTGGTTGAAAGTTGGTTGAAACACGTGTTTCTGAGCAAATTGTTGATGCTTTTAGCATGCTTTTTGGTTATGAATCTTTGCTGAGTTAATGTGGATTTGTGCTGATGTTATGCTGGTGATGTGAGCTGATTTTATGCATGATGGAAGTGTAATGGGTATGATATGTTGATGATGTTATGCTGTTGCAAGTGGACGCTGTTTGATGTAAGCATGATCGAAATGTTGTTTGATATGCTTGATGTTGAGATATCCATGTTTGTGTTGACTGTTATGTCATGAAAAAGGGGAGAATTCGGGATACCCATTGCCTTATTATTATAGCTATTGTGTTATTTTGGAGTTGGAGTTTGAATCCTTGCTTAAAGCTGGTCTGATCAATTTGTTTGTTTTGTTATGATTGCTTGTTGTTAATAGTATGGCGAAATCAATGAGAGAATGGCAATTGGGTGAGATGGTTGCTGCTTTAGAGCAGGTTGTTAAGGCGTGGAATTCACCTTTTAGTGGAGGTGTTTCGTCTCAGTCTTCAGTGCCTGGAGTTGAGGTAGTAAGGCAGGAGGAAGAAGTTGGTTCTGTGATGAAAATTTCATCACCTGTTGTTCAGGAGGTGTTGGGAACATCTCAGGCTGTGGCAAAAGTGAAGTCGGTAGACGTGCTGGTGGTGGGATGTGTGGGTTTGTCGAAACAGCGTTTACATGATTTGGGAGCTGTGGAGTATCATGGTTCGTCACCTGAGACGTTTGGGGCCTGGTTGGCCGGTGTAATTCTGATTTTGGATCAGGAAGGTTTTGATTATGCCTGTAAGCTGGGAAGTGTTGTCACATTGATGTTGGAGGACGCATGTGCCTGGTGGACATCTGTGGCGGTGGCATCGCACATCCACGATATAGATTGGGACTTCTTTGTGTCTGCCTTTTATGAAAGGTATCTTGGGGAAAAATTCCCAAGGGTTAAGCAAGTCGAAGGTAGAGCAGATCTGGGGCAAGTGCTGCTTGATCAAGGAGTGGAGGCTCAGCTACCAGTGTGTGACTGTTGTGGAAGGCGCCATGTTGGAGGTTGTTGGGGCGCAGGTGCTTGTTGGAACTGTGGTTCTAAAGAGCATGTGAAGCGAGATTGTCCTCTTGTGGTAAAGTCAGCTTCAGTGGTAGCAAAAGGGTCTCTGAAGGGTCGTGGGCACGGCCGAGGCAAGGTTCGGAGGTGGCAGAAAGAGCAGAAAGTTGTGAAGAGTTTGAAAGAGGAAATCTGTTGGAAATGTGGGTCTGTTGGACACATGAGACGTGATTGTTTGATGTTGGCTAGGAACCGCCAGGGTTCTTTACCGCAGGGAGATGGTGGTGATCTTAGTGTGCTAGCTGATGCTGCGGCGGTGCAGCTGGAGGATGGTGGTTCTGCGTGGAAGAGAGCTCGTCTGTTGAAGCTTCAGGGCGGTGAGGTGTTTTCAGGTAACCTTGTTAAGTAGCCTTTTCTCCAGTATCCTAGTTTGGTATCTGTTGGTTTTTCTTGCGTAGTGAGTATGGTTTTGTTGTTAGCATGTTGAGATAGTTGATGTTGCTGTTTGGGAACCTCCTTAGTGTGAAGAGGGCTTTAGTGAGTATCTTGTGGATAATGAGTTGTTAGAATGATAGAATGGGTCAAGTTAGAAGTGAGGTGGAGGGGTTGTTCTTAGACGGATTCTGAGGATGTTATTGGAGGGTGTGAACTGGCATTCATGCACAGTTAAAATCATTGTTATATGCTATATTTTATATGTGCTGGTCCATGCATACATGTGGCATGACATTAGAGGTTTTGCATACATGTACATCAGGCATTGTAGGGCATATTGGTGACCATGCATACGAACGTTCACACTCGCTAATAACTAATCGAGTCTGTTAGTGTTGTGGTTGGGTTAGGTTGGATGATGGGTTTTAGAGGTTGTTTTGGTGCTGAGTGAAGGATAGAAGTAAAGGAGGGTATTAAGCATGTTGTTAGTAATAGTGAGTGCGGTATAGTATGTGGTAGAAAGAAGGTGTTTGGTGCTTAATGAGTTTGGTGGTTTGGTGGAGAGGAGTACCGGTTGAAGTTAGAAACGGTCATGTGGTTTTGAATGGCTAGTAGAAGAGGTAGTTCCTTGGTGTTAAGTGATGTTGCAGGTTAGTGGTTGTGTTTTTAAAGTGCTGAGGTAGCTTGGCATGGATGTTGTAATAGAAGGGTTGTTTATGTGGGTGAGAGTTCGTAGCAATCTTCGAGGAGTTGAGAAGATGGTATGTATGTTCAGGTTGGGCGGTGTTCTAGTAAGGCAAGTGTGGTGGTCAAAGCTTGAGGTGGAAAGGCATTGTGAGATCGAAGGCCATTGTTGGTTGAATGAGTTGTTGTGGGAAGTGGTTGGTTGGTTGTGAGTAAGTGAATTTTCTTTTGAAATCAGTTGGTGGTGTGTGGAACGGCTGGCGGAGTCAAGGTTGGGGTTTGTGATGTAAATTTTGGATTTTGTGTGAGTAGCCCTGGTGAGTTGTTATGACAATGACAACAGCAGATGTGAAGGAATGTCAGCTTTATGTTGAGGAGTTTGGGTAGGCGGTTGTTGCTTAAGAATTTTTGCTTGTTGAGAAATCTTTGAAAGAGGTCGGGGAGGTTGCAAAGAGTATTAGAAGCAGTGAAGGTTGTGTGTTACATAGTGGCTGATTGAATTGGTTGGTGTCACTGTGTGAACAAGTTTTGGGAGTTGTGTGTTAAGGTGGAATATGTTGTAAAAAGTTTGAGGTTCTTCAGGTTGTTGTTGAGGCTATGTGCAGTCTGGAAGTGTGAAAAGTTAAGATGTGGTTAACATCTGAGTGTTCTGGAATTTGTGAACAGTATGTGGTGGTGTTGAGTTTGGGTGGAGTTTGTGGAGAGAGTGTTCAGTGGTAGTTAAGTCTCTTGTGTTGTTTGCGTGTTTCTTGAGAAGTTTGGTTGTGCTCTTTTCGCCAGTTGAAATTTCGGGGACGAAATTTCCTAAGAGGGGGAGAGTTGTAACGCCCCGGTTTTGGGCTTGGAAGTTTTGGGTTTGGACCGGACCGGTCGGGTTGCGGTTCGAATATATAAAGGTGAAATTAGGAAAGCCTAGTTCGGGTTGCATTAAAAATATGGAAAAATGTCCTAAAATCCTCTTTTAATATATATAAGTGAACTGTGAAATCAATTTTACAAAATGAGGTTGGGAAGGGTGACATTTTGGCTAGTGACCAAAATGTAATTTTTGAAAGTTGCGTGACTGTTTTAGAAAGGATTGAAACTTTGAATCTTTAAGGAGCTATTTACCCAATGGGAGTTTCTCCAGATTTTTCTAAAATATTAAAGGTTTATTAAATGGTTTTTAAATAAAAGAAAAGTGGAGGGAAGATATTTTGTCATTTTCTAACTAACTTTTCTCTCAATCTTCTACTTTCTTTTCCCTCATTTTCTCTCAACCCAAACATCTTTTCTCCAGAGATTTCTTCTGATTTTGTCACCTAAACATCTCTTTTCAATTCTCTTTTGATCTCTAATCATTTCTTCAACAAAACCTCACCATTTGCTAAGTGGAATTTTCAAGATTTTGGTTCCAAAAAGGGAGAAACTCAAGTTTGGAGGGGAGGAAGATCCGTGAGCATTTGAGGTGGTGTGGAAGGTTTCGGATGCTTGGAAGGCTTGTTGGCTAGCCTTGTTTTGTGTATCGGTGAGTGAAGTTGGGTTTTCAGCTTTTAAACCAAGGTTTGAAGGTTTGGGAGCTTAGTTTAAGTCTAAACAACTTTGCTAAGCTCAAGAGTAAGTAAATGGATTTTCGCTCTTGGTTTGTGTTGTGAATTGGCTTTTTAAGCAATTGTGATTGATGGTTGCAATGCATATGATTTGCATGTTTTAAATTCTGTTTGGAAGCATGTTTTAGCATGGTTTAATGATGGTTTTGAAAGCCATATGTGAAGGATGCTCAAGGTAAGAGATCCTTGGTTTTGTACATGGAAATTGTGGTTTTGATGCATGGTGTTGCATGTTGTTTAATGGCTTTGTGTAATGCTTTAAAAACAGTGAATTGATGATGGTAAATGATGAATTTTGCATTATGGTTATGCATGTGAATTAAAGGATTAATGTGGTAAGATGGTTATATTGGTAAGTGATGTAAGTGGTTCTTGGTTCTTTGATCAGATATAGTTAGCCGGCTATAGGATTGGGTGCACCGTGAATAAAGTCGCCTTGGATGTGGAGTGGTTAAGTGTGAACCGGTAAACTCCATCCAAGTATCCTAACGAGATGGTTAAGGTTATAATGGTGATTGGAATCCCATTCGAGGACCTTGGGTAAGCAAAGGTAATAATGGTGGTTAAAATTCCATTGGTGGACCTTGTGCTTGTTAAGATCACAATGGTGGTGTAAAGTCCATGTGTGGATCTTGTATAGGGTGTCCCGGATCTCGTTAGGGATGTTATACAACTACCAATTGGTGATGCTAAGGTTATATGGTGTTTAAAAGTCCATATATGGGAACCTTGTGCATGTTAAGGTTGTATGGTGGTTAAAAGTCCATACATGGGAACCTTGTGAAAGTTAAGGTTGTATGGTGTTTAAAAGTCCATACATGGGAACCTTGTGAAAGTTAAGGTTGTATGGTGGTTAAAAGTCCATACATGGGAACCTTGTGAAAGTTAAGGTTGTATGGTGTTTAAAAGTCCATACATGGGAACCTTGTGAATGTTAAGGTTGTATGGTGTTTAAAAGTCCATACATGGGAACCTTGTGAATGGTAAGGTCAAATGGTGTTTAAAAGTCCATTTGGGGACCTTGGATTGGTAGGGTGTATGAAGCGTGGGGACAACGCTTGTGATCCGCGTATCCGATTGGATGTTGAGTTGAAAAGTGGATTTGGTTGATCACTTGGAAGCCAATATAATGTTCTTGAATTTAATGAAGCATGAGATGCTTGAATTGATGCATGGTTGCATGAGATTTGCTTAATGTATTATGAATGCATGTGTACTTGTTAGTTTGAACAAGTGTTGATTATCTATTGAGGATGGTGCATGTGTGCATGAGATCTCTTTAGTGCATTGAAGTCTTGTGAAGACTTGTTTTCAAAAGCATGAGTTGCAAATATTGATGTTGTGGTTCATATGTTGCATTTGTAATGCATGTGTTTTAATGAATGAGAAAATGGTTTAAAAGGTTTATTGCTTAAAGTGATAATCAAGGATGAGAAAGGTATGTTGTGAATTGGAAGTGACTTCCAAGGGTTTGAATTTAACCTTGCATATGGTGTTTATGCATGGTGTGGTTAAATTGATGGTTTTGCAAGTTTATGTTTTGAAAAGGCTTGCTTAGCTTTCTAAGCTAAGGATTGGTTTTCATGATTGAGCAATGCATGGTTTTAAGCACGTTGTTGAAAAGGGGTTTTCAAACAATGCTTTGGTTTATGAAATCGAGTTGCTTTTAAAAGTGGTTTTATGATTCGCTGCATTGATGGTGTTTTGGTTTTGAGCATTCCTCACTAAGCATTATGTGCTTACGCTCCTTTTTGTCCATCAATGCAGACATTTGAAGTTGGAGCAGCGAGAAGCAAGGGATTCAAGGGGGAACTCCACTTGAGATGTATGTCTCGGTTAATAGCTATAGATAATAAAGGCAATGGGGGAAGAATCTCTTATATTGTTGTTTAGAGAGGATTTGTATGTTGGACAAGTTTGGTTTATGTTTTTGAACTATGTGGTGTAAGCTTGCAACGTTTGAATCTTCTTATGCTTAAGTTGTTATGCTATGCTTCTTGTTTGAAAAGCATGATTGAGTGTTGGATGTGTTGAATGAGTTGGTTCATCTAGGGGTGGTTTTGTATCTAGATTTTGATGCAAATTGGTAGGTTTGATGTTTGGCATGTTGTTGATTTATTGTGGAATGGTTTGGAGCACGTTTGATGGGGTTTAAAGGTGTTAAAACAGGCCAAACTGCTGTTTCTGGGCAGGGTGTTTCGAAACACCCTTGCCTGTTTCGAAACAAGCCCTTGTTTTGGCTAGGGTGTTCCTGAACGGCCTAGCCCGTTTCTGAACACTTTGGCTACTGCCAAGGGGTGTTCCTGAACGGCCTAGACCCGTTTCTGAACACCTGATGGTTTGCAAGCTTTACGTTTTAGTCCCGTTTCTTGTTTGTGCAATTTCTTGAGTTTGAGATGAAATTTTGCAGAGAGGCATAAAACATGACTAATTTCATAATGGTAACCTAAAAATTGGTAAAGTCCTCTTAATTTTCAGAATTTACAATTTGGTCCCTAATTTCGTATTTTGTGCAATTGGGTCCCTTATCGTTTTCCGATTGCTGTGATTTTTGAGTATGCTTATCTCAAGAGTATGCCTAGGTTAAATGTGCATCTAGACAAGTTTAAAAAGAAAAAAAAGGGTCGTTAATCAAGGTTGACTTTCGGGTTGACTTTGGTTTTCCCCGTGTAATCTTCGTAGTTCGGGTCAACCGTCTAGGCCGGGCTACGGGGGTTACATCTCACCGTACAGGTAATGTCTCCAAATTTTCAAAGGAAAGACCGCCGCAGCTAACTCAATGTCATGCGTAGGATAATTGCGCTCATGCACCTTCAACTGGCGCGATGCATAAGCCACCACCTTACCCTCTTGCATCAACACACACCCCAAACCAACATAGGATGCATCGCTGTACACCACAAACTCTTTCCCTGATTCAGGTTGAACCAAGATAGGAGCTTGCATCAAAGCTGCCTTAAGCTTCTCAAAAGCCTATTGTCTTGCCTCCTTCCACTCATACTTGACATCCTTCTGCAACAACTTCGTCAAAGGTGCAGCAATCTTTGAAAATCCATCCACGAACCTTCGATAGTATCCTGCCAATCCAAGGAAACTACGGACTTCATGAACAGACTTAGGAGGCTTCCAATTCATCACCGTCTCAATCTTCTGAGGATTAACACGAATCCCCTCAGCAGAAATCACATGACCAAGGAACACAACTTCCCTAAGCCAAAATTCACACTTTCTCAGCTTAGCATAAAGCTGATTCTCCAACAAAGCCTGCAACACAATCCTCAAATGCCCTTCATGCTCCTCCTCAGTACGAGAGTACACAAGAATATCATCAATGAACACCACAACAAACTTGTCCAAGTATTCATGGAACACTCTATTCATCATGTCCATAAAAGCTGCAGGAGCATTCGTCAAACCAAACGGCATCACAAGGAACTCATAATGCCCATACCTCGTCCTAAAGGCTGTTTTTGGCACATCCACATCCTTCACCTTGAGCTGATAATAACCTGACCTTAAGTCAATCTTAGAGAACACAGCCGCTCCCCGAAATTGATCAAAAAGATCATCAATTCTCGGTAAAGGAAACCGATTCTTGATAGTCAACTTGTTCAGCTGACGATAATCGATGCACATTCTCATAGTGCCATCCTTTTTCTTCACCAACAAGACCGGTGCACCCCAAGGTGACACACTCGACCGAATGAAACCACGATCAAGCAATTCTTGAAGTTGCGTCTTCAGCTCCTTCATCTCTTTAGTTGCCATTCGGTAAGGAGTAATGGACACTGGAGTTGTGTTTTCATACATCTCAATTCCAAACTCCACCTCTCGACTAGGAGGCAATCCAGGTAACTCCTCCGGAAATACTCCAGGAAACTCTCGCACAGTCCTGATATCCTGAACTCGCAACTTCTTAGAGCTAGGATTCATCACAAAGGCTAGGTAGGCCTCACAACCCTGCCTCAGCATACGGCTCGCTTCCAATGTAGACACCATATTGGCAAGAAACTTCACATTCTCACCAACCACTACCACCTCGTAATCATCCGCAAGTTTCAATGAAACCTGCTTGTTCTCAAAATCCACTACAGCTCGATGTTCAACCAGCCAATCCATACCAAGGATTACATCAAAACCATAGAATGGCAATTCCATGAGGTCAACAAGAAAAACATGGTTTTGCACTACCAAAGGGCATCTTCTATACATCTTCCGTGTCACAACGGTCTCACCAAAGGAACTAGTTACACACATACCAACATCCAAAGACTCAACAGGTAAACCAAGCAATTGAGCATGTTCACGCAATATGTATTAGTGTGTAGATCCAGAATCAATAAAGGAAAGTAATGATAAGGATTGCAAAGTAAAGGTACCTGCGATCACACCCGTATCATTTCTTCCCTCTCGCTGAGCATACACTCGAGTCTGGCCACCACCCTCAGGTTGAACAGCCACCACATGCGCCACATTCCTTCCACCATCATCTCTGCACTGGAAGTTACCACGGCCGCGCCCACGACCTCTCTGTGGTGCAACAACCCCAGGAGCATGTCCCTGACCACCACCGGCCAACAAAGGACACTCCCTCCTCATGTGGTCTGCCGAACCACAATTCCAGCACGAATTACCGGTCACTGCAATAGGAGCCTGAACCTCTCTCGCTGCTCGAGAACAATCTCGCCTCAGATGGCCACGCGATCCACACGTCCAGCACGTGTTCTGATCAGCTCTCATCCTTTCCCCCTGAACAGGCACACCTTGCCCTCCATTACCACGTCTAGCAGAAGACTGATACCTCTTATCTCGTCCTCTCTTGTTCCGTCCACCACCGGAACTATACTCAACAGTTCTTTTGCCCAAGCCAGAACTAACGCCTCTGGAAGACAGACCCAGATTCTGCTCAATGTCCTTTTCCCTACTCACCAGCACATCAAAATCCGTGTACTCAGCTGCAAGCATAAAGGTCTTCACATCCGTCACTAAACCATATCGGAAATGTTCACACCTCTCCCGCTCATCAGGGATAAGCTCAGGTGCGTACTGACTAAGACGGACAAACTGGATCTCATACTCAGCCACCGTCATGCTTCCTTGCACAAGAGACATGAATTCCCTTTTCTTCTCATCTAGGTATCGCACACCTAGATACTTTCGCTTGAACGCGTTCAGAAAGAACGTCCAAGTCACATCAACTTCCTCCATTCCGAAGACAGTGGTCATCCACCAAGTATACGCATCATCATGTAACGGCGATACTACATAACCTAACTTCTGCACATCGTTGCAGTTCATTTGTTCCAATATCCTCTTGGTGCTTTCCAACCAAGATTCAGAAACTTCAGGAGATAAACCTCTGAACTCAGTCCCTCCCAGACTGCGAAGACGTTCCAAAGGTAATCTCACGTTAGCATCACCCTGATGCGCAGCTCCGTGAGCTCCAGCTACTACTGCCTGAAAGGCTCCAGTAATAGCCTGTATCAAAACAGTCATGTCAGGAGCAGCTTGCCCCTGCACACCATCAGGTCCAGCGACCCCAGCACCAGCTCCAACACCAGCACCATCACCTCCAGCACCACCACTAGGAGAAGGAGGTAAATCCACAACATTATCAGCGTTTCCCTCGTTCTCATTCTGAGCCATAGCTCTCGTATTCACCCTCATTTCTCTACGAGGCCCCATTTACAAGAAAAACAATGCACTGACACAAATGCAATAAACATTATTAGGCTCAACAAGGCAAGTAATCCAAGAACTCAAGCTCATTTTCCAAAAATAATTCCTTTCATTAGTTTTGATATGGCAATGAGCTCCTCTAACATGCTTCAACATAGCATAGCATCACAATTGCAACATACTTTACAATTAATACATCATACTTTCATTTAAAAGGCATATCATGCAATCACACATACTTCACCCACATAACCATTCCCATTTACACGAGAACTCGGCTCTGATACCACCAAATGTAACCCCCTTAGCCCGGCCTAGACGGTTGACCCGAACTACGAAGATTACACAGGGAAAACCAAAGTCAACCCTAAAGTCAACCTTGATTAACGACCCTTTTTTTCTTTTTAAACTTGTCTAGATGCGCATTGACCCTAAGCGTACTCTTGAGAAACATTTATGTGAAAAGCTTAGCGATCGGATATCAATAAGGGACTCAATTGCACAAATCACGAATATTAGGGACCAAATTGCAAATTCTGAAAATTAGGAGGTCTTAACTATTTTTTAAGTTACCAATATTAAATTAGTCATATTACACGCTTCCCTGTCAAATTTCACCTTAATCGGACCTCTCAAACTCATGCAATTGCAAATACAATTTCCAGGACTAAAACGTAAAGCTTGCAAACCTCAAAACCATTCAAATCAGTGCCCAACGGTCATCTGTTTCGAAATGGGGTTGACCATTCCGAAACACGGGTTCGTTTCGAGACTTGTTTCTAAATAGGGCCTTCCAGTGGCCAAACCGTTTCGATACGGTCACCAGCCGTTTCGAAACACCAAGGCCATTATAGGCCCCCGTTTCGAAACGCCTATGAGTGTATCGATACGGGTTGCCCAGAAACTGCAGATTTTGCTGGTTTAACATGCATAAAACCACTCAATAGCATCCTAATGACTTCCAAATCATGCCAACAAGTCATCATACACATAAGGTACATGTTTGCAACTTCAAAACACATTCATGGCATCAAACATGAAATTCCACAAGACTATAGGCATGCATCCTAATATCCAAAATCAACCAACCAACAAAACATCAAATCAAGCTTCAAAAGGCCAATTACAAATCCCAAAACATCAAAAGCATCAAGCCACAACTAGGGATTCCAAAACATCTCCCAAAACACATCTTGGGTTCCCATTGCAAAAATATCAAAATCTAATAGTGTTATGAAAACATCACCATACATGAGCTTAGTTTCCCTTGGACTCTTAGCCTCCTTGTTGCCCTCAAACACTTCAATTATCTGCATTATTGGTTCAAGAGAGAGAGCATATGCACAATTTCTTAGTGAGGCATGCTCTAAAGAAACAACACAATAATGCTTTTTGTAAAACACTTTTAACAAAGCCTTTCATCACATAATCATCATTATTCACGCAACTTGCATACATAACAAGCATCTCGTGCTTCATTAAAATCAACATGTCATATTGGCTTTCAAGTGATAATCCATAACCATTTACAACACAAAACACAATCGGATACGCGGATTACAAGCGTTGTCCCATACGCTTCATACACACTACCAAACACACAAGGTGGAGTTTACCGGTACAATCACAACCCCTCAACACCCGTGATGGAGTTTAACAGTACAATCACAACCCCTCAACATCACTCATCGGTAGTTGTATAATTTCACTAACGAGAACACGAGACACACAACACAAGATCCACACACGGACTTTTAACCACCGTTGTGATCTTACCTTACTCGTTAGTGTACTTGGATGGAGTTTACGGTACAATCTCAACCCCTCAACATCCAAGGCGACTTTATTCACGGTGCACCCAATCCTATAGCCGGCTAACTATATCCGATTCAAGTACTTAAAAACCTTTACATCACTTGCCAATATACATCATATAACATCAACAACTCACTGTTTTAAAGCATTAAACAAAGTCATTTAACATCATGCGTCACTATGCATCAAAACCACATTTACAATATGTCAAACCAATGATCTCTTACCTTGAGCATCCTTCAACATATGGCTTTCAAAACCAGCATTTACCATGCTAAAACATGCTTTCAAAACAGAATTTAAACATGCAAATATAATCAATGCATCAAACCACATCATGGCTCATCCAAGAGAGAGTTTTCCCGAAAGCTTACTCTTGAGCTTAGTTAAGTTGCTTAGACTTAGACAAAGCTCCCAAAACCTTCAAACATTTGTTTCAAAGCTGGAAATCCAACTTCACTCACCAATTCCGTTTCGCAAGCTTGCCGAAACGCCGATCAAGCCTCCGGATCAACACCACAAGTGTCCAAGATGTCTCCCCTCTTTTAAACACATCAAAGCAGAGGATTAATGCATCATCATGCATTGAAATCTTCAGCCAACACTCTTAAACTCACTGCTCTATCTAAAGCCAACATTTCGGCTACCAAACACAACCGAAATCACCTCCAAACTCTTCCAAAACTTAACCCAGCCAAGATCCATCACTTCTAACCATTTCTAAACATCAATTAACATCCAAAATGAACCTAAACTCGTCCTTATACCTCCAGCTATAACAGAACACCAAGATCACCCCAAAAACCACCATTTTCATAAGCAAAAACTTAGGAAACACAACCTATTCAGGATTGCATTGATAAAACCTCATTTACACATCATTAGACATCCAAAATAAATTTAAAGATCATCTCAAAACAGAGCCCAAACAATCAGAACGAAATTCCTCAAGATTTCCTCCAATTCTTGAGTTTTAAGCCAAAATCAAGTTCATATCATTAAAACCATTTATAAAACTTAAATTAAGGATTGATAACTTGGGAATTTCAGTAAAGAACTAAGAATTTAGAGGAGAAGAACAACCTTACTTCTAAATGGCGATTTCTCCTTGATTTGAGCCAATTTTCTTGAAAATCCAAAGAGGAAATCAAAAGGATTTGATGTAAGATGGATTAGAAACTAATTGATGATTGACATCTCATCAATTGAAGTGAAGATCAAAGAAAAAGCTGCTGAGAAAAGTGTTTGGATGATGGAATTTTGAGAGAAAAAGGAATGAGAAAGTTTTAGGAAAAAGTAGTTATGATCTTAACAAAAGGTAGTTTCTCTTCACTTCTAATTGATTAAAACATTAATTAATTCACTAAAATTAAAGAAAAATCTGGAGAAATCATTTTTGGTAAATTAGCTCCTTAAAGATTCAAAGTTTCAATCCTTACAAAACAGTCACCACTGAACTTTTCAAAAATCGCATTTTAGTCACTATTTCAAAATGTTGCATTTCCAAACCTTATTTTGTAAAATTGACTTCACCACTCTCTTATATATATTAAAATAGGATTTTTAGATATTTTTCCATAATTTTAAAGCATCCCGAACTAGGCTTTCCCTAAAACCTCCTTTTATATTCGAACCGAAAATCAGACCGGTCTGGTTCAGAACCTAAACTTCTAAGCCCAAAATAGGGGTGTTACAAGTTAAGTGATACACAAAGTATCGGATGTCGAATCCACAGGGACTGGAAATAGCCTTAACCTTGAATTGCTGCACAAGAAAGAAAGAAGATAATTTAATTGTTTGTAAGGGAATACTAAAGAATACTGAAGATAAAGGATTAAAGGATTCAAGATAGAGAGAATAGGCCGGTATTGATTTGCTCAGTAGTGCAGGTGTTGCAAATGTATAAGACTCCTTATTCTATTGTTGCTCATGTCGCGGTAGCACCTGCGGCGGCAGCAGTTTGTTGTTGCTGCGGCAGCGATCACACAACTCTGTACTTCAAGCTTTGCAAGAATCCCTGCTGTGACTCGTCCTATCCCTAGGTCGAAGTCTGTCGATGAACACGTCTTTGATGATACCTCCCGGCGTGAATCGAAGGATGAACACTGATGTTGTTGAATTCTTCCTTAGCCACTTAACCTTGTCCTATCCCTAGGTCCGAGATAGTTCAACCATAAACTGGAGAAACCGTACTTATTCCTTTCGAATACTTAACTCTACCGATATTAAGTAAATGTATAATCTCACAATGCTCTCCCAATACTCTTGCAAGATGTTGAAAACCAGAATAAGCAAACTTGAAGTCTATTTTATTGAACAGAGAAAAATCCTAAAACAATGCAACCCTTGCAACTACTTTACAGAATCAACCCTTAGCTGTCGATTGTAAATATGTATCTAAGAGTCCTAGAGTTATTAACATGCAGCAGTTATTATTTAATTAGGAGTTTGTGCTGTAATAGAGGTATTTTAGTTTAAGTTTATTCTAGATAAGATAGAGTTTATCTTAAACTAGGAGTTAGAGTTTAATTAAACTAGTATGATGTAACCAGTGTTGTTAAAAAGGGATCCAACACTCTGTAATTTTATACGATAAAATTAAATAAAAACAGAGAAACTACTTTTCTCTAAACTCAGTATTATTTACATGGTATCAGTAGGTTTCGATTCTTAGTCTAAATCGATGGCAAATTCTTCCTAATCCGAGATTAATTCCGGAGGAGAAACAACTTCCTCCGTTGATGTTCTTCCAGATTCTACCACATCGGCAGTCACTTGCCATAAACTAATTGGTCCCAATTATCTACAATGGTCCCAGTCAGTCAAGTTGTACATCACTGGCAGAGGAAAGCTCGGCTATATCACTGGAGGAGTGACAAAGCCTGCTTTGACAGATCCAGGGTATGCGAAGTGGCTGCAAGAAAATAGTATGGTGATGTCTTGGTTGACAAACACGATGACACCAGCAATTGGGGGTAACTTTCTCTTATATGAGACTGCAAAAGAAATCTGGGATGCAGCTCAAGAAACTTATTCAAGTTCAGACAATATTTCTGAATTATTTAGCATCGAATGCCAGGCTTCAAATCTAAAACAGGAGGAGATGAATGTCACTGTTTACTACAACGCTCTTACCCGACTTTGGCAGCAAATTGATCTTTACGAGTCCAATGACTGGACGAATCCAACAGATGCTGCTCTTTACAAGAAGAAAACTGACCAGAAAAGAATCTTTCAATTCTTGAATGGTCTACATAAAGGACTGGATGCTGTCAAAGGAAGAATTTTGAGCACTAAACCTCTTCCTTCTGTTAGAGAGGTTTTTTCTGAGGTCAGAAGGGAAGAAAGTAGGTGATTATTCATGTTGGCAGACTCATCCACTAGTGATGGATCTGCACTTCTTACACATACGTCATCTGCCAGCAAGCAAAAGGAGGAAAATCATGGTGCGACCATTGCAAAAGGGTGGGGCACATTCGAGATACTTGCTGGAAATTACATGGTAAGCCTGCTGACTGGAAACCCCAAAGAATGAGGCAGCAACAAACAGTGCTAGTAGCTAATGCAGCATCAGAAGATAGTTCAGTGAGTTTTAGTAAGCAACAGATTGATGATTTGTAGAAACTTCTTTCTCGGATGACACCAAAATCTGATTCCTCTAGTACAACTGGTAGTGTTTCTTGTTTTAAAACTACTGCTAAGTATTTATGGATAGTGAATTCTGGTGCTATTGACCATATGACAGGGGATGAATCTCTTTTCCTTCAAATTATTGGACAGCAAAGTCAGAGAAATGTTAAGACAGCTGATGGATCTTTCACTAAAGTGGATGGAATAGGAACAGTTGTTGTGAATGATACTATCACTCTTTCTTCTGTTTTATATGTTCCTAACTTGCAATGCAATCTGTTGTCGGTTAGTAAATTGTGCAGTGATCTTAATTGTTCCACAATATTTAATGCTACTGGTTGTGTGTTTCAGGAAGTGGATTCGGGGAAGTGGATTGGCAGTGCTAAGTTGTGTGGTGGACTTTACATCATTGAAGGTCTTCCTCCTAAAAGACAAGTCCAACCAAGTTGCACTTTTTCTTTTTCCTTCAACACTACAAATTTAGGAATCAATGATGTTCTTTTATGGCATTTTAGACTTGGCCATCCAAACTTTATTTATCTTCAGAAATTGCATCCAACTTTATTTGCTAATAAAGACCCATTTTCATTTTCTTGTGATATATGTCAACTTGCGAAACATAAAAGATCACCCTATCCCCCTTCTTCTTATAAGGCTTCTAAACCTTTTTCCTTAATACATAGTGACATTTGGGGTCCTTCTAATGTTAAGAATGTAAATGGGGCTAGATGGTTTGTCTCCTTTATAGATGATCATACTAGGATTACTTGGACTTTCTTGATGAAAAATAAATCTGAAACTGAAAATATCTTTAAAAATTTCTATTTCATGATTGAAAATCAGTTTCACAGCAAAATTCAGATCCTTAAGAGTGACAATGGGAGTGAGTTCTTTACTAATACTTTAGGAAATTTTCTTCAAGACAAAGGTATTATTCATATAAGTTCATGTGTTGATATTCCTCAACAGAATGGAGTGGCTGAAAGGAAAAATAGACACCTCTTAGAAGTTGTTAGATCCTTAATGTTATCCTCTAATATTTCTCATTCTTTTTGGGGAGAAGCTGTACTTCATGCAACTTTTCTCATTAACAGGTTACCTAGCAGAATTTTAGGTTTCAAAACTCCTAAGGAAGTCTTACTTCAAACCTTTGTCTTGTCATTTACCTCTCAAAGTATTTGGTTCTACTGCCTTTGTTCATATTCATAAACAGTTTCGGGGTAAGTTAGATCCTAGGGCTATCAAATGTGTTTTCCTAGGATATTCTTCACATAAGAAGGGCTTTAAATGTTACTCACCTCTACATAGGAAATTTTTTTCTTTCTATGGATGTCACTTTTCATGAACATTTACCTTATTTTTCAGATACTAAAATTCAGGGGGAGATGGGATGAATTTCAGTATCCTCAAATTCAGTTACCACTAGCCGAATCAATACCTACGCCCAAAACTGTTGAAAATAATCCTACATCTCTACCTCCCGAATCTGTTCCTGAACCATCAGAACCTTTTTCGCCTATAACTGAAACTGAAAAATCACCTACTACACCTCATGTTTTTTTCAGAGAACCAACTTGGAACTAAAGAACTAAGTGTCTATACAAGGAGGAAAAAAGGGCTTGCTCAGGAAACTACACAACCTAGGACTACTCAAGAAATGGAACCAATTCCACTGTCCTTGGAGGAGGGAGGTATGGAAAATTTGAATGATAATGATGATTCTGTTATTAATACATATGACTTACCTATTGCTAAGAGAAAAGGTGTCAGAAAATGTACAAGTCACCCAATCCAGAGATATGTGGCTTATGGGAAACTATTATCATCTTTTAAAGCCTTTACTGCCAAAATTGACAAAGTGCAGATTCCAAAAACAATGTATGAAGCTTTACAAGATCCTAGGTGGAAGAAAGCTGTAGAAGATGAAATTCAGGCTTTGGAATCCAACAAGACTTGGGTGATGACCAATTTACCTCCTGGTAAGAAGGCAGTTAGTTGTAAATGGATTTTTACAGTAAAATATAACTCAGATGAGAGTATTGAAAGGTATAAAGCAAGGCTGGTTGCAAGGGGATTTACTCAGTCTTATGGGATTGATTACCAGGAAACATTTGCTTCTGTAGCAAAACTCAATACTATAAGAATTCTTCTATCTCTTGCTGCAAATCTAGATTGGCCACTTCATCAACTTGATGTGAAAAATACATTCCTAAATGGAAATTTGGAGGAAGAAGTCTACATGCATAAACCAGCCGGTCTAAGTGGTGATCCAAACCAAGTGTGTAAGCTACTTAAATCATTGTATGGCCTAAAACAGTCTCCTAGGGCCTGGTTTGACAGATTTACTAAAGCAGTTTTGAATTTTGGTTACTATCAATGTCAATCTGATCATACTTTATTTGTGAAGACTTCTCCAGGAAATAAAAGGACTATCTTAATAGTCTATGTTGATGATATAATCATCACTGGTGATGATGATCAGGAGATAAAAAGGTTGAAAGAGTTTCTGGCTACAGAATTCGAGGTAATAGACTTGGGATACTTGAGGTACTTTCTCGGTATGGAAGTGGCAAGATCAAACTCTGGGATTGTGATTAACCAGAGGAAGTATATTCTGGATCTTCTTTCAGAAACATGAATGCTAGGATGCAAGCCTGCAGAGACACCTATGGAGTCAAACCTAAAGTTTAGGACCGATGATCAAGGAGTTCCAACGAACAAGGAGCAATACCAGAAACTAGTGGGTAAGCTTATTTACTTATCACTCACTAGACCTGACATTGCTTTTCCAGTAAGTGTTGTCAGGCAGTTTATGAGTGATCCTAAAGAAGAGCACCTTGAGGCAGTTATGAGAATCATAAGATACTTGAAGATGACTCCGGGGCATGGAATGTTTTTCACTAAAAATGACAGTAGAAAGTTGAAATATTCACAGATGCAAGCTGGGCAGGAGAGTTGACAGCTAGAAGATCTACAAGTGGCTATTGTGCTAGAGTATGGGGAAATTTGGTGACTTGGAAGAGCAAGAAACAAAAAGTAGTTTCAAGAAGCAGTGCAGAAGCAGAATTCAGATCACTAGCAAATGGAATCTGTGAAGGGATTTGGGTACAAAGACTCCTATCAGAATTGAAATTAAATTACAGCAAAGAGTTTGAGCTTTACTGTGACAATCAATATGCAATCAGCATTGCAAAGAATCCAGTGCATCATGACAGAACCAAACATGTGGAACTGGACATGCACTTTATTACAGAGAAAATCACAAGTGGGATGGTTAAGTTGAACTTCATCCCAACGCAAGAGCAGTTAGCTGACATACTTACCAAGGCACTTCCAAGAAATACCTTTGATAAGCTTACATCCAAGCTTGGACTATACAATGTCTACTCACCAGCTTGAGGGGGAGTGTCGATTGTAAATGTGTATCTAAGAGTCCTAGAGTTATTAACATGCAGTAGTTATTATTTAATTAGGAGTTTGTGCTGTAATAGAGGTATTTTAGTTTAAGTTTATTCTAGATAAGATAGAGTTTATCTTAAACTAGGAGTTAGAGTTTAATTAAACTAGTATGATGTAACCAGTGTTGTTAAAAAGGGATCCAACACTCTGTAATTTTATACGATAAAATTAAATAAAAACAGAGAAACTACTTTTCTCTAAACTCAGTATTATTTACATTAGCCCTAGGGGAAGTTTAGAACATGATGAGAAGGTGGAAAACGACTAGGGTTTAGGGGAAGACGGCTAGAGAATAAGATATCCTTCCCTAGGTCGAATTACATGCCTTTATATAGGCCTTGGGTTCAAGTTTTCTAATATGACAAGAGTACAAGTTTAAATTAAAGTACAACTCTATTAAAGACTAAATCTTCGGAGTAGATGCCTTTAATTCATCCTCTTTTCTTGCTTTGGGTTTCTTCCTTGAAATTTAGGCTTGGCCTTCATTCTGATCTAGGGCTCAGAAAAATATAGGAGTGCTCCACGATAGACCGGCTTAATTTCCTCTTTTTGTCGAGCTCCACTTCACTTTTTCCCTTCAACATAGCTGTCGTCATTGGCTGCCACGACAACGACATTCTTCTTGACTGCAGTCCTGTGTTCCAGCTCTGCTTCTCCACTGCCCTGAGTCTGCTACAACAACTACCTGCAAAAGTAATCAAAATTAGTAGCAACTGTGCCATTTAATATAATTGTGATGTATAAATGAAATCTACCCTAAATGCAATGAATTATGCTTGAATGTAGTAGAAATATGGGTTAAATAGGGGGTAAAATATAGAATTTTTACACACTCAACAGGCTAGTTTGAGATTGTTTCTAAATAAGTTTTAAAAGGTTTTTGGTGTTGAATTGGAGTCTTAATTATATAGATCCTGAAATCCTTGAGATCCTTAGTTTTTAAAGTGCTTTTGGGTGAGTTTTTGAGGTGTTCTTGAAAAATTTGAGTTACTGGAGGTATAAGGGTGGTTTTAGGTTATTTTTCGTTGTTGATTAATGCCTAAAATGCTTTGGATTAGTTAAGTAATGACTGGGCTGAAGTTAGAGGTCTATCGATTGAGTTTTTGGTTGATTCAGATGGGTGTTTTGGTGCTTTAGAGCAAGGCTGCGGGATTTCTTGCGTGTGCTGGAGTTTAGGATGCATTTTAATGCATTGAACCTCTATTTTGATGTGTTGAAAATATGAGTTAGTAATCCAAAAACAAATGAAGTGTTTTTGGAGGCTTCAAAAGATCGGTAGTTGCGTCAGCAAGTGTGGTTTCACGAGTCGGTGAGTAGAATTTGGTTTTCCAGCATGGAAATGTTTTAGAAAAGGTTTTGGGAACTTAATAAGAGCTTGAAACGCTTTATTAAGTTCGGAAGTAAGTAAATCGGAATTTCTCCCTCGGTTGTGCTAGTTTTAAGCCTTTAGTTGCACTTGATTTTGCTTGCATTAACCTACTGTTTTAAAGCATATTTTGAATGTATGTATAAAATGTGTATGATGATGCCATGTGGTTTATGGATGCACTAGGTAAGTGATCCTTGTATGCATATGTTGATGCATGAGATTTGAAGCATGGGTTAATACTTGATTTATGGCTTATCATGAATGCTTTGTAAAAACAATGAGTTATGCATGAGTTATGGGTTATATTGGCAAGTGATGTTGAATTAATTGTTTTATAAATGAAATCAGATATAGTTAGCCGGCTATAGGCATGATTGCAATATAAACAAGTCACCTTGGATGTTGAGGGGTTGTGATTGTACCGAATACTTCATCCAAGTACCCTAACGATTGAGGATTGTTTAAGGTTGCAACAGTTGATGGTAGCTCCCAGGTGTGAACCTTGTGTTTGTCCCGTCTCTCGTTAGTGGATTATACATCTACCGATGAGTGGTGTTAAGGGGTTGTGATTATACTGAATACTCCACCACGGGTGTCACAACGATGGAGGGTCGCTCTCGTGCGTGAGCCTTGTAATGCCGATAGAGTGTATGAAGGGTGTGGGACAACCCTTGGTAATCCGCGTATCCGATATATGTTTTTGAGATTGTTGTTTATCACTTGTGAGCTAATATAATGAAATGAGTTATTGTGAAAGTGTTGTTAATTCACATTGTGAAAGATGCATGTTTTGGCTTAAGCTTAGCATAATGGTGTTTATGCTTGAAAGGCTTGGAAAATGAGTAGCAATGGTTTAATTTCTGATTTTGATTGGATCATGTTGCATGATGTTTAATACAATGATTTTGATGTTAAAGTGCATGGTTTGTTAAGAAAGGCATGAGAGTTTTGAAAAGAGTGGAAAACGGTTTTGTGCATTGATGATGTTTGTGGTTTTGAGAAACCCTCACTAAGCTTGTATGCTTATGCTCTATTTGCTCATCAATACAGATAATTAGGCTTTTGGAGGCAACATCTTCGAGGAATCTCTCCAAGACATGTAACGCCCTGGTTTTGGGCCTAGATGTTTTAGACATCGGATTGGACCGATCGAGAATGGTTTAAATCGCGTAAGGTGATTTAAGGAAATCGAGGAACGGGATGGGATAAAATTGTGGTAAAATTGCTAAAATCCTCTAAAAATATGTTTAATAGGTTGGTCAAGTCAATTTTACAAAATGGATTTCGGAAATGGGACATTTTGAGTAGTAACTAAATTGTAAAGTTTCAAAACTAGGAAAAATGTGATTTTTAATAGGGAAGCCAAAATCTTAGAATCTTTAGGGGGCTTTAAGTCAATTTGACCTTTCCTCAATATGACATGTGTTTTAAAAGGCTTTTAATTAAATGGATTTAATTAAGTTTATATTAATTAATTAATAAAGTTAGTTAATGTGAGATTTTCAATTACATAACTATCAACTCTTTCTCATTTTCAGCCAAACACTAATTCACTCATCTTTTTCTAGAATTCTATCTCCCAAAAACTCTCTCAACATTTTCTAAACCATTTTCAAGAAATCTTTTATAATCTTTCAAGATTTTGCTAAGGAAAACTTGTCACACATTAAGGGAAGCAAGGATTGGAGGTAAATCCCGTTCTCAACCTCTATCTAAGTTATTTATTGAAATTCCCAAGATATTTGGCTTCTAAATACTATTTTTGGTTGAGTTTTCATTATAATTTTGGTTGCAGATCAAAATCTTGTGAAATTGTGGTTGAAATCTTAATTTTCGGACTTGTTGAGTTATGCTCTGTTTTGTGTTGATTTTAATTGAGTTTTAAGTTGATTTATATGTTAAAATGAGGTGTTGATAACATAGATCCCGAAATCCTTGAGATCCTTGAAGTTCTTGATAGTTTTAAGTGAGATTTTGGGGTGAAATGGTGGAATCTTGCTTGTTGGAGGTATAAGGATGAGTTAGGTTGTTTATTAGATGTGTTTTGATATTGATAATTGTTTGGAAGTGATGTATGATGGCTGGGCTTGGTTTAGGAAGCAGTCGATTGAGTTTTTGGTTGTTTTGGATGGGTAATTTGGTGTAGTTTGGGTGAGCAACGAGTTTGTGAATTGTTGCTGGTGTTGAAATGCATTTTAATGCATTTAGATCTCTGTTATGATGATGTGAAAATAGGGGATCTTGATCCGGGGGCAAATGAGGTGATTTTGGAGGCTTTAGAGGGGTAATTTTCGTGTCGGCGAGCAAGGCTTCACGTATCGGTGAGTGGAAATGCAATTTCCTGCTTTGTAACGCTGTGGGCGTGGTCTTGGGAGCTTAGTGTAAGTTTGAAACACTTAGCTAAGCTCAAGAGTAAGTGGTTCAAATGTTTTCTCTTGGAAATGTGCTATGTTTGGATGAAAATGCACTTGAGATGAATGTGATTTTGTTTACTGTTTTAGGCATGATTAAGCATGGTCTAATGCTGGATTTTAATGCCATTATGTTGAGGATGAACTAGGTAAGTGATCCTTGGTTTGCATGTGTTGAATGCATATGATATTAAGCATGTTATGCTTGTGGAAATGACGTTGTGGTTATGCTTGTAAAACAGTGGATTAATGAGGATAAATGACTATATTGGCAAGTGATGTAAACGGTTTTTGGTTACTTTATTCGGATATAGTTAGCCGGCTATATGATTGGGTGCATCGTGAATAAAGTCGCCTTGGATGTCGAGGGGTTGTGATTGTACCGTATACTCCATCCAAGTACCCTAACTGTTGAGAGTGGCAATCGATCGAACAAAACCAAGAGGATGGGGGAATTAGATTTTTGAAAGAACAGTGGACACTAATTGCAAAGGTAGAAATTGCAAGGTGATTTAGAGTGGTTCAACTCCCTTAATTGGAGTCTACATCCACTACCTTAGTGACCACACTAAGGATTTTTCACAAATTCACTAATTTGTCTTTCCTTTAAGGATAAGGAGTAACCTTACACAATTCAATAGATTTATACCCCAAAGTCTATTAAATCCTTTCCCCAAGAACAAATACAAATGAGCAAACTAGGAAATCCTCACTAGGAATGTGTTTGCAAAGTTTAAGCTCTCTCACACACCCAAAGAAACACTAGCAAAAGAATTACAATGAAGAACACTCTAGTGTATACAAGAAAGATCGAAAATTAAGCACAAAGTTGATTTTTCTTTGTTTTTGTATCCTCTCAATCAATACTAGCCGTTTGGAGCCGTTGGGGATGTCATAAAGTCGTTACCTACCTGAAAATATAGCATTTAAAGAACGAGGGTTCGATCCTTTTACAAAGGGATCGATCCTTTCTTATGAAAAATATGACCGTTGGAAAAAAGGATCGATCCCATACACCAGGGGATCGATCCTTTTGCACTGAGACAAAAAAAGAGTGAAACTGTCAATCAAGGGATCGATCCCTTGCATTAGGGGATCGATCCTTTTTGCCTTGAAGACTGGAAAACAATTTTCTTAGTGCAAAAATGGATCATACTTGTTTTGGAAAAGATCAGTAAAGTTGGAAAACATTTGAAACGAAATTTTCAAGTTTGTTTGGACTTTGAATTATTTTTGCAAGAATTTATATATTCGATTAAGTCCAAAAACATTTTTCTTTTAATTTGTTATATCAAAATGTTAGTTCATCAATCTCCCCCTTTTTGATATAACAAAACTCTTTGAAAAATTGTTTTTGAAAAAAGCTCCCCCTTAAGAAAATATTTTTTTGAGTTGATAAATGATTTCAAAATCTAGTTTTAAATTACAACAATTTAAGCTCCAATTTTATTTAAAAACCATTTTTCATTATTTGCTCACATTTCTCCCCCTTTTTTGTTATATAAAAAATAATTCAAGAAAAGTGTTAGCACCATATAACAAAAGAGAAAAACTAAAATAAAAGTAAAGGCTAGAATTGAAACGATAGATAACACAAATAAAGCTTAAACATCCATAGGTACTTAAATTAAACAAACCATAATGTATCCATAAGTACCAAAATAAACCAAAGCAACATAACATCAATGTTTAAATCAACATCCAACAAAGAGTCATAGAAGTCATGTAGCAAAGTCTAAAAGCAATCATAAACAAAAGCATAATATAATAAGATGTCCATGTATGCATGTATCTAAGATGAAGATGGTTGAGGTGGGAATGTGTAACTATCAAACTTGCGCTGAAGAGCGCTACAAGCATCACCCAAGGAAGCATGATGTGCCTCGAGAGAATCAACTCTAGAATCCATGTGAGCCCGAAGAGATCCAATGGAGGAGTCCATATGACGAATGAGAGAATCATGAAGCTCTCTCAACGACATGTAACCCCATTAACCCGGCCCAGACGGTTGAACCGAATTAAAAAGTTTACACGGGGAAAACCAAAGTCAACTCGAAAGTCAACCTTGATTAACGACCCTTTTTTTCTTTTTAATCTTATCTAGATGCACTTTAACCCTAGTTAGGTTCATACAAACAACATACTCAAAGATCAGCGCATTCGGAAAACATTCAGGGACTTAGTTGCACAACCTACAACTTTAGGGACCAAAATGTAAATTCTGGAAATTACAAGGACTTAACCCACTTTTAAGTTACCAATATGGAATTAGTCATATTTCATGCTTGTCTGTCAAATTTAAGCTCAAACGGACATCACAAACTCATTTAATTGCATAAACAAGATTCAGGACCAAAACGCAAACAATGCAAAACACACAACCGTCGATTTCAGTGTCCAACGGTCGGGTGTTTCGGAACAGGGATGATCCGTTCCGAAACGCGGGACCGTTCCGAAACCCGTTGCGCAACATGGCCTGGCAGTGGCCAAACTGTTTCGGAACGGCTCTGCCCGTTTCGAAACGCCTAGGCCATTTCAGGCCCTCTGTTCCGAAACGGCAGCACCTGTTTCGAAACAGGCTGCCCAGATTGCAGACTTTTCTCTGGTTTAACATGCTTTTGACCAATCAAACATAATCCAAAGACCCTCAAATTATACCAACAAGTCATTACATGCATAAGGAACATATTGGCATCAACAATTCATCATCATGGAATCAAACATGAAAATCCCCAATTCTATAGGCATGCATCCTATTTAGCAAACCATTCAAGCATCAAACCATCAATTCAAACACATAATGGCCAATTACAAGAACCAACAATGTTAACAACATAATACCAACTTAGGGAGTCCAAAACATCTCCCAAAACAACAACATAGGTCCCCCATTGCCAAATGCCCACAAGCTAATAGTGTTTAAGAAACCTTCACCATACATGAGCTTTATTAACCACTTGGATTCTTGTCCACCTTGCTGCCCTCAAAAGCACTTTAATGCTCTGCATTATTGGTTTAAGAAAAGAGAGAGCGTAAGCATAAGCTTAGTGAGGTATGCTCAATAAGACCACACAATAATGCATTTACAAAACACCTTTATAAATCATACTTCAAAACAACATTTGAACATGCTCACAAGCATTTAAAAACAAGCAATTCATGCTTCAATCTTTATCAAGTCATATTGGCAACAAGTGATACATTCAACATAAGATTCACATATGGACTTTCAAACACCATTATAATCTTATAAGTTCCAAGGACCACACATGGACTTTTAAACACCATTGTGTCCTTAACCCATGGACTTTTAAACACCATGACAAGGACCACACAAGGACTTTTAAACACCTTTGTGTCCTCAACAAGAACCATCCAAGGACTTTTAAACACCTTGATGTTCTTAAGTAACAAGGCTTACACAAGGACTTTTAAACACCTTGAACCTTAACCAAGAACCAACCATGGACTTTTAAACACCATGTTGTTCTTAACAAGAATCATCCAAGGACTTTTAAACACCTTGATGTTCTTAAATAACAAGGCTTACACAAGGACTTTTAAACACCTTGAACCTTAACCAAGAACCAACCATGGACTTTTAAACACCATGTTGTTCTTAAATAAACAAGGCTCACACAAGGACTTTTAAACACCTTTGTGACCTTAACCATCACTTGTCAATAATCATCATTAACAACCATATTCCACTGTTTGAAAGCATTTAACAAAGCCATAAACATCATGCATCTTTAAGCATCAAACCACATTAGAACAATGTTCAAAAACAAGGAACTCTCACCTTGAGCTTCCTCCTACACATGGCTTATAATCTCAGCAAATACACATGCTAGATATGCTTTAAAAACAGAATTTAAAACATGCAAACAATCACATTGCACCCAACCATCACATGGTTCCTCAACAAGAGAGTTTTTCCGAAAACTTACTCTTGAGCTTAGCAAAGTTGTTTAGACTTAGACTAAGCTCCCAAACCTTCGAAACATTGGTTTCAAAGCCGAAAACCAAAATCCACTCACCGATTCCGTTTCGCCTCTTGCCGAAACACCAATCAAGCTTCCGGATCAACACCACTAGGATCCAAAGATGACTCCCCTGTTTTAAACACATCAAAACAGTAGATTAATGCATCATCATGCATTAATACCCTCAATGAAAGCATCAAAACTCGCTGCTCTCATCCACACTCCATTTTCGGCTACCAAACACAACCGAAAATGCATCCAAACAACTCCTCAACACTACCCAGCCAAGATCCATCAAATCTAAGCATCCTTAAACATCAAATAACATCCAAAAAGGATCTAACCACGTCCTTATACCTCCAGCTATAACAGATCAACAAGATCACTCCAAAAACAACCAAGAACACAAGCTAAACTTAGGAAATTCAACCTATCCGGGATTGCATTGATTAAAACTCAATTTCACATCAAATTAGCATTCGATTAACATCAATTTGACACCTCAAAACACAGCCCAATCAGATCATACGAAAATTTCATCAAAATCAATCAAATCTTGCATTTAAAAGCCAAGATCAAGAACAAATCAATAAAACCTTTTATAAAACACAATTTAAGGATTGAGAACTTGGGAATTTCAGTAAAGAACTTAAAGTTCAGAGGAGAAGGACGTTCTTACCTCCAAACTTGAGTTTTCTCCCTTTTTGGAACCAAAATCTTGAAAATCCACTTAGCAAATGGTGAGGTTTTGTTGTAGAGATGATTAGCAATAAAAAGAGAATTGAAAAGGTATATTAGGTGACAAAATCAGAGAGAAAAGCTCTGGAGAAAAGGTGTTTGGTTTGAGAGAAAATGAGAGAAAATGAAATTGGAAGATTTGAGAGAAAAGTTAGTTATGGCCAAAAATATCTTCCCTCCACTTTTGTTTTATTTAAAAACCTTTAATTAATCATATAATATCTTTAAAAATTTGGAGAAAACTCCCATTGGGTAAATAGCTCCTTAAAGATTCAAATTTTCAATCCTTTTAAAAACAGTCTCACAGTTTTCGAAAATTACATTTTGGTCACTAGCCAAAATGTCACCCTTCCAAACCTCATTTTACAAAATTGATTTCACAGCTCACTTATATATATTAAAAGAGGATTTTAGAACATTTTTCCATATTTTTAATGCAACCCGAACTAGGTTTCCCTAAATTCACTCTCATATATTCGAACCGCGATCCGACCGAACCGGTCCGAAACACAAAACTCCTAAGCCCAAAATCAGGGCGTTACACGACATGTCATGAGATCTAGCACGAGTGGAGGCTCTGGGAGTGTCATCCATATGGTCATCTTATGTTCTTCATCTCCTTCTTCATGGTGTTCCAGTTCTTGAACTCCGCCTCTCTTCTTCACCCAATTCATAGAGAATTCGGGTTCTTCCTTATAGCCCAAACGATCCATCGAATGACGACCAATGATGTTGTCGGTGGGAGGATCGATGCGGTGCTCGAAGGATGTATCGATGTCAAGCAAAGAGAAGATATGGCTAAGGTACATGCCATACACTAAGGTTTGCACCTTCTTTGCCTTGATAATCTTTATCATATCGTTGAAGATGAAGGCGGCAAGGTGGGGTTGAGTTCCACTACGGATGCAATGAAGCCACCAATAATCGGACTCTCGAACCAAAGAATATTTCGTCCCACGAGGAAGAATAACATGTGAAAGTGTTGAGTGGATCGAAAGATCGATATAAACCAAGAGGGGGGTGAATTGGATTTTTAAAGATTTTGTGGTGGAAATTGCAAATTAAAAATAATAGACAAGGTATTTAGAGTGGTTCAAGTTCAAAATGAACACTACATCCACTACCTTAGCTTCACTAAGGATTTGCAACAATTCCACTAATTGCTCTTCCCCTTTTCTAGGCTAAGGAGGCAACCCTTACAATTTCGGTTGATTTTTCAACCCAAAAATCAACCCAATCCTCACACAAGTGAACAAAGAAATTTGTTGGCTAATAAGGTATCTCTCAATACAAATGATAGCCCAATTACAAGCACTCAACCCAATTGAACAAGATGTGAATGAAAATTACAATTGGGGTTTCTAGACAAATAGGAATTTTGGCACAATTGCTTGGATTTGATGAATAGATGTTTTCTTGAAGATCAATAGTTGTTGCTGATGCTTTTAGATGTGTCTTCTATACCTCTTCATTGATTTCTAGCCGTTTGGGTGGTTGGGAACATAAATGGAGCCGTTAGAACCCTCTCTTACCACCATAAATGCACTTCTGCAGCTACCGGTATCGGTACGCGGGAAGGTGTATCGGTACATGTCTCAGAAAAGAAAGAGTCGTTGTGTGCAATAAATAGGGCGTATCGATACACTCGTAAGAGTATCGGTACTGGGTATCGAAACGGTAAAGGCCGTATCGATACTATTTTCTCAACTTAGCTCACTGTCGATATCTGTATCGGTACGGTGGTTATGTGTATCAATACGGGTCAACGAATTTTTAAACTTTGGTTACCAACCAACTGACACCAACGATTATATTTTTAAACCGACTTAATATTCAAAAATTATAAAGACTGTATCGATACGAGGGTTTGCCGTATCGGTACGCTATTCAAACTCTTTGATTTTTAACACAGGGGCGTATCGATACGAGGGTTTGCCGTATCGATACGTGTTTTGACAGTAACCAAGTTTGGCAAAATGGTATCGATACGCTTGGTAGTGTATCGATACTCCTGAACGATTTTCAATGGTCTTGCCTTGGAACACTTAAAAAATATTTTGAGTTTGAGTTTTATAAATCAGTTTTAAAGTGTTGGTGTTTTGAAACTTATTTAAGGACTTATAAAAACAATTTTAAGTTTTACAAAATGATCCTTGAAGATCTAATTATATCAAAATCAAACATAGGTTTTACAATCTCCCCCTTTTTGATATAATAAAACCAAAACTTAAAATTTTTGACATTTTTGAAAAACCTTTACAAAGTTAACTCCCCCTTAATATAAGCTTGGTAACCTTTGAGTTAAAATCAAAATATTTGAAGTGTGAGCTAGTTTCTTCTCCCCCTTTTTGTTAGATCAAAAATCCTTTGAGATAATTAAGTGCATAAAGAAATCAAGGTATAATAATAATAATTTTATTCATCATAGCATCAAACTTGAAATCCAAACAAAAGCAGAAAGAAATCAAAGCATAGGTTTTAATCCTAAAGCAAACTTAATCCTAAGAACATAAAGCATCGATGCATAAAAAAAGAGAAAATCCTAAATGATGTGAATGGTATGCAAGAAGAAACGTCTAGGCATTGTCTTCGTCATCTTCATCATCTTCATCATCATCTCCCATAAGCTCATTAGCTCGCATACTATTACGCCACTCAACATGGAAAGCGGCAATGGAAATATTCAAAGATTTGTGCCCGCTTTCAAGGGATGTGAGACGATTCTCCATACCCGTCATCCTTGTATCAAAGGTAGTTTCCATTGAAGTAAGACGAGTATTCATGTCCGTGCGCAACCCGGTAAATTGCTCATTGAGATAGGTCATGAGAGCATCCATGGAGGGTTGTGGGACTTGAGGAGCTTGAGGTGCTTGAGCCTCTTCAAGTACGACGGCGGCTTCGGGAGGTAGCTCGGCAAGACGTACCCATTCACCATTAAAATATGAAAACTTTTCCCGAGCGAGAGATCGCTCATCAATGGGATCGGTGAGAGGAGTTGGGTAATCATAAGAGCAATCAATATCCTTTTTAGTAAAGAAATAACTCAAAGTCGTACCATATGTAAAGGAGGTGACGTGAGGTGTATGACGATTTTGCACGAGGTAGACGATCTCCTGGAATATAAGACGAGCTAGATTTGGTCGCTTTTTCTCATGGAAGCACCGAATCCAAAAATCATCCACTTGACGGATGGTGGAATATTTTCCTCCGGAGGGACGAAACCACCACGACACCATCAAATGTAAGATCCGGTCTTGAGCATTTAGGGCGGTGACGGATCCACTAAGAACATGCCCTATGGCATGCTCATTGTCAAGGCCTTCATCCTCTAATTTGAAAACCTCACAAATGGATTTGATATCAAGAATAATTTTCTTCCCCATGAGGTAAGAGCTAATGGCAACAACTTCCCCATCACGACTAATACATCTTGCATTAGCATAGAAAATCAAAACCAAAAGGCGATAGAAAATACCGGGAATAGAGATGAACTCCATGAAGTTCCATCGACGAAATAACGGAAGATATTCAAACTTAAAACGCTCGGAGTCGAGAAAAGGGATGGAGATAACCCTTTCGGCACGGATCTTATAGTTCTCGTATTGACGAAAGTGAGTTAGACCCGAATTGCCTTCAAAGCATTGCTCATAGATGATTGAGTAGTTAGGACGAGCAATAGCTCCAAGGGTGGAGGATTCACCGGCTTGATTAACCCTTGGACGCTTCCTCGAAGGTTCTTTTGGTGCCATGATCTAAAAGAGAATTAAGCAAAAAAAAAGGATTTCTTCAATTTGAGTAAAAATCAAGGTAAAAAAAATTTAAAAGAAAATTAAAAAAAATTTGAAGAAAAACAAAGGTTTTGATAAAAGATAAAACAAAATAAGAAAACAAATCAAAAGAAATTGAAAAAGAAAAAGAAAGATTACCTTGATAGAAACTTGGAAGATTGAAGAAAGACTATCACAAAAGATGAGAGAGAGAGAGAGCACAAATCCTTGCTTGATTCAAAAACTCTTTTAGAATTGAGTTGAGGTGTGAAAAATATGAAGGAGGAAGGGCCTTTTTATAGGCAAAAACGACTAGTGTTAATTAGGTTTTGAAAAGTTTGAATTTAGGTAAAAGTTGAACTCATTAAAAGCTAATTTAATGCCATCAGCGCAGTCGAGTATCGATACGCCTGAAGGTGTATCGATACGGAGATAGAATTGTCTTTTCCATAAAAATGCCCGTTTGAAGGTCGTATCGAAACGGAGGGGTCCGTATCGAAGTGACTCGTATCGATACGGGGTTAATCGTATCGATACCCGTGAAGCGAAGAGAATTCTGGGAAACTGAATGAAGAACAGGTATCGATACGCGTAAGGCCGTATCGATACTGTTTGCCCAGAAATGCATATTTGGTTCAAAGAACAACCAAAGGCTCGAACTTAACATCTCCTAAAGGTATGCAAATGATGAATGAGCAGTTCTAAGCATATTTAAACAGAAGCATACTCCCCCTAACTATAGGCATGGATGAAATTAGAAGTCTAAGCATACAAACATGGCATTTCACAAGATCAAGCATATTTAAGCACAAAAGAGGTCCTAAAAGGTCAAGATAGGCTAGCTAGACCTAACTCTCTCCTAAGGGACCAAAAACGCTCTTTGTCTAAGGGTTTTGTAAATATGTCCGCTAATTGATTCAAGGTATCTACATACTCTATAACCACATCTTCTTTAAGGACATGATCTCTAATGAAATGATGCCTTATTTCTATGTGTTTGATTCTAGAGTGTTGGATGGGATTTTTTGTTAAACATATTGCACTAGTGTTGTCACATTTTAGGGGTATGGTTTCAACTTTAATTCCATAATCTAAGAGTTGTTGCTTCATCCAAAGGACTTGAGCACAACAACTCCCTAAGGATATGTACTCGGCTTCGGTGGTAGATAAGGCTACACTATTTTGTTTCTTAGAGAACCAAGATATGAGCATACTACCTAAGAATTGACAAGTTCCCGAAGTACTTTTCCTATCGATTTTGCAACCCCCATAATCTGCATCCGAGTAAGCATGAAGGTTGAAGGTAGAGTCTCTAGGGTACCAAAGACCTAAACATGGAGTGTCTCTAAGATACCTAAAGATCCTATTAACGGCTATAAGGTGAGACTCTCTAGGACTAGCTTGAAACCTAGCACACAAGCAAACACTAAACAAGATATCTGGTCTACTTGCGGTAAGGTAAAGCAAAGATCCAATCATAGAACGATAAAGCTTAGAGTCAACACACTTACCTCCTTCATCTTTGTCAAGCTTTGTAGATGAGCTCATAGGAGTGGCTTGAGGCTTTGCATTCTCCAAGCCAAACTTCTTGAGCATATCCTTTATGTATTTTGCTTGGTTGATGAAGGTGTCATCCTTCTTTTTCTTGATTTGGAGTCCCAAAAAGAATGAGAGCTCCCCCATCATGCTCATCTCAAATTCACCTTGCATTAACTTAGCAAACTCTTGACAATGACATTCATTAGTAGAACCAAAAATAATATCATCAACATAAATTTGAACTACTAAGATGTCATTTTTATACATTTTTATAAAAAGTGTAGTGTCCACCTTACCTTTTTCAAATCCTTTTTCAATCAAAAAATTTGAAAGTCTTTCATACCAAGCTCTAGGAGCTTGTTTTAAACCATAAAGAGCTTTGGTAAGTTTGAAAACATGATTTGGAAATTTTGAATCTTCAAAACCCGGTGGTTGTTCCACATACACTTCTTCGTTTATAAAACCATTTAAAAATGCGCTTTTAACATCCATTTGAAAAAGCTTGAAATTATGATAACATCCATATGCAAGCAACATCCTAATGGCTTCCATTCTAGCTACGGGTGCATAAGTTTCATCAAAATCTATTCCCTCTTCTTGAGTGTAACCTTGTGCTACTAGTCTAGCTTTATTTCTCACAATGTTACCACTCTCATCTAGCTTGTTCCTAAAGACCCATTTAGTTCCTATTGTAGATTGATTACTAGGCCTATCAACTAATGTCTAAACATTACTTCTCTCAAATTGATTTAACTCTTCTTGCATAGCCATAATCCAAAAGTCATCTTTCAATGCTTCTTTTATATTTTTAGGCTCTATGCATGAGATAAATGCAACATGATTCATTAATCTAAGAGAAGAACGAGTGGTTACCCCCTTGGATGGATCACCCAAGATTTCACCATCTTTGACATAGTTCAACTCCCTTGGGTAGCTCACTTCCTTTTCCTCAATAGCCAAGTCCTTCAAGGCTTCAAGAGGTGGATCTTGTATGTCCTCTTCTTTTGTTGGAATCTCATCCTCCTTTGAAGTTTGACCTCCATCAAAGGCATTTATGATTCCTACATCATCATCATCACAAGAATCCTTCATAGGAAGGAGGTTATCATCGAATACAACATGAATAGATTCTTCTACTACTAAAGTTCTTTTGTTAAATACTCGATAGGCTTTAGAGGTTAAAGAGTAACCTATAAAAATGGTTTCATCACTTTTTGCATCAAATTTACCTAAGTTGTCTTTTCCATTATTTAAAACAAAACACTTGCAACCAAAAGGGTGAAAATAGCTAATGTTAGGCTTTTTAGATTTTAAAATCTCATAAGGTGTTTTCTTTAAAATTGGCCTAATCATTACTCGATTTACAATGTAGCAAGCGGTGTTTGTGGCTTCCGCCCAAAAATATTTAGGTAAATTGTTTTCACAAAGCATAGTTCTAGCCATTTCTTGCAAAGTTCTATTTTTCCTCTCAACTACCCCATTTTGTTGAGGAGTTCGAGGAGCCGAAAAATTATGGCTAATACCATTTTCATTTAAAAAATCTTCAAACCCTAAATTTTGAAACTCGGTTCCATGATCACTTCTAATATGTGAAATTTTAAGTTCAAGATCATTTTGGGTTAGTTTTGAAAATGTGATGAATTTTTCCAAAGCCTCATCTTTAGTACTTAAAAAGAGAACCCAAGTAAATCTAGAAAAATCATCAACAAGTACAAAAGCATAAGACTTACCACCCAAGCTCATAGTCCTAATTGGCCCAAATAAATCCATATGGATAAGTTGTAAGCATCTACTAGTAGAAACATCATTAATGGATTTAAAGGAAGACCTATGTTGTTTACCCTTAGAGCATGCATCACAAATTTTATCATTTGAAAATTTTATCTTGGGTAAACCTCTAACTAGGTTAAGAGAGACTAGTTTTTTTCCAAAACACTTATGCTAGCATGTCCTAGTTTCCTATGCCACAACCATGCATCATTTTCATTTTGAGCAACTAAGCATGCATGAGATGTATGTATGTCATCTAGATGCACCATATATATGTTTCCTATGCGATGACCTATGAGCATAATATTATTAGATTTAATGTCTACAATTTTGCATCCATTTTTATCAAATAAAACATTAAATCCTTTATCACACAATTGACTTATGCTCAATAAATTGTGTTTAAGACCATCGACATATAATACATTTTCAATGAGAATAGTGGAGTGATTACCTATGGAGCCAATACCTTTAATGTGGCCTTTGGAGTTGTCACCAAATGTTACTACTCCTCCACTTTTTGGCTTTAGATCCATGAATCGACTCTTGTCTCCGGTCATGTGCCTCGAGCATCCACTATCAAGGTACCATGAGTTTTGACTTTGTGCTTTGGCCTTGTAGCAATGCTCCCCCTTCAAACAAAGATATTAAACTTTGGTTTTTGGTACCCAAACCATTTTGGGTCCATGAGTGTTAGCTCCCAAAACCTTGGTTCCCTTAGGAATCCAAGATGACATAGCAATAATATTATTAGATTTTACAAGTTCCTTAGGAACCCATACACTTCTAATTCTTTTAGCTCTACTATTTCTAGGGTAGCTACCTTGTTTGTAGTAGTTAGTCTTTTTCTTAGGTTGGTGTGTTCTAGAGGATTCACCTACTTCATGCTTGACACTACCAACATTTTTTAAAGACTTTTTGAGCTCATTTAGCTCACCCAACACCTTTTGGTGTTCACTATTACATTGAGATAAAAGATTATTAAGATCAACATTTTCATCTTGAAAGAATTTTAGTTCATTTTTTAATCCTAATATCCTTTTCTCAAATTTTGAATTAGCCTGAGTGAGTGAGTCATTTTTCTCATTTAGTTCTAAGATAATTTTCTTGTTTTTAATGACCGGCTCTTTAAACTTCCCAACCAATTCATCATAGACCTCTTGTAACTCATCATATGCATCATTTAATTCTTCATATGAAAAATCTAAAGTAGATGAGTTAGAGGTTACCGTGGAGGAATCTTCCTCAAATGCCATGAGGCAAAGGTTAGCCACTTCTTATTCGTCATCCTCCGATGACTCCTCATAACTCCAAGTAGCAAGCTTGGCTTTGAGCTTTTTCCTCTTCTCAAAGCCCTTCTTCTTGAGTTGAGGGCACTCCGAACGTATGTGGCTGGGTTGTTTGCACTCAAAGAAAATGATTGGATCTTTTCCTTCTTCCTTGTTCTTGCTTTTGAAGTCCATCTTCCTTTGGATTTTTCTTCCCCGGTTAGACCTCATGAAGCGTGATAATTGTTTGGCTATCATAGCCAATTCCTCAAGCTCATCCTCCTCACTAGATGAGCTCTCATCATGTTGTGAAGCTTTAGCCTTGAGAGCTATTCCCATCTTCTTCTTCTTCTCAACCTCAAGCTTCTCTATCCTTTTCTCTTCTTTCTTCTTCTCATCTTCCCTTCCTTGCTTCATGATCTCATGAGTAAGGAGAGAACCCACAAGCTCATCAAGCTTCAAAGTTTTCAAATTCTTTGCTTCGATGATAGCGGTTCTCTTCCCATCCCAAGACTCGGGAAGTGAATAGAGTAGCTTCCAGACAAGCTTGTCTTCCGGTATGATCTCTCCAAAGCCCTTTAGCCCATTGACAATCGTGGAGAAACGATCGAACATCTTTGACACTGTCTCATCGGGCTCCATCTTGAAGTTTTCATAACTAAGATTGAGAATTCCAATCTTAGTTTCTTTAACATCGTTGGTGCCTTCATATGTAGTCTCTAGAGTGTCTCATACTTCTTTGGCACTTTCAATTGATGAGACCTTTGAATAGATGTCCGGGCCAAAAGAACAAAATAGCATGTGGAGAGCTTTATCATTGACTTGAATCTTTTTCCTCTCCTCTTCACTCATTTCCACTTTCTTCTTCAAAACCATCTTGCCTTCACCATCTTGCTTCAATGGAATGTATGGCCCATCTTCAATGACATCCCACACAAGATAGTCATTTGACTTGATGAATAGACGCATTCTATTCTTCCAAAAAGAATAGTTATCACCGTTGAAGAAAGGAGGCTTTGTAGTGGATTGTGACTCGTACATGCCCGAACCAGAGGTTGAAGCCATCTTTTGATATTTTGATGATCACACTCTTCCAAGGAACTCCTCTTGTGGTTGTTAATCCTCAAAGAGGTAGGCTCTGATACCAATTGTTGAGTGGATCGAAAGATCGATATAAACCAATAGGGGGGTGAATTGGATTTTTAAAGATTTTGTGGTGGAAACTGCAAATTAAAAATAATAGACAAGGGATTTAGAGTGGTTCAAGTTCCAAATGAACTCTACATCCACTACCTTAGCTTCACTAAGGATTTGCAACAATTCCACTAATTGCTCTTCCCCTTTTCTAGGCTAAGGAGGCAACCCTTACAATTTCGGTTGATTTTTCTACCCAAAAATCAACCCAATCCTCACACAAGTGAACAAAGAAATTTGTTGGCTAATAAGGTATCTCTCAATACAAATGATAGCCCAATTACAAGCACTCAACCCAATTGAACAAGATGTGAATGAAAATTACAATTGGGGTTTCTAGACAAATAGGAATTTTGGCACAATTGCTTGGATTTGATGAATAGATGTTTTCTTGAAGATCAATAGTTGTTGCTGATGCTTTTAGATGTGTCTTTTATACCTCCTCATTGATTTCTAGTCGTTTGGGTGGTTGGGAACATAAATGGAGCCGTTGGAACCCTCTCTTACCACCATAAATGCACTTCTGCAGCTACTGGTATCGGTACGCGGGAAGGTGTATCGGTACATGTCTCAGAAAAGAAAGAGTCGTTGTGTGCAATAAATAGGGCGTATCGATACACTCGTAAGCGTATCGGTACTGGGTATCGAAACGGTAAAGGCCGTATCGATACTATTTTCTCAACTTAGCTCACTGTCGATATCCGTATCAGTACGGTGGTTATGTGTATCGATACAGGTCAACGACTTTTTAAAGTTTGGTTACCAACCAACTGACACCAACGGTTATATTTTTAAACCGACTTAATATTCAAAAATTATAAAGTCCGTATCGATACGAGGGTTTGCCGTATCGGTACGCTATTCAAACTCTTTGATTTTTAACACAGGGGCGTATCGATACGAGGGTTTGCCGTATCGATACGTGTTCCGACAGTAACCAAGTTTGGCAAAATGGTATCGATACGATTGGTAGTGTATCGATATTCCTGAACAATTTTCAATGGTCTTGCATTGGAACACTTAGAAAATATTTTGAGTTTGAGTTTTATAAATCAGTTTTAAAGTGTTGGTGTTTTGAAACTTATTTAGGGACTTATAAAAACAATTTTAAGTTTTACAAAATGATCCTTGAAGATCTAATTATATCAAAATCAAACATAGGTTTTACAGAAAGGATAAGGTGCAAGAGACGATCATGAAGAGGAATGAAGGTAACTTGGTTGTTAGAGACACGTGAATTTTCAAGATAAGGCCCTTTATCAATCTCAACACCATCATCGGGAAGACTAAAAGCGTTAGCAAGAAAATCAATGGTAATAGTGACATTTTTGCCCAAAACATGAGATTTGATTGTTCGAATGATGGTGCCATCCGGAAGTTTTGAAGAAGAGACGAGGGCATTAGAATAAAAGACTCAAACAAGAGTAGGAAAAGTTAGCCCCTTAAAGTTTAAAAAATCCATCCACTTAAAATCCTTAAACTTTTGTAGATAGGCAAAATCTAGTTTGGTTAGGAAATTAAAATCAATTGAGCGTGTTTCCTTAACCGGTGCAGATGCAAAGATACTTGGAAAACGATCACTTTCCCTAGAGTTTTTAAAACATGAGTATAAGGAGTTTGAAGATGGAGGAGGGTTGGATGAAATCCCCTTCCCTTTGGAAGCCATAGTTTTTCTCTTAGACATCTTAAGAAAATTTCGAAAATTCAAGTAAAAAAGATTGTCAAGGGATGATTAAGGATGATTAAAAAGATCTAGGGTGAAATCAAACAAGAAATTTTGGCAAAAAAATTAGGTTTGGCCGAATTTTTACAAAGGGAAAATTGGTTTAGGCTTTTTATCAAACACTTGGTGTGCAAGTGTTGAAAGAAGAGGTTTTGGGTCATTTTAAACAATGGGTAAACCTTCTGCAACAAAAAACATTGATTTTCAACAATATGAGTTCTCTAACAATACCTAATTCAACCAATAGACCACAATTTTAAAGTACAAATTCGTATGAAAAAGTTAGGGTTTAGAACTTACCCAAAGAGTGATTTTTGAAGAACCATAATTCAAGAATGAGGGCCAAATCCGATTTGGAGATGAAAACTCAAAGAAATCCGTGTTTCAATGCTTGAAAATTGATTTGGATGGAAGAAAATTGAGAGGGTTTTGAAAAGGGGTCGGTTTTAGGACCTCTTGGTCGAACAAGGGGTTTTTAAATAACATAGAGCGTTAACTTCCCTTTTAAAACAACGCGCCCAGCCAACGCGCCTAAAGGGATCGATCCCTCAGGTTAGGGGATCGATCCTTTTAGTGAAAAAAAACAAGGACTGATTTTTAGGAGCTTATTGCCAACAAAGGGATCGATCCATTTTCTTGGGGGATCAATCATTTTACTGGAAAAATTGAATTTTGGGCACAAGGATCGTATAGACGAGATTTAAGCTCTAATGGAGGCATCCTATGTCATATGTATGATATGAAGTGAGTTTTAAATGCCTTAGAAGTTATCTATGTGCATGAATGTTAACTTAAAACAACAAGATATGCAAATTACATCATAGATCAAAATTTAGTCCTCTAAAAGCACACTATCAAGATTATTTCAAGTCACATACACACAAAGGCTCTATAAGGTCCTAAGCATGCATTTTTTTATAAAATTGCTTCAAGACAACATTATATTCTCAAAATTCATCATAAACGATCATATTAAGCATAGAGAACATGATTTCACAAAATCAATCAAATATTGCAAATTTAAGGCCAAAAACATAATTATGAGCATATTAGGCCATAAATGTGCAACTCATGCAATCTTAACTCCCCCTTATTAAAGGCACTTAAACAACATATGGGGACCCTCAAACATGCTTTGAAACATATAAACACACATAATCAACATAAATGAACAAAGATTGCATGTTAAATAAAATGTTACCACTTGAACTAAGATAGGTTGATTAGCCCATATCCTCTTCAAGTGTCCTTCCCTTCTAGTGTGTCTAGAGCTTTCCGATTTCTTCATTTTGCTCACCATGGCTCCAACACACCTACAATCAAAGGAACTATGCATGTTTTGGTACCCCAACTCTTTTGGGTCCATGAGAGTTAGTACCTACAATTTTAGTCCCTTTTGGTATCCACTTAGACAATAGATCATATTCTTTGTTAGCAACGAAACCTTTTGGAACCCAAATGCTTCTAATTATCTTTCTATTAAATGATCTTTGATGACCTCCTTGTCTATACCCATTAAAGTTCTTCCTAACATAGTTGGGTCTTGAATTTTCACCTTTTTCAAAACTTTTAGTCCCAACTTTATTGAAAGAAACTTTAAGATCATCAAGTTCCTTTTGATGATCATCATGGACCTTTGAAAGTAAGTTGTGCAAGTCTTGATTTTTCTTTTCAAATTCTTTTATTTTAACTTGCATTTCCTCAATTTTACTTTCAAATTCCTTATTAGACTTGGAAAGAGAGTCATTTTCATTTTTCAATTTTAAAATGGTTTTCTATTTTTCAAAATTGACTCCTCAAACTCCAAGGCTAATTCATCACAAGCCTCTTGCAATTCATCAAAAGTATAATCAATTGAAAAAGATGAATTAGAGGTTACCATAGAGTCATCCTCAATAGCCTTGAGACACAAGTTGGCTACTTCATTTTCGTCATCGTCGGATGATTCATCATCGCTCCAAGTAGCTACATGAGCCTTGTGCTTGTTTTTCTCATAGCTCTTTTTTATTCAATTGTGGAAAATCGAACTTGATATGTCCCGCCTTTTTGCACTCATAGCAAATAATTTGATCTTTCTTTTTGTTGTCATTCTTGAAACCCTTATCTTTTTGAAATCTTCTTCCTTTGTTGGATCTCATGAATCTTTTGAATCTCTTGGCAAACATAGCCATCTCTTTATCTTCATCCTCTCCACTAGAATGAATATCTTCTTTTGATGCTTTGAGAGCAACACCAAATTTCTTCTTTTCCACTTCCTTCTTCTTTTCTTCCTTAACCTTTAACATCATCTCATGTGTAAGCAAGGAACCAATGAGCTCATCCAACTTGAGAGTCTTGAGGTCCTTTGCTTCTATAATCGTCGTTTTCTTTGAATCCCATGAATCAGGAAGAGAGTAGATCACCTTCCTCACAAGTTTATCTTCCGGGATCACTTCTCCATAGCCCTTCAAACCATTAACAATCATGGAGAATTGATCGGACATGGTTTTGATGTCTTCCTCGGGGTCCATTTTGAAGTTTTCATAATTAAGATTGAGAAGCCTGATTTTGGTCTCCTTCACTTGATTTGTTCCTTCATGTGTAACTTCAAGTTTGTCCCAAATCTCTTTAGCATTGGAACAAGATGACACCCTTCCATACTCATCCATGCCAAGAGCACAAAATATGAGATGCATTGCCTTAGCATTTGTGGAGAATCTCTTGTTTTCTTCATTGCTCCATGTCTCCATATTACTAGTTGGTGCGGTGTAACCACTCATGATGATCTTCCAAGCTTCAAGATCAAAAGCTTGAATGAATAGCTTCATGCGGTTCTTCCAATAAGCATAATTAACTCCATTGAAGAAGGGAGGCTTGTTGGTGGGTTGAGAATCGCCCCAAGCTTCAATGGTGGAGGTGGAAGCCATGGATGACCTTGTAGATGATTGCACACTTCTTGGATCTTCTCAAAAGGTTGTAAGACCTTCTAGTGAGCCAAGCTCTGATACCAATTGTTGATAGTGGCAATCGATCGAACAAAACCAAGAGGGGGTGAATTGGATTTTTGAAAGAATGGTGGACAATAATTGCAAAGGTAAAAATTGCAAGGTGATTTAGAGTGGTTCAATTCCCTTAATTGGAGTCTACATCCACTACCTTAGTGACCACACTAAGGATTTTCCACAAATTCACTAATTTGCCTTTCCTTTAAGGATAAGGAGTAACCTTACACAATTCAATAGACTTATACCCCAAAGTCTATTGAATCTTTTCCCCAAGAACAAATACAAATAAGCAAACTAGGAAATCCTCACTAGGAATGTGTTTGCAAAGTTTAAGCTCTCTCACACACCCAAAGAAACACTAGCAAAAGTATTACAATGAAGAACACTCTAGTGTATACAAGAAAGATCGAAAATTAAGCACAAAGTGAACTCTTGAAAGGGTGAATGTTTGTGTAGACTTTCTTGTTGTTGCTGAGTTGATTTTTCTTTGTTTTTGTATCCTCTCAATCAATACTAGCCGTTTGGAGCCGTTGGGGATGTCATAAAGCCGTCACCTACTTGAAAATATAGCATTTAAAGAACGAGGGATCGATCATTTCTTATGAAAAAATATGACCGTTGGAAAAAAGGATCGATCCCATACACCAGGGGATCGATCCTTTTGCACTGAGACAAAAAAAGGAGTGAAACTGTCAATTAAGGGATCGATCCCTTGCATTAGGGGATCAATCCTTTTTGCCTTGAAGACTGGAAAAAAGTTTTCTTAGTGTAAAAATGGATCATACTTGTTTTGAAAAAGATCGGTAAAGTTGGAAAACATTTGAAACGAATTTTTCAAGTTTGTTTGGACTTTGAATTATTTTTTCAAGAATTTATATATTCGATTAAGTCCAAAAACATTTTTCTTTTAATTTGTTATATCAAAATGTTAGTTCATCACTAACGATTGAGGTTAAGATCACAACGGTGGTTGTTAATTCTGGGTGTGGATCTTGTATTATGTGTCCCGTGCTCTCGTTAGTGGAATTATACAACTACCGATGAGTGGTGTTGAGGGGTTGAGATTGTACCGTTATACTCCACCACGAGTGTTACAACGATGGAGGGTTGCTCTCGTGTGTGAGCCTTGTGTAGTCTGGTAGTGTGTATGAAGCGTGTGGGACAACGCTTGTAATCTGCGTATCCGATTGTGTCTTGTGTTGAAATGGTTTATGGATTATCACTTGCGAGCTAATATAATGTAAATGAATAATGTGAAGCATGAGATGTTTGTAAATGATGCAAGGATGCATGAGATGCTTGGTAAAGCATGAGCAAAGGTTTATTTGCTGTTTTAGAGTGATGCATATGAACATGTATCTATAAAGTGCATTGATGTCTTGTGAAGACATGTTTTATGAAAAGGAATAAGTTGTAAAATGGTGGTTTTGCCAATAGTGTGAAATGTATTGATGAATGTTGCATAGCGGTCCTCACTAAGATTTGTGCTTACGCTCTTTTGTTTCATCAATGCAGAAAATTAGGCATTCAAGGCAGCAAGTAAGCAAGAAGAATCCAAGCTCTTGATCTTGCAAAGTATACAGCTTTACTCCGGTGTAAAAAAAGGCAATGGGTGGGATTTATACCTTTGAATGATTGAGGATGTTTCCCTTTACTTTGAGCATGTTAGATTACTTATACTTGAGTTGTAAATGGCCTTTGATGTTTGGATTTTGGTTTGAATGTTGTTTTAGCTTGTTGTGGTTTTGGTGGACTAGAGAGCATGCCTTTAGTACCTACGATTGCATGATTGATGATATGTTTTAGTTTATGTTTCATAGATATGGTCCTTGATGTATAAATGAGCTGTATGTATGTTGTGACATGTCTCGAAAATGTTTCGGATACGAAAAGACATGAAAAACCAGCAAAATTTGTTGTTGTAGGGCAAGGCGTATTGGAACGCCCTTGCCTGTTTCGGAATAGAAGCCTTAAATGGCTAAGAGGTTTCGGAACGGGTGGGGACGTATCGAAACAGTTTTGCTACTGGAGGAGGGTGTTTCGATATGGGTCTCGGAACACACCCGAGTATCAAAACAGTTAACCCTATTTCGAAACGACCGTTTCGGTGCAGGGCCATCCGTACCGGAACACTTGACCGTTGGGTTTGAATTTTGAACTGTTTCAAGTTTCTGTTCCTTACGTTTTGGTCCCTGATTTTGGATGTTACATGACTAATTAAAGTTTGGTAACTTTAAAATCTTTAAAGTCCCTGTATTTTATGGAAATTATAGTTTAGTCCCTAAAAGTCAAATGTATGCAATTGAACCCCTATTTGAACTCCGATCGTTGTGCCGTTTCCTTCTAAGTGTCTTGCTGAACACATAGGATAATAATGAGCATCTAGACAAGATAAAAAGAAAAAAGGGGTCGTAAATCAAGGTTAACTTTTGGGTTGACTTTGGTTTTCCACGTGTAATCTTCGTAGTTCGGGTTAAGCGTCTAGACCGGGCTAAGGGGGTTACATTTGTTGGTATCAGAGCCAGGTTACGAAAGAATTGGGAATGTTGGCATGTGAAATTGTCATGTGTTGAAGTAGGGTGCTTGAAAAGCATGCAGATTGGTTGAATTTTGAAGTTTTTGCTATGCTTGATCTTTGTGAATCGCATGTGGAATGAATGTGATTGCGTGGCGATGATGCAATGCTGTTATGTGCTGATTTTGGATGATGAAAAGCATGTTGAGCATGATGTTTCATGTATGCTATGCTATGTTATGTTGAGGGGAATTGGGGTACCCATTACCTTATTACACTAATCAAATGTTTTGTAAACTTGGATTCTTGCTTGCAGCTGGTCTAAATGGTTTGACTTGTTTTGTTGTTATGCTTTGTTAAAATAGCACTATGGGTCCAAGAAGAGAACTGAGATCGAATACGATAGTGCCTGCGGCTGAGAAGGGTGACTAGGGTGTACAAGGGGCTGATGTCCCTCCTGGTGGAAATCTACATCCTCCGCCACCACCTGAAGGTGGGGAGAAGGTGTAGCAAGGAATTGCTGGTCCTGGTTTGAGTGATTTGGCGCCACTGGTTCAGGCGATCACCTGAGCGTTTTAGGCTGTTGTTGCCGGAGCGCATGTGCAGGCCCCTGCAGCTGGGCAGGCGGGCTTACCATTGGAGAGGTTGAGGAGCCTAGGAGCTGTGGAGTTCTTTGGCATGTCTCCTGAGGTGTCCGAGGCATGGTTAGCTAGCACGATCCTTATCATGGATCAGATGGGCTGCAATGATGTGCGCAAGTTGGGATGCACAGTTTCTTTGTTGCAAGGCGATGCCTAAAGCTAGTGGACGACTACCACGGCTGGATTGGAATCCAATGAGGTTGATTGGGGGTTTTCAGAGGTGCTTTTAGGAGAAAGTATCTTGGGGTGAGATACTTGGATGAGAAGAAACAAGAGTTTATGTCGCTTGTTCAGGGCAACCTGTCTGTGAATGAGTACGAGGTCCAGTTCGTACGCTTGAGCCAATATGCTCCTAAGTTGGTACCTAGTGAGAGGCACCGATGTGATCGCTTCCGGTATGGGTTGGTAGAGGAAATTAAGACGTATATGCTGGCTGCAGACTATACAGATTTTGATGTGCTTGTTTGTCGAGTGAAAGACATCGAGCAGAATGTGGGTTTGTCCTCTCGAGATGTTGGTTCTAGCTCTGAGAAGATAGCAGCTGAGTCTAGTTCCGGTGGTGGACGGAACAAGAGGGGACGAGATAGGAGGTACCAGCCTGCTGCTAGGCGGGGTAATGGTGGACATGGTACACCTGCTCAGGGAGATAGGATGAGGGCTGAACAGAACACATGTTGGACGTGTGGTTCTCGTGGTCATTTGAGGCGAGATTGTCCTCGGGTAGCTAGAGAGGTTTAGGCTTCTGTTGTGGTGACAGGGAACTCGTGTTGGAATTGTGGTTCGGCAGATCACATGAGAAGGGAGTGTCCTTTGTTGGCTGGTGGTGGCCAAGGACGTGCTACTGTGGTAGCTGCACCTCAGAGAGGTCGTGGGCGCGGCCGTGGGAACTTTCAGAGGAGAGACGAGGGGCATCGGGGTATTGCTCATGTAGTAGCTGTTCGACCTGAGGGAGGTGGACCAGCGAGGGTTTTTGCTCAGCGCGAGGAGCGCAATGATACTGATGTCATCGCAGGTACCTTTGCTCTCCAGTCTTTATCTTTGCTGGCTTTGATTGATTTCGGATCCACGCATTCTTATATTTTGAGTGAGCATGCACATTTGCTTGATATACCTGTTGAGTTTCTTGAAGTAGGAATGCAAGTGACTAGTTCTTTTGGCGAGACTATAGTCACTAGGAAGTTGTATAAGAGATGCCCTTTGTCTGTACAAGGACATGTTTTCCTTGTGGATCTTATGGAGTTACCTTTCTACGGATTTGATGTAATCCTTGGCATGGATTGGTTGTCGGAGCATACGGTGGTGGTTGACTTTGATGTCAAAAGGGTGACCCTAAAGTTGGGCGATGATTATGAGGTAGTAGTAGTAGGCAAGAATGTGAAATTCTTATCGAATGTGGTTTCGGCTTTGGAAGCAAACCGAATGATGAGGTTGGGTTGTGAGGCTTACCTGGCATATGTGATGAATCCTGGCACCAAGGATGTGCATGTGCAGGACATCTAAACTGTTTGTGATTTTCCGGGTGTCTTTCCGGAAGAATTGCCTGGTTTGCCACCAAACAGGGAAGTGGAGCTTGGTATAGAGTTGTACGAGAATAAAACCCCGGTGTCCATTGCTTCTTATCGCATGGCACCTAAGGAGTTAAAAGAGTTGAAACTGCAATTGCAGGAGTTGTTGGATCGAGGGTTCATTCGGCCGAGTGTGTCACCTTGGGGTGCACCAGTCCTGTTTTTAAAGAAGAAAGGTGGGACAATGAGAATGTGCATAGATTATCGACAACTGAACAAGTTGACGATCAAGAACAAGTATCCATTGCCTAGAATTGATGATTTCTTTGATCAGTTCCGGGGAGCCTCGGTGTTTTCTACGATAGATTTGAGATCAAGGTATTATCAGCTGAAGCTGAAGGATGTGGACGTACCTAAGACAACTTTTCGGACGAGGTACAGACATTATGAATTCTTAGAGATGTCGTTTGGTTTGACCAACGCGCCTGCTGCTTTCATGGACATGATGAATCGTGTATTCCATGAATTCCTGTATCAGTTTGTGGTGGTGTTCATCGATGATATCCTTGTGTATTCGAGTACCGAGGAGGATCATGATAGAAACTTGAGAATTTTTTTGCAAGCGTTGCTGGAAAATCAATTGTATGCCAAGTTGAGTAAGTGTGAATTTTGGCTTAGGGAGGTGGTCTTTCTTGGGCATGTTGTGTCAGCTGAGGGTATTCGCGTTGATCTGCACGAGGTAGAGGATGTGATGGGTTGGAAAGTACCTAAGTCAGTGACGGAGGTGCGGAGTTTTCATGGATTAGCTGGGTACTACCGTAGATTTTTCGAGGGTTTCTCGAAGATAGCAGCACCTTTGAACAAGCTGTTGCAAAATAATGTTCGCTTTGAATGGACTGATGCGAGACAAAAAGCTTTTGAGAAGCTGAAAAAAGCCTTGACGCAAGCTCCTGTTCTGATTCAACCTGAGTCTGGTAAGGAGTTTGTGGTTTATAGTGATGCGTCCATTTTTGGTTTGGGCTTTGTGTTGATGTAGGAGGGTAAGGTAGTGGCCTATGCATCTAGGCAGTTGAAGGTGCATGAGCGCAACTACCCTACTCATGATCTTGAGCTTGCGGCTGTGGTGTTTGCCTTGAAAATTTGGAGGCATTACCTGTATGGTGAGACGTGTATTGTGTTTACAGATCATAAGAGCTTGAAGTATCTCATGTCTCAAAAAGAGTTGAATCTTAGGCAACTTCGCTGGGTAGAGTTGCTTAAAGATTATGACCTGGCGATTGAGTATCACCCGGGTAAGGCTAATGTTGTAGCCGATGCTTTGAGTTAGAAAGTGGCGGTGGAGTTGAGAGCGATGTTCGCTCGCTTGAGCATATCGCGTGATGGTGGTCTGATTGCAGAATTGCAAGTGAAACCATCTCTGTTACAGTTGATCAAAGATAAGCAATTGCTTGATGATTCTCTTGTTTCGCATGTTCAAGACATTGCGGAGGGTAGACCTTCAGATTTCAGCTTTAGTGAAGATGGTGTTTTGTGCTTTGGGAGTCAAATAGTGGTGCCAGATGATGTTGAGTTAAGGCGTACTATTCTGACTGAAGCTCATAGTAGTCCTTTTGCTATGCATTCTGGTAGTACAAAGATGTATCATGATTTGAAAGATGAGTACTATTGGGTGGGGTTGAAGAAGGACGTGGCTTAGTTCGTTAGTAAGTGCATGGTGTGTCAGCGAGTGAAGGCTGAACATCAGGTTCCTTCTGGGTTGTTGCAACCTTTGAGAATCCCGAAATGGAAGTGGGAGAGAATCACCATGGATTTTGTGTCTGGGTTGCCTTTATCACCGTCAAAGAAGAATTCAGTTTGGGTGATTGTAGATCGACTCACGAAGTGTGCACATTTTCTACCTGTGCATACTACGTATACCTTGGATAAGTTGGTTGAGCTGTACATAGCTGAGATTGTACGGTTGCACGGTGTGCCAAAGTCCATTGTGTCGGATAGAGATCCGAGGTTTACAGCGCAATTTTGGGAGTGTTTTCATCAAGCCTTGGGTACACGGTTAAATTTCAGTACTTCTTATCATCCTCAGACGGATGGACAGTCAGAACGTGTGATCCAAGTGCTTGAGGACATGTTACGGTGCTACGTGATAGATTTTCAGGGTTCTTGGGAGAAGCACTTGCCGTTGGTTGAGTTTGCGTACAATAACAGTTATCAGGCAAGTATTCAAATGGCTCCATACGAGGCTTTGTATGGGAGAAGGTGTAGAACCCCTCTTTGTTGGGCAGAAGCTGGGCAAAAGTTGATTTCGATGCCGGCTATGTTAAAGGGAACCACTGAGAAGGTGAAGCTCATTTGTGAGCGGTTAAAAGCAGCATTAGATAGGAAAAAATCTTACGCGGACTTGAAGCGTAAGGAAATTGAGTTCACGGTTGGCGAACATGTGTTTTTGAAGGTGTCACCTTGGAAGAATGTGATGAGGTTTGGGCATAAGGGTAAGCTTAGCCCAAGGTTCATTGGACCTTACGAGATTGTGGAGCGTATTGGTCCTGTGGCATATCGGTTGAGATTGCCTACAGAGTTGGAGAAGATACATGATGTGTTCCATGTCTCCATGTTACGGAAATACAGATCGGATCCGTCGCATGTGATGCCTGTTGAGGAGATCGAGTTGAATCCGAATCTGTCGTATGATGAGGAACCGGTGAAGGTTCTGGATGTGAGTAGCAAAGTTCTTCGTGGCAAGACGATAAAGCTTGTGAAGGTGTTGTGGCGACACCGAGGAGTTGAGGAGGCCACACAGAAAATCAAGGCGGACATGCTGAAGCAGTTTCCGCATCTCTTTCCATCAGGTAAGAATTTCGGGGACGAAATTTCCTAAGTGGGGGAGAGTTGTAACGCCCTGGTTTTGGGCCTAGATGTTTTAGACATCGGATTGGACCGGTCGAGAACGGTTCGAATCGCGTAAGGTGATTTAAGGAAATCGAGGATCGGGATAGGATAAAATTGTGGTAAAAATTTATAAAATCCTCTAAAAATATGTTTAAGAGGTTGGTCAATTCAATTTTACAAAATGAATTTTGGAAATGGGACATTTGGAGTAGTGACTAAATTGTAAAGTTTCAAAATTGGGAAAAATGTGATTTTTAATAGGGAAGCCAAAATCTTAGAATCTTTAGGGGGCTTTAAGTCAATTTGAACCTCTATTTAGAATCTTTAGGCTGGAGTTTTGGATGCATTTTAATGCATTAAACCTCTATTTTGATGTGTTGAAAACAGGAGTTAGTAATCCAGAAACAAACGAAGTGTTTTGGAGGCTTCAGAAGATCGGTAGTTGCGTCGGCAAGTGTGGTTTCGCGATTCGGTGAGTAGAATTTAGTTTTCCAGTGTGGAAACGTTTTAGAAAAGGCTTTGGGAACTTAATAAGAGCTTGAAACGCTTTATTAAGTTTGGAAGTAAGTAAATTGGAATTTCTCCCTTAGTTGTGCTATTTTTAAGCCTTTAGTAGCACTTGATTTTGCTTGCATTAACATACTGTTTTAAAGCATGTTTTGAATGTATGTATAAAATGTGTATGATGATGCCATGTGGTTTATGGATGCACTAGGTAAGTGATCCTTGTATGCATATGTTGATGCATGAGATTTGAAGCATGGGTTAATACTTGATTTATGGCTTATCATGAATGCTTTGTAAAAATAATGAGTTATGCATTAGTTATGGGTTATATTGGCAAGTGATGTTGAATTAAATGTTTTATAAATGAAATTGGATATAGTTAGCCGACTATAGGATTGAGTGCACTATAAACAAGTCGCCTTGGATGTTGAGGGGTTGTGATTGTACCGAATACTCCATCCAAGTACCCTAACGATTGAGGATTGTTCAAGGTTGCAATGGTTGAGGGTACCTCCAGGGTACGAACCTTGTGTTTTTCCCGTCTCTCGTTAGTGGATTATACATCTACCGATGAGTGGTGTTGAGGGGTTGTGATTATACCGAATACTCCACCACGAGTGTCACACCGATGGAGGGTCGCTCTCGTGCGTGAGCCTTGTAATGCCGGAAGAGTGTATGAAGGGTGTGGGACAACCCTTGGTAATCTGCGTATCCGATATATGTTTTTGAGATTGTTTTTTATCACTTGCGAGCTAATATAATGAAATGAGTTATTGTGAAGGTGTTGTTAATGCACATTGTGAAAGATGCATGTTTTGGCTTAAGCTTAGCATAATGGTGTTTATGCTTGAAAGGCTTGGAAAGTGAGTAGCAATGGTTTAATTGCTGATTTTGATTGGATCATGTTGCATGATGTTTAATACAATGATTTTGATGTTAAAGTGCATGGTTTGTTAAGAAAGGCATGAGAGTTTTGAAAAGAATGGAAAACGGTTTTGTGCATTGATGATGTTTGTGGTTTTGAGCAACCCTCACTAAGCTTGTATGCTTATGCTCTCTTTGCTCATCAATACAGATAATTAGGCTTTTGGAGGCAACATCTTTGAGGAATCTCTCCAAGACATGTAACGCCCTGGTTTTGGGCCTAGATGTTTTAGACATCGGATTGGACTGGTCGAGAACGGTTCAAATCGCGTAAGGTGATTTAAGGAAATCGAGGATCGGGATAGGATAAAATTGTGGTAAAATTGCTAAAATCCTCTAAAAATATGTTTAATAGGTTGGTCAAGTAAATTTTACAAAATGAATTTCGGAAATGGGACATTTTGAGTAGTGACTAAATTGTAAAGTTTCAAAACTAGGAAAAATGTGATTTTTAATAGGGAAGCCAAAATCTTAGAATCTTTAGGGGGCTTTAAGTCAATTTGACCTTTCATCAATATGAAATGTGTTTTAAAAGGCTTTTAATTAAATGGATTTAATTAGGTTTATATTAATTAATTAATAAAGTTAGTTAATGTGAGACTTTCAATTACATAACTACCAACTCTTTCTCATTTTCAGCCAAACACTAATTCACTCATCTTTTTCTAGAATTCTTTCTCCCAAAAACTCTCTCAACATTTTCTAAACCATTTTCAAGAAATCTTTTATAATCTTTCAAGATTTTGCTAAGGAAAACTTGTCATTCATTAAGGCAAGCAAGGATTGGAGGTAAATTCCGTTCTCAACCTCTAATCTAAGTTCTTTATTGAAATTCCCAAGATATTTGGCTTCTAAATACTATTTTTGGTTGAATTTTCATTATAGTTTTGGTTGGAGATCAAAATCATGTGAAATTATGGTTGAAATCTTAATTTTCGGACTTGTTGAGTTAGGCTCTGTTTTGTGTTGATTTTAATTGAGTTTTAAGTTGATTTACATGTTATAATGAGGTGTTGATAACATAGATCCCGAAATCTTTGAGATCCTTGAAGTTCTTGATAGTTTTAAGTGAGATTTGGGGGTGAAATGGTGGAATCTTGCTTGCTGGAGGTATAAGGATGAGTTAGGTTGTTTATTAGATGTATTTTGATGTTGATAATTGTTTAGAAGTGATGTATGATGGCTGGGCTTGGTTTAGGAAGCAATCGATTGAGTTTTCGGTTGTTTTGGATGGGTAATTTGGTGTAGTTTGGGTGAGCAACGAGTTTGTGAATTGTTGCTGGTGTTGAAATGCATTTTAATGCATTTAGATCTCTGTTTTGATGATGTGAAAACTGGGGATCTTGATCTGGGGGCAAACGAGGTGATTTTGGAGGCTCCGGAGGGGTAATTTTCGTGTCGGCGAGCAAGGCTTCGTGTACCGGTGAGTGGAAATGCAATTTTCTGATTTGTAACGTTTTGGGCATGGCCTTGGGAGCTTAGTGTAAGTTTGAAACACTTAGCTAAGCTCAAGAGTAAGTGGTTCGAATGTTTTCTCTTGTGTTGAGTGGATCGATTGAATGATCAAGACCAAGAGGGGGGTGAATTGGGATTTTAAAACTTTGTAGGAGTGAATGGACAATTAAAAATGAAGAACAAAGGATTTTAGAGTGGTTCAGGTTCCAAATGAACTCTACATCCACTACCTTAGCTACCACTAAGGATTTGCAACAATTCACTAATTTGTTCTTCCCCTTTTCAAGGCTTAGGAGGTAACCTTTTACACAACCGGTCAAATTTTCTACCCAAAATTTGACCAAACCCTCACAAATAAAAAAAGAAGAAATTGCACAAGAAATATATCTCTCAAATACAATTTTGTCCCTTGAAGCACAACACTCAACCCAAATTTGAAGATAGAATAAGAATTGAATACAACTCAATTTGGGGTTTACAAGAAATTGGAAAATAGGCACACTTGAGGTTGGATTTTTTGCTTGGATGTTTGTCTTTAATGCAATAGTTGTTGCTGGTCTTCAACGAGCTTCAATTTATACCTTCTCTATCAATTCTAGCCGTTTGGGTGGTTAGGGAATTGATTATAGCCGTTGGGACCCTCTCTTTCCACCATAAATGCACTTCTACAGCTATCCGTATCAGTACACGGGGAGCTGTATCGATACCTGTCTCAAAACAGAAAGAGCCGTTGTACATAAAAAAGAGGGAGTATCGAAACGCACGTAAGCGTATCGGTACGGGACAGGGACCGTTTCGATACGGAAGAGACCTTATCAATACCTTTTTCTCAACTTAGCTCACTGGAAGTTTCCATTTCGATACGAGGGTTTACCGTATCGATACGAGTCAACTGCCACTTTAAATGTTAGTTACCTAACGACTGACACCAACGGTCGAAAACATTTAAAACACTTCGAATTAAAAATTCAATTAAAACCGTATCGATACGGGTTAAGCCGTATCGGTACACCATTCAAATTCCTTCAGTTTTGCAGAGGGGCGTATCGATACAAATTGAATATGTTTCGATACGCTGTTTCAATACGATTTTCAATACTTTTGCCTTGGAACACTTAGAAAATATTTGGAGTTTGAGTTTTTCAAATCAGTTTTAAAGTGTTGGTGATTTATAAATTATTAAAGGGACTTAGAAATCAATTTCTAGTTTTCAATTTAATCCTTAACAATTTAATTATATCAAAATCAAACATAGGTTTTACAATCTCCCCCTTTTTGATATAACAAAACCAAAACTTGAAATTTTTGACACTTTGAAAAACTTTGCAAAATAACCCCCTTAATATTAGCTAGGTAATTTTTAAGTTTGAAAATAAAAAAAATTTAAGTGTGAGCTTCCCTCTGCCCCTTTTTGTTAGATCAAAAAATATTTGAGACATAAGGTAAAGTGCATAAATAGGCAATATGTATAAATAAGTAAGCAACATAATATCATTAAGTTCAAAGTAAAGGATAACATCAACTTAAAAATCCAAACAACAGAAAATCAAAGCACATGTTTAAAATAAATCAAACTTAATCCTAAAAACATAAAGCAAAGGTGCATAAATAAAATATCCTAGATGATATGCATGGTATGCAGAGATAGGCTACTATGCATCATCATCGCCTTCTTCATCATCATCATCTTCATCTTCAATTGGATCATCATTCCTCAAGGTTTGACGCCACTCGTCATGGAAAGCGGTGAGAGAGATATTCATTGAGTTATGACCGCCTTCAAGAGAAGTGAGTCGAGTTTCCACGTTTGTCATCCGTTCTTCAAGGCTTGTGAAACGAGTATCAATCGTGGTAAACCCCGAAGCCATGTCCGTGCGCAATCCCGTGAATTGCTCATTGAGGAAAGTCATTAGAGCATCCATGGAAGGTGGAGGAGGAGGAGCTTGAGGAACTTGTTCAACTTGAGGATTGGCAAATTGTTCTGCGGCCTCACTAGGGAGCTCGGAGAGACGTAACCAATTACCATTAAAGTTATGGAACTTACCCCTTGCAAGATAGCTTTCATCAATGGGATCGGTGAGGGGAGTTGGGAAGTCATGCAAGCAATCAATCTCCTTCTGCTGGAAAAAGTAGCTTAGGGCCGTGCCATATGTGAAGGAAGTGACAAGTGTGGTGTGGCGATGTTGCACGAGATAGACGATCTCCGCAAACATGATACAAGCAAGGTTCAGACATTTTCTGTCATGGAAGCATCGAATCCAAAAGTCATCCACTTGACGGTTAGTAGAATACTTCCCTCCCGAGGGCCTAAACCACCAAGAGACCATCAAATGGAGGATCCGATCCTGAGCATTTAGGGCGGTGAAGGAACCATTAAGAACATGGCCAAGAGCATTCTCATCATCAAGACCTTCATCCTCCAACTTAAAGACATCACAAATAGATTTAACATCTATAGTGACCTTTTTACCAATAAGATAGGAATTAACAGCCATAACAACACCATCTCGATTGGCACAACATTTGGCATTAGAATAAAAGATTAAAACCAAAATACGAAAATAAAACCCGGGAATGGAGAGAAAATCTATAAACTTCCATTGTTGGAGCAAAGGTAGATATTCAAACTTGAATCGCTCCGAGTTAAGAAAAGGAATAGAGATTACCCTCTCCAGACGGATCTTATAGTTTTTGAATTGACGAAAATAGGTGAGAGCTCCGGGAGATTGAAAAGAGTGTTAATAGATTTGAGTGAGATTCGGACGAACACCATCTCCGATATTGGATCCTTCACCAGTTTCATTAAGACGTGATCTCTTCCTAGAAGGTGCCATGAACTAGAGAAAACAATGTATGCATTAAGATTTCTTCATTCAACTCATTGAAAAAACCAAGGATCAAGGTAAAAAAATTTAAAACCAAATTTTGAAAAGAAATTTTAAAACCAAGTTTGGTTGAGAAAACAAGAAATAAAAACAAAACAAGAAAAAAATTGAAAACGAAAATAATAAACAAAAATTAAAAGAAAAAGAAAGGGGTTTACCTTGATATTGATTAGAGAGGAATGAAAGAAAAGATTAGCACCAAATTGATGAAAAAAGCCTTAGAGCTTTGCTTGATTTGAAACCCTCTTGATATTTTGAGTTGTGGTGTGAAAATATGAGGGAGGAAGAGGCTATTTATAGGCTGAAAACGGCTAGGGTTTTTAGGGTTTTAAGAAGTTTTAATTTTGGTAAAAGTTGAACACTTAAATGCCAAATTAAAGCTGTCTGCGCAATCGCGTATCGATACGTGTAACACCCCAATTTTGGGTTTGGAAGTTTAGGGTCTAAACCGGATCGGTCTGATTTTCGGTTCGAATATAAAAGGAGGTTTTAAGGAAAGCCTAGTTCGGGATGCATTAAAAATATGGAAAAATATCTAAAAATCCTCTTTTAATATATATAAGAGAGTGGTGAAATCAATTTTACAAAATAAGGTTTGGAATTGTGACATTTCGAAATGGTGACTAAAATGTAATTTTTGAAAAGTTCAGTGGTGACTGTTTTGTAAGGATTGAAACTTTGAATCTTTAAGGAGCTAATTTACCCAAGGAAGGATTTCTCCAGATTTTTCTAAATTTTAATGATTTTATTAATGTTTAATTAATTAAAGGAAGAGAGGGAAACCATATCTTAGCTTTTCATAACTAACTTTTGTTAAAACTTTCTCATCTCATTTTCTCTCAAAATTCCCTCAGCCAAACACATTTCTACAGCAACATTTCTATTGATTTTCACACTAAATGATGAGGTTTCAATCACCAATTGATTCTTAATCCTTTCTACATCAAAACCTTTTGATTTGCTTATTGAATTTTCAAGGATTTTGGCTCTAAACAAGGAGAAATCTACATTTAGAGGTAAGGATGTTCTTCTCCTCTAAATACTCAGTTCTTTATTGAAATTCCCAAGTTCTCAATCCTTAAATTAAGTTTTATAAAAGGTTTTAATGTTGTGATCTTGATTTTGGCTTAAAACTCAAGATTTGGATTAAATCTTGAAGAATTTCGTGGTGATTGTTTGGGCTCTGTTTTGAGGTGGCTTTTTAATGTATTTTGGATGTTTAATGACGTGTAATTGAGATTTAATCAATGCAATCTCGAATAGGTTATGTTTCCTAAGTTTTTGCTTATGAAAATGGTGGTTTTTGGGGTGATCTTGGTGTTCTGTTAATGCTGGAGGTATAAGGATGAGTTTAGGTTTGTTTTAGATGTTAATTGATGTTTAGAAATGATTAGAAGTGATGGATCTTGGCTGGGTTATGTTTTGGAAGAGTTTGGAGGTGATTTCGGTTGTGTTTGGTAGCCGAAATGTTAGATTTATGTAGAGCAGCGAGTTGAGTTGTGTTGCTGGTGTTTTTAATGCATGATGATGCATTAATCCTCTATTTTTATGTGTTTAAAACATGGGAGAATGATCCGAAAGCAACACAACTCAACTTTGAAACCAATGTTTCAAGGTTATGGGAGCTTAGTTTAAGTCTAAGCAACTTAACTAAGCTCAAGAGTAAGTTTTCGGGAAAACTCTCACTCTTGGATGAACCATGAGATGGTTGGATGCAATGTATTTAATTTGCATGTTTAAATTCTAGTTTGAAAGCATGTTTCAGCATGATTAATGCTGGTTTTGAAAGTCATGTGTTGAAGGATGCTCAAGGTAAGAGATCCTTGGTTTGTATATTGGAAATGTGGAATTGATGCATAGTGTTGCATGTTGTTTAATGACTTTGTTTAATGCTTTAAAACAGTGAATTGATGATGGTATTTGATGTGTATTGGCAAGTGATGTAAGTGGTTGTTGGTTACTTTAATCGGATATAGTTAGCCGGCTATAGGATTGGGTGCACCGTGAATAAAGTCGCCTTGGATGTCGAGGGGTTGTGATTGTACCGTAATGTAACCCCCTTAACCCGGCCTAGACGGTTGGCCCGAATTAAGAAGATTACACGGGGAAAACCAAAGTCAACCCGAAAGTCAACCTTGATTAACGACCCTTTTTTTTCTTTTTAATCTTTTCTAGATGCTCATTAACCCTAGATGTGATCACACAAACATCATACTCAAAGATCACAACCACCAGAGATCATTCAAGGACCCAATTGCACAAAACACAACTTTAGGGACCAATTTGTAAATTCTGAAAACTTTGAGACCTTAACCAGATTTTAAGTTACCAACTTAAAATTAATCATGTTTCATGCATCTCGGCCAAATTTCAGCTCAAACGGACATCTCAAACTCATACAATTGCACAAACAAGATTCAGGACCAAAATGCAAACTTTTCAAAACACATAACTGCCACTGTCAGCCCCCAACGGTCAACCGTTCCGAAACGGGAGACAGCCCGTTTCGAAACGCGGGGCCGTTCCGCAACGGGTACCGAAACGGGGGTCGGGCAGTAGCCTTTCCGTTTCGGAACGGTGTCACCCGTTTCGGACGCCTGGGCTGCTTCAAGGCACCCGTTCCGAAACGGTTCACTCTGTTCCGAAACACCCTGCACAAAATGCAGAATTTTGCCTACTTAAACATGCAATAGGCCAACCAAACATGCTCCAAACGCTACCAAACTTTACCAGCATGCAAATCAACATATAAGGGACATACTTGCATCAACAATTCAACAAAATAACAACATACACGAAAAACCCCAATTTCAAGGTTAAGCTTCCAACACAAGCAACCATTTAAACAACATACTTCCAATTCAAACTCATAAGCCAAACCATGTTCCAACAACATCAACAACACAAAACCATACTTGTCCGAACATATACAAACACATACACCAACATAAGAGATTCTACCCCATTGCCTTTATTAACTATAGCTATTAACCGAGACATACATCTCAAGTGGAGTCCTTCTTGAATCCCTTGCTCCTTGCTGTCCAAACTTCAAGAATCTGCATTGATGGACAAAAAGGAGCGTAAGCATATAATGCTTAGTGAGGAATGCTCAAAACCAAAACACCATCAATGCAGCGAGCCATAAATCACTTATAAAACAAACTCGATTTGTTTACCAAAGCCATGTTTGAAAACCCCTTTTCAACAACAAGCTCAAACCATGCATTGCACATACATGAAAACCAACCCTTAGCTTAGCATGCTAAGAAAACCTTTTCAAAGCACAACTTACAAAATCATCCATTTAGCCAAACCATGCATAAACACCATATGCAAGCTAAAACAAAACCTTGGAAAACACTCCCATTTCACAACATACCTTTCTTAAACTTGAAAGCCAATTCAAGCAAGAATCTTTTAAAACCATTTCACAAACCAACCAACACATGCATTAAACCAAAGGCAACATATATGAACCACAACATCATCATCACATGCCTTTAAAAACAAGTCTTAACAAGACTCCAATGCACTAAAGATATTTCATGCTCATATGCATCATTTTCCAAATGATAATCAACACTTGTTCAACTTAACAAGTAAACATGCATTCACAAGCATTATACACTTTCCATGCAACCATGCATCTTTTCAAGCATCTCATGCTTCACATGCAATTATGCATCAATTCAAGCATCTCATGCTTCACATGCAATTATGCATCATTTCAAGCATCTCATGCTTCATCACAATCAAGAACATCATATTGGCCTTCAAGTGATCAACCACATTCACTTTTCAACTCAACACCCAATCGGATACGCGGATTCCGAGCGTTGTCCCTACGCTCCATACACCCTACCAATCCAAGGTCTCCCAAATGGACTTTTAAACACCATTTGACCTCAACATCCTAAGGTTCCCATGTATGGACTTTTAAACACCATACAACCTTAGCTTTCCCGAGGTTCCCATGTATGGACTTTCAAACACCATACAACCTCAACTTTCCCCAAGGTTCCCATGTATGGACTTTCAAACACCATACAACCTTGACATGCACAAGGTTCCCATGTATGGACTTTCAAACACCATACAACCTTTGCATTCACCGATTGGTAGTTGTATAACATCACTAACGAGATCCGGGACACCCTACACAAGATCCACACATGGACTTAACCCCGCCATTGTGATCTCAACAAGCACAAGGTTCTCACATATGGACTTTTAAACACCATATAACCTTTGCTCAACCAAGGTCCTCGAATGGGCAACACCTCCATTATGACCTCAACCATCTCGTTAGGATACTTGAAGGGAGTTTACCGGTCCACTCTTGACCACTCCACCTCCAAGGCGACTTAATTCACGGTGCACCCAATCCTATAGCCGGCTAACTATATCCGATCAAAGAACCAAGAACCACTTACATCACTTGCCAATATAATCACCTTACCACTTTAGTCCAATGTTTCACATGCATAACCATAATGCAAAAACCATCACCACATTAATCAAATGATTCACATGCATAACCAATATGCAAAAACCATCATTTACCATCATTAATTCACTGTTTTAAAGCATTAGACAAAGCCATTGAACAACATGCAACACCATGCATCAAAACCACATTTCCAATGTATAAAACCAAGGATCTCTTACCTTGAGCATCCTCCACATTTGGCTTTCAAAACCAGCATTGAACCATGCTAAAATATGCTTTCAAAACATATTTAAACCATGCAAAACACATGCATTTCAATCATCAACCACAATTGCTTAAAAGCCAATTCCACAATCATAATTCAAGAGCGAAAAACCATTCACTTACTCTTGAGCTTAGCAAAGTTGTTTAGACTTACACTAAGCTCCCAAAAACCTTCAAACCTTGGTTCAAAAGCTGAAAACCCAACTTCACTCACCGATACACAAAACAAGGCTAGCCACCAAGCCTTCCAAGCATCCGAAACCTTCCGCAACACCTCTAAAGCTCACGGATCAAACTCCCCTGTTTCAAGCACACAAAAACAGAACATTAATGCATCATTATGCATTAAGAACAGCAGCCACACAACCAAACTCGCTGCTCATCACACAACCAACAATTCGGCTACCAAACACAACCGAAATCACCTCCAAACATTTCCAAAACTTAACCCAGCCAAGATCCATCACTTCTAACCATTTTTAAACATCAATTAACATCCAAAATGATCACAAACACGTCCTTATACTTCCAGGTACAACAGATCACCAAAAACACTCCAAAAACAACCAAAAACTCAAGCCAAACTTAGGAAATTCAACCTATCCGGGATTGCATTAATTAAACCTCAACTTCTAATCAATTTAGCATTCATTTAACATCATTTTGACACTTCAAAACACTGCCCAAACAGATCACACGAAAATTTCACCAAAATCGCCAAATCTTGCATTTTAAGCCAAAATCAAGATTTCAATTGAAAAGCCTTTAACAAAACACAAATCAAGGATTGAGAACTTGGGAATTTCAATAAAGAACTTGAAGTTCAGAGGAGAAGGACGTTCTTACCTCCAAACTTGAGTTTCTCCTTTTTAGAGCCAAAAAGCTTGATGAAACAACTTGCAAATTGAGAGGTTTTGTTGATGAGATGATTAGGAATCAAATGAGAGTTGAAATGAGTGATTTGTGTGACAAAATCAGAGGAGGAAATCTGGAGAAATGTGTTTGGGTTGAGAGAAAATGAGAGAAAAGGAAAATTGAGAGAAAATGGAAAGTTAGTTATAAAATAGTAAAAATGATTTCCCTCCACTTTCTTTATGTTTTAAATCAGAATAAAACCTTAAAATATCTTAGAAAAATCTGGAGAAACTCTTTAGGAATAATAGCTCCTTAAAGATTCAAAGTTTCAATCCTTTATAAAACTGTCACCGAACTTTCAAAAATTACATTTTGGTCACTAGCCAAAATGTCAACCTTCCGAACCTCATTTTCCAAAATTGATTTCACAGTTCACTTAATTATATTAAAAGATGATTTTAGGACATTTTCCCATATTTTTAATGCAGCCCGAACTAGGCTTTCCTAAATTCACTCTTATATATTCGATCAGCACTTTGACCGAACCGGTCAACGCCCAAAACTTCTGAGCCCAAAACCGGGGCGTTACACGTAAACTCCATCCAAGTACCCTAGCGATTGAGGAAATTGGTGTCACCACGATGGAGGATGGCTCTCGTGGGTGGACTTTGTTAAGTGTCACCACGATGGAGGATGGCTCTCGTGGGTGGACTTTGTTAAGCGTCACAACGGTGGAGGGTTGCTCCCGTGTGTGAGCTTGGTTAAGGTGATTACAATGGTTGAGGTAGCTCCCATGTGTAAGCTTTGTGGTGTGTCCCAGCTCTCGCTAGTGAGTTATACAACTTCCGATGAGTGATGTTGTTAGGTTGTGATTGTACCGTTAAACTCCATCACGGGTGTTGAGGGGTTGTGATTGTACCGGTAAACTCCACCTTGTGTTGTTCGGTAGTGTGTATGAAGCGTGTGGGACAACGCTTGTAATCTGCGTGTGGGACATCTTGAGTTGAAATGGTTTGTGAATTATCACTTGAAAGCCAATTTAATGTTCTTGAATGTAATGAAGCGAGAGATTCTTGAAATGATGCGAGGTTGCATGGGAAGTGTGTAATGGTTTAAGAGTGCATGTATTACTTGTTAAGCTTGAACAAGTGTTTATCTTCTATTGTGAACGGTGCATATGTGCATGGAATCTCTTTAGTGCATTGAAGTCTTGTGAAGACTTGTCTAGAAAGGCATGAAATGCAAATGTTGCTTTTGGTAGTTCATGTTGTTTAGCTTTTCTAAGCTAAAGGTTGGATTTCATGTTGTGCAAGGCATGGTTTAAAGTATGTTGTTTCAAAAGAGGTTTTTCAAACAATGCTTTCGTTTATTGAATTGCATCTACTTTTTAAGAAAGTTTTATGATTCGCTGCATTGATGGTGTTTTGGTTTTGAGCATTCCTCACTAAGCATTATGTGCTTACGCTTCTTTTTGTCCATCAATGCAGATATTTGAAGTTGGGACAGCAAGAAGCAAGGGATTCAAGAAGAGCTCCACTTGAGAAGTATGTCTTGGTTTGTAGCTATAGATAATAAAGGCAATGGGGGGGGAGAGTCTTTTATGTTAATGTGTAATGAGATTGTGTATGTTGAACAAGTTCGGTTTATGGTTTGAACTATGTGGTTTAACGCTTTGCAACATTTGAATCTTCTTCATAAGTTGTTATGTTATGCTTCTTGTTTTAAAAGCATGATCAAGTGTTGGATGTGCTGAATTTGTTGGTGCACCTAAGGCTTGATTGTATCTAGTTGATAATGCAATTTGGTAGCTATGATGCTTGGCATGTTGTTAATATGTTGAGGAATGGGTTAAGATATGTTGGTTGGTGTATTGATGGTTGGTTGGTTTTGGATGCTAGGGTGCATGCCTATAGACTTGTGGATTTTCCTAATTGATGCCATGAATGTGTTTAGATGATGTAAATATGTACCTTGTATGTATGATGACTTGTTAGCATGATTAGGAGGTCATTAGAGTGTGTTTAAGTGGTTAATTGTGAGTTAAACCAACAAATTCTGCACTTTCTGGGCAGTCCGTATCGGAACGGGCTCTAGCGTTTCGAAACGGGGGCCTGAAATGGTCTTCGTGTATCGAAACGGGTAGGGGTCGTTCCGAAACGTTTTGGCCACTGCCAGGCCCTTTTTAGATATAGGTCTCGAAACGAACCCGCATTTCGGAATGGTCAACCCCCGTTCCGAAACAGTCGACCGTTGGGCACTGATTTGAATGGTTTTGTGGTTTGCAATCTTTACGTTTTAGTCCTGAAAATCGTTTTTGCAATTGCTTGAGTTTGGGATGTCCGTTTAAGGTGAAATTTGAAAAAGAAGCATGTAATATGATTAATTTTATATTGGTAACATTAAAATCAGTTAAGTCTTCTAAATTCCCAGAATTTACAATTTAGTCCCTAACTTTTGTATGTTGTGCAATTGAGTCCCTTAATGCTTTCCGATCGCTGTGCTTTTCAAGTATGCTTTTCCCAAGGGTACGCTTAAGGTTAATGTACATCTAGATAAGTTTAAAAAGAAAAAAAGGGTCGTTAATCAAGGTTGACTTTCGGGTTGACTTTGGTTTTCCCCGTGTAATCTTCGTAGTTCGGGTCAACCGTTTAGGCCGGGCTAAGGGGGTTACATTTGGTGGTATCAGAGCTAAGTTGCGAATATTTGGGGCAAGGGTAAGTTGTTATAATAAGTGTTTGATGTTTGTTCTGATGTGTGGTTAAAGTGGGTTGAAAAATGTGTTTTTGAGCGAGTGGTTGATGCTTTTATCATGCATTATGGTTATAAATCTTCTGTGAGCTAATGTGAACTTGTGTTGATGATATGCTGATGTTTTGAGTTGATTTTCTGAATGATGAAAATGTGATGGGTATGATATGTTGATATTATGATGTTGAGGGTGAATGATGTTTGATGAGAGCATGATTGGAGTTTGCTGATTGATATGCTCGATGTTTGTGATATCAATGTTTTTATCGATTGTAATGTCGTATAAAAGGGCAGAATTTGGGATACCCATTGCCTTATTATTATAGCTATTGTGTTATGTTGGAGTTGGAGTCTTGAATCCTTGCTTGAAGCTGGCCTGATCGTTTTGTTTGTTTTGTTATCATTGCTTTGTTGTTAATAGCACGATGAGATCGATGAAAGAATGGCAATTGGGTGAGATGGTGGCTGCTTTAGAGCATGTTGTTAAGGCATGGAATTCACCTTTTGGTGGAGGTGTTTTGTTTCAGTCTATAGTGCCTGGAGTTGAGGAGGTAAGGCAGGAAGAGGAAGCTGGTTCTGTGATGAAGGGTTCATCACCTGTAGTTCAAGAGGTTTCGGGAACATCTCAGGCTGTGGTGAAAGTGAGTCCTGAGGATGTGCCGACTGTGGGATACGCGAGTTTGTCGAAACAACGTTTATATGATTTGGGAGCTGTGGAGTATCATGGTTCAACACCTGAGGCATTCGAGGCTTGGTTAGCCAGTGTAATTCTGATTTTGGATCAGGAAGGGTGTGACTATGCCTGTATGCTGGGAAGTGTTGTCTCATTGATGTTGGAGGACGCTTGTGCCTGGTGGACATCTGTGGCGGTGGCAACGCATATCCACGATATAGACTGGGACTTCTTTGTGTCTGCCTTTTATGAAAGGTACCTTGGAGAGAAGTTCCCAAGGGTTAAGCAACATGGGGGTGTGGCTTCAGGTTATGAAGGTGATAAAAGTTTAAGCAAGAGAGCTGTGGGTACTGACCTCGGGAGCGGTCAGCGTAAGAGGCTACGTGATAGAAGGATTTGCTTGAATCGAAGTCTGGGTGGTAGTGCAGATGTGGGTCAAGTGCTACATGATCAAGGAGTGGTAATTCGGTTGCCGACGTGTGACCGTTGTGGAAGGTGTCATGTTGGAGGTTGTTGGGGCGCGTGAGTTTGTTGGAACTGTGGTTCTAAGGAGCATGTGAAGCGAAATTGTCCTCAAGTTCGGAGGTGGCAGGAAAGGCAGAAAGGTGTGAGGAGCGTGGGGAATGAATCTTGTTGGAATTGTGGGTCTGTCAGACATCTGAGACGAAATTGTTTGAAGTTGGCTTGGGGTAGTCAGGGTTCTTTACCGCAGGGAGATGGTGATGACCTTAAAGTGTTGGCTGATGCTGCGACGGTGTGGCTGGAGAATGATGGTCCTGCGAGGAAGAGAGTTTGTCTGTTGGAGCTCCAGGGCAGCGAGGTGATTGCAAGTAACCTTGTTAAGTAATCCTTGACCTAATTATCTTTGTTAGTTTCGGTTGGGTTTTCCCTTGCGTGGTGGGTTTGGTCTTGTAGCTAGCAAGTTTGGGGTAGTAGTCGGAGTTGTTTTGAAAACAACTTTAGTATGAATAGGGCATTAGCGGAGTATTTTGTGATTAGTGGAATGTTAGAATGGTAGAGCTGGACAAGTTAGAAGTGAGGTAAGAGGTTGTTCTTAGACGGATTCTGAGGATGTTATTGGTGCGTGTGAACCGGCATACATGCACAGTTAAAACCATTTGTTATATACTATATTATATATGTTGGTACATGCATACATGCGACATAACATTAGAGGTTTTGCATACATGTACACAGGCATTGATAAGGCATATTGGTGACCATGCATACGAAAGTTCACACTTGCTAATAGCTAATTGGGTCCGTTAGTGTTGTGGTAGGATTAGGTTGGATGGTGGGTTTTAAGAGTTGTTTGGTGCTAGGAGAATGTTAGAAGTGGTGGAGGGTAGTAAGCGAGTTGTCAGTAATAGAGAGTGTGATCTTGCATGATTGACAGGAGGAAAGTTTTTTGGTGCTTAAAGAGTTTAGCGGTGTGGTGGTGAGGAGATTATTGGTTGGAGTTAGAATCGGTCAAGTGGTTATGAATAGCTGATAGATGTGGTACTTTCTCTGTGTTAAGTGATGTTGTAGGTTAGTGGATGTGTCTCCAGAGTGCTGAGGTGTCTTGGCATTGATGTTTGCAATAGGAGGGTTGTTTATGTAGGTGATGGTTTGTAGCAACCTTCGAGGAGTTGAGTAGAGGTTTCGTAATCTTAACCTGTTTGTATAGAATGGGCGGTATCCAGGTAAGGCTAGTGTTATGGTCAAGGCTTGAGGTGGGAAGATAATGTAAGTTCAAGGGCCATTGTTGGTTGGCCGGATTCTTGTGAGAAGTGGTTTGCTAGTTGGGTATAAGTAAATCTTTTCTGAAGTCAGCTAGGGGTACGTGGAACAGCTGGCGGAGTTAAGGTTAGAGTCTGGTAACGTGGATTTCGGATGCTGAGTGAGTGGTTTTGGTGAGTCGTTATGGCAGAGATAGTGGCGGATGTGAAGGAATGTCATCAGTACATTGAGAAGTTTGAGTAAGCAGTTAATGCTTAAGGAATTTTTGCTTGCTGTGTAATCTTTGAAGAAGCTGAGCAGTTTCGCAAGGGTTTTTTTTGAAGCAGTGAAGGTTGTGGGTCACATGGTGGCTGAAACTGGATGGGTTGGTGTCACCGTGTGTGCGAGTTTTGGGAGTTATGAAATAAGATGGAGTATGTGTAAAAATTTGAAAGTTCTTCGGGTTGCTGAGGCTAAGCGCAGTTCAGAGTTGTGAAAGGTTAAGCCGAGGTTAACATCTGAGTGTTTTGGAAGTTTGAATAGTATGTAGTGGTGTTGGGTTTGGTTATAGTGTAAGTTTGATTTGTGGAGGAGTTGGTTTTTTGTGGTGTTTTGTGTGGAGAATGTTCAGTGGTGGTTAAGTCTCCTGTGTTGCCTTGTGTGTTGCTTTGAGAAGTTGGTATTGTGCTCTTTTCGCCGGTTGGAATTCCGAGGACGAAATTTCCTAAGAGGGGGAGAGTTGTAACACCCCAATTTTGGGTTTGGAAGTTTAGGGTCTGAACCGGATCGGTCTGATTTTCGGTTCGAATATAAAAGGAGGTTTTAAGGAAAGCCTAGTTCGGGATGCATTAAAAATATGGAAAAATATCTAAAAATCCTCTTTTAATATATATAAGAGAGTGGTGAAATCAATTTTACAAAATAAGGTTTGGAATTGTGACATTTCGAAATGGTGACTAAAATGTAATTTTTGAAAAGTTCAGTGGTGACTGTTTTGTAAGGATTGAAACTTTGAATCTTTAAGGAGCTAATTTACCCAAGGAAGGATTTCTCCAGATTTTTCTTAATTTTAATGATTTTATTAATGTTTAATTAATTAAAGGAAGAGAGAGCTTTTCATAACTAACTTTTGTTAAAACTTTCTCATCTCATTTTCTCTCAAAATTCCCTCAGCCAAACACATTTCTACAACAATATTTCTATTGATTTTCACACTAAATGATGAGGTTTCAATCACCAATTGATTCCTAATCCTTTCTACATCAAAACCTATTGATTTGCTTATTGAATTTTCAAGGATTTTGGCTCTAAACAAGGAGAAATCTACATTTAGAGGTAAGGATGTTCTTCTCCTCTAAATACTCAGTTCTTTACTAAAATTCCCAAGTTCTCAATCCTTAAATTAAGTTTTATAAAAGGTTTTAATGTTGTGATCTTGATTTTGGCTTAAAACTCAAGATTTGGATTAAATCTTGAAGAATTTCGTGGTGATTGTTTGGGCTCTGTTTTGAGGTGGCTTTTTAATGTATTTTGGATGTTTAATGATGTGTAATTGAGGTTTAATCAATGCAATCCCGAATAGGTTATGTTTCCTAAGTTTTTGCTTATGAAAATGGTGGTTTTTGGGGTGATCTTGGTGTTCTGTTAATGCTGGAGGTATAAGGACGAGTTTAGGTTTGTTTTAGATGTTAATTGATGTTTAGAAATGATTAGAAGTGATGGATCTTGGCTGGGTTATGTTTTGGAAGAGTTTGGAGGTGATTTCGTTTGTATTTGGTAGCCGAAATGTTAGATTTATGTAGAGCAGCGAGTTGAGTTGTGTTGCTGGTGTTTTGAATGCATGATGATGCATTAATCCTCTGTTGTTATGTGTTTAAAACAGGGGAGAATGATCCGAAAGCAATAAATGTGGCGTTGGAGGTTTCGGATGCTTGGAAGGCTTGTCGGCTAGCTTAGTTTTGTGTATCGGTGAGTGAAGTTGGGTTTTCAGCTTTGAAACCAATGTTTGAAGGTTATGGGTGCTTAGTTTAAGTCTAAGCAACTTAACTAAGCTCAAGAGTAAGTTTTCGGGAAAACTCTCACTCTTGGATGAACCATGAGATGGTTGGATGCAATGTATTTAATTTGCATGTTTAAATTCTGTTTTGAAAGCATGTTTCAGCATGATTAATGCTGGTTTTGAAAGTCATATGTTGAAGGATGCTCAAGGTAAGAGATCCTTGGTTTGTATATTGGAAATGTGGAATTGATGCATAGTGTTGCATGTTGTTTAATGGATTTGTTTAATGCTTTAAAACAATGAATTGATGATGGTAATTGATGTGTATTGGCAAGTGATGTAAGTGGTTGTTGGTTACTTTAATCGGATATAGTTAGCCGACTATAGGATTGGGTGCACCGTGAATAAAGTCGCCTTGGATGTCGAGGGGTTGTGATTGTACCGTAAACTCCATCCAAGTACCCCTAGAGATTGAGGAAATTGGTGTCACAACGATGGAGGATTGCTCTCGTGGGTGGACTTTGTTAAGTGTCACCACGATGGAGGATGGCTCTCGTGGGTGGACTTTGTTAAGTGTCACCACGATGGAGGATGGCTCTCGTGGGTGGACTTTGTTAAGCGTCACAACGGTGGAGGGTTGCTCCCGTGTGTGAGCTTGGTTAAGGTGATTACAATGGTTGAGGTAGCTCCCATGTGTAAGCCTTGTGGTGTGTCCCGGCTCTCGCTAGTGAGTTATACAACTTCCGATGAGTGATGTTGAAGGGTTGTGATTGTACCGTTAAACTCCATCACGGGTGTTGAGGGGTTGTGATTGTATCGGTAAACTCCACCTTGTGTTGTTCGGTAGTGTGTATGAAGCGTGTGGGACAACGCTTGTAATCCGCGTATCCGATTGTGTCTTGAGTTGAAATGGTTTGTGAATTATCACTTGAAAGCCAATTTAATGTTCTTGAATGTAATTAAGCGAGAGATGCTTGAAATGATGCGAGGTTGCATGGGAAGTGTGTAATGGTTTAAGAGTGCATGTATTACTTGTTAAGCTTGAACAAGTATTTATCTTGTATTGTGAATGGTGCATATGTGCATGGAATCTCTTTAGTACATTGAAGTCTTGTGAAGACTTGTCTAGAAAGGCATGAAATGCAAATGTTGCTTTTGGTAGTTCATGTGTTTTGCATTTGTTGAATGCATGAGATAGTTAGAAGGAACAAATGGTTTTCCAAAGGTTTTGCTTTGAAATGATCATCAAGCATGAGGAAGTATGTTGTGAAGTGGAATTGTTTTCCAAGATATTTGAGTTTAACTTTGCATGTAGTGTTCATGCATGGAAGGGTTTAATTAATGGTTTTGCAAGATAATTGTTTTCCAAAGGCTTTTGGTAGTTCATGTTGTTTAGCTTTTCTAAGCTAAAGGTTGGATTTCATGTTGTGCAAGGCATGGTTTAAAGCATGTTGTTTCAAAAGAGGTTTTTCAAACAATGCTTTGGTTTATTGAATTGCACCTACTTTTTAAGAAAGTTTTATGGTTCGCTGCATTGATGGTGTTTTGGTTTTGAGCATTCCTCACTAAGCATTATGTGCTTACGCTCCTTTTTGTCCATCAATGCAGATATTTGACGTTGGGACAGCAAGAAGCAAGGGATTCAAGAATAGCTCCACTTGAGAAGTATGCCTTGGTTTGTAGCTATAGATAATAAAGGCAATGGGGGGAGAGTCTTTTATGTTGATGTGTAATGAGATTGTGTATGTTGAACAAGTTCGGTTTATGGTTTGAACTATGTGGTTTAACGCTTTGCAACATTTGAATCTTCTTCATAAGTTGTTATGTTATGCTTCTTGTTTTAAAAGCATGATCAAGTGTTGGATGTGTTGAATGTGTTGGTGCACCTAAGGCTTGATTATATCTAGTTGATAATGCAATTTGGTAGCTATGATGCTTGGCATGTTGTTAATATGTTGAGGAATGGGTTAAGATATGTTTGTTGGTGTATTGATGGTTGGTTGGTTTTGGATGCTAGGGTGCATGCCTATAGACTTGTGTATTTTCCTAATTGATGCCATGAATGTGTTTTGATGATGTAAATATGTACCTTGTATGTATGATGTAACCCCCTTAACCCGGCCTAGAGGGTTGAACCGAATTAAGAAAGTTTACACGGGGAAAACCAAAGTCAACCCGAAAGTCAACCTTGATTAACGACCCTTTTTTTCTTTTTAATCTTATCTAAATGCACATTAACCCTAGATATATTCATAGCAACAGCATACTCAAAGATCAGCGCATTCGGAAAACATTCAGGGACATAATTGCACAACATACAAGTTTAGGGACCAAAATGTAAATTCTGGAAATTAGAAGGACTTAACCAACCTTTGAGTTACCATTATGAAATTAGTCATGTTTCATGCTTCTCTGTCAAATTTCAGCTCAAACGGACATCTCAAACTCATTCAATTGCATAAACAAGATTCAGGACCAAAACGCAAGGATTCCAAAACATTAAACCGTCAATTTCAGTGCCCAACGGTCGAGTGTTCCGAAACAGGGAGAGCCTGTTCCAAAACGCGGGACCATTCCGAAACGAGTATCGGAACAGGGCCTGGCAGTAGCATTTCCGTTCTGGAACGGCTCTGCCCGTTTCGAAACGCCTAGGCCTTTTCAGGCCCTCTGTTCCGAAACGGCAGCACCTGTTCCGAAACAGGCTGCCCAGATTGCAGAATTTTAGCTGGTTTAACATACAATTGACCCATCAAACATGCTCCAAAGACAACCAAATTTTACCAGCAAGACATTACATGCATAAGGAACATATTGGCATCAACAATTCATAAACATGGCATCCAACATGAAAAGCCCCAATACTATAGGCATGCATCCTATTTAGAGACCATTCAAGCATCAAAATTCCAAACCAAACACATAAAGGCCATTTACATGTTCCAACTTCAACAACAACATTAAGTCAACTTAGGGAGTCTAAAACATCTCCCATAACATCAACATAGGTTTCCCATTGCCAAATGCCCAAAAGCTAATAGTGTTTAAGAAACTTTCACCATACATGAGCTTAGTTCACCACTTGGATTTCTTGACCTCCTTGCTGCCCTCAATGCACTTTAATGCTCTGCATTATTGGTTTAAGAAAAGAGAGAGCGTAAGCACATAGCTTAGTGAGGAATGCTCATTTAAAACAACACAATAATGCATTTAAAACACTTTTGTAAACCTTAGATCAAAACAACATTTATACATGCACATAGCATATAAAACAAGCCTCTCATGCTTCAAATATAAACATGTCATATTGGCCACAAGTAATAAATATAATCTTTCCATTTCCATACAATCAACATAAGACTCACACATGGACTTTTAAACACCATTGTGATCTTACAATTCACAAGGACCACACAAGGACTTTTAACCACCTTTGTGTCCTTAACAAGAATCACCCATGGACTTTTAACCACCATGGTGTTCTTAAAATACCCAAGGTCTTCACAAGGACTTTTAACCACCTTGCAACCTTAAAACAAGAATCACCCATGGACTTTTAACCACCATGGTGTTCTTAAAATACACAAGGCTCACACAAGGACTTTTAACCACCTTTGTGACCTTACAAGGCTCACTCAAGGACTTTTAACCACCTTAGTGACCTTAACAAGAATCAACCATGGACTTTTAACCACCATGTTGTTCTTAACACGAGAACCACCTATGGACTTTTAACCACCATAGTGTTCTTAACCTTTCTCAAACATCACTTGCCAATATGCATCATTAACAACAATATTTCACTGTTTTAAAGCATTTAACAAAGCCATAAAGATCATGCATCATTAAGCATCAAAACCACATTTAACAATGTTCAAAAACAAGGATCTCTTACCTTGAGCATCCTTCAACACATGGCTTATAATCTCAGCAATTAAACATGCTAAAACATGCTTTCAAAACATAATTTAAAACATGCAAACAAATCACATTGCATTCAATCAACTCATGGTTCATCAACAAGAGAGTTTTTCTGAAAACTTACTCTTGAGCTTAGCAAAGTTGTTTAGACTTAAACTAAGCTCCCAAACCTTCAAAACATTGGTTTCAAAGCTGAAAAGCAAAAACCACTCACCGATTCCGTTTCGCCACTTGCCGAAACTCCAATCAAGCTTCCGGATCAACACCACAAGGATCCGAAGATGTCTCCCCTGTTTTAAACACATCAAAACAGTAGATTAATGCATCATCATGCATTAATATCCTTAACCAAGACATCTAAACTCGCTGCTCACATCAACACTCACATTTCGGCTACCAAACACAATCGAAATCACATCCAAACATCTCCACAACACTACCCAGCCAAGATCCATCAATTCTAAACATCCATAAACATCAATTAACATCCAAAAAGGATCTAACCACGTCCTTATACCTCCAGCTATAACAGATCATCAAGATCACTCCAAAAACCACCAAAAACTCAAGCTAAACTTAGGAAAATCAACCTATCCGGGATTGCATTGATTAAACCTCAATTTCTCATCAATTATACATTCATTTTACATCAAAATGACATCTCAAAACAGTGCCCAATCAGATCATACGAATTTCACCAAAATTAAAGCAAATCTTGCATTTTAAAGCCAAGATCAAGAACACAATTGTAAAACCTTTAATAAAACACAAATCAAGGATTGAGAACTTGGGAATTTCAGTAAAGAACTGAGAATTTAGAGGAGAAGGACGTTCATACCTCTAAACTTGAGTTTTCTCCCTTTTTGGAACCAAAATCTTGAAAATCCAATAAGCAAATGCTAAGGTTTTGTTGAAGAGATGATTGGAGATCAAAAGAGGATTGAAATCTCATATTTAGATATCAAAATCAGAGGGAAAATGTGCTGGAGAAATGTGTTTGGGTTGAGAGAAAGTTGAGAGAAAAGGAAAAATGGAATTTGGGAAAAGTTAGTTGAAAAAGCCAAAATATCTTTCCCTCCCTTTTACTTTTATTTTTAAAACATTAATTAATCCTTTAATATTTAAGAAAAATCTGGAGAAACTCCTATTGGGTAAATAGCTCCTTAAAGATTCAAAGTTTCAATCCTTTTTAAAACAGTCACCCAGTTTTCAAAAATTACATTTTGGTCACTAACCCAAAATGTCACCCTTCCAAACCTCATTTTGTAAAATTGATTTCACCTTTCTCTTAAATATAATAAAAGAGGATTTTAAGACATTTTTCCACAATTTTTATGCAACCCGAACTAGGCTTTCCTAAATTCACCCTTTTATATTCGAACCGCAACCCGACCGGTCCGGTCCAAACCCAAAACTTCTAAGCCCAAAATTGGGGCGTTACATATGATAACTTGTTGGCATGATTAGGAGGTCATTAGAGTGTGTTTAAGTGGTTAATTGTGAGTTAAACCAGCAAATTCTGCACTTTATGGGTAGTCCGTATCGGAACGGGCTCTAGCGTTTCGAAACGGGGGCCTAAAATGGTCTTCGTGTATCGAAACGGGTAAGGGCCGTTCCGAAACGTTTTGGCCACTGCCAGGCCCTGTTTCGATACAGGTCTCGAAACGAACTCGCGTTTCGGAACGGTCAACCCCCGTTCCGAAACAGTCGACCGTTGGGCACTGATTTGAATGGTTTTGTGGTTTGCAAGCTTTACGTTTTAGTCCTGAAATCGTTTTTGCAATTGCTTGAGTTTGGGATGTCCGTTTAAGGTGAAATTTGACAGGGAAGCATGTAATATGATTAATTTCATATTGGTAACTTAAAAATCAATTAAGTCCTCTAAATTCCCAGAATTTACAATTTGGTCCCTAACTTTTGTATGCTGTGCAATTTGGTCCCTAACTTTTGTATGTTGTGCAATTGAGTCCCTTAATGCTTTCCGATCGCTGTGCTTTTCAAGTATGCTTTTCCCAAAGGTACGCTTAAGGTTAATGTACATCTAGATAAGTTTAAAAAGAAAAAAAATGGTCGTTAATCAAGGTTGACTTTCGGGTTGACTTTGGTTTTCCCCGTGTAATCTTCGTAGTTCGGGTCAACCGTCTAGGCCGGGCTAAGGGGGTTACAATACGCCTGAGGGTGTATCGATACGGGGGTAAAAACGTAATTCCAATAAAAATGCCCGTTGAAGTATTGTATCGAAACGAATGCAATTCGTATCGAAACGGTTGTAGCTCGTATCAAAACGGGTTTAACTGTATCGATACCCGTTTAAGGCAAAATGAAGGCTAGGAAGCTAATGAAGTACTCGTATCGATACGCGTAGGGCCGTATCGATACCCTATGCCCAGAAATGCATTTTAGGCCTAAAGAACAACCAAAAGCTCGATTCTAATACCTCCTAAAGGAATGCAAATGATGAATGAGCAGTTCTAAGCATATTTTAAAAGAATCATACTCCCCCTAGCTATAGGCATGGATATTTTCAAGAGTTACAACACACAAACATGCAATTCCACAAGATCAAGCAATTTTAAGCACAAAAGTGGTCCTAAAAGCTCAAGATAGGCTAGTTAGACCTAACTCTCTCCTAAGGGACCAAAAACTCTCTTTATCTAAAGGTTTTGTAAAGATGTCTGCTAATTGATTTAAGGTGTCAACATGCTCTATAACAACATCTTCTTTAAGGACATGATCTCTAATGAAATGATTCCTTATTTCTATATGTTTGGTTCTAGAGTGTTGGATGGGATTTTTTGTCAAACATATGGCACTAGTGTTATCACACTTAAGGGGTATGGTTTCAACTTTAATACCATAATCTAAGAGTTGTTGCTTCATCCAAAGGACTTGAGCACAACAACTCCCTAAGGATATGTACTCGGCTTCGGTGGTAGATAAGGCTACACTATTTTGTTTCTTAGAGAACCAAGATATGAGCATACTACCTAAGAATTGACAAGTTCCCGAAGTACTCTTCCTATCGATTTTACAACCCCCATAATCTGCATCCGAACAAGCATGAAGGTTGAAGGTGAAGTCTCTAGGGTACCAAAGACCTAAACAAGGAGTATCTTTAAGGTACCTAAAGATTCTCTTAACGGCTATAAGGTGAGACTCTCTAGGACTAGCTTGAAACCTAGCACACAATGTAACGCCCCGGTTTTGGGCTTAGAAGTTTTGGGCGTTGACCGGTTTGGTCAAAGTGCTGTTCGAATCTAAAAGGGTGAATTTAGGAAAGCCTAGTTCGGGTTGCATTAAAATTATGGAAAAATGTTCTAAAATCATCTTTTAATATATATAAGTGAACTGTGAAATCAATTTTGGAAAATGAGTTTTGGAAGGGTGACATTTTGGCTAGTGACCAAAATGTAATTTTTGAAAGTTTTGTGACTGTTTTAGAAAGGGTTGAAACTTTGAATCTTTAAGGAGCTATTATTCCAAAAGTAGTTTCTCCAGATTTTTCTAAGATATTTTAAGATATATTCTGATTTTTAAACATATCAAAAGAGGAGGGAAAGCCATTTTGGCCATTTTGATAACTAACTTCCTATTTTCTTTTCTCTCATTTTCTCTCAACCCAAACACTTTCTTTCCAGAGAATTGTTTCTGATTTTCTCACCTAAATCTCTCCTTTCAACTCTCTTTTGATTCCTAATCATCATATCTACAAAACCTCATCATTTGCTACTTGATTCATCAAGGTTTTTGATTCCAAAAAGAGGAGAAACTCAAGTTTGGAGGTAAGAACGTCCTTCTCCTCTAAACTATCAGTTCTTTACTGAAATTCCTAAGTTTTCAATCCTTAATTGATGTTGTATTAAAGGCTTTTAAGTTGTGAAATGGATCTTGGCTTATAATGCAAGATTTGGTGATTTTTGATGATTTTCGTTTGATCTGTTAAATCTGTGATTGGAGATGTGTTTTTGATGTTATTTGAACTCTAAATTGATAAGGAATTTAGTTTTGATTGATGCAATCCCGGATAGGTTGGGTTTCCTAAGTTTAGCTTGTGTTTCTTGATTGTTTTTGAGGTGATCTTGTGGATCTGGTGTTGCTGGAGGTATAAGGATGTTATTAGGTTCTTTTTAGATGTTAAATGATGTTAAAGGATGTTAGGTTTTGATGGTTAATGGCTGGGCTTTGTTGAGAAGTGGTTTGGATGCATTTTCGGTTGTGTTTGGTGGCCGAAAATGGAGTGGGGATGAGAGCAGCGAGTTTAGGTGCTTTCATTGAGGATATTAATGCATGATGATGCATTAATCTACTGTTTTGATGTGTTAAAACAGGGGAGTCATCTTTGGATCCAAGTGGTGGTGATCCGGAGGCTTGATTGGTGCTTCGACAAGAGGCGAAGTGGAATCGGTGAGTGAAATTGGGTTTTCGGCTTTGAAACCAATGTCTTGGGAGCTTAGTTTAAGTCTAAACAACTTTGCTAAGCTCAAGTGTAAGTTTTCGGAAATACTCTCTAGTGGTGGCCATGGTTTGGTTGTTGTGCAATGTGGTTTATTGCATGTTTTAAATTCTGTTTTGAAATCATGATTTAGCATGGTTATTGCTGATTTTGTAAGCCATATGTTGAAGGAAGCTCAAGGTAAGAGTTCCTTGTTTTTGAACATTGATTAAATGTAGTTTGATGCTTTGAAATGCATGATGAATATGGCTTGGTTTAATGCTTTAAAACAGTGGATTTAATGATGAAATGATGTATATTGGCAAGTGATGTTTTGAAAAAGGTTAAGGTCACCAAGGTGGTTAAAAGTCCTTGAGTGAGCCATGTTACTTAAGAACATCAAGGTGGTTAAAAGTCCTTGGATGGTTCTTGTTAAGGACACAAAGGTGGTTAAAAGTCCTTGTGTGGTCCTTGCCATGGTGTTTAAAAGTCCATGGGCCAAGGTGTTTAAAAGTCCTTGGGGCCAAGGTGTTTAAAAGTCCTTGGGAAGAACACAAAGGTGGTTAAAAGTCCTTGTGTGGTTCTTGGAAATTATAAGATCACAATGGTGTTTAAAAGTCCATGTGTGAGTCTTATGTTGATCTTGTTTTTTTTAAAAGATGAAATGTATCACTTGTGGCCAATATGACATGTAATGATATGAAGCATGAGATGCTTGTTTAAAGTTTGCTTGTGAGCATGTTAAAGTGTATCTTGAAGCATGATTTATGAATGAGTTTTATAAATGCATTATTGTGTGGTTTTAAGGAGCTTTCCTCACTAAGCTTTTTCTTACGCTCTCTTTCGTTTTCTTAAACCAATAATGCAGAACATTAAGGTGATTTGAGGGCAGCAAGGAAGGCAAGCAACCAAGGGAAAACTAAGCTCAAGTATGGAAAGGTTTTATCGAACACATTTAGCTTTTGGTGTATGTCAATGGGGGACCTTTGTGAATGTTGTTTGGAGATGTTTTGAACTCCTTGAGTATGTTTAATGTCGCTGATAATGTTGGTTTTGTAATTGGCCTTTACATGTATGGATTGGAGGTTTTATGCTTGAATAGTTGCTTGTGTAGGAAGCATGCCATTAGATTTGGGGCTTTTCATATGTGATGCTAATATGTTGATTGGTTGATGCAAACATGTCTCTTGTATGATGAATTGCATGCTGGTAAAGTTTGGTGGCATTTGGAGCATGATTGGTTGGCCAATTGCATGTTAAAGTAGGTAAAATTCTGCATTTTGTGCAGGTCGTTTCGGAACAGTGCCTGCCGTTTCGGAACGGGTGCCTCGAAGCAGCCCAGGCGTTCGAAACGGGCAACACCGTTCCGGAATGGATATGCTACTGCCCGACCCCGTTCCGGTACGCGTTGCGGAACGGCCCCGAGTTTTGAAACGGGCTGTCCCCCGTTTCGGAACGGCTGACCGTTGGGGGCTGACAGTGGCAGTTATATGTTTCGGATTGTTTACATTTTGGTCCTGAATCTTGTATGTGCAATTGTATGAGTTTGGAATGTCCTTTTGAGCTGAAATTTGGCTGAGATGCATGAGACACGATTAATTTCAAGATGGTAACTTTAATTTGGGCTAAGTCCTCATATTTATCAGAATTTACAATTTGGTCCCTAAAGTTGTAAATTGTTCAATAGGGTCCTTGTTTGATCTCTGATGTTTATGATCTTTTAGTATGACGTTTGTATGATCATTTTTAGGGTTAATGTGCATCTAGATAAGTTTTTAAAAGAAAAAAAAGGGTCGATAATCAAGGTTGACTTTCGGGTTGACTTTGGTTTTCCCCGTGTGACTTTCTTAATTCGGGTCAACCGTCTAGGCCGGGTTAAGGGGGTTACATTTGGTGGTATCAGAGCTGAGTTCTCGAGTAATTGGGAATGTGTATGTGAATGTTTGATGTATGTCTGCTATATATGCTTGTTGAGTGAAAGCATCTTGAGTAGTATGTGAGTTTGATGCAATTGAGTTGTATGTTGTGATGAAGCATGTTGTGGGTACCCATTGCCATATCAAAGCTAAGAAATGATGTTGCTTTTAAATGAAATTGAGCTTGAGTACTTGGATTGTTTACCTTGCTAGGCCTGACTTTGTTTATTTGCATTGTGATTGGATGGTTAAAGTATGGCACCACATAGAGAGTTGAGAAGTAATGTGCGAGCTACGGCTCCGAATGAGAATGAAAATGAAGAGAATGCGGGTAGTGCGGTGTTACCTCCTTCTCCACCTGGTGGTGGTGGTGCTGGGGCTGAGGAAGCTGGGGCTGCAGCTGGTGCTGGAGCTGCTGGACCCGAGGTTGGTCAGGGGCAAGCTATGCCTGACATGACGATGTTGGTACAAGCTATTGCGGGTGCTTTCCGAGCAGCAGTAGCCGGAGCTCAAGGAGCTGGGGAGATGCTGGTGTTAGACTACCTTTGGAGCGCTTACGCAGTCTTGGTGGGACTGAGTTTAGGGGTATGTCTGCGGAAGGTTCTGAAGCTTGGTTAGAGAGTACCAAGAGGATTTTGGGCCAAATGAGTTGCACTGATGTGCAGAAGCTGGGGTGTGTTGTATCCTTGCTGCAGGATGATGTGTATACGTGGTGGACGACCACTATAGCTGGGATGGCTGAAGCTGACATAACTTGGACATTCTTTTTGAATGTGTTCAAGAGGAGGTATCTTGGTGTGAGGTACCTGGATGAAAAGAAGCGAGAGTTCATGTCTCTTACCCAGGGGAGCATGAATGTGGCTGAGTATGAAGTACAGTTTGTGCGACTCAGTCAGTATGCACCTGAGCTGGTACCTGATGAGCGGGCAAGGTGCGAAAGATTTCGTTATGGTTTAGTGACGGATGTGAAGATGTATGTGTTGGCCACCGAATATGATGATTTTGATGTGTTGGTGGGTCGAGCCAAGGACATTGAGATGAACTTGGGTTTATCTGCGAAAGGTGCTGGAGCAAGTTCGGGTAAGAGAGCTGCTGAGTATAGTTCCGGAGGTGGACGGAACAAGAGGGGACGTGACCTGAAGTATCAGTCCTCAGCTAAGAGGGATGGTGGTGCACCTGCTCGGGGAGGCAATGCTAGAGCTGATCCGAGTGCTTGTTGGATTTGTGGTTCACGGGGTCACATGAAGCGTGACTGTCCTCGTGCTGTGAGGGAGGTGCAAGCTCCTGTTGCGACAGCTGGTAATGGTTGCTGGAATTGTGGATCTGCAGACCATTTGAGGCGAGATTGTCCTAGGTTGGCTGGTGATCAAGTGCGTGCTCCTGTTGTTGCTGCACCGCAGAGAGGTCGTGGGCGCGGCCGTGGTAATTTCCAGAGGAGAGAGGAAGGTGGTCGCGGAGTGGCCCATGTTGTGGCTATTCAGCCTGAAGGTGGAGGCCAAGCGAGGGTGTATGCTCAGCGTGAGGGAAGGAATGATGCGGATGTGATTGCAGGTACCTTTGCTTTGCAATCCTTGTCATTGCTTTCTTTGATAGATTCTGGATCTACGCATTCATACATTTTGCGTGAGCATGCTGAATTGCTTGGTTTGCCTGTTGAGTCTTTGGATGTTGGTGTTCGTGTCACTAGTTCTTTTGGTGAGACTGTTGTGACTCGAAAGCTTTATAGAAGGTGTCCCTTGGTTGTTCAAGAACATGTTTTTCATGTTGATCTTATGGAGTTGCCCTTTTTTGGTTTTGATGTAATCCTTGGTATGGATTGGCTTGCTGAGCATCGTGCTGTTGTGGATTGTGAAAACAAGCGAGTTTCGCTTAAGCTTGCGGATGATTATGAAGTTGTTGTGGTTGGTGAGAATGTGAAGTTTCTTGCCAATGTGGTGTCTACCTTGGAGGTGAGCAGGATGCTGAGGCAAGGTTGCGAAGCCTATCTAGCTTTTGTGATGAATCCTAGCTCTAAAGAGTTGAGGGTGCAAGATATCAGAGTTGTGAAGGAGTTTCCTGGTGTTTTTCCTGAGGAGTTGCCTGGCTTACCTCCTAACCGCGAGGTGGAGTTTGGAATTGAGCTGTATGAGAATACAACTCCTGTGTCCATTACTCCTTATAGAATGACACCTAAGGAGCTGAAGGAGCTGAAGACGCAGTTGCAAGAGTTGCTTGATCGTGGTTTCATCCGGCCGAGTGTGTCACCTTGGGGAGCACCGGTCTTGTTTGTGAAGAAGAAGGATGGCACTATGAGAATGTGCATTGATTACCGTCAGCTGAACAAGTTGACTATCAAGAATCGGTATCCTTTGCCGAGAATTGATGATCTCTTTGATCAATTTCGGGGAGCTGTTGTGTTCTCTAAGATTGACTTGAGGTCAGGGTATTATCAGTTGAAGGTGAAGGATGTGGATGTGCCTAAGACAACTTTCAGGACAAGGTATGGGCATTATGAGTTCCTTGTGATGCCGTTTGGTTTGACAAATGCTCCTGCTGCTTTCATGGACATGATGAATCGTGTGTTTCATGAATACCTGGACAAGTTTGTTGTGGTGTTCATCGATGATATCCTCGTGTACTCGCGTACTGAGGAGGAGCATGAAGAGCATTTGAGGATTGTGCTGCAGGCTTTGTTGGAGAATCAGCTCTATGCTAAGCTGAGCAAGTGTGAGTTCTGGCTTAAGGAGGTGGTGTTTCTTGGGCATGTGGTTTCTGCTGAGGGGATTCGTGTCGATCCTCAGAAGATTGAGGCTGTGATGAACTGGAAGGTTCCTAAGTCTGTTCATGAGGTCCGTAGTTTCCTTGGTTTGGCGGGATACTACCGAAGGTTTGTGGATGGTTTTTCCAAGATTGCTGCTCCTTTGACGAAGCTGTTGCAAAAGGATGTTAAGTATGAGTGGACGGAAGCGAGACAACAGGCTTTTGAGAAGCTTAAGGCGGCTTTGACGCAAGCTCCTATCTTGATTCAGCCTGAATCAGGGAAAGAGTTTGTGGTTTACAGTGATGCATCCTATGTTGGTTTGGGGTGTGTGCTGATGCAGGAGGGTAAGGTGGTGGCTTATGCATCGCGGCAGTTGAAAGTGCATGAGCGCAATTACCCTACGCATGATATTGAGCTGGCTGCAGTGGTTTTTGCTCTGAAGATCTGGAGACATTATCTGTATGGTGAGAAGTGTACTGTGTACACAGATCACAAGAGTTTGAGGTATCTGATGTCTCAGAAGGAGTTGAATCTTAGGCAGCGGCGTTGGTTGGAGTTGCTCAAGGATTATGATCTGACGATTGAGTATCATCCTAGAAAAGCTAATGTTGTTGCGGATGCCTTGAGTAGGAAAGTAGCTGTTGAGCTGAGGGCTATGTTTGCTAGCTTGAGCATATCGCAAGATGGTGGTCTTGTTGCTGAGTTGCAAGTGAAACCATCTTTGGTTCAGTTGATCAAGGATAAGCAGTTGCTGGATGATTCCTTGGTGTCTCATGTTCAGGATATCGCGGAGGGTAGACCTTCGGATTTCTGCTTTAATGATGATGGTGTGTTGTGTTTTGGGAGTCGGATAGTAGTGCCTGCTGATGCTGAGTTGAGGCGTGCTATTCTGACTGAAGGTCATAGTAGTCCTTTTGCTATGCACCCTGGTAGTACCAAGATGTATCGTGATCTTCGTGATGAGTACTATTGGGTGGGTTTGAAGAAGGATGTTGCGGAGTTTGTGAGCAAGTGTTTGGTGTGTCAGCGAGTTAAGGCTGAGCATCAGGTTCCTTCAGGGTTGTTGCAACCGTTGAAAATCCCTGAATGGAAGTGGGAAAGGGTTACCATGGATTTTGTATCTGGTTTACCTTTGTCTCCCTCGAAGAAGAATTCTGTTTGGGTGATTGTGGATCGCCTAATGAAGTGTGCGCATTTCTTGCCTGTGCATACCACGTTTTCTTTGGATAAGTTGGCATAGCTGTACATTGCTGAGATTGTGCGGCTGCATGGTGTGCCTAAGTCGATTGTGTCGGATAGGGATCCGAGGTTCACATCGCGTTTCTGGCAGTGTTTGCATCAAGCTCTGGGTACAAGGTTGCATTTCAGTACATCCTATCATCCTCAGTCGGATGGTCAGTCTGAGCGTGTTATCCAGATTTTGGAGGATATGTTGAGGTGCTGCGTGATTGAGTTTCAGGGTTCTTGGGAGAAGCATCTGCCTTTGGTTGAGTTTGCTTATAACAACAGTTATCAGGCAAGTATACAGATGGCACCTTATGAGGCTTTGTACGGGAGGAAGTGCAGGACTCCTCTTTGTTGGGCTGAAACTGGTCAAAAGTTGGTTTCGATGCCGGCTTTGTTGAAAGGGACCACAGAGAAGGTAAAGCTCATTTGTGAGCGGTTGAAGGCTGCCTCTGATCGGCAAAAGTCTTACGCGGATTTGAAGCGTAAGGAGATTGAGTATGCGGTGGGTGACCGTGTGTTCTTGAAGGTTTCGCCTTGGAAGAAGGTGATGAGGTTTGGCCGGAAGGGTAAGTTGAGCCCTAGGTACATTGGACCATACGAGGTGGTTGAGCGTGTGGGTCCTGTTGCGTACAAGCTGAGGTTACCTCAGGAGTTGGAGAAGATTCATGATGTGTTTCATGTTTCTATGCTCCGGAAGTATAGATCTGATCCTTCGCACGTGATGCCTGTGGAGGAAGTGGAATTGAATCCGGATTTGACCTATGATGAGGAACCGGTGAAGGTTCTGGATTCGGATAGCAAGGTTCTTCGTGGCAAGACCAATGAGTTGGTGAAGGTGCTGTGGAAGTATCGAGGTGTTGAGGAAGCCACGTGGGAGCGGAAGGAAGACATGCTGAAGCAGTTTCCTTATCTCTTTCCTTCAGGTAAATTTCGGGGACGAAATTTCTTAAGGGGGGGGAGAGTTGTAACGCCCCGGTTTTGGGCTTAGAAGTTTTGGGCGTTGACCGGTTTGGTCAAAGTGCTGTTCGAATCTAAAAGGGTGAATTTAGGAAAGCCTAGTTCGGGTTGCATTAAAATTATGGAAAAATGTTCTAAAATCATCTTTTAATATATATAAGTGAACTGTGAAATCAATTTTGGAAAATGAGTTTTGGAAGGGTGACATTTTGGCTAGTGACCAAAATGTAATTTTTGAAAGTTTTGTGACTGTTTTAGAAAGGGTTGAAACTTTGAATCTTTAAGGAGCTATTATTCCAAAAGTAGTTTCTCCAGATTTTTCTAAGATATTTTAAGCTATATTCTGATTTTAAAACATATCAAAAGAGGAGGGAAAGCCATTTTGGCCATTTTGATAACTAACTTCCTATTTTCTTTTCTCTCATTTTCTCTCAACCCAAACACTTTTTTCCAGAGAATTGTTTCTGATTTTCTCACCTAAATCTCTCCTTTCAACTCTCTTTTGATTCCTAATCATCATATCTACAAAACCTCATCATTTGCTACTTGATTCATCAAGGTTTTTGATTCCAAAAAGAGGAGAAACTCAAGTTTGGAGGTAAGAACGTCCTTCTCCTCTAAACTATCAGTTCTTTACTGAAATTCCTAAGTTTTCAATCCTTAATTGATGTTGTATTAAAGGCTTTTAAGTTGTGAAATGGATCTTGGCTTATAATGCAAGATTTGGTGATTTTTGATGATTTTCGTTTGATCTGTTAAATCTGTGATTGGAGATGTGTTTTTGATGTTATTTGAACTCTAAATTGATAAGGAATTTAGTTTTGATTGATGCAATCCCGGATAGGTTGGGTTTCCTAAGTTTAGCTTGCGTTTCTTGATTGTTTTTGAGGTGATCTTGTGGATCTGGTGTTGCTGGAGGTATAAGGATGTTATTAGGTTCTTTTTAGATGTTAAAGGATGTTAGGTTTTGATGGTTAATGGCTGGGCTTTGTTGAGAAGTGGTTTGGATGCATTTTCGGTTGTGTTTGGTGGCCGAAAATGGAGTGGGGATGAGAGCAGCGAGTTTAGGTGCTTTCATTGAGGATATTAATGCATGATGATGCATTAATCTACTGTTTTGATGTGTTAAAATAGGGGAGTCATCTTTGGATCCAAGTGGTGGTGATCCGGAGGCTTGATTGGTGCTTCGACAAGAGGCGAAGTGGAATCGGTGAGTGAAATTGGGTTTTCGGCTTTGAAACCAATGTCTTGGGAGCTTAGTTTAAGTCTAAACAACTTTGCTAAGCTCAAGTGTAAGTTTTCGGAAATACTCTCTAGTGGTGGCCATGGTTTGGTTGTTGTGCAATGTGGTTTATTGCATGTTTTAAATTCTGTTTTGAAAGCATGATTTAGCATGGTTATTGCTGATTTTGTAAGCCATATGTTGAAGGAAGCTCAAGGTAAGAGTTCCTTGTTTTTGAACATTGATTAAATGTAGTTTGATGCTTTGAAATGCATGATGAATATGGCTTGGTTTAATGCTTTAAAACAGTGGATTTAATGATGAAATGATGTATATTGGCAAGTGATGTTTTGAAAAAGGTTAAGGTCACCAAGGTGGTTAAAAGTCCTTGAGTGAGCCATGTTACTTAAGAACATCAAGGTGGTTAAAAGTCCTTGGATGATTCTTGCTAAGGTCACTAAGGTGGTTAAAAGTCCTTGAGTGAGCCTTGTTACTTAAGAACATCAAGGTGGTTAAAAGTCCTTGGATGGTTCTTGTTAAGGACACAAAGGTGGTTAAAAGTCCTTGTGTGGTCCTTGCCATGGTGTTTAAAAGTTCATGGGCCAAGGTGTTTAAAAGTCCTTGGGGCCAAGGTGTTTAAAAGTCCTTGGGAAGAACACAAAGGTGGTTAAAAGTCCTTGTGTGGTTCTTGGAAATTATAAGATCACAATGGTGTTTAAAAGTCCATGTGTGAGTCTTATGTTGATCTTGTTTTTTTTAAAAGATGAAATGTATCACTTGTGGCCAATATGACATGTAATGATATGAAGCATGAGATGCTTGTTTAAAGTTTGCTTGTGAGCATGTTAAAGTGTATCTTGAAGCATGATTTATGAATGAGTTTTATAAATGCATTATTGTGTGGTTTTAAGGAGCTTTCCTCACTAAGCTTTTGCGTACGCTCTCTTTCGTTTTCTTAAACCAATAATGCAGAACATTAAGGTGATTTGAGGGCAGCAAGGAAGGCAAGCAACCAAGGGAAAACTAAGCTCAAGTATGGAAAGGTTTTATCAAACACATTTAGCTTTTGGTGTATGGCAATGAGGGACCTTTGTGAATGTTGTTTGGAGATGTTTTGAACTCCTTGAGTATGTTTAATGTCGCTGATAATGCTGGTTTTGTAATTGGCCTTTACATGTATGGATTGGAGGTTTTATGCTTGAATAGTTGCTTGTGTAGGAAGCATGCCATTAGATTTGGGGCTTTTCATATGTGATGCTAATATGTTGATTGGTTGATGCAAACATGTCTCTTGTATGATGAATTGCATGCTGGTAAAGTTTGGTGGCATTTGGAGCATGATTGGTTGGTCAATTGCATGTTAAAGTAGGTAAAATTCTGCATTTTGTGCAGGCCGTTTCGGAACAGTGCCTGCCGTTTCGGAACGGGTGCCTCGAAGCAGCCCAGGCGTTCGAAACGGGCAACACCGTTCCGGAACAGATATGCTACTGCCCGACCCCGTTCCGGTACGCGTTGCGGAACGGCCCCGAGTTTCGAAACGGGCTGTCCCCCGTTTCGGAACGGCTGACCGTTGGGGGCTGACAGTGGCAGTTATATGTTTCGGATTGTTTACATTTTGGTCCTGAATCTTGTATGTGCAATTGTATGAGTTTGGAATGTCCTTTTGAGCTGAAATTTGGCTGAGATGCATGAGACACGATTAATTTCAATATGGTAACTTTAATTTGGGCTAAGTCCTCATATTTATCAGAATTTACAATTTGGTCCCTAAAGTTGTAAATTGTTCAATTGGGTCCTTGTTTGATCTCTGATGTTTATGATCTTTTAGTATGTCGTTTGTATGATCATTTTTAGGGTTAATGTGCATCTAGATAAGTTTTTAAAAGAAAAAAAAGGGTCGATAATCAAGGTTGACTTTCGGGTTGACTTTGGTTTTCCCCGTGTGACTTTCTTAATTCGGGTCAACCGTCTAGGCCGGGTTAAGGGGGTTACACACAAGCAAACACTAAACAAGATATCTGATCTACTTGTGGTAAGGTAAAGCAATGATCCAATCATAGAATGGTAAAGCTTATAGTCAACACACTTACCTCCTTCATCCTTGTCAAGCTTTGTAGATGAGCTCATAGGTGTGGCTTGAGGCTTTGCATTCTCCAAGCCAAACTTCTTGAGCATATCCTTGATGTACTTTGCTTGATTGATGAAGGTGCCATCCTTCCTTTGCTTGATTTGGAGTCCAAAAAAGAATGAGAGCTCCCCCATCATGCTCATCTCGAATTCACCTTGCATTAGCTTAGCAAACTCTTTGCAATGACATTCGTTAGTAGAACCAAAAATAATATCATCAACATAAATTTGTACTACTAAGATGTCATTTTTATACCTTTTTATGAAAAGTGTAGTGTCCACCTTACCTTTTTCAAAAGTATCCCACACTTGAAATGGTTGAGATTGAGAATTCCAATCTTGGTTTCCTTTAAATCATTGGTTCCTTTATAGGTGGTTTCAAGAGTATCCCACACTTCCTTGGCACTCTCAATGGAGGAGACTTTGGAGTAGATGTCGGGACCAAAGGAGCAAAAGAGCATGTGAACATCTTTGTCATTTATTTGGATCTTTTTCCTCTAATCTTCACTCATCTCTATCTTCTTCTTTAGGACAATCTTTCCATCATCATCTCTCTTCAAAGGAATGTAGGGACCATCTTCAATGACATCCCAAACCAAGTAATCATTGGACTTGATGAAGAGGCGCATCCGATTCTTCCAAAAAGAATAGTTGTCACCATTGAAGAATGATGGCCTTGTGGTGGATTGTGACTCATACATACTCGATCCTGAGGTAGATGCCATGGCTTGATTTTTTAGTTGATCACACTCTTCCTAGGAACTCCTCTTGTGGTTGTGAATCCTTCAAAGAGGTAGGCTCTGATTCCAATTGTTGAGTGGATCAATTGAATGATCAAGACCAAGAGGGGGGGATGAATTGGGATTTTAAAACTTTGTAGGAGTGAATGGACAATTAAAAATGAAGAACAAAGGATTTAAGAGTGGTTCAAGTTCCAAATGAACTCTACATCCACTACCTTAGCTACCACTAAGGATTTGCAACAATTCACTAATTTGTTCTTCCCCTTTTCAAGGCTTAGGAGGTAACCTTTACACAACCGATCAAATTTTCTACCCAAAATTTGACCAAACCCTCACAAATAAACAAAGAAGAAACTGGACAAGAAATATATCTCTCAAATACAATTTTGTCCCTTAAAGTACAACACTCAACCCAAATTTGAATATAGAATAAGAATTGAATACAACTCAATTTGGGGTTTACAAGAAATTGGAAAATAGGCACACTTGAGGTTGGATTTTTGCTTGGATGTTTGTCTTTAATGCAATAGTTGTTGCTGGTCTTCAAAGAGCTTCAATTTATACCTTCTCTATCAATTTTAGCCGTTTGGGTGGTTAGGGAATTGATTATAGCCGTTGGGACCCTCTCTTTCCACCATAAATGCACTTCTGCAACTATCCGTATCGGTACACGGGGAACCGTATCGATACCTGTCTCAAACAGAAAGAGTCGTTATACATAATAAAGAGGGCGTATCGAAATGCACGTAAGCGTATCGGTACGGGACAAGGATCGTTTCGATACGGAAGAGACCGTATCGATACCTTTTTCTCAACTTAGCTCACTGGAAGTTTTCGTTTCGATACGAGGGTTTACCGTATCGATACGGGTCAACTGCCACTTTAAATGTTAGTTACCTAATGGCTGACACCAACGGTCGAAAACATTTAAAACACATTGAATTAAAAATTCAATTAAAACCGAATCGATACAGGTTAAGCTGTATCGGTACACCATTCAAACTCCTTCAGTTTTGCAGAGGGGCGTATCGATACAGATTGAATCTGTTTCGATACGTTGTTTCGATACAGTTAAGAGCATATCGAAACACGTCTTTCCAGTAGCCAACTTTGTAAAAAAGGTATCGATACGGCTGGAAGCGTATCGATACACCTGGACGATTTTCAATACTTTGGCCTTGGAATACTTAGAAAATATTTAGAGTTTGAGTTTTTCAAATCAGTTTTAAAGTGTTGGTGATTTATAAATTATTAAAGAGACTTAGAAATCAATTTCAAGTTTTCAATTTAATCCTTAACAATTTAATTATATCAAAATCAAACATTGGTTTTACATATTGGAAATGTGCTATGTTTTGATGAAAATGCACTTGAGATGAATGTGATTTTGTTTACTATTTTAAGCATTATTAAACATGGTCTAATGCTGGATTTTAATGCCATTATGTTGAGGATGCACTAGGTAAGTGATCCTTGGTTTGCATGTGTTGAATTCATATGATATTAAGCATGTTATGCTCGTGGAAATGGCGTTGTGGTTATGCTTGTAAAATAGTGGATTAATAAGGAAAAATGACTATATTTGGCAAGTGATGTAAATGGTTTTTGGTTACTTTAATCGGATATAGTTAGCCGGCTATAGGATTGGGTGCACCGTGAATAAAGTCACCTTGGATGTCGAGGGGTTGTGATTGTACCATATACTCCATCCAAGTACCCTAACGATTGAGGTTAAGATAACAACGGTGGTTGTTAATTCTCTGTGTGGATCTTTTATTATGTGTCTTGTGCTCTCGTTAGTGGAATTATACAACTACCGATGAGTGGGGTTGAGGGGTTGAGATTGTATCGTTATACTCCACCACGAGTGTCACAACGATGGAGGGTTGCTCTCGTGTGTGAGCCTTGTGTAGTCCGGTAGTGTGTATGAAGTGTGTGGGACAACGCTTGTAATCCGCGTATCCGATTGTATCTTGTGTTGAAATGGTTTATGGATTATCACTTGCGAGCCAATATAATGTAAATGAATAATGTGAAGCATGAGATGTTTGTAAAATGATGCAAGGATGCATGAGATGCTTGGTAAAGCATTAGCAAAGGTTTATTTACTGTTTTAGAGTGATGCATATGAACATGTGTTTATAAAGTTCATTGATGTCTTGTGAAGACATGTTTTATGAAAAGGCATAAGTTGTAAAATGGTGGTTTTGTCAATAGTGTGAAATGTATTGATGAATGTTGCATAGCGGTCCTCACTAAGCTTTGTGCTTAGGCTCTTTTGTTACATCAATACAGAAAATTAGGCATTCAATGCAACAAGTGAGCAAGAAGAATCCAAGCTCTTGATCTTGCAAAGTATGTGGCTTTACTCCGGTGTAAAAAAAGGCAATGGGAGGGATTTATACTTTTGAATGATTGAGGATGTTTCCCTTTACTTTGAGCATGTTAGATTGCTTATACATGAGTTGTAAATGACCTTTGATGTTTGGATTTTGGTTTGAATGTTGTTTTAGCTTGTTGTGGTTTTGGTGGACTAGGGAGCATGCCTTTAGTACCTATGATTGCATGATTGATGCTATGTTTTAGTTTATGTTTCATAGATATGGTCCTTGATGCATAAATGAGTTGTATGTATGTTGTGGCATGTCTTGGAAATGTTTCGGATACGAAAAGACATGAAAAACCAGCAAAATATGTTGTTGCAGGGCAAGGCATATCGGAACGCCCTTGCCTGTTTCGGAACAGAAGCTTGAAATGGTTAAGAGGTTTCAGAACGGGTGGGGACGTATCGAAAGAGTTTTGCTACTGGAGGAGGGTGTTTCGATACGGGTCTCGGAATGCACCCGAGTATCGAAACGGTTAACCCTGTTTCGAAACGACCGTTTCGGTACAGGGCTATCCGTACCGGAACATCTGACCGTTGGGTTTGAATTTTGAACTGTTTCAAGTTTCTGTTTCTTATGTTTTGGTCCCTGATTTTGGAATGCTTAATTGAATGAGTTTGGATGATCCGTTTGAGTTGAAACTTGGCAGGATGACATGTTACATGACTAATTAAAGTTTGGTAACTTTAAAATCATGAAAGTCTCTTTATTTTATGGAAATTATAGTTTAGTCCCTAAAAGTCAAATGTATGCAATTGAACCCCTATTTGAACTCCGATCGCTATGATGTGTCCTTCCGAGTGTCTTGCTGAACACATAGGATAATAATGAGCATCTAGACAAGATAAAAAGAAAAAAAGGGGTCGTAAATCAAGGTTGACTTTGGTTTTCCCCGTGTAATCTTCGTAGTTTGGGTTAAGCGTCTATACCGGGTTAAGGGGTTACAAGACATTTTGCTAAAAGTATGTCGTGCTTTTGAACTAGGGTAATAAGGGCAATGGGGGTGCCCAATGCTTTGAATGTTGTTAGTTTGATATTTTTCTTGTTTTGCGCAAGTTTTAGATGCAAATTTGGACTTGTAAATGGCCTTTGTGTTTGGTTTTATGATTGCATTTGGATTTTTCCTTTTGATGTTTTTAACTTCGAGGAAACATGCCTTTAGTTCTGTAGCTTATGAGAATGATGCTATGATGTTGCTTATGCTTCATATATGTGGTCATTGATGTTATGACATGTGTCGGGATGGTTTCAGAGGGCATAAAGTGACTTAAACCAGCTTTTTAGAATATTGCATGCCCAAGTGTTTCAAAACACCCTTGCCTGTTTCAGAACGGTGGCCTGAAATGGCCTTGGTGTTTTGGAACAATGAGGCATGTTTCGGAACATTTTGCCTCTGTGAACCATCGTACCGAAACGTGTCTTGAAGAGTTTCGAAATGAACCCGCGTATCGGAACGATCAGCTGTGTTCCGAAATGGTTGTTTTGATACACAACATTCTGTTCCGAAACGTTTGACTGTTGGACCTATTTTTTAATAGCTCTGAGTTTCAGTTTCTTACATTTTGGTCCCTATTTGACTTGTATGCAATTCGACGAGTTCTAAATGTCATCTTGAGTCGAGATTTCACCAAGAAGCATGAAATGAACCTAATTAAAGGTTGGTAACTTGAATTTGGAAAAAGTTCTTATAATTTACCAAATTTACAAAATGGTCCTTAAATCTTAATCAGTTTTAACTAATTGAAAATTGTGTTGATGTTTCATCCGCTGTTTGTGTACGTACATATAGGAACCTAAGTTTCATCTAGACAAGATAAAAATAAAAAAAATGGTCATTTATTGAGGCAAACCTTCTCGATTTACTTCAATACTCCCCGTGTGACCCGTTCGGTTCAATCTTTCGGCCAGGCCGGGTCGAGGGGGGTACAGAGAAGATTGAGTTCACCCCAATACCAATTCCATACGTATAACTGTACAAAAAGTTTTTTGATATTCATGTGGTGGCACCTTTCTACCAAGCACCATTACAACCTCCATTCCCAAAGTGGTATGATGCCAATGCAAAATGTCTATACCACGGTGAACAAGTGGGCCACTCGATCAAGAATTGCACAAGCTTCAAAAAACCATAGAGAAGCTCATCAAGCTTGGGATCGTGGCTTTTGATAACCCGATTGTGCTAGGTACTTGTAGGGCGTGTAGGTGTTCCCTCTTTGTAGGAGCGCAAGTGCACACTCCTGTCAAGTTATAGTATATAAGATGTCGAATCCCATGAGGATTGGACAGCTTGTCTCGTTCTTTAGTTCTTGCACAAAGGAAAAGTAAAAACACAAGTGAATGATTGGTTGAGATCGAAAAGTAAATAAAAACACAAGTAAAAGAGAAGAGGTGAATCAGGTTGATAGAACACGCAGGGTTATGCTGCCACTTAGTGTGAAAACTACGTTGTAATAGGTATGAGATATCCTTTGCTGCCATGATATGCTGCCTCGGCGGGTACGACGGGCGACAAACTACGACCCTGTCACGCAGTCGCAACAGTTCACTACCACTGCATGGGTGTGTACTATCTCGGCAGGTGGAATGGAAAGACGTCCTGGCGGCAAGTCGGGCAGATACTCCAAGTTCGGCAGGATAGTCGACAGTGATCCCTCCTATTTCTAGATTAGGATGCTCGAGATTGATAACTTGAGGACTAGTGTGGAACAAAATCAATCAACTCGGTTAGTGATCCCTTTTAGCCGCTGAAACTTGTGGACTAGTATGGAACCAAGCTAGTCACGCCTCCCGTTGTGATCGTACTTAACCCTTTCGCGAGCCTTGCACTTTCGTGCCCGACAAATAGATTCTCCCAAACGACTGGGGTAAAAAGATTGAAAGAATGAAGAACAATGGATTAATTAAACTTATAATATTTTATTGAAGAAATAACTTAAAAACCTAAAACAACCGTTTCACTCTAGTTACAACATAACCCTAACCCAATTGGGATTTAGAACATGGCGGCAGAGAAGAGCACAAGTAAAGTCTGTAGAAAACCTAGGATGATTTAAACTAGAAGTACAATGGGTATATATAGACTCAAAACTAGGTTAAGTCCTCCTTGAAGTAGAAGTCCTCTAAAGTAGCTCTTCTTCTTTAATGTAGCTTTAAATGATGACTTCTTTGCTTGGAATATGGACTCTTCCTCGTTTGCCTTAGCTCACAAGTAAGCTTGGGAATTTCACTTCGGCAACCCTAGCCGCTGCTACAGACGTCAGAAAATCATATGACTACTGGCGATAGATTCAGGAGTTTTTGCTCTACAAATCGTGCTCTAGTTCCCCTAACTTCCATAGTCAGCTGTCGTGGCAAGCAAGGTCGGCAACAGCTTTGCTCAGCAAGTGCTCGTCAGGTGCTCGACAACAACTTACTTCTGTGGGAACTGCTTCAGTACAACTCTTGGGTTTGCTTCTCAGCGTTGTGTCCTCCGTTCCTCGGCTCCCTCGTTCAGCTGTTAGTACCTACATGCAAGAATACACTAAAACAGTACCTCTTGTTCACCAAATAAATTATAAGTTATAAAAGCAAGGTAGAACAATGAAATACTGTAAACTGCTATGCATGGGCCTAATTATGCCTAAAATGAGTTTAAAAATAGTAATAATAAGAGTTGCAAAGTGCATGAAATATAGGACTTTTGGACACTTTACACACCCCCAAACTCGAACTATTGCTTGTCCTCAAGCAATGCAACCTAAAGTACTTGCTCTAATAATAGTCAGACAGAAAAACTTGTTTTTAACCTGATTTTCTGCCTCAAGGCCATGTCTGTAACACCCCAATTTTGGGCTTGGAAGTTTAGGATCTGAACTAGACCGGTCTGATATTCGGTTCAAATATAAAAGGAGGTTTTAGGGAAAGCCTAGTTCGGGATGTTGTAAAAATATAGAAAAATATCTAAAAATTCTCTTTTAATATATATAAGAGAGTGGTGAAATCAATTTTACAAAATAAGGTTTGGAAATACTACATTTCAGTGTAGTGACTAAAATGCGATTTTTGAAAAGTTTAGTGGTGACTGTTTTTTAAGGATTGGAACTTTGAATATTTAAGGAGCTAATTTACCCAAAAATGTTTTCTCCAGATTTTCCCCCTTAATTTGGGTGATTTAATTAATGTTTTAATTAATTAAAAGAAAAGGGAAACTACTTTTAGATTCTCATAACTACCTTTTCTAAATTTTCTCTCATTTTCTTTTTCTCTCAAAATCCCATCATCCAAACACATTTTCTCCAACACAAATCACTTTGATCTTCACCTCATTTGATGAGATTTCCATCACTCATTGTTTCTTAATCAATCTAGCAACAAAACCTTTTGATTTTCACATTGAGTTTTCAAGGAATTTAGCCCAAATCAAGGAGAAATCACCATTTAGAGGTAAGATTGTTCTTCTCCTCTAAATACTCAGTTCTTTACTGAAATTCCCAAGTTTTCAATCCTTAATTTAAGTTTTATAAATGGTTTTAATGTTAGAAACTTGATTTTGGCTTAAAACTCAAGATTTGGAGAAAATCTTGAAGAATTTCGTTGAGTTTGATTGGGCTCTATTTTGAGGTGGTTCTTTAATTTATTTTGGATATCAAATGATGTTAGAAATGAGGTTTTATCAATGCAATCCCGAATAGGTTGTGTTTCCTAAGTTTTGCTCAAGAAAATGGTTGTTTTTTAGGTGTTTGTGGTGTTCTGTTATAGCTGGAGGTATAAGGACGAGTTTAGGTTTATTTTGGATGTTAATTGATGTTTAGAAATGGTTAGAAGTGATGGATCTTGGCTGGTTTAAGTTTTGGAAGAGTTTGGAGGTGTTTTCGGTTTTGTTTGGTAGCTGAAATGTTGGTTTTAGGTAGAGCAGCGGGTTTATGTGTGTTGGCTGGAGATTTCAATGCATGATGATGCATTAATCCTCTGCTTTGATGTGTTTAAAACAGGGGAGACATCTTCGGACACTTTTGGAGTTGATCTGGAGGCTTGATTTGCATTTCGGCAAGCGTGCGAAATGTAATTGGTGAGTGGAGTTGGGTTTCCAGCTTTGAAACGATTATTTGAAGGTTTTGGGAGCTTAGTTTAAGTCTAAAAAACTTAGCTAAGCTCAAGAGTAAGCTTTCAGAAAAACTCCATCGGATGTGCTATGAAGTGGCTTGATGCATTGGTTATAAATTGCATGTTTAAATTCTGTTTTGAAAGCATGTTTTAGCATGGTTAATGCTGGTTTTGAAAGCCATGTGTGAAGGATGCTCAAGGTAAGAGATCCTTGTTTTGGCATGTTGTTAAATTGGTAATGATGCATGGTGTTTAACGGCTTCGATTAATGCTTTAAAATGGTGTATTGATGATGGTATTTGATGTATATTGGCAAGTGATGAATTTGTTTTAAAGTACTCGAATCAGATATAGTTAGCCGGCTATAGGATTGGGTGCACCGTAAGTAAAGTCGCCTTGGATGTGGAGGGGTTGTGATTGTACCGTAAACTCCATCCAAGTATCCTAACGAGAGAGGTAAGATCACAACGGTGGTTAAAAGTCCGTGTGTGGATCTTGTGTTATGTGTCCCGTACTCTCGTTAGTGGGTTACACAACTACCGATGAGTGATGTTGAGGGGTTGTGATTGTACCATTAAACTCCATCACGGATGTTGAGGGGTTGTGATTGTACCGATAAACTCCACCTTGTAAGCCGGTAGTGTGTATGAAGCGTGTGGGACAACGCTTGTAATCCGCGTATCCGATTGTGTTTTGAGTTGTAAATGGTTATGAATTATCACTTTAAAGCCAATATGATGTATTGAATGTAATGAAGCATGAGATGCTTGTAAAGTATGTAAGGTTGCATGAAAAGAGATGAGCATGTGTTTAAAAAGCTTTGTTGATAGTGTTTTCTAAAAATACATTATGGTGTTGTTTTCTTTAGAGCATGTCTCACTAAGCAATTGTGCTTACGCTCTCTCTTTTGTACTAATAATGCAGATAATTGAAGTGTTTAAGGGCAACAAGGAAGCTAAGAGTGTCCAAGGGAAGCCAAGCTCATGTATGGTGATGTTTCCATACACTATTAGTTTTTGTAATTTGGCAATGGGAACCTAAGATGTGTTTTGGGAGATGTGTTGAACTCCCTAGGTTGTGGCATGATGCTTTTGATGATTTGAATTTGTAAATGGCCTTTTAATGCTTGTTTTGGAGTTTGTTTGATTGCTTGGTTTTGGATAATAGGATGCGTGCCTATAGACATGTGAAATTTCATGTTTGATGCTATGAATATGTTTAGAAGTTACAAACATGTTCCATTTATGTATGATGACTTGTGGATATGACTAGGAAGTCATTAGGTAGTGTTTGAATGGATTTTTGTATGAAAAACCAGCAAAATCTGCAGCTTATGGGCAAACCGTATCGGAACACTTGCTGGCGTTTCGAAACGGGGCCTGTAATGGCCTTTTTGTTTCAAAACGGCTGGAGGTTGTTCCGAAATGTTTTGGCTACTAGTATGCCCTGTTTCGGAACCAGTCTCGGATCTAACCCGCGTTTCGGAACGGTCAATGCCGTTTCGAAACAGGTGACCGTTGGGCACTGATTTGAATGGTGTTGAAGTTTGCAAGCTTTACGTTTTAGTCCCGAAAGTCGAGTTTGCAATTGTATGAGTTCGAGATTTCATTTTAAGGTGAATTTTGATAGTGAAGCATGTAATGTGACTAATTTCATATTGGTAACCTTAAAATCAGTTTTGACCTTCTAATTTACAGAAATTGCATTTTGGTCCCTAAACTTGTGTTATGTGCAATTGAGTCCTTGTATGCTATCCAATCGTTGTGCCCTTTTCAAATAAGTCTTATGGGATCTCACTTAGGGTTAATGTGCATCTAGACAAGATTTAAATGAAAAAAAGGTCGTTAATCAAGGTTGACTCTCGAGTTGACTTTGGTTTTCCCCGTGTAATCTTCGTAGTTCAGGTCAACCGTCCAGGCCGGGCTAAGTGGGTTACATTTGTGGTATCAGAGCTTAGTTCTCGTGTAAATGGGAATGGTTATGTGGGTGATGTAGGTGTATTTGCATGATATGCCTTTTTGGTGAAAGTATGTTGTGTGAATGGTGATGTGTGATTACAATTGTGATGTTATGTTATGGTGAAGCATGTTAGGGGAACCCATTGCCATATCAAAACTAATGAAAGGAATTGTTTTTGGAAAATGAGCTTGAGTACTTGGATTACTTACCTTGTTGAGCCTAATTATGTTTATTGCATTGTGTCAGTGCATTACCTCCTCCCCCTGGTGGTGGACCACCCGGCGGTGGTGGTGCTGGAGGTGAATGGGGCCTCGTAGAGAGATGAGAATGAATACGAGAGCTATGGCTCAGAATGAGAACGAGGAAAATGCTGAGAATGTTATGGATTTACCTCCTCCCCCTGGTGGTGGACCACCCGGCGGTGGTGGTGCTGGAGGTGATAACGCTAGTGTTGATGCTGGTGTTGAGGTCGCTGGACCTGAAGGCGCACAGGGGCAAGATGCTCCTGACATGACTGTGCTGATTCAGGCTATTGCTGGAGCCTTTCAGGAAGCAGTAGCTGGGGCACACGGAGCTGTGCATCAGGGTGATGCTAATGTGAGATTACCTTTGAAACGTCTTCGCAGTCTGGGAGGGACTGAGTTTAGAGGTTTATCCCCTAAAGAATCTGAATCTTGGTTGGAAAGAACCAAGAGGATTTTGGGGCAAATGAACTGCAGCAATGTGCATGAGTTGGGTTGTGTGGTGTCGCTGCTGCATGATGATGCTTATACGTGGTGGACGACCACTGTCTCCGGAATGGAGGAAAATAATGTGACCTGGACGTTCTTCCTGAACGCGTTCAAGCGGAAGTATCTGGGTGTGCGATACCTGGATGAGAAGAAAAGAGAATTTACGTCTATTGCGCAAGGAAGCATGACGGTAGCTGAGTATGAGATCCAGTTTGTCCGCCTTAGTCAGTATGTACCTGAGCTAATCCCTGATGAGCGGGAGAGGTGTGAACGTTTCCTTATGGTTTGGTGACGGACCTGAAGACCTTTATGCTTGTAGCTGAGTATACAGATTTTGATGTGCTTGTGAGTAGAGCGAAGGACATCGAACATAACCTGGGTTTGTCTTTCAGAGGCATTAGTGCTGGCTCAGGCAAACAAGCTGCTGATCATAGTTTCGGTGGTGGACGGAATAAGAGAGGACGTGATAAGAGGTATCAGTCTTTTGCTAGGCGTGGTGGTGGAGGACTTGGTGCGCCTGCTCAGGGAGATAGGATGAGGGCTGATTAGAACATATGTTGGACGTGTGGATCTCGTGGCCATATGAGGTGAGATTGTCCTCGAGCAGCGAGGGAGGTTCAGGCTCCTGTAGCAGTGACCGGTAATTTATGCTAGAATTGTGGTTCGGCAGACCACATGAGGAGGGAGTGTCCTTTGTTGGCCGGTGGTGGTCAGGGACGTGCTCCTGGGGTAGTTGCACCACAGAGAGGTCATGGGTGCGGCCGTGGTAACTTCCAGAGCAGAGATGATGGTGGGAGGAATGTGGCGCATGTGGTGGCTGTTCAACCTGAGGGTGGTGGCCAGGCTCGAGTGTATGCTCATCGTGAGGGAAGGAATGATACGGAGGTGATCGCAGGTACCTTTACTTTGCAATCCTTGTCATTACTTTCCTTGATTGATTCTGGATCTACACACTCATACATATTGCGTGAACATGCTCAATTGCTTGGTTTACCTGTTGATTCTTTGGATGTTGGTACGCGTATGACTAGTTCCTTTGGTGAGACAGTCGTAACACGGAAGTTGTATAAAAGATGTCCCTTGGAAGTGCAAAACCATGTAATCCTTGGTATAGATTGGCTTGTTGAACATCGAGCTGTGGTGGATTTTGAGAACAAGCAAGTTTCGTTGAAACTTGCGGATGATTACGAAGTGGTGGTGGTTGGTGAGAATGTGAAGTTTCTTGCCAATGTGGTGTCTTCGTTGGAAGCAAGCCGAATGTTGAGGCAAGGTTGTGAGGCTTACCTGGCCTTTGTGATGAATCCTAGTTCTAAGGAGTTGCGTGTTCAAGATATCAGGACTGTGCGAGAGTTTCCTGGTGAGTTTCCGGAGGAGTTACATGGATTACCTTCTAGTCGAGAGGTGGATTTTGGAATTGAGTTGTATGAAAACACAACTCCAGTGTCCATTACTCCTTACCGAATGGCACCTAAGGAGTTGAAGGAGCTGAAAACGCAACTTCAGGAGTTGCTTGATCATGGTTTCATTCGGCCGAGTGTGTCACCTTGGGGTGCACCAGTCTTGTTTGTGAAGAAGAAGGATGTCACTATGAGAATGTGTATCGATTATCGTCAGCTGAACAAGTTGACTATCAAGAATCGGTATCCTTTGCCGAGGATTGATGATCTTTTTGATCAATTTCAGGGAGCGGCTGTGTTCTCTAAGATTGACTTAAGGTCAGGTTACTACCAGCTTAAGGTGAAGGATGTGGATGTGCCAAAAACAGCCTTTAGAACGAGGTATGGGCATTATGAGTTCCTTGTGATGCCGTTTGGTTTGACGAATGCTCCTGCAGCTTTTATGGACATGATGAATAGAGTGTTCCATGAATACTTGGACAAGTTTGTTGTGGTGTTCATTGATGATATCCTTGTGTATTCTCGTTCTGAGGAGGAGCATGAGGGGCATTTGCGGATTGTGTTCCAGGCGTTGTTGGAGAATCAGCTTTATGCTAAGCTGAGCAAGTGCGAATTCTGGCTTAGGGAAGTTGTTTTCCTTGGTCATGTGGTTTCTGCTGAGGGGATTCGTGTTGATCCTCAGAAGGTTGAGGCGGTGATGAATTGGAAGCCTCCTAAGTCTGTTCATGAAGTCCGTAGTTTCCTTGGGTTGGCAGGATATTACCGGAGGTTTGTGGATGGATTTTCGAAGATTGCTGCATCTTTGACGAAGTTGTTGCAAAAGGATGTCAAGTATGAGTGGACAGAAGCAAGGCAACAAGCGTTTGAGAAGCTTAAGACAACTTTGACACAAGCTCCTATCTTGATTCATCCTGAATCAGGGAAAGAGTTTGTGGTGTACATCGACGCATCCTATGTTGGGTTGGGGTGTGTGTTGATGAAAGAGGGTAAGGTGGTGGCTTATGCATCGCGCCAGTTGAAAGTGCATGAGCGCAATTATCCTACGCATGATATTGAGTTAGCTGCGGTGGTTTTTGCTTTGAAGATTTGGAGACATTACATGTATCGTGAGAAGTGTATTGTGTACACGGATCACAAAAGTTTGAAGTATCTGATGTCCTAAAAAGAGTTGAATCTTAGGCAACGACGTTGGGTGGAGTTTCTAAAAGATTACGATCTGACGATCGAGTACCATCCGGGAAAAGCTAATGTTGTAGCGGATGCCTTGAGTAGGAAGATGGCAGTGGAGTTAAGGGCTATGTTTGCTAGCTTGAGTATTTCGCGAGATGGAGGGCTTGTGGCTGAATTGCAAGTGAAACCATCTTTGGTTCAGTTGATAAAGGATAAGCAGTTGTTGGATGATTCTTTGGTGCCACATGTTCAGGATATTGTTGAGGATAGACCATCGGATTTTTGTTTTAATGATGATGGAGTTCTGTGTTTTGGGAGTCGGATAGTAGTGCCGAATGATGCGGAGTTGAGGCGTACTATTCTGACTGAGGCTCATAGTAGTCCTTTTACTATGCACCCTGGTAGTACGAAGATGTATCGTGATCTAAAGGATGAGTACTATTGGGTGGGTTTGAAGAAAGATGTTGCGGAGTACGTGAGTAAGTGCATGGTTTGTCAGCGGGTTAAGGCTGAGCAGCAGTTTCCTTCAGGGTTGTTGCAACCGTTGAGGATTCCTGAGTGGAAGTGGGAAAGGATTACCATGGACTTTGTGTCTGGTTTGCCTTTGTCGCCATCGAAAAAGAATTCGGTGTGGGTGATTGTGGATCGCCTTACGAAGTGTGCGCATTTCTTACTTGTGCATACTACGTATACCTTGGATAAGCTTGCAGAGCTGTACATTGCTGAGATTGTACGACTGCATGGTGTGCCGAAGTCTATAGTTTCAGATAGAGATCCGAGGTTTACATCGCGTTTCTGGGAGTGTTTGCACCAAGCTTTGGGTACGCGGCTGAATTTCAGTACTTCTTATCATCCACAATCGGATGGACAGTCTGAGCGTGTTATCCAAGTGCTGGAAGATATGTTGAGGTGCTGTGTGATTGAGTTTCAAGGTTCTTGGGAAAAGCATTTGCCTTTGGTGGAGTTTGCTTATAAAAACAGCTACCAGGCAAGTATTCAAATGGCACCTTATAAAGCTTTGTATGGGAGGAAGTGCAGAACTCTTCTTTGCTGGGCTGAAGCAGGTCAGAAGTTGGTTTCAATGCTGGCTTTGTTGAACGGAACCACCGAGAAGGTGAAGCTCATTTGTGAGCGATTGAAGGCAGCTTTTGATCGACAGAAGTCTTACGCGGATTTGAAGCGTAAGGAGATTGAGATTGCGGTAGGTGACCGTGTGTTCTTCAAGGTTTCGCCTTGGAAGAAGGTGTTGAGGTTTGGCCGAAAGGGTAAGTTGAGCCCTAGGTATATTGGACCATACGAGGTGATTGAACGTGCGGGTCCTGTTGCGTACAAGATGAGGTTGCCGCAAGAGTTGGAAAAGATACATGATGTGTTTCATGTCTCTATGCTTCGAAGGTATAGATCGGATCCTTCGCATGTTATGCCTGTAGAGGAAGTGGAGTTGAATCCAGACTTGATCTATGATGAAGAACCAGTTGAAATTCTGGATTCGGACAATAAAGTTCTTCGAGGCAAGACCATTGAATTGGTCAAGGTATTGTGGAGGCATCGTGGTGTTGAGGAAGCCACGTGGGAAAGGAAGGATGACATGAAGAAGCAGTTTCCTTACCTTTTTCCTCCAGGTAAATTTCGAGGACGAAATTTCTTAAGAGGGGGAGAGTTGTAACACCTCAATTTTGGGCTTGGAAGTTTAGGGTCTGAACTAGACCGGTCTGATATTCGGTTCGAATATAAAAGGAGGTTTTAGGGAAAGCCTAGTTCGGGATGCTGTAAAAATATAGAAAAATATCTAAAAATCCTCTTTTAATATATATAAGAGAGTGATGAAATCAATTTTACAAAATAAGATTTGGAAATACTACATTTCGGTGTAGTGACTAAAATGCGATTTTTGAAAAGTTTAGTGGTGACTGTTTTGTAAGGATTGGAACTTTGAATCTTTAAGGAGCTAATTTACCCAAAAATGTTTTCTCCATATTTTTTCCTTAATTTGGGTGATTTAATTAATGTTTTAATTAATTAAAAGAAAAGGGAAACTACTTTTAGATTCTCATAACTACCTTTTCTAAATTTTCTCTCATTTTCTTTTTCTCTCAAAATCCCATCATCCAAACACATTTTCTCCAGCACAAATCACTTTGATCTTCACCTTATTTGATGAGATTTCCATCACTCATTGTTGCTTAATCAATCTAGCAACAAAACCTTTTGATTTTCACATTGAGTTTTCAAGGAATTTAGCCCAAATCAAGGAGAAATCACCATTTAGAGGTAAGATTGTTCTTATCCTCTAAATACTCAGTTCTTTACTGAAATTCCCAAGTTGTCAATCCTTAACTTAAGTTTTATAAATGGTTTTAATGTTAGAAACTTGATTTTGGCTTAAAACTCATGATTTGGAGAAAATCATGAAGAATTTCGTTGAGTTTGATTGGACTCTGTTTTGAGATGGTTCTTTAATGTATTTTGGATATCAAATGATGTTAGAAATGAGGTTTTATCAATGCAATCCCGAATAGGTTGTGTTTTCTAAGTTTTTGCTCAAGAAAATGGTGGTTTTTGAGGTGTTTGTGGTGTTCTGTTATAGCTGGAGGTATAAGGACGAGTTTAGGTTTATTTTGGATGTTAATTGATGTTTAGAAATGGTTAGAAGTGATGGATCTTGGCTGGGTTAAGTTTTGGAAGAGTTTGGAGGTGTTTTCGATTGTGTTTGGTAGCTGAAATGTTGGTTTTAGGTAGAGCAGCGGGTTTATGTGTGTTGGCTGAAGATTTCAATGCATGATGATGCATTAATCCTCTGCTTTGATGTGTTTAAAACATGGGAGACATCTTCAGACAATTTTGGAGTTGATTCGGAGCCTTGATTGGCGTTTCGACAAGCGTGTGAAACGTAATTGGTGAGTGGAGTTGGGTTTCCAGCTTTGAAACGATTATTTGAAGGTTTTGGGAGCTTAGTTTAAGTCTAAACAACTTAGCTAAGCTCAAGAGTAAGCTTTCGGAAAAACTCCCTCGGATGTGCTATGAAGTGGCTTGATGCATTGGTTATAAATTGCATGTTTAAATTCTGTTTTGAAAGCATGTTTTAGCATGGTTAATGCTGGTTTTGAAAGCCATGTGTGAAGGATGCTCAAGGTAAGAGATCCTTGTTTTGGCATGTTGTTAAATTGTTAATGATGCATGGTGATGCATGGTGTTTAATGGCTTCGAATAATGCTTTAAAACGGCGTATTGATGATGGTATTTGATGTATATTGGCAAGTGATGAATTGGTTTTAAAGTACTTGAATCGGATATAGTTAGCCGGCTATAGGATTGGGTGCATCGTAAGTAAAGTCGCCTTGGATGTGGAGGGGTTGTGATTGTACCGTAAACTCCATCCAAGTATCCTAACGAGAGAGGTAAGATCACAACGGTGGTTAAAAGTCCGTGTGTGGATCTTGGTAAGATCACAACGGTGGTTAAAAGTCTGTGTGTGGATCTTGTGTTATGTGTCCCGTACTCTTGTTAGTGGGTTACACAACTACTGATGAGTAATGTTGAGGGGTTGTGATTGTACCGTTAAACTCCATCACGGGTGTTGAGGGGTTGTGATTGTACCGATAAACTCCACCTTGTAAGCCGGTAGTGTGTATGAAGCGTGTGGGACAACGCTTGTAATCCGCGTATCCGATTGTGTTTTGAGTTGTAAATGGTTATGAATTATCTCTTGAAAGCCAATATGATGTATTGAATGTAATGAAGCATGAGATGCTTGTAAAGTATGCAAGGTTGCATGAAAAGAGATGAGCATGTGTTTAAAAAGCTTTGTTGAAAGTGTTTTCTAAAAATGCATTATGGTGTTGTTTTCTTTAAAGCATGTCTCACTAAGCAATTGTGCTTACGCTCTCTCTCTCTTGTACCAATAATGCAGATAATTGAAGTGTTTAAGGGCAACAAGGAAGCTAAGAGTGTCCAAGGGAAGTCAAGCTCATGTATGGTGATGTTTCCATACACTATTAGTTTTGGTAATTTGGCAATGGGAACCTAAGATGTGTTTTGGGAGATGTGTTGAACTCCCTAGGTTGTGGCAAGATGCTTTTGATGATTTGAATTTGTAAATGGCCTTTTAATGCTTGTTTTGGAGTTTGGTTGATTGCTTGGTTTTGGATAATAAGATGTGTGCCTATAGACATGTGAAATTTCATGTTTGATGTTATGAATGTGTTTAGGAGTTACAAACATGTTCCATTTATGTATGATGACTTGTGGATATGACTAGGAAGTCATTAGGTAGTGTTTGAATGGATTTTTGTATGAAAAACCAGCAAAATCTACAGCTTCTGGGCAAACCGTATCGGAACACTTGCTGGCGTTTCGAAACGGGGGCCTGTAATAGCCTTTGTGTTTCGAAACAGCTGGAGGCTGTTCCGAAATGTTTTGGCTACTGGTATGCCCTGTTTCGGAACCAGTCTCGGAACTAACCCGCGTTTCGAAACGGTAAATGCCGTTTCGAAACAGGTGACCGTTGGGCACTGATTTGAATGGTGTTAAAGCCTACAAGCTTTACGTTTTAGTCCCGAAAGTCGAGTTTGCAATTGTATGAGTTCGAGATGTCCTTTTAAGGTGAATTTTGACAGGGAAGCATATAATGTGACTAATTTCATATTGGTAACCTTAAAATCAGTTTTGACCTTCTAATTTACAGAAATTGCATTTTGGTCCCTAAACTTGTGTTATGTGCAATTGAGTCCATGTATGCTATCCAATCGTTGTGCCCTTTTCAAATAAGTCTTATGGGATCTCACTTAGGGTTAATGTGCATCTAGACAAGATTAAAAGGAAAAAAAGGGTCGTTAATCAAGGTTGACTCTCGAGTTAACTTTGGTTTTCCCCGTGTAATCTTCGTAGTTCGGGTCAACCGTCCAGGCCAGGCTAAGGGGGTTACAATGTCACCTATATATATAAAACTTAATGAAGGGAAATAAACAAGAAAACAACTCAAAATTAAATTTCTAATGCCTATGTGATGTTTGCGAATCTGTAAACAAGCTGAATATGCAAAATAAAGGATTAAACAAAGATACTGCTGTAATTAAAAGGTTGCTGCCGAGACATCACATTTAAGCATATTATTTTTAATCATGGCAATGAGGGCTTCAGCTTATCACAACTACTCTTCTAGGTCTGACGTTTAGATAAGAGCAAACTACAGAACCCCGAACCCTTGGAGTAGAGTCATCACGTGAAGGCTTTCATTCACTCATGCTAATTTTTCCGTCACTTTTAGGCTTTAAGATTCATGGACTTTGATAGCAGCGGAGTGTCCTCGCACATGATTCTTCCTAGAGCTTGTTACGGGCACCTCTAGGGTAACACATCACTTTTCTTTGTTTTTGATTTTTGCTACCTTGGCAGTTTTGTATTTTTCAGTTTCTTTTGCCTGCCTCGGCGGCTACCTGCAATTATTGTTAGAATTTAGCAAATAATTCTAAAAAACAAACATGTAGTGTTTATCAAATATTCTAACACATTCAACAAGTAACAAAGATATTTAACATTTTCAGGCAAAAAGAAAAAAAAATCTAAGTCATATTTCATGCTTTTCCCAAGATTAAGTTCAATTTTTAATTAGGTGCGAGAATATAGTAATCGACTATCCTATCATGGGCACAAGTCATAACAAACTTTTTTTTTCCAGATTTTTACTAAGGCAAGTACAATGCAATATAAATGCAACTAAAAATGCCTACAAATGATGCGAGAGTTATCCCCCAAACTCGAGATGGGCATTGCCCTCAATGCACAAAACAGAAAAAAAGAAAATATACACGTTAAAGATAATAAAAGGAAAACAGAAAAAAAAGAAAATAAAATAAGTTCAAAGTTTGCTGAGGGTTAAGAAGAGGCTGGATTCTAGTTGGCTGAGAAGGAAGAGGATGTTTGGATGACGAAGCGGCGGCTGGCAAATGCTTTGGCGGCGGTTCTAGCAGGTGAGGTCTTTGCTTTCCGCGACGGTTGGATTCCCTTTGGCGTATGATGTGGCTCTTCTGGAGGTTCAGTAGGGGGAACGACGGGAGATGAATCGCTTCCTTCTGACTCGGTCTCGAGGTCCACATGTTCTTCAGCTATTATGTGCCACTTCCTCTTCGTTGATCCTTCCTCTGTGGTTGCTACAAGAGGGATGAATGCCATTGGGATGGATGTTGTTACCGCTACTACTGTTGTTTCCAGTTCTGGCGGCGGTTGTTCAATCTCCTCTGATGAAGAGGAGTCTGCTACTGTGTTGGCTGTGCAGGATGGGGAGAGATTCAGCTGGTGCCTCTCAGGTGAGTCTACCACTTTGTTTGACGGCGTGGCAGCTGAGTTATACAGAGAATGCATAGGAGAGGGCACCTGATGGTCTGTCTCGTGGGTAGTGACAGCTAGTGAAGTTCTTTGTGCTCTTGTTGTCGTTGCAAGCTCATCGGGAAAGGGTGGCATGGTGGGCACATCACCATGAAATTTCTGCAGGAAATAAGCCACAAGGGCTTCTTGGGCCTCCCCCACGTAGTTCATGAAGGCTAACTGCTGCTGCTATATTCGTTTTGTGTTTTCAATGAGTGTGTGGAGCAGCGGGAGGACTTCTTTGTCTAGGGCAGCATCAGTACTACTAGGGGCGGCTGGCGTTTCAAACAGTGTGGCGGAGGGCTGACTGGGCAAGGCTGGTTCTTTCTCCGCATCCTACATCATCTGAATGCGGACCTTTTTGGTCCAGCCCTCCTTGGCAGTTGTGAACTCATCCGTGGGCTCTGCCGGGACTCAGAAATTAGTGTAGAGACCTGTGATGAGGGATGGGAAGTACAACCTACCTTCTTTCTTCTTGAAGCAGTTGTATATTTCTGTGCAGATGATTTCCCCTATATTAATCGGCTGGTTCATCAAAATGCCGCAAATTAAGGCGAGGCGCGACCGGTCAACTGTTGAGTTGTGGGATGTGGGCAGCAGACGCCTTTTCACAAACGTGTTCCATAACATAGCCTCAGGTAGCAGGTGGCGGCGCTGGACAGATCCCACATGTTTGCCCCCTAGCCATGGTGTGTTGGGCTTGCTGATTTTGGCCTTGATCTCCTTATAGTGGGAAGCCGTCAGTGACTACCTCCATTCCTCGTGCAGGTTGTCGTTCATATCAAGGCTGTAGTAGTTGTTGATGACAATAGGGTTGAGTTTGACCTCCTCCTTATGAACGTAGGCGAAAGGCTTGTCTCGGCAGGGCTGATGGGAGTAGAATTCCCTGACTATGGTGATGTTTTCTATATTGGGATGCGGAGCGAACATCTCCCATCCCTTGTAGTGAATGGTTCGGAACAAGGCAGGCTCTAGACCACGGTCTCCCGTTTGCTTCGTGTAATGGAAGCCTTGTTCCTCCCAGATGACATGCTTGGAGAATTGTGCTCTACATCTCTCCTCGTCCACTTTGAAGCAAAACCTATTGTAAGTGGGTTTTTGGGTTGATGTTGAAGCAAAAATTATGAGGGAGAGTAGAAGAATAAGATATAAGCTAGCAAAAAGATGGAAGTGAAGTAAAATGAAGTGAGTGAGTGGTTTATATAGGAGCTACCGAGAAGTGCCAGAGCGACATTAAATGATCAACGGTCCGATTTCCTCGTGCACGTCACAGATTTTTTTGCCTATCATTTTTGGAGTCGTTGGCGGCCAACTAGCCGTTACACTTTGCTACGCTGGCTGCTGACTCGGTAGGATGGTTGGCGGGCTTTTTACTGGTTTTCCTTTGCAATCCTGCTCTTTTATTCTTGATCCTAAATAATAAAAACAGAAATATTTAAATGACTATTGATAAATAAAATGCTAAAAATTAATCTAATCCTAATGCATAAAAATAAAAATAATCAAATTTAAATAAAAATTAAGTTATGTTGGGAGTGCAGTTGGGTGCATCTCCCAGACATAACCACTTCCTGAGGTGGTTTAGCTTTTTCTCCCTTCCTGGGGGGTCCTCTTGTTCTTTCAGGTGTTGCGTAAGAAGGTCCTTCAATCTGCCCTTAGGTCTGTCGCAGCTGCTGTTGCCCTGACATGTTTCCACACTTATCTTGGCAGCTCTTTCATCCGGGCATTCCTTTCCTTCCTTTGAGGGTTGTAGCACATTCATCCTTATGCTTTGGTCCTCTACCCTCATTGTAAGCTCTTCGAGCTCCACATCTATCAATGTTCTGCCCGTAGCCAAGAAGGGTCGCCCAAGAATTATGGGGGCTTTCTCATCGGCCTCACAATCCAAGATGAGGAAATCGGCTGGGAGAATTAGACTGCCCACCTTGACCAGTATGTCTTCAATCTTTCCCCCGGGTCGCACGAACGAGTGGTCGGCTAGTTTAAGCATTACGGAGGTTGGTTTTGCAAGTCCAATACCTAGTTTGTCGAAGACGGCCTTAGGCATCAGGTTTATACTATCTCCCAAGTCACACAGGGCCCTGGCCTCGTGCTTGCTGCCCAGCATGCATGGTATAACAAAGCTGCCCGGATCTGTCTTCTTGGGCGGCAGCTTGTTATGCAGCATAACCATGCACTCTTCAGTGACGGCCACCGTATCGAATTCCCCTATATGTTTCTTCTTAGAAACTATATCTCTGAGATACTTGGCGTAGTTGGGCATGCTTTGTATAGCTTCTATCAGAGGTATGTTAATATGCACATGTTTCAAAATATCTAAGAATTTTTTGAATTGGTGCTCCTGCTGTTGTTGCTTGAGCTTTTGGGGGAATGGTGCTGAAGGGAGGATGTCCTCTATTTGCTCCTTGCTTGGGGGCTTAACCCAGGGAGGATCATCCTTCTCAGGGCTGGTTTCATGTTCTGCTGTTGGGGCGGCTGGAGTCGGTGTTGCTGCTGGGGCGGCTAATATTGATATTGTTGGGGCAGATTTACTTGTCGGTTCCGACTGAGTTCCTAACTATTCTACCGTCCTAGGTTCATCCAGCTGCTTCCCATTTCTTGTAGTTATGGCCTTGCAAAGTTCAAAAGTGGGCTTGGCTGCTTCTGGCGGGCTGTTGGATGATGCTCCCATGGTTCGGTTGTGGTAGATTTCGGTGAACTTCCCAAATTGGGTCTCTAGGTTCTTAATAGCATCCTCATGGTTGTTCATCTTCATCTTCGTCCTGTCCATAAAAGACTTAGTTTTTTCAATAAATTTATTTGTATAAATAATAAATTCACCAGTTTGTTTCATAAAGTTATTCAGAGTTGCTTCTAGTGAATTATTGTGATGTGGCTGCTGAGTCTGCTGCTGGGACTGATTCTGCTGGTAGCCTCCCTGTAGCTGTTGTGGATTTGCTGCTGTCTTTGGGTTGCTCCGGGAGAAGTTGTGTAACGCCCCGGTTTTGGGCTCAGAAGTTTTGGGCATTGACCGGTTCGGTCAAAGTGCTGATCGAATATATAAAGGTGAAATTAGGAAAGCCTAGTTCGGGGTGCATTAAAAATATGGAAAAATGTTCTAAAATCATCTTTTAATATATAAAAGTGAACTGTGAAATCAATTTTGGAAAATGAGGTTCGGAAGGTTGACATTTTGGCTAGTGACCAAAATGTAAATTTTGAAAGTTGCGTGACTGTTTTATAAAGGGTTGAAACTTTGAATCTTTAAGGAGCTATTATTCCAAAAGTGGTTTCTCCAGATTTTTCTAAGATATTTTAAGGCTTTATTCTGATTTTAAAACATAAGGAAAGAGGAGGGAAAGCCATTTTGGCTATTTGTAACTAACTTTTCATTTTCTCCCAATTTTCATTTTCTCTCAACCCAAACACTTTCTCTCCAGAGAATTTCTTCTGATTTTGTCACCTAAATCTCTCCTTTCAACTCTCTTTTGATTCCTAATCATCTCTACAACAAAATCTCACCATTTGCAAGTTGTTTCATCAAGCTTTTTGGTTCTAAAAAGGAGAAACTCAAGTTTGGAGGTAAGAACGTCCTTCTCCTCTAAACTATCAGTTCTTTACTGAAATTCCTAAGTTCTCAATCCTTGATTTGTGATTTGTTAAAGGCTTTTCAATTGAAATCTTGATTTTTGGCTTAAAATGCAAGATTTGCTTGATTTTGGTGGAATTTTCGTGTGATCTGTTTGGGCAGTGTTTTGGAGTGTCAAATTGATGTTAAATGAATGCTAAATTGATTAGATGTTGAGGTTTAATTAATGCAATCCCGAATAGGTTGAATTTCCTAAGTTTTGCTTGAGTTTTTGGTTGTTTTTGGAATGTTTTTGGTGATCTGTTATACCTGGAGGTATAAGGACGTGTTTGTGATCATTTTGGATGTTAATTGATGTTTAAAAATGGTTAGAAGTGATGGATCTTGGCTGGGTTAAGTTTTGGAAGTGTTTGGAGGTGTTTTCGGTTGTGTTTGGTAGCCGAATTGTTGGATTTGTGATGAGCAGCGAGTTGTGTTGTGTTGCTGGTGTTTTTGATGCATAATGATGCATTGATCTTCTGTTGTTGTGTGCTTGAAACAGGGGAGTTTGATCCGTGAGCTTTAGAGGTGGTGCGGAAGGTTTCGGATGCTTGGAAGGCTTGTTGGCTAGCCTTGTTTGGTGTATCGGTGAGTGAAGTTGGGTTTTCAGCTTTTAAACCAAGGTTTGAAGGTTTTGGGAGCTTAGTTTAAGTCTAAACAACTTTGCTAAGCTCAAGAGTAAGTAAATGGATTTTCGTTCTTGGTTGTGTTGTGAATTGGCTTTTAAAGCAATTGTGGTTGATGATTGAAATGCATGTGTTTTGCATGGTTTAAATTCTGTTTTGAAAGCATATTTTAGCATGGTTAAATGCTGGTTTTGAAAGCCATATATGAAGGATAATCAAGGTAAGAGATCCTTGGTTTTGTACATTGAAATTGTGGTTTTGTTGCATAGTGTTGCATGTTGTTTAATGGCTTTTGTGTGATGCTTTAAAACAGTGGATTACTGTTGTTAATGATGTACATTGGTAAGTGATGCTTAAGGTTACAAAGGTGGTTGAAAGTCCTTGTGTAAGCCTTGTTTATTAAAGAACAACATGGTGTTTGTAAGTCCATGGTTGGTTCTTGGTTAAGGTAAATGATGGTTTTTGCATTATGGTTATGCATGTGAATTAAAGGTTAATGTGGTAAGATGGTTATATTGGCAAGTGATGCAAGTGGTTCTTGGTTCGTTGATCGGATATAGTTAGCCGGCTATAGGATTGGGTGCACCGTGAATAAAGTCGCCTTGGGTGTGGAGTGGTTAAGAGTGAACCGGTAAACTCCATCCAAGTTTCCTAACGAGATGGTTAAGGTCATAATGGTTGATGGGATCCCATTCGAGGACCTTGGTTAAGCAAAGGTAATAATGGTGGTTAAAATTCCATTTGAGGACCTTGTGCTTGTTAAGATCACAATGGTGGTTTAAAGCCCATGTGTGGATCTTGTATAGGGTGTCCCGGATCTCGTTAGATGATTATACAACTACCAATCGGTGATGCTAGGGTTGTATGGTGTTTAAAAGTCCATACATGGGAACCTTGAGCATGTTAAGGTTATATGGTGTTTAAAAGCCCATATATGGGAACCTTGTGAAAGTTAAGGTTGTATGGTGTTTAAAAGTCCATACATGGGAACCTTGTGAATGGTAAGGTCAAATGGTGTTTGAAAGTCCATTTGGGAGACCTTGGATTGGTAGTGTGTATGAAGCGTGGGGACAACGCTTGTGATCCGCGTATCCGATCGGGTGTTGAGTTGAAAAGTGGATTTGGTTGGTCACTTGGAAGCCAATATAATGTTCTTGATATAATGAAGCATGAGATGCTTGAATTGATGCATGGTTGCATGAGAATGCATGTTTACTTGCTAGTTTGAACAAGTGTTGATTATCTATTGAGAATGTTGCATGTGTGCATGAAATCTCTTTAGTGCATTGGAGTCTTGCTAAGACTTGTTTTAAGGTCATGAGACGCAAATGAGAATGATGTGGTAATATGTTGCATGGTTTAATGCATGTGTTAATTGATTAAGTAAATGGTTTAAAAAGGGTTTCTTAATTTGATACGGCATTCAAGTATGTGAATGGTATGATGTAAGTGGAAGTGTTTTTCCAAGGTTGATTTTAGCTTTGCATATGGTGTTTATGCATGGAATGGTTAAATGGATGATTTTGTAAATGATGCTTTGAAAAGGTTTTCTTAGCTTGCTAAGCTAAGGGTTGGTTTTCATGTTTGAGCAATGCATGGTTTTAAGCATGATGTTGAAAAAGAGTTTTCAAACTTTGCTTGGTAAACAAATTGAGTTGCTTTTCAAAGAGGTTTTAAGACTCGTTGCATTGGTGGTGTTTTGGTTTTGAGCATTCCTCACTAAGCATTATGTGCTTACGCTCCTTTTTGTCCATCAATGCAGATTCTTGAAGTTTGGACAGCGAGAAGCAAGGGATTCAAGGAGGACTCCATTTGAGATGTATGTCTCGGTGAATAGCTATAGTTAATAAAGGCAATGGGGGTAGAATCTCTCGGGTTATGTGTATGTGTTCGTATATGTTCGGACAAGGATGTTTTAATGTTGTTGTTAATGTTGTTGGATCATGTTGTGGCTAATATGAGATTGATTTGGAAATTTATGCTTGAATGGTTGCTTGTGTAGGAAGCATGCCTATAGATTTGGGGCTTCTCACATATGTTGACATTTTGTTGAATTGTTGATGCAAGTATGTCCCTTATATGTTGAATTGCATGTTGGTAAGGTTTGGTGGCTTTTGGAGCATGATTGGATGATCAATTGTATGTTTGAGTAAGCAAAATGCTGCAATCTGTGCAGGGTGTTTCGGAACAGTTGACACCGTTTCGGAACGGGTGCCCTGAATGAACCCAGGCGTCCGAAACAGGTGACACCGTTCCGAAACGGATTGGTCACTGCCAGCCCGCGTTTCGGTACGCGTTGCGGAACGGCCCCGTGTTTCGAAACGGGATCTCCCTGTTTCGGAACAGCCGACCGTTGGGGGCTGACAGTGGCAGTTAAATGTTTCAGAATGTTTGCATTTTGGTCCTGAAACTTGTTTGTGCAATTGTATGAGTTTGGGATGTCCGTTTGAGCTGAAATTTGGCTGAGAAGCATGAAACGTGATTAATTTTAAGTTGGTAACTTAAAATCTGGATAAGTCCTCAAAGTTTTCAGAATTTACAATTTGGTCCCTAAAGTTGTAAAATTGTTCAATTGAGTCTCTGTTTGATCTCTGATGTTTGTGATCTTTGAGCATGTTGTTTGTGTGATCACAAGTAGAGCTAATGTGCATCTAGACAAGATTAAAAAGGAAAAAAAAGGGTCGTTAATCAAGGTTGACTTTCGGGTTGACTTTGGTTTTCCCCGTGTGACTTTCTTAATTCGGGTCAATCGTCTAGACCGGGTTAAGGGGGTTACATTTGGTGGTATCAGAGCTGTGTTGCGAATGCTTGGGGAAATCGGTAAGTTGTTGTAAGGTGTGTTTGATGTTTACCTTGTTGTGTGGTTGAAAGCTGGTTGAAACACGTGTTTCTGAACAAGTTGCTGATGCTTTCAAGCATGCTTTGTGTTTATGAATCATCGTTGAATTAATGTGGATAGGTGCTGATGTTGTGAGCTGGTGTTATGCTTGATGAAAGTGTAATGTGTATGTTATGTTGCTAATATGTTGTTGCAAGTGGATGCTGTTTGATGTAAGCATGATCAAAGTATGTTGATTGATATGCTTGATGTTGTGTTATCCATGTTTGTGTTGACTGTTATGTCATGTAAAGGGGAGGATTCGGGATACCCATTGCCTTATTATTATAGCTATTGTGTTATATTGGAGTTGGAGTTTGAATCCTTGCTTAAAGCTGGTCTAACTGGTTTGTTTGTTTTGTTGTGGTTGTTTGTTGTTGTTAGTAGTATGGCGAAGTTGTTGGTAGAATGGCAGTTGGGTGAGATGGTTGCTGCCTTAGGGCAGGTTGTTAAGGCAGGGAACTCACTCTTTTGTAAAGGTGTTTCGTCTCAGTCTTCTGTGCCTGGGGTTGAGGTGTTAAGGCAGAAGGAAGAAGCTGGTTCTGTGATGAAGAGTTCATCATCTGTTGATCAGGAGGTGTTGGGAACATCTCAGGCTGTAGCGACGGTAAAGTCAGTGGATGTGCTGGCTGTGAGATGTGTGGGTTTGCCGAAGCAGCGTTTGTTGGATTTGGGTGCTGTGGAGTATCATGGTTCTTCACCTGAGACATTTGAGGCCTGATTGGCCAGTGTGATTCTGATTTTGGATCAGGAAGGTTGTGATTATGCTTGTAAGCTGGGAAGTGTTGTTTCCTTGATTCTGGAGGATGCATGTGTCTGGTGGACATCTATGGCGGTGGCGTCACATACCCATGATATTGATTGGGATTTCTTTGTATCTGCCTTTTATGAAAGGTATCTTGGGGAGAAGTTTCCAAGGGGTAAGCAATGTGAAGGTAGTGCTGTTGTGGAGCAAGTGTTGTTTGAGCAAGGAGTGGAAGCTCAGCCACCGGTATGTGACCGTTGTGAAAGACGCCATGTTGGAGGTTGTTGGGGCGCGGGTGCTTGTTGGAATTGTGGTTCTAAAATGCATGTTAAGCGTGATTGTCCCCTTGGGGTAAAGTCAGCTTTGGTGATAGCCAAAGGGTCTCTGAAAGGTCGTGGGCACGGCCAAGGCAAGGTTCAGAGGTGGCAGAAAGAGCAGAAGGTTGTGAAGAGTTTGGGAAATGAGAATTGCTGGGAATGTGGGTCTGCTGGACACATGAGACGCGATTGTTTGATGTTGGCTCGGAACATCCAAGGTTCCTTGCCGCTAGAGGTTGGTGGTGACCTTAGTGTGTTAGCTGGTGCTGTAGCGGTGCGGCAGGAGGATGATGGTTCCACGAGGAAGAGAGCTCGTCTGATGAAGCTTCAGGGTGGTGTTGTGTTTCCAGGTAACCTTGTTTAGTAATCTTTGCTCTAGTTACCTTGGTTTGGTTTCTGTTGGTTTTCCTTGCGTGGTAAGTTTAGTCTTGTTGCTAGCATGTTGGGGTAATAGTTGTAGTTGTGGAAGCATCTTTGGTGTGAAGAGGGCTTTAGTGAGTATCTTGTGGTTAATGGTTGATGGTATGATGGAGTTAGATAAGTTAGAGGTGAGGTAGGAGGTTGTTTTTAGACAGATTTTGAGGATGTAATTGGAGGGTGTGAATTGGCATTCATGCACAGTTAAAATCATTGTTATATGCTATATTATATATGTGCTGGTCCATGCATACATGTGGCATGACATTAGAGGTTTTGCATACATGTACATCAGGCATTGATAGGGCATGTAGGTGATCATGCATACGATGTTCGCACTCGCTAATAACTAATCGAATCTGTTAGTGTGGTGGTTGGGTTAGGTTGGATGACGGGTTTTTAGAGGTTGTGTTGGTGCTGGGTGGAAGTTAGAAGTAATGGAGTTTGTTAAGCTATTTGCTAGTGATAGTGAGGGTAGTATAGCCTGTTAGTAGAAGGATAGTGGGTTGGTGGTGAAGAGTACCGGTTGAAGTTAGAATCGGTCAAGTGGTTTGGATAGTTAGTGGAAGTGGTAGTTCCTTGGTGCTAAGTGATGTTGCAGTTTAGTGGTTGTTTTTCCAAGTGCTGAGGTAGCTTAGCATTTAAGTTGTTGTGGAAGGGTTGTGTTTGTAAGTGTTGGTTCTTAGCAACCTTTGAGAAGTTGTTATGTATGTTTGGGTTAAGCGATGTTCTGGCGAGGCAAGTGTTGTGGTCAAGCTTGTGGTGAAAAAGTAATGAAGGGTTGAAGGCCATTGTTGGTTGTTTGGGTTCTTGTGAGAAGTGGTTGGCTGGTTGTAGTTAAGAAAGTTCCGTTTGAAGTCAGTTGGTGGTGTGTGGAACGGCTGACGAAGTCTAGTTGGGGTTGTGATGTAATTTTGGAATCTGGGTGTGTAGTCCTGGTGAGTCGTTATGGTAATGTTAGCGGCAGATGTGAAGGATTATCAGCATTGTTGAGGAGTTTGAGTAATCAGTTGATGCTAAAGAATTTTTGCTTGTTGGGAAAATTCTTGGAAGAGGTTTGGGAGTTTGCAAGAATTTTAGAAGCAGAGAAGTTTGCATAGTGGCTGATTTGGATTGGTTAATGTCACTGTGTAAGCAAGTCTTGGGAGTTGTGTGTTACAGTGATGTGTGCTGTAAAAAAAAATTGAGTTCTTCAGGTTGATGTTAGAGCTGTGGGCAGTCGGAAGTGCGAAAGGTTAAATTGTGGTTATCTTTGTGTGTGCTGGGTTTTGTGAACAGCATGTGGTGGTGTTGAGTTTGGTGGAGTTTTGTGTGGGAAGTGTTCAGTAGTGATTGAGGCTTTTGTGTTGCCTTGTGTGTTGCTCTGAGAAGTTGGGTTGTGGTTCCCTTTTTGCCAGTTGAAATTTCGAGGACGAAATTTCCTAAGGGGGGGAGAGTTGTAACGCCCCGGTTTTGGGCTCAGAAGTTTTGGGCATTGACCGGTTCGGTCAAAGTGCTGATCGAATATATAAAGGTGAAATTAGGAAAGCCTAGTTCGGGGTGCATTAAAAATATGGAAAAATGTTCTAAAATCATCTTTTAATATATAAAAGTGAACTGTGAAATCAATTTTGGAAAATGAGGTTCGGAAGGTTGACATTTTGGCTAGTGACCAAAATGTAAATTTTGAAAGTTGCGTGACTGTTTTATAAAGGGTTGAAACTTTGAATCTTTAAGGAGCTATTATTCCAAAAGTGGTTTCTCCAGATTTTTCTAAGATATTTTAAGGCTTTATTCTGATTTTAAAACATAAGGAAAGAGGAGGGAAAGCCATTTTGGCTATTTGTAACTAACTTTTCATTTTCTCCCAATTTTCATTTTCTCTCAACCCAAACACTTTCTCTCCAGAGAATTTCTTCTGATTTTGTCACCTAAATCTCTCCTTTCAACTCTCTTTTGATTCCTAATCATCTCTACAACAAAATCTCACCATTTGCAAGTTGTTTCATCAAGCTTTTCGATTCTAAAAAGGAGAAACTCAAGTTTGGAGGTAAGAACGTCCTTCTCCTCTAAACTATCAGTTCTTTACTGAAATTCCTAAGTTCTCAATCCTTGATTTGTGATTTGTTAAAGGCTTTTCAATTGAAATCTTGATTTTTGGCTTAAAATGCAAGATTTGCTTGATTTTGGTGGAATTTTCGTGTGATCTGTTTGGGCAGTGTTTTGGAGTGTCAAATTGATGTTAAATGAATGCTAAATTGATTAGATGTTGAGGTTTAATTAATGCAATCCCGAATAGGTTGAATTTCCTAAGTTTTGCTTGAGTTTTTGGTTGTTTTTGGAATGTTTTTTGGTGATCTGTTATACCTGGAGGTATAAGGACGTGTTTGTGATCATTTTGGATGTTAATTGATGTTTAAAAATGGTTAGAAGTGATGGATCTTGGCTGGGTTAAGTTTTGGAAGTGTTTGGAGGTGTTTTCGGTTGTGTTTGGTAACCGAATTGTTGGATTTGTGATGAGCAGCGAGTTGTGTTGTGTTGCTGGTGTTTTTGATGCATAATGATGCATTGATCTTCTGTTGTTGTGTGCTTGAAACAGGGGAGTTTGATCCGTGAGCTTTAGAGGTGGTGCGGAAGGTTTCGGATGCTTGGAAGGCTTGTTGGCTAGCCTTGTTTGGTGTATCGGTGAGTGAAGTTGGGTTTTCAGCTTTTAAACCAAGGTTTGAAGGTTTTGGGAGCTTAGTTTAAGTCTAAACAACTTTGCTAAGCTCAAGAGTAAGTAAATGGATTTTCGTTCTTGGTTGTGTTGTGAATTGGCTTTTAAAGCAATTGTGGTTGATGATTGAAATGCATGTGTTTTGCATGGTTTAAATTCTGTTTTGAAAGCATATTTTAGCATGGTTAAATGCTGGTTTTGAAAGCCATATGTAAAGGATGCTCAAGGTAAGAGATCCTTGGTTTTGTACATTGAAATTGTGGTTTTGTTGCATAGTGTTGCATGTTGTTTAATGGCTTTTGTGTGATGCTTTAAAACAGTGGATTACTGTTGTTAATGATGTACATTGGTAAGTGATGCTTAAGGTTACAAAGGTGGTTGAAAGTCCTTGTGTAAGCCTTGTTTATTAAAGAACAACATGGTGTTTGTAAGTCCATGGTTGGTTCTTGGTTAAGGTAAATGATGGTTTTTGCATTATGGTTATGCATGTGAATTAAAGGTTAATGTGGTAAGATGGTTATATTGGCAAGTGATGCAAGTGGTTCTTGGTTCGTTGATCGGATATAGTTAGCCGGCTATAGGATTGGGTGCACCGTGAATAAAGTCGCCTTGGGTGTGGAGTGGTTAAGAGTGAACCGATAAACTCCATCCAAGTTTCCTAACGAGATGGTTAAGGTCATAATGGTTGATGGGATCCCATTCGAGGACCTTGGTTAAGCAAAGGTAATAATGGTGGTTAAAATTCCATTTGAGGACCTTGTGCTTGTTAAGATCACAATGGTGGTTTAAAGCCCATGTGTGGATCTTGTATAGGGTGTCCCGGATCTCGTTAGATGATTATACAACTACCAATCGGTGATGCTAGGGTTGTATGGTGTTTAAAAGTCCATACATGGGAACCTTGAGCATGTTAAGGTTATATGGTGTTTAAAAGTCCATATATGGGAACCTTGTGAAAGTTAAGGTTGTATGGTGTTTAAAAGTCCATACATGGGAACCTTGTGAATGGTAAGGTCAAATGGTGTTTAAAAGTCCATTTGGGAGACCTTGGATTGGTAGTGTGTATGAAGCATGGGGACAACGCTTGTGATCCGCGTATCCGATCGGGTGTTGAGTTGAAAAGTGGATTTGGTTGGTCACTTGGAAGCCAATATAATGTTCTTGATATAATGAAGCATGAGATGCTTGAATTGATGCATGGTTGCATGAGAATTGCTTAATGAATTGAGAATGCATGTTTACTTGTTAGTTTGAACAAGTGTTGATTATCTATTGAGAATGTTGCATGTGTGCATGAAATCTCTTTAGTGCATTGGAGTCTTGCTAAGACTTGTTTTAAGGTCATGAGACGCAAATGAGAATGATGTGGTAATATGTTGCATGGTTTAATGCATGTGTTAATTGATTAAGTAAATGGTTTAGAAAGGGTTTCTTAATTTGAAACGGCATTCAAGTATGTGAATGGTATGATGTAAGTGGAAGTGTTTTTCCAAGGTTGATTTTAGCTTTGCATATGGTGTTTATGCATGGAATGGTTAAATGGATGATTTTGTAAATGATGCTTTGAAAAGGTTTTCTTAGCTTGCTAAGCTAAGGGTTGGTTTTCATGTTTGAGCAATGCATGGTTTTAAGCATGATGTTGAAAAAGAGTTTTCAAACTTTGCTTGGTAAACAAATCGAGTTGCTTTTCAAAGAGGTTTTAAGACTCGCTGCATTGGTGGTGTTTTGGTTTTGAGCATTCCTCACTAAGCATTATGTTCTTACGCTCCTTTTTGTCCATCAATGCAGATTCTTGAAGTTTGGACAGCGAGAAGCAAGGGATTCAAGGAGGACTCCATTTGAGATGTATGTCTCGGTGAATAGCTATAGTTAATAAAGGCAATGGGGGTAGAATCTCTCGGGTTATGTGTATGTGTTCGTATATGTTCGGACAAGGATGTTTTAATGTTGTTGTTAATGTTGTTGGATCATGTTGTGGCTAATATGAGATTGATTTGGAAATTTATGCTTGAATGGTTGCTTGTGTAGGAAGCATGCCTATAGATTTGGGGCTTCTCACATATGTTGACATTTTGTTGAATTGTTGATGCAAGTATGTCCCTTATATGTTGAATTGCATGTTGGTAAGGTTTGGTGGCTTTTGGAGCATGATTGGATGATCAATTGTATGTTTGAGTAAGCAAAATGCTGCAATCTGTGCAGGGTGTTTCGGAACAGTTGACACCGTTTCGGAACGGGTGCCCTGAATGAACCCAGGCGTCCGAAACAGGTGACACCGTTCCGAAACGGATTGGTCACTGCCAGCCCGCGTTTCGGTACGCGTTGCGGAACGGCCCCGTGTTTCGAAACGGGATCTCCCTGTTTCGGAACAGCCGACCGTTGGGGGCTGACAGTGGCAGTTAAATGTTTCAGAATGTTTGCATTTTGGTCCTGAAACTTGTTTGTGCAATTGTATGAGTTTGGGATGTCCGTTTGAGCTGAAATTTGGCTGAGAAGCATGAAACGTGATTAATTTTAAGTTGGTAACTTAAAATCTGGATAAGTCCTCAAAGTTTTCAGAATTTACAATTTGGTCCCTAAAGTTGTAAAATTGTTCAATTGAGTCCCTGTTTGATCTCTGATGTTTGTGATCTTTGAGCATGTTGTTTGTGTGATCACAAGTAGAGCTAATGTGCATCTAGACAAGATTAAAAAGAAAAAAAAGGGTCGTTAATCAAGGTTGACTTTCGGGTTGACTTTGGTTTTCCCCGTGTGACTTTCTTAATTCGGGTCAATCGTCTAGACCGGGTTAAGGGGGTTACAAGTTGGGATGGTTTCTCCAGTTAGGATTGTATGTGTTCTGGACTGGCCTGCTACTCCTATCATATCCTCCCATGTAGTTTGCAGATGCTGTGCATTCAGAGGAATCGTGGTTGGCCCCACAGTCGCCACAGAAGGGCTCAACATCTTTTACTTCATGGATCTTCCATGGGGATTGCACCATCTTCATCACCAGCTCTGTCAGAGTGTTAAGGCGGGCATTAACAGATTCAAATGCTTCCACCTCATTTATAGTAGTTGGCCGCCTTGTACCGCCTCGGCGGGCTGTCTGGTATTTGTAATCGTTTTTAGCTGCTATGTTGAGCAACCGTAGTGCTTCCTCTGGAGGTCTCTCTAGGATGATCTCGTTAACCGAGACATCTATCAACATCTGAGTTGGGTACTTAACCCCATTGTAGCATATAGATACCTGAGTCCAAGCTGGTAAACCATGAAGCGGACAGTTGTTCAACATTTGTTGGTACCGCTCCCATGCCTCGTACATCGGCTCGTCATCCCTTGTCTAAAAGCTGTGATCTCATTCCGCAGCCTATCAGTGACGTTGGATGGGCTGAATCGGTCTAGAAAGTCCTTGTAGAGCTCCGCCCATGAAGTGAAAGATCCGGCTGGCTGGTTATTCAACCACTATTTTGCCCTATCCCTCAGCGAATAGGGAAATAGCCTTAGCTGTAATACGTCCTGGTGTACCCCATATATTTTGAATGCTCAGCAAATATCCAGGAATCCTCATAGATGCTGCCGAGCATCTTCTGTGGCGGTCCCTCTGAAGTGCCATAGTGTGTTTAGCATGTTGAACATGACAGGCTTCAGTTCAAAATGATCTGCCCCTATCTTCGGTTCCGTCACTATTGGCTCGAACCTTTGGAAGTCATGTTCAAGGTAGTCCCTAGTTGTCCGCACTTGGGGTGGATCAAGGGGATCCTGCCTCTGCTGTACTTGTGGTCCTCTGGGCGGCAAATCTGGCTGCCCGCCCCTGCCATTGATGGCATCAATTGGGGGGAGGGTCTTCGTTTACAATGGTCTCCTCCTTTGCTTTGCCTTTGTCTTTTTTCTCTAAAGCTTCCCTGAGCTCCCTCTTGATTCGTCTAGTTTTACGCTCAAGATCGTCGTAAATAATGAAGTTTTCGTTAGGGTTAGCCCTGGTCATACACTTGCAAAGGACACGGTAATTTTTTTTTAATTAAATAAAAATAAAAAAGTAAATGAAAGGTGCAGAAATTGAAAAACGAAATTCACTGTTACCAATCCCCGATAACGACGCCAAAAACTTGTAGGGCGTGTAGGTGTTCCCTCTTTGTAAGAGCGCAAGTGCACACTCCTGTCAAGTTATAGTATATAAGATGTCGAATCCCACGCGGATTGGACAACTTGTCTCGTTCTTTAGTTCCTGGACAAAGGAAAAGTAAAAACACAAGTGAATGATTGGTTGAGATCGAAAAGTAAATAAAAACACAAGTAAAAGAGAAGAGGTGAATCAGGTTGATAGAACAGGCAGGGTTATGCTGCCACTTAGTGTGAAAACTGCATTGTAATAGGTATGGGTTATCCTTTGCTGCCATGATATACTACCTCGGCAGGTACGACGGGCGGCAAACTACGACCTTGTCACGCAGCCGCAACAGGTCACTGCCACTGCAGGGGTGTGTACTGCCTCGGTAGGTGGAATGGAAAGACGACCTGGCGTCAAGTCGGGCAGATACTCCAAGTTCGGCAGGATAGTCGACAATGATCCCTCCTATTTCTAGGTTAGGATGCTTGAGATTGATAACTTGAGGACTAGTGTGGAACCAAATCAATCAACTTGGTCAGTGATCCCTTTTAGCCGCTGAAACTTGTGGACTAGTGTGGAACCAAGTTAGTCACGCCTCCCGTTGTGATCGTACTTAACCCTTTTGTGAGCCTTGCACTTTCGTGCCCGACAAATAGATTCTCTCAAACGACTGGTGTAGAAAGATTGAAAGAATAAAGAACAATGGATTAAGTAAACTTGTAATATTTTATTGAAGAAATAACTCAAAAACCTAAAGCAACTGTTTCACTCTAGTTACAACATAACCCTAACCCAATTGGGATTTAAAACATGGCAGCAGAGAAGAGCACAAGTAAAGTCTATAGAAAACCTAGGATGATTTAAACTAGAAGTACAATGGGTATTTATGGACTCAAAACTAGGTTAAGTTATCCTTGAAGTAGAAGTCCTCTAAAGTACCTTTTCTTCTTTAATGTAGCTTTAAATGCTGACTTCTTTGCTTGTAATATGGACTCTTCCTCGTTTGCCTTATCCCGCAAGTAAGCTTGGGAATTTCGCTTCGACATCCCTAGCCGCTGCTACAGACGTCAGAAAATCATATGACCACCGGCGACATATTCATGAGTTTTTGCTCTACAGATCGCGCTTCGGTTCTCCTAACTTCCATAGTCAGCTACCGCGGGCAGCAAGGTCGACAGCAGCTTTGCTCGACAGGTGCTCGACAGCAACTTACTTCAGTTGGAACTGCTTCAGTACAGCTCTTGGGTTTGCTTCTCAGCGTTGTGTCCTCCGTTCCTCGGCTCCCTCGTTTAGCTATTAGTACCTACATGCAAGAATACACTAAAACAATACCTCTTGTTCACCAAATAAATGATAAGTTATAAAAGCAAGGTAGAACAATGAAATACTGTAAATTGCTATGCATGGGCCTAATTATGCCTAAAATGAGCTTAAAAATAGTAATATTAAGAGTTGGAAAGTGCATGAAATATAGGACTTTTGGACACTTTACAGTACTACTGCAAACCCTCTACCGAATCACGCAAGTGGGGTGAATGCAATCTCCAATGAGAACGATCATATAGTCAAGACCGATGTATCATAAGTCAAGTTACCCCTCAGTTGAGTTTGGAAGAAGCTATTCGATGCGAGTTTGATCAACCAAGGAGTGATGATGCCCGAGGTGCACATAGGCTTGTATTGTGAGTTCTATGCCGAAGGTAGGCATGCTAGCTAAGACTGTCGTGAGTTCAATGCTACAGTTCAAGGCCTAATGGACAACAAAGAAAATGAGTTCTTTGAAGAAGTCAAAGAATCTAGAAAAGAAACATTTGAAAAATTTGCCCTAGGGTTCGTGTCCGTATCTACTCCAATGACTCTTGAAGCCTTAGAATTTGTACCTCCCAAAGGAGACCAACACATCAAAGGAAAGTCCCTAATGTTTTGATTTGGGGAAAACATGGTTGTCAAGAATGACTGCTTCGGTTTAGGCTATAAGCCTAAGGATGAGGAGGTAAAGAAGAGATATGTTGGAACCAATGACCTTTCCTCCTCTAAATAAGACCTTCGTGTCAGGAGGGTTCATCTATCCATTCCAATAGTTTGAGATACTATTTGGGAATACGGTTCAAAAGGTAGATGAGAATGATGTCAAAGAGATGACAATTGAAGAAGCCATAGAGAATTTGAGCATAAGTTTGATGCCACTGGAAAAAAGATGTCAAAGAGGAGGATTCGTCAGAAACTCACCCTTGCTTGTCGAGATAGATGCTAAGATGCTATGATTTCAGTAGGTTTACTTTTGTTTTTAATTTCTTTTGAAGTAATGCATATGAATCAAATCCCACCTGCTTGAGCCCGAAGGCGGTGGTTATCTTTTTTAAGGGCCTAAGACTACATGTTCTAAGTTTCAATGAAAAGATGTATCACATTTTGTGTTTCAATTCTCTTCATTATTTGTATATATCTTGTCAATTAGGTCCCTGCATATCAATTGCACAAGGGAAATTGATTTTGACTCGAAGATTAATTTCGAGCAGCCTGTCTCTAATGGAAATCGGAAGTTGTAGAGATGATGAATATGTGACTTACATTCCGAGTTAATTTGATCAATTATTAAGGATCACCCAAGGGGAAAAATTAATGTGTTAGGGCGAGCGACAAAAAAATCTTGCGCAAAAAAATGATGAACAAGAAAAGAAATCTCGAGGGCACTCAGCTATAGCCCTAAGATTGAGGCATAATAAGGTAGTTACTGTAACGCCCAAGTTTGGGGCCTGGAAGATACTCGGGTTGGTTAAGCCGGTTCGGGCTAAGTTAAATTTTGGGGAGACAATTTAAAATATACCATTTTAGGGATTTTGGAGAAAAATGGATTTTAAAAAGGGTATTTTGGTAAAATGTGGATAAATGGGTTTTGGAGATAGGTTTTACATTTAAATAAAATAAAATATTTCAAAATTTTCTATCTCTTCTTCCCCAAGAGCCTTTCACGTTAAAACACCCAAGCCATAGCCACCACCCACTTTTTCACCAAGCTTCACCATTTTTTGGAGTTTTCAAGAGAAGCGGCGGATAACGATTCGGGTCCTTCAGACGTCACACCGAGAGTTGCGGAAGCTTGAAGGAGGATCGTTAACTTGTTTTGGGTTTTGAGCTGGTGAGTGGAAATTGTTTGAAGCTTTAAAATGTTCAAAGAAGGTTTCTTGGGGTTTGGGTGGAGCCTTAGGGGCCAACCTAAACCCGAGTGTAAGTTTGTTTATTTTTTCCTTGTTCCGTCGATTGTTGGTACACATGTTTATCCGTGTTGTTGTGTGAAATGTGGATTGTTTTTACCTCCTTTTAATGTTGTTGTGTTGTCGTAGTTGTTGTCAAGCCTCACGTGATGGTTAGGTGTTGTTGAATACGGTGATGTGTAGTCCCACCGAAGGTGACTAGTAGATGAGTAGGGTGATGTGTAGTCCCATCGGAAACATGCTAGTTGTAGTGAACGATGATGTGTAGTCCCACGGAAAATGGTTGTGCATGTGCATACCATGTTTTTTCTACGCTTTCGTTTTATCGTACTTCCTTCTTAAATGGTTTTATCTTTAAAACTAAATATATGTTTTGAACTGCATTGTTGTTGTTACAATTTTGAGCTCCGCTCACTAAGCTTTTAAGCTTACGCTCTCTTTTCCAACAATGCAGATCGTTAGTGGCTTCGGGAGGCAAGCGGGGCAAGGGAGGAGTCTTGGAGTTCCTTGCTAGCTCAAAGTATGGTTTTTATAGTTGTAATAATAATTAGGCAATGGGAATGCTAGATTTATTTTTATGGAGTTGGTGTCCAAACTCCTATGTTTTGTTATTGTTATTGTTGTTACCATGTTAAAAATGTTAAAGTATGCCTTGGTTGGTTTTGACCTCTTTATGGATGTTAAGCATGCTTGGTTGATCTCGTTATATTTTGTTTCGTTGAATCGAGCCATGTTTTATGTTTGACTTACTTTAAATGAGCATTTCTTGGTTGTTTTAAGTTGTATGCATGTTTAGATGTTGATCTAATGCTTGCTTAAGATGTCTAAGTTGGCTCCCTTGTGCTTAAAAATGAATTTTGCTGTCTTTTTGTGCAGGGCGTATCGATACGGTCCCTTGTTTTAAGCCCAGCGTATCGATGCACACAGGGGCGTATCGATACCCACTTTTCTCTTTTGAAATCTGATATTTTGATGAGAATTTTGGGTATCGGTGCGGGCCTGAGGCGTATCGATACGGTCTTGGAGTTGTCTTTGAGAAATATGACCATTAGGAGCGTACCGATACCAGCCTTTTAGGGTATCGATAAGGACTCTCAAATTTGACTTTAGGGGAGTTTGACCGTTGAAGGCATGTCGATATAGGGCCTTTGAGTATCAATACGGCTTGAAGTAAAATTGCTAAAACATGTCTTTAATTGTCTGATCTGCTTGGTTCGTACCCGTGTTTGCTTTTCCGCTGCTTGCTTCTCTCACATAGGATCAAATAAAGCATTTAGACAAGATTAATCAAAAGAGAAAAAAATAGGGTTGCTAATCGGAATGAGGCCTTAATGGGTTTCGCTTCAGTTTTCCCTATGTAACCCGTTCGGTTCGGTCTGGTGGCTAGGCCGGGACGAGGGGGTTACATTTGGTGGTATCAGAGCCTCGGTTACGAGGTCTCCCGGGAAGGTAAGTCAGGTAAGTTGGTTTGTTTGGTTTGTTTGCCATTGTACGGTGTGTGAAATCATGTTTTATCGTTCTTGTTGTTGGTTGAAGTGTAGTCGAGCGTCCCCATTGCTAGGTATTGTTATTGGAAAATGGTTTTGGTTAAAAGAGCTATTGTACTTGGATCCTTGCCCTTGCTGACCCAATGTTTTCTTGTGTGTGATGTGTTTATTGTTTAGATTTTATCTTCGTTATGGTGAGACCGAGGGGAAGGCCTAGAGCGAGTGACCAGGCACTTGGGGTTGTTCCTCCTCCTCCTCCTGCTCTCGATGGTAATGGGGCGGATGTCAGAGATGATGTACCTTAGGCTGGGGCGAACGTTGGGGGTAATGGAGCTCAGGCGGGTTAGGGTAAGGCAGGTGTGGACGTGACTCATTTGATTCAGATTATAGACGGGGCTTTTCAGACAGCTTTAGCCAGCATACATGCTGCAGCACCACCTCAGGGTGCGGGGACTGTTTACCCCTTGAGAGACTCTGTAGTTTAGGCGGGGTTGAGTTCCGTGGTTTGACTCCCAAGGGTTCAGAGGCTTGGCTCGAGAGTACTACACGCATCTTAGGTCAGATGGAATGCTCAAACACTCGTAAGTTGGGTTGTGTTGTCTCATTGCTTCAGGTGATGCATATGCTTGGTGGACTAAAGTTATTTCGGGTATGCCGGAGGCGGATGTCACTTGGGAATTCTTTTGAAAAGCCTTTAAGAAGAAGTACCTTGGAGCCGGATATCAGGATGAAAAGAATAGGGAATTTATGGCCTTGGTCCAGGGTAGTAAGACGATGTCAGAGTATGAGGTCCAATTTGTGAGGTTGAGTCAGTATGCTCCTGAGTTGGTTCCCAGTGAGAGAGAACAGTGTGAGCACTTCCGTTATGGTTTGACTAGGGATGTGAAGACTTATATGCTCGCTTTTGATTACACCAAGTTTGATGGTTTGGTCTCTAGGGCCAAAGATATTGAGTAGAATTTAGGCTCGAACACTTGTGCTAGTGGGTCCATTCGGAGAAGAGACATGCGGATTGGGACAGAGAACATGCCAAGAGGCACAGAGATAGAAGGTATCAGCCTAATTTGAGACATAAGGGTGGTAACCATGGACATGGCCATTAGGGCCAAGGAGCTTTTGTTCACACTCCTGAGTGCACTAGATGTGGGAGGCGCCATCCGGGCGAGTGTATGGGTACCTTTGGGGTATGTTGGAACTGTGGTTCCTGAGATCACTTTAGGCATAACTGTCCTCACCTGGCTAGGGGCGAACATGCTCCAGTTCGAGGTTTTGAGCATCAGAGAGGCCGTGGGCACGATCGAGGTAATTTTCAGCCAAGGAATGATGATTAGAGAAACATAGCTCATGTGGTGGCAGTTCATCCCGAAGGTTGAGGACCAGCTAGGGTTTATGCAAATCGAGAGGCTGGAATGACACGGAGGTCATTGTAGGTAATTTCTTGTTACGGTCTTTATCTTTGCTTTCGTTGATAGATTCAGGTTTGACACATTTGTACATTTTGGGTGAACATGCAAGTTCTCTGGGTTTATCGTATGAATGGTTAGAGGTAGGTGTGAATGTTACTAGTTCTTTCGGTGAGACCGTGGTAGTTAGGAAAAAGTATAAGAGGTGTCCTTTGATGATTCAGGGCCATGTGTTTCTGGTCGATATGATGGAATTGTCGTTATATGGTTTTGATGTGATTTTGGGCATGAATTGGCTCGTAGAGCATAGGGCTAGGGTAGACTTTGAGACCAAGAGAGTCTCCTTGAGACTTACAGATGATCTTGAGGTTGTAGTAGTTGGCAAGAACATTAAGTTCTTGTCCAATGTTGTTTCTTCTTTAGAAGCTCAGAGATTGATGGATATGGGTTGTCAAGCGTATTTGGCTTATGTGATGAATCTGAATATGAGTGAGGTCAGACCGCAGGACATCATAACAATTTGTGATTTTCTGAGTGTCTTTCAAGAAGAGTTGCCAGGTTTGCCTTCAGATAGGGATGTTGAGTTTGCTATTGAGACGTATTCAGATTATGCACCCGTGTTTATTGCTCCGTATAGAATGGCACCTAAGGAGTTGAAAGAGTTGAAGACACAACTTCAGGAACTGTAAGATAGAGGTTTTATTAGGCCTAGTATTTCCCCGTGGGGTGCTCCGGTCTTGTTTGGGAAGAGTTGAACTAGGTAACCATGAATAACAAGTATCCTTTGCCATGGATAGATGATTTGCTTGATCAGTTTAGAGGTGCTTCAGTGTTTTCGAAGATTGATTTGAGATTCGGTTACTACCAGTTGAAGGTAAAAGATGTGGACATACCGAAGACCACTTTCCGTACACAATATGGGCACTATGAGTTCTTGGTAATGCCATTCGGTTTGACTAATGCTCCAGCTGCGTTTATGGATATGATGAACTGAGTGTTTCACGAGTTTTTTGATAGGTTTGTAGTAGTGTTCATCGATGATATTTTAGTGTACTCCAGAACCGAGGAAGAGCATGATGAGAATTTGCGTTTAGTTCTACAGACTTTGCTTGAAAATTAGTTGTATGCCAAGTTGAGTAAATGTGAGTTTTGGATTAGGGAGGTAGTCTTCTTAGGTCATGTGATCTCAGCCGATGGGATTAGTGTGGATCCCAAGAAGATAGAAGCCATAGTGAATTGGAAACAACAGAAGTCGGTGACCGAAATCCGTAGTTTCCTAGTCTTGGCGGGGTATTATCGAAGATTTGTCGAGGGATTTTCGAAGATTGTGACACCTTTGAATAAATTTCTTTAGAAGAATATATTGTATGAGTGGACTGATGCAAGGCAACAAGCGTTTGAGATGTTGAAGAAAGCTTTGACCGAAGCTCCTATTTTGATTCAGCCTGAACCAAGGAAGGAGTTTGTGATCTACAGTGATGCATCGTATGTAGGTTTAGGTTGTGTGCTCATGCAAGCGGGTAAGATTGTAGCTTACGCTTCGAGATAGTTGAAGGTCCACGAGAAGAATTACCCCACTCATGACATAGAGTTAGCTGCTGTAGTGTTTGCTTTGAAGATTTGAAGACACCACCTTTATGGTGAGAAGTACACAGTCTACACCGACCACAAGAGCTTGAAATACTTGATGACTCAGAGAGAGTTGAACCTTAGACAGCGTAGGTTGTTAAAGCTTCTTAAGGACTATGACCTTACGATAGAGTACTATTGGGGTAAGGCAAACGTAGTGGCTGATGCTTTGAGTAGAAAAGTGGCAGTTGAGTTGCGAGCTATGTTTACGAGATCGAGTGTGTCGCGGGATGGCAGTTTGATAGCCGAGCTAAATGTTAGACCTTTGATAGTTTAGTTGATTCGAGAGAAACAGTTGCAAGACGAGTATTTGGCACCTCACGTGCAAGATATAGCCGAGGGTAGACCCACAGATTTCTGCTTTGGCGAGAATGGGATCCTATGTTTCAAGGATAGGATAGTAGTCCCAGAAGATGCTGAGCTAAGGCGTAATATTCTGAATGAAGCTCACAACAGTCCTTTTGCTATGCATCTGGGTAGTACGAAGATGTATCGTGGGTTGAAAGATGAGTACTACTGGATTGGGTTCAAGAAAGATGTGGCCGAGTTTGTGAGTAAGTGTATGGTTTGTTAGTGAGTTAAGCCCGAGCATCAGTTTCCTTCAGTTTTGTTACAGCCGTTGAAGATTCTAGAATGGAAGTGGGAACGGATTACCATGGATTTTGTGTCAGGCTTACCATTGACTCCTTCGAAGAAGAATTCGGTATGGGTGATAGTTGACAAAATCACTAAGTGTGCTCATTTCATACATGTTCATACTATCTACACCTTAGATAAGTTGGCCGATCTGTACATCAGTGAGATAGTGAGATTGCATGGTGTACCGAAGTCGATTGTATCTGATAGAGATCCGAGGTTTACAGCTAGATTTTGGGAGTGTTTGCATCGTGCCTTAGGTACTTGGTTGAATTTCAGTACTTCGTATCATAAACGATCAGATGGTTAGTCAGAGAGAGTGATTCAAGTGTTAGAGGACATGTTGAGGTGTTGCATAATCGACTTTCAGGGTTCTTGGGAGAAACACCTACCGTTAGTAGAGTTTGCATAGAATAACAATTATCAGGCTAGTATTCAGATGGCACCGTATGAAGCTCTGTATGGTAGGAAATGTAGAACACCTATTTGTTGGGACGAGGCCGAACAGAAGCTTGTACCTAAGCCATACTTGCTTAAGGGCACCACTGAGAAGGTAAAATTGATTTGTGATCGCTTAAAGGCAGCTTTAGACAGGCATAAATCGTATGTTGATTTGAAGAGAAAAGAGATAGAGTATGCGGTGGGCGACAAAGTGCTTTTAAAAGTCTCACCTTAGAAGAAGGTGATGAGGTTTGGTAAGAAGGGTAAGTTAAGCCCGAGATTCATTGGTCCATACGAAGTAGTTAAGAGAATTGGTCTCGTTGCTTATAGATTGAGATTGTTGACCGAGTTGGAGAAGATTCAAGATGTGTTCCACGTTTCGATGCTTCGAAAGTATAGATCGGATCCGTCTCATGTAATTCCAGTGGAAGAGATCGAGTTGATCCCAGATTCGTCGTATGATGAAGAGCTGGTTGAAATTCTTGCTACGGATAGTAAAGTGTTGCGTGGGAGGTCTATTGAGTTAGTCAAGGTTCTGTGGAGACATTGAGGTGTGGAAGAGGCCACTTGGGAGAGGAAGTAAGACATGGAGAAACAGTTTCCGTATCTCTTTTCGTCAGGTAATTTCGAGGACTAAATTCCTTAAGTGGGGGAGAGTTATAATGCCCAGGTTTAGGGCCCGGAAGATACTCGGGTTGGTTAAGTCGGTTCGGGTTAAGTTAGATTTTGGGGAGATAATTTAAAATATACTATTTTAGGGCTTTTGGAGAAAAGGGGATTTTAAAAAAGGGTCTTTTGGTAAAATGTGGATAAATGGGTTTTGGAGATAGCATTTACATATAAATAAAATAAAATATTTCAAAATTTTCTATCTCTTCTTCCCCAAGAGCCTTTCACGTTAAAACACCCAAGCAATAGCCACCACCCAATTTTTCACCAAGCTTCACCATTTTTTGGAGTTTTCAAGAGAAGCGGCGAATAATGATTCAAGTCCTTCAGACTCATACCGAGAGTTGCAGAAGCTTGAAGGAGGACCGTTAACTTGTTTTGGGTTTTGAGCTGGTGAGTGGAAATTGTTTGAAGCTTTAAAATGTTCAAAGAAGGTTTCTCGAGGTTTGGGTGGAGCCTTAGGGGCCAACCTAAACCCGAGTGTAAGTTTGTCGATTTTTGCCTTGTTCCGTCGATTGTTGGTACACATGTTTATTCGTGTTGTTGTGTGAAATGCGGATTGTTTTTACCTCCTTTTAATGTTGTTGTGTTGTCGTAATTGTTGTTAAGCCTCACGTGATGATTAGGTGTTGTTGAGTACGGTGACGTGTAGTCCCACCAGAGGTGACTAGTAGATGAGTAGGGTGATGTGTAGTCCCATCGGAAACATGCTAGTTGTAGTGAACGATGATGTGTAGTCCCACCAGAAATGGTTGTGCATGTGCATACCATGTTTTGTCTACACTTTCGTTTTATCGTACTTCCTTCTTAAATGGTTTTGTCTTTAAAACTAAATATATGTTTTGAACTGCATTGTTGTTGTTTCGATTTTGAGCTCCGCTCACTAAGCTTTTAAGCTTACGCTCTATTTTCCAACAATACACATCGTTAGTGGCTTCGAGAGACAAGCGGGGCAAGGGAGGAGTCTTGGAGTTCCTTGCTAGCTCAAAGTATGGTTTTTATAGTTGTAATAATAATTCGGCAATGGGAATGCTAGACTTATTGTTATGGAGTTGGTGTCCAAACTCCTATGTTTTGTTATTGTTATTGTTGTTACCATGTTAAAAATGTTGAAGTATGCATTGGTTGGTTTTGAGCTCTTTGTGGATGTTAAGCATGCTTGGTTGATCTCGTTATATCTTGTTTCGTTGAATTGAGCCATGTTTTATGTTTGACTTGCTTTAAATGAGCATTTCTTGGTTGTTTTAAGTTGTATGCATGTTTAGATGTTGATCTAATGCTTGCTTAAAATGTCTAAGTTGGCTCCCTTGTGCTTAAAAATGAATTTTGTTGTCTTTCTGTGCAGGGCGTATCGATACACTCCAGGGCAGTATCGATACAGTCCCTTGTTTTAAGCCCAGCGTACCGATACAAGGGGGCGTATCGGTACCCACTTTTCTCTCTGGAAATATGAGATTTTGACGAGAAATTAGGGTATCGGTATAGGCCTTAGGCATACCGATACGGTCCTGGAGTTGACTTTGAGAAATATGACCATCAGGAGCGTATCGATACCGGCCTTGGAGGGTATCGATACAGACTCTCAAAGTTGACTTTGTGAGGGTTTGACCGTAGTAGAAGGCGTATCGATACGGGGCCTTGGAGTATCGATACAGCCTGAAGTAAAATGGCTAAAACCTGTCTTTAATTGTCTGATCTGCTTGGTTCGTACTCGTGTTTGCTTTTCCGTTGTTTGCTTCTCTCACATAGGATCAAATAAAACATTTAGATAAGATTAATTAAAAGAGAAAAAAATAGGGTTGCTAATCGGAGTGAGGCCTTAATGAGTTTCGCTTCGGTTTTCCCCGTGTAACCCGTTCGGTTCGGTCTGGTGGCTATACCGGGACGAGGGGGTTACAGTTACACTCCATCTACTCTATATGTTGGCTTCATGAGTGATTTTCAAATCCTAACAAAGTCAAACAAATCATGAGATGAAATCCCGAGATAAAAAATCAATCAAAAAAGGTATAACAGAAATGCACTCCAATGTTCGAAGTTTAGTAATAGGCATTTTTGGATAAGAGTATGGAAATTTTGGGGCACTCTGCTGTAGCAAAATGACAAATAAGGTAGCAATGCACCATCCAAATAAAAAAAACCTTAGCTTCATGAGTGATTGTAATATTTTTGAATCATTACAATGCTGAGTAGCTCGGGGTTTTGTTGTTTGCTCCATCATTTATTTCGAGCCAAAAGAATGTGATGAGTTGACATACCCAAAACAAGAAAAAATAAGACAAGGCAATAATGTTAAAAGTATGTCTAAATTGGTTAAAAACGAAGTAACTTGGAAATTAATTCATATCTTTAGATATCGACTCGGCTTTCAAGGTCTCCTAGATACATGATATGCTTAGGGAGATACCCGGTAAGCCATTTCAATGTTGCTTATGCACTTGATATATGGGGCATCTAATCTAGTTTGATATATTTATAATCTAAAAAGAAAAATCAAGTTTTCCCTAATAAGAATCTCACATTGAAATGAGAACATGCAAACTAAGATTTGTAGTGAAACAAAAGATTTCTCTGCATTACTTCACAAAGAAGTTCAAAAGTATATGTGATAACCTTGTAAAAAAACACGCATTTCATGCCTGTTTACTCAGTTATTTGCTTGTCTTTAAGCTCATTTCATTTGCATTTAGCTGAATTTAGTTCATATAGTTGCAATTTGGTGTTGTTTGCTTGGTTGTATTAAGAAATGGGTGCTACTTGAGAAAGGGTCTTTCTGGTATGGTAATGTGCAAGTAAGAAAGGGAGTGTGGCTGAGCAAAGAAATGCTACAGCATTTTGGACGGCAATTCTAGGCACAGAAAAGGACAAAACAGCAAAGATATTTTCCAGCTCACATGAGAGAACCCCCATTTGTCTGTTGTGCCTGGTATATCCTAGGGAATATTCCCTAGGACAAGGAATGTTTAGGGCACAAAACCCTATGAGCCTCCACTATATAAAGGACAAGATACCCACATTAAGGAGAGAGCTAGAAAAAATGACTTTTGGGTGCTATGAGTGAGGAGAAAAGGCAGCTACTTCCCATCTTCTTCCTCAACTTGGTGTCCTCCATTGTTGAAACTCCAAGGGGTGGCCTTGCTGGCCTTCAAGTGAAGCAACAAGTCTAGGGTGGTTCACGGCAGTCCAAGGCGACACGAGAGATTTCCTTTTCTTTGCTATTTGCTTTAACACTTTATATTTTGGAAATGGGTTGTTTAAGACGAATGATGATGTATAATTTACACCCAGCCATGAACTAACTTTAGATGGCTTGGGTTTGTTTGGGATGATTTTGTTTTAGTTTTTAATGAATGTTTAGCATGTTTCAAGCTTCATATGCTTTGTCTACTCTTTTATTGCCTTAAGTTTGTAAGAGCTTTCGAGAGTTAGCCTTTACTTAGGTGTTAGCTTAGCTTAATGGATGAGAGAGTTAAGCTTAGATCCACGTAGACAAGAGGGTTGGCTGCTAAGAGGCACAACTCTAACTCACCTTAGAGATAAGGATATGGTTTCAACGACTAAAATGGGTAGCACGTCAAAGATAAGTAGCTTGCTAGGGTTCACGCTGAGAGGTATTGCCGTAACATTCTAGCTGTCAAGTTTCTTGCTAGAGATAGTTTAGAAACACCATAGAAAACCCTGTCGAGCATAGTTTAAACTGGAAAGTGTTAGATATACATTAGAACTAGGTGTAGGGTTCCTTAACAAACCCAGCCTATCATTCCCAATGGAGAGTTCCGCATACAATAGAGGACCTTGCAGCTTATTCAGTTCATTTCAGTTTTACTTAATTGCTTTTGCTACAACATTTCTAATATCGTGTGACATCAACCTTTCACCCAAATATTTACTTTTGTGTTAGTGTGCATGGACTTAACCTAATTTACCTCCAATCCCCGTGGAGAGGATCTCACTTACCATTTTATTACTTGTTTCGACGTGTATACTTGCACTATTTGCGTATCATTTATAGTACACCGCACAACGCAACAAGTTTTTGGCGTCGTTGCCGGGGATTAACAATTAGTTATTTTAGGTTTAGTTTTTGCATCATTTTATTTCCTCCTTTGTATATATTTATTTGTTGTTTTTGTTTGTCTTTTTTAGGTTTGTGCTGGTGCATGACCTAAAGAAGACCCGACGAACTCGTACTATCGATCATTCCTGAAATTGAACATCTCTTCTGACAAAGAAGGCATATACAAGAAGCTCTCAAAATCATGCATAGAGCTCAGAACCAAGGATTACTAGCTGATAATCAAGCAGATCTTGATGCTGCAGCAAATGGCGGAGCTGCAGCTTGTCCACGAGCTATTAGAGATCATTTGAATCCGATCTTGGATGATCTTAACCCTAGGATTGTAGCTCCCAAGATTTAGACAATCCACTTCGAGCTTAAACTTGTGATGTTCAACATGTTGAACTCGATTGGTCAGTTTGGTGGCTCACCACATGAAGATGCAAGACAACACATTCATGCATTCTTGGAGGTTTGTAACTCATTTAGACAACAAGGAGTGCAGGAGGATGTGTTGAAGCTGAAGTTGTTCCCTTATTCATTGCATGATCGAGCATGAGAGTGGTTGAGTGGAGTACCAACCGGTTCGATGGAATCATGGACAAACTTGTGCAAAAGTTTTTTGCTGCGGTATAATCCACCCAACAGGAACACCCAACTAAGGAATGATATTGCATCCTTTCGTCAAGCTGATGACAAGTCGATGTACGAGTGTTGGGATAGGTTCAAGGGACTGTTGCACAAATATATAAATCATGGTTTTCATGATTGGATGTAAGTGATGATATTCTACAACGGTGTTAATGCTCCATCGAGGATGATGTTAGATGCTTCAGCAAATGGAACTTTGCTGGACAAGTCACCCGAAGAAGCATTTGACATCCTTGATAGGATAGCCAAAAATGACTACCAATTTCCTTCTTCGAGATTAGGAATAGGGAGGAAGAATCAAGGAACACAAGATCTCGATGCATATGATTCAGTTGCAGCTCAATTATCAGCCATCAAGAATATGCTAAAGAATCTCCAACGTCCTAACGAGCTGAATGAAGTAAAAACTGCATCTACTTGTCTTCGTTGTGAAGGAAACCATTATTTGAATGAGTTCCCAAAAAACGAGTCTACCAACTATGCGGGGAACTACAATAGGAAAAACAACCCCTACTCAAACACCTACAACCCAAGGTGGCGTCAACATCCTAACCTTTCTTCGAGAAATCAATGAAACAACAATTTTGGTGGCTCGAATCAGCAACAAAATCTGACTAAACGCTCAGGTTTCCAGAAAAATATGTCATGGCAAAACAACAAGGGTTCAACATCTTCATCAACCAACAATTATTTGGAAGCTACTTTCAAGGATTTTATGACAACTTCAAAGGATTTCATGATAACGAAGGCTCTACTTCAAGAACACTCTACGTCTATCAAGAGTCAAGGAGAACTGCTACAAAGCCATAGCTCATCCTTGAGAGCTTTGGAAACCCAAGTAGATCGAATCGCTCAAGCTTTACATGTTAGACCTCAAAGAAATCTGCCTAGTGATATTGAAGTCACTAAAAGTCATGGCAAGGAGCACTATAGTGCATTCACTTTAAGGAGTAGCACCCAACTCAACAAAGAAGATAAGTTTGGGGGTAAGAAGAAGGAGGATTCTAGCCCTGGAAATTGTGCGGAAAGAATCTGATGTGTAAGAGTAATCAGCTCGTGAGAAGGAAATGATGAGGAATTGACAAATGAACATGCTGATGGAAGACCAAATGCTACAGCAAAAGAAAGATCCCACCAGCAGAGGAAGAAGTCAGACCCCCACCACCCTTCCATCAAAGATTGCAGAAGCAAAATGTCGATCTCCAATTCAAGAAATTTGTGGATGTTCTTTACCAGCTACATATCAAGGTCCCCTTTTTGGAGGTTGTTGATCAAATGCCCACTTATGCTAAATTACTCAAGGATATTGTTACCAAGAAGAGGAAGGTTGAAAGGTATGAGACTATTGCTACAGCAAAAGAATGCTATTATGTGTGGAGTAAGTTGCCACCCAAACGGAAGGATCCAAGCAACTTTATCATCCCATGCTCCATTGGTAACAATTATGTGGGTAGAGCCTTATGCGATCTTGGGTCTGGTGTTAATCTAATGCCCAAGTCTATTTTTATGAAGCTTGGTATAGGAGAAGCAAGGCCTACAACTGTTATTTTACAGCTAGCTGACCGGTCTCATGTTCGTTCGAAAGGAAGGATTGAAGATGTTGTGGTCAAAGCTGATAGATTTGTCTTCCCAGTTGACTTCCTCATTCTCGATTGTGAAGTGGATGACAATGCACCCATAATCTTGGGGCGACCTTTCTTAGCCACCAGTCGTATCTTGATTGATTGTGAAAAGGGAGAGTTTACCATGAGAGTGGCTGATCAGAGGGTGACCATAAATGTCTTTGACACCCTAAGGTATGTGGATGAATATGAGAAATGTCAATACATAGATGCTATGGCAGAAGAAGAAGCCACATAATTTTGTTGTAATAATTTCTTACAAATTGAGGATTATATGAAGCTCAAGGAAGATGACAATGAAGTGTTCAAGAAACTTGAGGAGTTCCCAATGGAGGTGCAGCAATCAAGCCTGCTCATATCCAGACCAGGTACACACTTTGAACCTTTAGATTTTTCTGAATTTACTCCTCCAAAACCTTCACTTGAGCATGCACCTACATTAGAATTAAAGCCTTTTCCATCACTCCTTAAATATGCTTATTTGGGTATTAATGAGACTTTGCCTGTGATAATTTCTTCTAGTCTTACACCTAACTAATAATCTAGCTTGATAAATATGTTAGCTCAACATAAAAAAAGCTCTAGGTTGGACTATGGCTGACTTGAAAGGCATAAGCCCTATTATTTGCATGCACAAGATTTTTCTTGATGATTGTCACAACAACTTGGTCGAACCCCAAAGAAGGCTTAATCCAGTCATGAAGAAGGTGGTGATGAAGGAGATAATCAAGTGGCTCGATGCTGGTGTTATCTACCCAATATCCAATAGTTCGTGGGTCAGCCTGGTAAAATGTGTACCCAAGAAGTGAGGCATGATCGTGGTAAGCAATGAGGACAATGAATATTTGACAACATGAACAGTAACGGGGTGGAGGATATGCATGGACTATCTGAAGCTCAACAAAGCAACCAAGAAAGACCATTTCCCCTCCCATTCATCGACCAAATGCTAGATCGATTGGCGGGCAAATCCATTTATTGTTTCCTCAGTGGATACTCAGGGTACAACCAGATTGCTATAGCACCAGAAGATCAAGAGAATACAACTTTCACATGCCCCTACAGTACTTATGCCTTTAGAAGGATGCCCTTTGGACTTTGCAATGCTCCAGCCACTTTTCATAGATGCATGTTTGCATTTTCTCGGACATGGTTGAATAGTTCTTGGAGATCTTCATAGATGAATTTGCAGTCTCAAGAGATGACTTTGAGTCATGCTTGGGCAACTTGGCAAAGGTACTCAATAGGTGTGAAGAATCGACTTGGTTCTCAATTGAGAGAACTGCTATTTTATGGTGACCGAAGGGACAGATTTGGGGCACAAGATATCGAAGAAGGGCATAGAGGTGGACAAGGCAAAGGTTGAGGTGATCAAGAAGCTACCTCCCCCTACCACTATGAAGGGTATTAGGAGCTTCTTGGGCCATGCAGGCTTCTATAAGAGATTCGTCAAGGACTTCTCCAAGATCTCCAAACCACTATGCACTTTGCTATAGCAAAACCAACCCTTCATTTTTGATGTTGATTGCCACAACGCGTTCAAGGAACTGAAGGAGAAACTTATCTCAGCACCTATCGTTTTTCCACCAGATTGGTCCTCACCATTTGAACTGATGTGTGATGCGAGTGACTACGCAGTGGGGGTAGCACTCGCGCAACGCCGGGGTAAACTCTTTCATGTTATTTATTATGCTAGTTGCACCTTAAATGATGCACAAATCAACTACACCACCACTGAAAAAGAATTGTTGGTTGTTGTGTTTGCCTTTGATAAGTTTAGAGCATACTTGATAGGCACTAAGGTCATTGTTCACACTGATCACTCAACTATTAAGTACTTAGTGACTAAAAAGGATGCTAAACCTAGACTTACTAGGTGGATACTTCTCTTGCAAGAATTTGACCTAGAAGTTAGAGATAGAAAGGGTTGTGAAAACCAAGTGGCTAATCATTTTTCTAGGCTAGAAAACAAGGCTGAAAACAATGATGAAAAAGAAATTAATAAGGAATTCCATGATTAGGAAATATTATATGCTACAACAATTTCGTGGTATGCTGATATTGTTAATTTTTGTAACCCCCTCGACCCGGCCTAGCCACCAGACCGTATCGAGTGGATCACACGGGACTAACTGGAGAAAGATCCAAAGATTTCCCTCCAATTAGTAACCCTAAACGCGTTGATTATTATCTTTTCTAGATTCTCGAACTAAACCTTATGTTTGAAAACACGCAGCGAAAAAAAACGACAAAACGAACATCAATCGATCAAAAGAGCAACCAGGGACCAAAATGCAAAAACTCCCATAAGATAGGGACCTAAAATGTAATTAAGGTGATCGCTTTGTAATTAAACTCATTTCATTCTTCCATGATGAAATGCAACTCAAAACAAACCCACAATCAACCACAATTGAAAGCATAACAAACTAGGACCAAAACACAAGAAAAAAATAACTTCAAAGATGCTCTTAACTAACCTCCAACGTCTCCCGTTTCGGAACACTTATGACCGTATCGGAATAAGGCTTCAAAGTGAGCTTTCATTCCGAAACGACTTGGATTCGTTCTGGCCCTGCAAGGCTCGTTTCAATATGCGTTCCAAAACGCCAAGACCAAAACAAGGGTCGTTCCGTAACGTTCGAGCCCATTTCGAAACACCCTATTGCAGTAACAAAAAAGTTGCAGTTCAAGCATCTCCAAGGTTGTTTTTCCTTGGTCCCAAACACCACACATATCAAAGAAACAGTAAGAGGGGCATACAATTTTCAAGATCAAACCATCAAACATCCAAACGAACAAGAGAACTAAACATTATCAACGCACGATCGAAACAAAATACTCCAAGGTCCAACATTAAGATAACACAAGGTAAAAACATGCCAACAAGGCAACAACATGCTCTCAGCACAAGGAGTTTACAAAATGCTCCTAACACATAAACAAGGTTCATCCTCATTGCCACACACACTATTATCTAAACAAGGTCATACTTGAGCTAAAAGAGGACACTTGAATCGCCTCCCTTCAACCATTGCCTTCCAAAAGATCTACGGATTTGCATTGTTGGAAAAGATAGCGTAAGCTATGAAGCTTAGTGAGTGGGGCTCAAAACCAAACTACAACAATGCAGTTTTGAAAGCCATTTTCATTTTGAAAACCAAACCATTTCTTAAAGGAAACCACTTTCGCGAATCATTTCCTTCAACATGCCAATATAGGTATAGCATAAGCAAAAAGGTTATAACACATGCCAAAGGCACAAACATGCATCAACCATGCATAAACCATATGTAAACCACATATGCAAACCAAGCCTACCGGCTCCATAACAACACTCATGCTTCAAGCACAAATACATAACCATATGAGTTTACCAAGCTCATATTAAAACCATAGGCGAATGAGTATATCGGCATTATTGACACGTTGCTCGGATAATCGAACACCTTGATGACACAACCCCATCAAGTAACATGGTGAAACAACCCTCATCACAAACTCACTTCGGTAGGGATGCCACTACCCGCATTGCCCGTTGGTGATAGCACTACCCCTACCACTCGCATCACAATAGAACAACTCCTATTGTGAAACCAAAGAATTTCTCATGCGCGAATTTTATAATTATAGTGCACTTCACATCCTATTGATCGATCAATTTATCTTATATAACCCATTTGTCAATATACTCATCGCAACGTCACAATCCACTGATTTACACCGAGGATAAACGCTTCCCCAAACACATCCCACATATCATAACCACAAGATCATGCATAGCATGAAATCAAACAACACTTTCATAAATCATATGGCATTCTCATAGGACAAAAGCAACATGCATTTAATGCACATCAGCAGTGGAAAACATCATTTAGAATGATATGCTCATGATCAATTGTAAAACGGCGAAAAAGCTAAAACAACACAAAACTTACTCTTGAGTTTGGATTGGCCTAACGGCTCAACCCCAAACTCTCAAAATACTTCATCAACCTTGTTAAAGCATTAAAACCATTTCCACTCACCGACGGTTACCAAACCAAGCTGAAACTCCCTTTCTAGTTTTCCAGTTCGCCCACAAATGAATCCAACAATTCCGGATCTTCAATTCTTGCCTCTAACCAACCCAAAATAGAGGATTAGAGATATTTTCAACACTCTAACTTGCTGGAAAATAGAGATTCAACAACCCAATCAAAACACCTATCGAAACATTTCCGAAACAAGCCAAAAACATCGGAAAACTCAATTCAGACAATCTCAAGCAAAAACCCAGCATTAGATATCATCGAAACACATGAATAAACATCTAAAACATCAACCCAACATCAGATTATCACCAGCTATCGATTTAACTCAAAACTCACCCAAAAACTCACTTTTTCACACTTCAAACTCCAACACCAAACCCAATTTCGGGATTCCTATCATTCACCCATCCTCCTAACACAATAACCACATCAAAATGAAAGCAAAACCATCAACAAACTCAGCAATAACAGATCCCACTCAAGATCTTACTCCAAAGCTCAATCTAGCTCATTTTAACCAATTTCCGTTAAAATTACTTTAAGAAAACATAACCTTACTAATTAAAAGAATCAAAGTATGGGAATATCAATAAAGAACCTTACATTAGAGGAGAATTTCGTTGTTCACCTCCAATGATAACTATTTCCCATTGTTTGGCAAAATTCCTTAAGAAAAACAATGAAACAAGCTTGGGTTTTAGAAAACCAAAGTAGGAAAATCATTTGGCAACATTAGATTGATAATAAATCACTTTTACCTTGAGAAAAAATCAAGCCCAGAGGATGTTTGGCTGAAGAGAGAAAATGAGGAAGCTAAAAATGAGTTTTAAGGTGAAATAAGGAGATAAGAGAAAACCTTTTTAATTCTAATTATAAAACCTATTTTAAAATGTTTGAATAGTCAAAAATAAAGGGGAAAATAACCATATTGGCCCAGCCAATTTAGCTCCTTAAGGATTCTATGTTTTGACTCTATTACAAAATAGTCACCAAAACAGATTTTGCAAACTTTACATTTTGGTCACTAAACCAAAATGTCACTGTTCGGAAAACGTTTTTCCAAAATTGTTTTTACCAAAACCTTTTAAATATTTATTAAGGATTTTAGAAATTTATTTCATATTTTTCCACTCATCTGAGGACCACTTGCCCTGAACTCACTCACAACTCCCAACACCGGTCTTTCTGACCTCGAAACCTCACTAGATCTTCCATACCCTAAATCGGGATGTTATAACTCTCCCATACTTAAGAAATTTCGTCCTCGAAATTTATCTGATGGAAAAAGATGCAGAAACTAACGCTTCATGTCGTCTTTCCTCTCCCAAGTGGCTTATTCAACACCTCGATGTCACCACTTCACTTTGACCAACTCGATAGATCTACCACGCAAAACTTTGCTATCCGTAGCTAATATTTCAATCGGCTCTTCATCATACAACAAATCTGGATTCAATTCAATTTCTTCAACAGGCATTACATGCGACAGATCTGACCTATACTTTCGAAGCATCGAAACATGGAATACATCATGTATCTTCTCTAATTCCGGAGGCAAACTTAATCTATAAGCAACAGGTCCAACTCGTCCAACAATTTCATATGAGCCAATGAATCTCGGACCCAGTTTACCTTTTCTACCAAATCTCATCATTTTCTTCCATGGTGATACTTTCAAAAAGACTTTCTCACCCACGGCATACTCGATTTCATGACGCTTCAAATGTGCATAAGATTTCTATCGATCGGTTGTTACTTTCAAGCGATCACATATCAACTTCACCTTCTCAGTAGTGCCTTTAAGCATAGCAGGTAATGATACCAATTTCTGTCTGGCTTCTGCCCAACAAACAGAAGTCCTACACTTCCTACCATACAAAGCCTCATACGGTACCATCTGAATACTAGCCTGATAAATGTTGTTATCGACAAACTCAACTAACGGTAGGTGTTTCTACCATGAACCCTGAAAATCAATAATACAACAGCGCAACATATCCTCAAGCACTTGTATCACTCGCTCTGACTGGCCATCTGACTGTGGATGATACGAAGTACTAAAATTCAATCGGCTACCCAATACACTATGCAAACAATCCACAAACCTCGATGTGAACCTCAGATCTCTATCTGATACAATCGATTTCGGTACTCCATGCAATCTCACTACCACACGGATAAACAAATCATCCAATTTATCCAAAGAATCAGTCGTGTTAACAGGTAGAAAATGTGCACACTTGGTGAGTCGATCTACTATCACCCAAATTGAATTCTTTCGCGAAGGAGTCAACTATAACCCTGATACAAAATCCATAGTTATTCTCTCCCATTTCCAATTCAGAATTCGTAAAGGGTGTAATAATCTTGACGGAAACTGATGTTTGGCCTTTACTCACTGACAAACCATACAATTACTTACGAATTCAGCCACATCCTTTTTCAAACCAACCCAGAAATAATCATTCTTCAAGTCTCGGTACATCTTTGTGCTACCCGGATGCATAGCGAACGGACTAGCATGTGATTCACTCAATATGGTGCATCTCAAATCAGTATCTTCAAGCACAACAACTCTATCTTTGAAACACAAAACATTACCACTACAGAAACTGTACACGATCGGTTTACCTTTCGCAATATCCTGAACATGTGAAGTCAAAGAACTATCTTGCAACTGTTTCTCACGGATCAACTGTACTAGCGACGGTTTCACCTGCAATTCAGCAATCAAACCACCATCACGCGATAAACTCAACCTAGCAAACATCGCTCGAAGCTCAACTACTACCTTCCTACTCAACGCATCGGCTACCACAATGGCTTTACCTGGATGGTACTCAATAGAAAGATCATAATCCTTCAATAATTCAACCTATCTACACTGTCGGAGATTCAAATCTTTCTGTGACATCAAATACTTCAAACTCTTGTGATAGGTATACACTGTGCATTTCTCACCATACAAATAGTATCTCCACACTTTCAAAGCAAACACAACAACAGCTAACTCAATATCATGTGTGGGGTAATTCTTTTCATGAGTCTTCAACTGTCTCGTCGCATATGCAACAACTCTCCCATCTTGCATCAATAACAACCTAGGCCCACGTATGAAGCATCACTGTAAATCACATAATCCTTCCCCGTTATCGGCTGTACTAACACAGGTGCTCTAGTCAAAGCATCTTTCAAACGATCAAAGGCCATCTGCCTCGCTTCTGACCACTTATATCTGACATCCTTTTGTAACAATTTCGTCAACGAAGCAGCTATCTTTGAAAATCCTTCTACAAATTGACGATAGTAGCCCGCTAAGCCTAGGAAACTACGAACTTCAGTCACAGACTTCGGCTGCTTCCAATTCACAACAGCTTCCACTTTCTTAGGATCAACTCTAATGCCATCAGCTGATACAACATGACCTAGAAAGACTACATCTTTAATCCAAAACTCGCATCTGCTCAACTTTGCATACAACTGATTATCTAGCAAAGTCTTCAACACAAGTCGTAAATGTATATCATGGTCTTTCTCAGTGCGCGAATAAATCAATATATCATCAATGAACACTACAACAAACTGATCTAGGAACTCATGAAACACACGGTTCATCATGTCCATAAATGCGGCTGGAGCATTAGTCAATCCGAACGACATTACCAAAAACTCATAATGGCCATAACGTGTACGGAAAGCTGTCTTTGGTATGTCTTGATCTTTCACTTTCAACTGATAGTACCCGGATCTCAAGTCTATTTTCGAAAATAAAGAAGCATCCCACAACTGATCAAACAAGTCATCTATTCTCAGCAACGGATACTTGTTCTTCACAGTTAACTTATTCAACTGACGATAATCAATACACATACACATACTTCTGTCTTTCTTCTTAACGAACAACACCGGTGATCCCCAAGGTGATATACTCGGACGAATAAACCCACGATCTAATAACTCCTAAAGCTGAGTCTTTAGTTCTTTCGATTCTTTTAGAGCCATCCAATACGGAGCAATCGACACGGGAGCTGAATCAGAATACAATTCAATAGCAAACTCGACTTCTCTATCCGGTGGCAAACCAGGCAACTCTTCTAGAAACACCTTAGGAAAGTCACAAATTGTTCTAATGTCTTTTGGTCGGACCTTACTCATATCTGGATTCATCACATAAGCTAAGTACACTTGACATCCCTGATCCAACATCTTTTGAGCCTCTAAAGCAAAAACTACGTTGGATAAGAACTTAATGTTCTCACCAACCACTACCACCTCATAATCATCTGATAATCTCAAGCTCACCCGCTTAGTCTCAAAGTCTACCTTTGCCTTGTGTTCTACCAACCAATTCACTCCCATAATCACATCAAACCCGTACAACGGCAATTCCATCACGTCGACTGGAAACACGTGATCTTGTACCATCAACGGACATCTCCGATATATCTTTCTGACCATAATTGTTTCGCCAAACAAATTAGTCACACTCATACCCACATCAAGAATCTCACACGGTATATCCAACTTCTTAGCATGCTCACCCAGAATATAAGAATGTGTAGAGCCAGAATCAATCAGCGAAAGCAATGTCAAAGACTGTAACATGAAATTACCTGCGATAACATCAGTTTCGTTCCTACCCTCTCTATGTGCGTACACTCTCGCTGGTCCACCTCCCTCAGGCTGAACTGCGACTACATGCGCTACATTCCTCTGACCTTCGTTTCGTGGCTGAAAATTCCCTCGGCCGCACCCACGGCCTCGCTGGTACTCGACAGCTCGTGTCGGATCATGTCCATCTCTAGCTAGCTGAGGACAATCTTGCTTGAGACAATCCTTTAATCCACACTGCCAGCATGTACCATAAGTTCCCCAACACTCTCCTGGATGGCAAAACCTAAGGACCATTTTCCTTTAACTCACTCACAACTCCCAACACTAGTCTTTCGGACCTCGAAACCTCACCAGATCTTCTAGACCCTAAATCGGGATGTTACAACCTTCTCATTAGTGGTATTTTGCCTCCTGATTTGAATAGCCAGGGTAGGAAGAAGTTCAAGCATGATGTGAGATTTTACTTTTGGGATGAACTTTATTTATTCAAGCAATGTGTTGACCAAATGATAAGAAGATGTGTCCCCGAAGAGGAGCAAAAAGAGATCATATTCCATTGCCACTCATCATCCTGTGGAGGCCATTTTGGAGGAGCTAGGACCGCCACAAAAGTCCTCCAATTAGGTTTTTACTGGCTCACACTTTTCAAGGATGCACATGAATATTGCAAAACTTACGATAAATGCCAACGGATGAGAAATATTTCTCGAAGGCACGAAATGTCGTTGCAAGGCATCTTGGGAGTGGAACTCTTTTATGTATGGGGAATAGATTTCATGGGACCATTCCCTTCATCATTTGGGGATCTCTACATCTTGTTGGTAGTGGACTCTGTGTCAAAATGGGTTGAAGTAGTGACCACACCAAAGAATGACTCCAAGACCGTTGTGAAATTCCTTCACAAGAACATCTTCACAAGGTTTGGAGCACCACGAGCCATTATCAGTGATGAGGGAACTCACTTTGACAATAAGATGATTGCCAAGGCATTACAAAGATACGAGGTGAGACATAAAATTTCTACGGCATATCACCCCAGACCAATGGACAAGCTGAGATCTCCAATCGAGAGATAAAACAGATACTTGAAAAGGTAGTTAATCCCAAGAGAAAAGACTGATCTCCAAGGCTTGATGAGGCTCTATGGGCCTATCGCACATCTTTCAAGACACCCTTAGGAATGTCCCTATTCAAGCTTGTCTATGGCAAGGCATGTCATCTTCCCATCGAGCTTGAACACAAGGCTTATTGGGCCATCAAGAAACTCAACATAGATGCCCAGATAGCTAGAGAAATGAGGCTACCGGAGCTTAATAAGATGGAAGAGTTTCGAGCCTATGCTTATGAAAATGTACGGTTGTACAAGGAGAAGACAAAGAAGTGGCATGATAAACATCTTTTGCCATGCCATTTTTTCGAGGGTTAACAAGTGCTTCTCTACAACTCTAGGTTCAAGCTCTTTCCTGGAAAGCTGAAGTCTCAATGCTCAAGCCCCTTCTTAGTGCACAAGGTTTATCCCCATGGTGCAGTGATGTTGGGAAACACCGGTACATCCCATGGCGCAGCGAAAAATTATCCGACGAATTTCGCCAGTGATCCATGTATGAGGGACGAATTCGGGGTGAGTAGGGATGAAATATTGCCATAATAAATATGGTATCTTGAAATCCTAAAGAAGTTAGGATAAACTAAATCGAATCTAAGTCGTCACGATAGTGCTCTAACCTCTATACAGTCCACCTAAATGAAACAAACAATATTTTCTCTTCTCTAATTGTTAGAGAGGTTTTCTGAAAAAGCATAATTTGGCTGTTAAACCTTATGCATTTATATAGCATTCAAAAACCTAATTCTAATTAAATTCAGATTCATTAAATATACAATATATTTAACCGAATTCAATTAAATATGTAGAATCTGATTCTACTTTAATTAGGTTTCTTTATGGATATATATATTTTAATAGTGTTTGATAGTTATAATAATTATCTATTTATTAAAATATATATATAAATGAGATTATCTATAATTACAATAATTATAATAATTTCGTCTTTAATAATTATTACGTGTACAACAAGTTTGTACACATGCTATCTAGTCGATATTTGTTCGTTTCAATCACAGGGTGTGACCCTTGTAGGTTCATGTAACGTTAGTAGTAATATCTAGAACAATTCTAATATTACAAACAATGAGTAGCATCTAGCAATACATCATTACTACCTAAGTTACATGAAGTCGTGGTTGGACTTTACCTTTTTTCTGTGATTAACTCCTTTTATGTATTACATCTTTTTGTCCTTATATCTAGATTGAACACAAGTCATTGATTAGTCACACTTGTATAGTCCATCTTATATTTCTTGATATCTTGAGTACTCTATGATAAACGAATAACCATGATATATCATATCAATTTATTCGAGCATAGCCATGCATTTTCTAGTCTCACTCAATCAAGTGGCCTACGATATTACTCCTATTATGTAGGCGGGACAAATCTTATTTGGATCAACCATATTTCGCTATATAGAGTGTGACATATCCAATATTAGTCTTTATATTGTACTCTGTTACAACACGCAAAATATGTCACTCTCGATATTGAAATAATGATGATCTCAAGTCCGAGGATCATACACTTAGTTATCACTATGAGCAATGTTGTGACTGTCACATAATAATCCAAGAAACATGCTCATAGCAGGTCTGTCCAGTATGTCGTTCTCTAACACATACTTATGTATTTATTTTGACATCTCTATGCCAATAACAACACTTTGTAATCAACTACATATTAGTCTTAATATACTATTGTTGTCCATGCCCACAATAATTCTCGACTAAGGACATTCAAGAATAATTATATTATTCTAAGGACTTTATTATAATTCAGTTTATTTATAGATGCATAGAATAAGGCTAAAATAATAATAATGACTTTATTAATAAACAAGATAAAATGGAGCTTCTATCATGCGAGACAAGTCATCCTTGCTCCCCTGTGTCCCTTGAGAGTTTGCACCCTAACTCTTTTTAATTTTGCTATGGCATTTTAATGATTTTCTATTTATAAATAATTTAGTTTGTCTCTTTATTAGTCGTACTTTCATTTTTTATTTTCATTGCTCTTTATTTTATTTTATTTTATTTATGCTTTTGTTTTATTTTTATTATTCCACGTCAGAATTACCCCAGAGCTGCATGAGTCACGCTAGGGCTTGATTTAAGGAGACGAGCTTTTTCATATTAGGGTTAGGGTTTTTTTATCCTATATTTGAGGAAAAGTGGTATAAAGCCAAAAAAAATCCAAGTTTGGGGGGAGGCGGCATTAAAGAAGCAAAAACGGGAGGGATTTTTGTTCTTGTTTAACCCTTCCTTTTCAGATTCTCTCACCTCCTTTTTATCCTTCATTAACTCCCCATCATATCACATTTTCCCCCACGCCTTACAACTGCCACCTCACCTTCTCTCTCTCCTTTGCTTGTGTCAGTTTCTTTCCACTCAACTTCCCTCCTCATAATTACTTTTTGTTTCTTTTACTTCATTCCTACTTTAAACCAAAACTTCCCCTCCCTTCATCTTCTTCGATAACCAAAACACCCATTAAAGCCAATCTTCTTCACCCTTCATCTTCTCCAAATCCTTCAACCTACGCAAAACCTCCCGATCAAACCATAAAATCCCTACTTTTTTTGCAAATATGGTCTGTTACAAGAATATCGAAGGCACGTCTAGTAGTGCTAGAACTCAACCTGCCATTGAGATCAAGAAATTTTTCGACAACGCGGCCAATGATCGTTTCCAACTTCTCAAGGAAATAAAGGTCTTTCTTGAGTAAGGTTTCAAGTTCCCTACTGATGGGGAAGCCAGCTTTGACAAAGAGGTAATGGATGTCATAGCCAAGCACAATTAGGAGCCTTTCGTTAAACACCCAGGGGACATCTGTGTGCCACTGATAAATGAGTTTTATGCGCACCTCACGAGCCCTACACAGTCGGGAGTATATGTGAGAGGCGACCAGATCAAGTTCACCGCCGCGGAGATCAACAAGTTTTATGGTCTAAAGAATGTAGTGGACCAACACACTCTTTTTGCTAAGACTGCCAATGCCCAAACAATTAAAGAGGTCTTGGAAGACCTTTGTTTTGCCAACACTAAGCTAGACTCCTCAAACAAGTCTGTGGAACAAGTGTACCTCAAGCCAGAGTCTAAGCTGTGGCTTTACTATGTTAAGACCCGCCTAATGCCTACGTCCCACCACACCACGATGCACATAACCAGACTGCTCATGTTGCACTCCATCTTTAATGGGTGTCCGACAGATGTGGGAAGACGATAGTAGACGGAGTCTACTCATGCTTAAAAAGGAAGGTAAGTCCTTTGATTTTTTCCAACCTGATCACAGCCATGTGCAAGAAAAATGAAGTGTTTGAAGACCCCATGATGGACGAGATAGACGCCGAAAAGGGTGCAATCACTCCAGACCATATTCCTAACTTAAAGGGATTCGACGAAGATGCTCCAGCAGAAACAATTTCTGGATGGGGCCGAACCTTTGCTGCAGTAAAGATTGTGACACTAGTAGCCACCACGAAACGCCTTATAGAATACATGGACTAGATGTGTAGCGATTTGACAACTTTTTTCAAGTATGCCAAGGAAAAGGATGTTGTGTTGAACTCCTATTTTAAGGACATGAGGTCGCATGTTAATGTTGACTTCCCACTCTTCCTCGATAGAGTGCTAGAGACCAAGAAGGTCCCTCATGTTACACAAGAAACCCCGACCGCGAGTAAAGCCCGTGCACAGTCCCAACCCTCTACTCGAGAGAAAGCCCCTACTGATGCCACAAAAGGCCAACGTAAGAAGAGAAAGAGAAATGAAATGAACCAATGCATGCCCCACCGATCTGCTATGACAATACCTATTAGCGTGAATCCTAACAAGCTACTTATCGTTGACGTGCTACCCTTTTTAGTCGTTGAAACCATATCCTTATCTCTAAGGAGAGTTAGATTTGTGCCTCTCAGCAGCCAACCCTCTTGTCTACGTGGATCTAAGCTTAACTCTCCTGACCATTAAGCTAATCTAACACCTAAGTAAAGGATAACTCTCAAAAGCTCTTACAAACTTAAGGCAATAAAATAGTAGACAAAGCGTAAGAAGCTGCAAACATACTAAACATTCATTAAAAACTATAACAAAATCATCCCAAACTAACCAAACAATCTAAAGTTAGTTCATGGCTGGGTGTAAATCATCCATCATCATTCGTCTTAAACAACTCATTTCCAAAATATAAAGTGTTAAAGCAAATAACAAAGAAAAGGAAATCTCCCGTGCCGCCTTGGACTGTCGTGAACCACCCTAGACTTGTTGCTTCTCTCGAAGGCCAGCAAGGTCACCCCTTGGAGCTTCAACAATGAAGGACACCAAGTTAAGGAAGAAGATGGGAAGTAGCCGCCTTTTCTCCTCACTCTTAACACCCAAAAGTCATGTTTTCTAGCTATCTCCTTAATGTGGGCATCTTGTCCTTTTTATAGTGGAGGCGCCTATGGTTTTATGCCCTAAACATTCCTTGTGTATCCTAGGGTATATTCCCTAGGATATACCATGCACACCAGACAAATGTGGGTTCTCTCACGTGGGCTGGAAAATATCTTCGTTGCTTTGTCCTTTTTTGCGCCCAGAATTGTCGTCTAAAATGTTGTAGCATTTCTTTGCTCAGCCACACTCCCTTGCTTACCTGCACATCACCATACTAGAACAACCTTTTCTCAAGCAGCACCTATTTCTTAATTAAATCAAAACAACCAAGCTAACAACACCAAATGCAACTATATGAGCTAAATGCAAATGAAATGAGCTTAAAGACAAGCAAATAACTTAGTAAACATGCATGAAATGCATTTATGATAGTTTCATTTCATTTCCTTTTCATGCATTGAGGAAACTGCATCTCTCAAGTTTGGGGGGAGTAGTGTTCATAGTTAGTCATTTGCATTTGTAGTTAGAAATAGAATTTTGTTATGGCATATTTGTAAAACATATCTTTGATTTTGATATAATTAAATTGTTAAGGATTAAATTGAAAACTTGAAATTGATTTATAAGTCCCTTTAATAATGTATAAATCACCAACACTTTAAACTGATTTGAAAAACTCAAACTCTAAATATTTTCTAAGTGTTCCAAGGCCAAAGTATTGAAAATTGTCGAGGTGTATCGATACCTTTTTTACAAAGTTGGCTACTGGAAAGACGTGTTTTGATACGCTCTTAACCGTATCGAAACAGATTCAATCTGTATCGATACGCCCCCTCTGCAAAAATTGAAGGAGTTTGAATGGTGTACCGATACGGCTTAACCCGTATCGATACGGTTTTAACTGAATTTTTAATTCGAAGTGTTTTAAATGTTTTCGACCGTTGGTGTCAGTCATTGGGTAACTAACATTTAAAGCGGCAGTTGTCCCGTATCGATACAGTGTACCATCGTATCGAAAGGGAGACTTCCAGTGAGCTAAGTTGAGAAAAAGGTATCGATATGGTCTCTTCGGTATCGAAACGGTCCTTGTCCCGTACCGATACGCTTACGAGCATTTTGATACGCCCTCTTATTATGTACAACGGCTCTTTCTGTTTTGAGACATGTATCGATTCAGCTCCCCGTGTACCGATACGGATAGCTGCAGAAGTGCATTTATGGTGGAAAGAGAGGGTCCTAACGGCTATAATCAATACCCTAACCAGCCAAACGGCTAGAATTGATAGAGAATGTATAAATTGAAGCTCATTGAAGACCAGCAACAACTATTGCATCAAAGATAAACATCCAAGCAAAAATCCAACCTCAAGTGTGCCTATTTTCCAATTTCTTGTAAACCCCAAATTGAGTTGTATTCAATTCCTATTCTATCTTCAAATTTGGGTTGAGTGTTGTACTTCAAGGGAAATATTGTATCTGAGAGATATATTTCTTGTCCAATTTCTTCTTTGTTTATTTGTGAGGGTTTGGTCAAATTTTGGGTAGAAAATTTGACCAGTTGTGTAAAGGTTACCTCCTAAGCCTTGAAAAGGGGAAGAACAAATTAGTGAATTGTTGCAAATCCTTAGTTGTAGCTAAGGTAGTGGATGTAGAGTTCATTTGGAACTTGAACCACTCTAAAATCCTTTGTTCTTCATTTTTAGTTATCCATTCACTCCAACAAAGTTTTAAAATCCCAATTCACCCCCATCTTGGTCTTGATCAATCCATCGATCCAATCAATAATTGGTATCAGAGCCTACCTCTTTGAAGGATTAACAACCACAAGAGGAGTTTCTAGGAAGAGTGTGATCATCCAAAAATCAAGTCATGGCATCTACCTTCGAATCTAGCATGTACGAGTCTCAATCCACTACAAAACTGCCATTCTTCAATGGTGACAACTATGCATTTTGGAAGAACCGGATGCGCCTCTTCATCAAGTCCAATGATTACTTGGTTTGGGATGTCATTGAAGATGGTCCCTACATTCCATTGAAGAGAGGTGTTGAAGGAAAGTTGGTTCTAAAGAAGAAGATCGAGATGAGTGAAGATGAGAGGAAGAAGATCCAAATAAATGACAAAGCTCTTCACATGCTCTTTTGTTCTTTCAGTCCCGACATCTACTCCAAAGTTTCCTCCATTAAAAGTGCTAAGGAAGTGTGGGATACTCTAGAGACCACCTATGAAGGAACCATTGATGTGAAGGAGACCAAGATTGGAATTCTCAATCTTAGTTATGAGAATTTCAAGATGGAGCCCGACGAAACGGTGTCCAAGATGTTCAATCGCTTCTCAACCATCGTCAACGGGCTTAAGGGCTTTGGAGAGACTATCCCGAAAGACAAACTTGTATGGAAGCTACTCTACTCACTTCCCGAATCTTGGGATGGGAAGAGAACCGCCATCATCAAGGCCAAAAACTTGAAGACTCTAAAACTTGATGAGCTAGTGGTTTCTCTCCTTACACATGAAATAATGAAGCAAGGAAGGGAATATGAAAAGAAGAAGGAAGAGAAAAGAGTGGAGAAGCTAGAGGTAGAAAAGAAGAAGAAAATGGGAGTGGCTCTCAAAGCTTCATTACTTGAGGAGAGCTCTTCTAGTGAGGAGGATGACCTTGAAGAATTGGCTATGATAGCCAAAAGGTTCTCTCGATTCATGAGGTCCAACCGTGGAAGGAAGATTCAAAGAAAGATGGACTTTAAGGGTAAAAGCAAAGAAGAAGAGAGGGATCAAATCATTTGCTACGAGTGCAAAAAGCTCGGTCACATTCGTTCGGAGTGCCCTCAACTCAAGAAGAAAGGCTTTGAGAAGAAGAAGAAGCTCAAAGTCAAGCTTGCTACTTGGAGTGATGAGGAGTCATCCGAGGATGACGAACAAGAAGTGGCCAACCTTTGCCTCATGGCACTTAAGGAAGATTCCTCCATGGTAACCTCTAACTCATCATCTTTTGACTTTACATTTGATGAATTAAATGATGCATATGATGAGTTGCAAGAGGTTTATGATGAGTTAGTTGAGAAATACAAAGAGTCGTTCATTAGGAATAAGAAAATTATTTCAGAATTAAATGATAAAAATAACTCACTCTCTCAAGCTAACCTAAAATTTGAGAAAAAGATTTTAGGTTTGAAAGATGAACTTAAATTCTTCCAAGATGAAAATGTTGACCTTAATAATCTTCTTTCTCAAGGCAATAGTGAACACCAAAAGGTGTTAGATGAGCTTAACAAGCCCATAGAGTCTTTAAAAATGTTGGTAATGTGAAGCATGAAAAAGGTGAATCATCTAAAACAAACCAACCTAGGAAAAAGACTAATAACTACAAACAAAGTAGCTTCACTATACATAATAGAACTAAAAAGATTAGGAGTGTATGGGTTCCTAAGGAACTTGTCAAATCTAATAATTTTGTTGCTATGTCACCTTGGATTCCTAAGGGAACCAAGCTTTTGGGAGCTAACACACGTGGACCCAAAATGATTTGGGTACCAAAAACAAAAGTTTAATATCTTTGTTTGTAGGGGGCACTGCTACAAGGTCAAAGCACAAAGTCAAAATTCTTGGTACCTTGATAGTGGATGCTCGAGGCATATGACCAGAGACAAGAGTAGATTCATGGACTTAAAGCCAAAAAGGGGAGGAGTGGTGAAATTTGGTGACAACTCCAAAGGCCACATTAAAGGTATTGGCTCCATAGGTAATCACTCTACCATTGTTATTGAAAATGTCTTGTATGTCGATGGTCTTAAACATAATTTGTTGAGCATAGGCCAATTATGTGATAAAGGATTTAATGTTTTATTTGATAAAAATGGGTGCAAAATTGTTGACATTAAATATAATAATATTATGCTCATAGGTCATCGCATAGGTAACATTTACATGGTGCATTTAGATGACATACATACATCTCATTCATGTTTAGTAGCTCAAAATGAAAATGATGCATGGCTATGGCATAGGAAACTGGGGCATGCTAGCATTAGTGTTTTAGAAAAATTAGTTTCCCTAGATCTAGTTAGAGGTTTACCCAAAATTAAGTTCTCAAATGATAAAATTTGTGATGCATGCTCTAAGGGTAAACAACATAAGTCATCTTTTAAATCCATTAATGATGTTTCTACAAGTAGGTGTTTACAACTTATTCATATGGATTTATTTGGGCCTATTAGGACTATGAGCTTGGGTGGTAAATCTTATGCATTTGTACTAGTTGATGATTTTTCTAGATTTACTTGGGTTCTATATTTAAGTACTAAAGATGAGGCTTTAGAAAAATTCATCACATTTTCAAAATTAACCCAAAATGATATTGAACTTAGAATTTCTCATATTAGAAATGGTCATGGAACCGAATTTCAAAATATAGGGTTTGAAGAGTTTTTAAATGAAAAAGGTATTAGCCACAATTTTTCGGCTCCTCGAACTCCTCAACAAAATGGGGTAGTTGAGAGGAAAAATAGAACTTTACAAGAAATGACTAAAACTATGCTTTGTGAAAACAATTTACCTAAATATTTTTGGGCGGAAGCCACAAATACAGCTTGCTACATTGTAAACCGAGTAATGATTAGGCCAATTTTAAAGAAAACACCATATGAGATTTTAAAATCTAAAAGCCTAACATTAGCTATTTTCATCCATTTGGTTGCAAGTGTTTTTTTTAATAATGGAAAAGATAACTGAGGTAAATTTGATGCAAAAAGTGATGAAGCTATTTTCATAGGATATTCCTTAAACTCTAAAGCCTATCATGTATTTAACAAGAGAACTTTAGTAGTAGAAGAATCTATACATGTTGTATTCGATGATAACCTCCTTCCAAGGAAGGATTCTTGTGATGATGATGATGTAGGAATCATAAATTCCTTTGATGGAGGACAAACTTCAAAGGAGGATGAGATTCCAACAAAAGAAGAAGATACACAAGATCAACCTCTAGAAGCCTTGAAGGACTTGGCTCTTGAGGAAAAGGAGTGAGCTACCCAAGGGAGTTCAACTATGTCAAAGATGGTGAAATCTTGGGTGATCCATCCAAGGGGGTAACCACTAGATCTTCTCTTAAACCTATTAACCATGTTGCATTTATTTCATGCATAGAGCCTAAAAATATCAAAGAAGCATTAAAAGGTGATTTTTGGATTTTGGCTATGCAAGAAGAGTTAAATCAATTTGAGAGAAGTAATGTTTGGACATTAGTTGATAGGCCTAGTAATCAATCTACTATAGGAACTAAATGAGTCTTTAGGAACAAACTAGATGAGAGTGGTAACATTGTGAGAAATAAAGCTAGACTAGTAGCACAAGGTTACACTCAAGAAAAGGGAATATATTTTGATGAAACCTATGCACCTGTAGCTAGAATGGAAGGCATTAGGATGTTGCTTGTATATGCATGTTATCATGATTTCAAGCTTTTTCAAATGGATGTTAAAAGTGCATTTTTAAATGGTTTTATAAATGAGGAAGTGTATGTGGAACAACCACCGGGTTTTGAAGACTCAAAATTTCCAAATCATGTTTTCAAACTTACTAAAGCTCTTTACGGTTTAAAACAAGCTCCTAGAGCTTGGTATGAGAGACTTTCAAACTTTTTGATTGAAAAAGGTTTTGAAAAAGGTAAGGTGAACACTACACTTTTCATAAAAAGGTATAAAAATGACATCTTAGTAGTACAAATTTATGTTGATGATATTATTTTTGGATCTACTAATGAATGTCATTGCAAAGAGTTTGCTAAGTTAATGCAAGGTGAATTCGAGATGAGCATGATGGGGGAGCTCTCATTCTTTTTGGGACTCCAAATCAAGCAAAGGAAGGATGACACCTTCATCAATCAAGCAAAGTACATCAAGGATATGCTCAAGAAGTTTGGCTTGGAGAATGCAAAGCCTCAAGCCACACCTATGAGCTCATCTACAAAGCTTAGATGAAGGAGGTAAGTGTGTTGACTGTAAGCTTTACCGTTCTATGATTGGATCATTGCTTTACCTTACCGCAAGTAGACTGGATATCTTGTTTAGTGTTTGCTTGTGTGCTAGGTTTAAAACTAGTCCTAGAGAGTCTCACCTTATAGCCATTAAGAGAATCTTTAGGTACCTTAGAGATACCCCTTGTTTAGGTCTTTGGTACCCTAGAGACTCCACCTTCAACCTTCATGCTTATTCGGATGCGGGTTATGGGGGATGTAAAATCGATAGAAAGACTAATTCGGGAACATGTCAATTCTTAGGTAGTATGCTCATATCTTGGTTCTCTAAGAAACAAAATAGTGTAGCCTTATCTACCACCGAAGTCGAGTACATATCCTTAGGGAGTTGTTGTGCTCAAGTCCTTTGGATGAAGCAACAACTCTTAGATTAGGGTATTAAAGTTGAAACCATACCCATTAAGTGTGATAACACTAGTGTCATATGTTTAACAAAAAATCCCATCCAACACTCTAGAACCAAACATATAGAAATAAGGCATCATTTCATTAGAGATCATGTCCTTAAGGAAGATGTTGTTATAGAGTATGTTGACACCTTAAACCAACTAGTGGACATCTTTACAAAGCCTTTAGATAAAGAGCGTTTTTGGTCCCTTAGGAGAGAGTTAGGTTTAACTAGCCTATATTGACCTTTTATGACCCTTTTTGTGCTTAAATTGCTTGATCTTGTGAAATTGCATGTTAATATGTTGTAACTCTTGAAAATATCCATGCTTATAGCTTGGGGGAGTATGATTCTGTTAAAATATGCTTAGAACTGCTCATTCATCATTTGCATTCATTTAGGAGATGTTAGAATCGAGCTTTTGGTTGTTCTTCAAACCTAAAATGTATTTCTGGGCATAGGGTATTGATACGGCCTTAAGCGTATCGATACGAGTATTGTATTAGCTTCCCAGACTTCATTTTGCCTAAAACGGGTATCGATACGGTTAAACCTGTTTCGATACGAGCAATAATCGTTTCGATACGGATTGCATCTGTTTCGATACGATCCTTCAAAGGGCATTTTTATTGGAATTACATTTTTACCCCCGTCTCGATACACCCTCAAGCGTATCGATACGCGATTGCGCAAACAGCTATCAATTGGCATTTAAGAGTTCAACTTTTACCAAAATTAAAATTTCTCAAAACCCTAGAAACCCTAGCCGTTTTCACTCTATAAATAGCCTCTCCTACCCTCATATTTTCACACCACAACTCAAAATCTCTAGAGGGTTTTCCAAAATCAAGCAAGGCTCTTAAGCTTTTTCATCAATTGGGTGCTAAGCTCTCCTCCCATTCCTCTCTAATCAATATCAAGGTAAAACTCTTTCTTTTTTCTTTTATTTTTTTCTTTTAATTTTCGTTTCAAAATTTCTCTTGGTTTTTTTTTTTGTCTTCTCAAACCAAAATTTCTTTTCAAATTTTTTTCTTTATAATTTTTTTAAACCTTTATTATTGGTTTCCAATGAGTTGAATGAACAAATCTTAATGCATACATTGTCTTATCTAGTTCATGGCACCTCCTAAAAAGAGAACACACACTAGTGAAGCCGATGAAGGATCCAATACCAGAGGTGGTGCTCGTCCGAATCTCACTCATATCTATCAACTATCTTTTCAATCCCCCGGAGCTCTCACCTATTTTTGTCAATTTCAAAACTATAAGATCCATCCGGAGAGGGTAATCTCTATTCCTTTTCTTAACTCGGAGCGATTCAAATTTGAATATCTACCTTTGCTCCAAGAATGGAAGTTTATGGATTTTCTCACTATTCCCGACTTTTACTTTCACATTTTGGTTTTAATCTTTTATGCTAATGCCAAATGTTGTGCCAATCAAGATGGTGTTGTTACGGCAGTTAATTCTCATCTTATGGGTAAAAATATCACTCTAGATGTTCAATCTATTTGTGATGTGTTCAAGTTGGAGGATGAAGGCTATGATGATGAGAATGCCCTTGGCCATGTTCTAAGTGGTTCTGTCACCGCCCTAAATGCTCAGGATCGGATCCTCCATTTGATGGTCTCTTGGTGGTTTAGGCCCTCGAGAGGGAAGTATTCCACTATCCGCCAAGTGGATGATTTTTGGATTCGATGCTTCCGTGAGAGAAAACGTCTGAACCTTACTCGTATCATGTTTGCGGAGATTGTCTATCTCGTGCAACATCGCCACACCACACTTGTTACTTCCTTCTCCTATGGCACGGTCCTAAGTTACTTCTTCCAACAAAAGGAGATTGATTGCTCGCATGACTACCCAACTCCCCTCACCGATCCTATCGATGAACGCTCTCTTGCAAGGGGTAAGTTCCATTACTTTAATGGTAATTGGCTACGTCTATCCGAGCTCCCTAGTGAGCTCGCGGAACAATTTTCTAATCCTCAAGTTGAACAAGTTCCTCAAGCTCCTTCTCCACCTTCCATGGATGCTCTAATGACTTTTCTCAATGAGCAATTCACGGGTTTGCGCACGGACATGGTTTCGGGGTTTACCACGATTGATACTCGTTTCACAAGCCTTGAAGATCGGATGAAGAACGTGGAGACTCGACTCACTTCTCTTGAAGGCGGTCACAACTCAATGAATATCTCTCTCACCGCTTTCCATGACGAGTGGCGTCAAACCTTGAGGAATGATGATCCTATTGAGGAAGATGATGAAGATGATGAAGAAGGCGATGGAGATGCATAGTAGCCTATCTTTGCATACCATTCATATCATTTAGGATATTTACTTTATGCACCTTTGATTTATGTTTTTAGGATTAAGTTTGAATTATTTTAAAATCTATGCTTTGATTTTCTGTTTTTTGGATTTCAAGTTGATGTTATCCTTTATTTGAACTTAATGATATTATGTTGCTTGCTTATTTATACCTTTTGCCTATTTATGCACTCTACATTATGTCTCAATTCTTTTTGATCTACCAAAAAGGGGGAGAGGGAAGCTCACAACACTTAAAAATTTTGATTTTCAAACTTAAAAGTTACCAAGCTAATATTAAGGGGGAGTTATTTTTGCAAAGTTTTTCAAAGTGTCAAAAATTTCAAGTTTTGGTTTTGTTATATCAAAAAGGGGGAGATTGTAAAACCTATCTTTGATCTTGATATAATTAAATTGTTAAGGATTAAATTGAAAACTTGAAATTGATTTCTAAGTCCCTTTAATAATTTATAAATCCCCAACACTTTAAACTGATTTGAAAAACTCAAACTCCAAATATTTTCTAACTGTTCCAAGGCCAAAGTATTGAAAATCGTCCAGGTGTATCGATACGCCTCCAGCCGTATCGATACCTTTTTTACAAACTTGGCTACTGGAAAGACGCGTTTCGATACGCTCTTAACCGTATCGAAACAACGTATTGAAACAGATTCAATCTGTATCAATACGCCCCTCTGCAAAAATTGAAGAAGTTTGAATGGTGTACCGATACGGCTTAACCCGTATCGATATGGTTTTAACTGAATTTTTAATTTGAAGTGTTTTAAATGTTTTCGACCGTTGGTGTCAGTCGTTAGGTAACTAACATTTAAAGTGGCAGTTGTCCCGTATCGATACGGTTACCCCGTATCGAAACGGAGACTTCCAGTGAGCTAAGTTGAGAAAAAGGTATCGATACGGTCTCTTCTGTATCGAAATGGTCCATGTCCCGTACCGATACGGTTCCGAGCGTTTCGATACGCCCTCTTTATTATGTACAACGGCTCTTTCTACTTTGAGACAGGTATCGATACGGCTCCCCGTGTACCGATACGGATAGCTGCAAAAGTGCATTTATGGTGGAAAGAGAGGGTCCCAACGGCTATAATCAATACCCTAACCACCCAAACGGCTAGAATTGATAGAGAAGGTATAAATTGAAGCTCATTGAAGACCAGCAACAACTATTGCATCAAAGATAAACATCCAAGCAAAAATCCAACCTCAAGTGTGCCTATTTTCCAATTTCTTGTAAACCCCAAATTGAGTTGTATTCAATTCCTATTCTATCTTCAAATTTGGGTTGAGTGTTGTACTTCAAGGGACAATATTGTATTTGAGAGATATATTTCTTGTCCAATTTCTTCTTTGTTTATTTGTGAAGGTTTGGTCAAATTTTGGGTAGAAAATTTGACCGATTGTGTAAAGGTTACCTCCTAAGCCTTGAAAAGGAGAAGAACAAATTAGTGAATTGTTGCAATTCCTTAGTGGTAGCTAAGGTAGTGGATGTAGAGTTCATTTGTAACTTGAACCACTCTAAAATCCTTTGTTCTTCATTTTTAGTTATCCATTCACTCCAACAAAGTTTTAAAATCCCAATTCACCCCCTCTTGGTATTGATCAATCCATCGATCCACTCAACAATATTGTTTAGTTTAGAGATGGTTTTATGAATAAATTGAGGATGTTCAATGATGAGTATTTTTTATGGCTTTGGGTTGATTGAAAGATCACGCCTGTTGAGATTGGTAGAACTGACTTTAGGACTTGATGCTTTTAGATTAAAACTTACACGATGTATGCTCTCTATGCTTAAGATTGTTAGAGGATTTTGAAGAACTCTTTCATGCCTCATTATGAATGAACTTAATAAACTTGAATGATAAATGAAAGCAGTAAAGGCATTATTAATCTCCCTTGTGCTTAATGAGTATGCTAAACTCTAAATAAATGTTACGACATATCTATAGAGGGACACTCCGCTTTGTGTTGCATTGCCTGGAAACCATACTTAAATAAATGGTAGCAACATCAAATGAGTGAATGAAAGTTATCACGGGATTACACTACTTACTGGCTCAGAAGTGAGATGTTTGCTCCATACTCATCTAGAGCTAAGAACAGTAGTTGTGATGAGCTGATACCCCTATAAAAAACATGGAATCGATAGAGTAAAATTGTGCCTAATTGATTAATGCATATTAGGTTGCACTAGAGATCTTGCCCAAAATTTTTATAACTCTGTTAAGCGTAGATTGCATGCAACACACATACATGCAAAGGATCTTGTCCTAGGGAAAAGTTCTTAAAATGCGTATCATTTATAGTACACTACACAACGCAACAATAGGAACCAAAGCAACTTTGCCCTCTGATTGCACAAGAAAAGACTATTTTAACTAAAGAAAGCATTCAAAAGTCAACCTTCGCCTAGAGAGGTGATATCTCAGAAAAAAATGGTCGAACCCATGAGAGGTTGGGGCATCATTGCATACAAGATAACAAGAATCATCTGATCAATCTGCTAGACAGAACTTGAACAAAACCAAGACCAAGCCACCGATATGACCGGTTAAAGTCATGAGGCATCCTTTTGAAACTCGAAATCATGGCAAAATGCATTGCATGACATTCATGAAAACATCATGCATTTAGATTGAGTGCATACGTTGCTCATCAATTTAGGTGCATCCATGCTAAGTGCTTCTACATCACTCAAACATGAAAACATGTCCAAGACAAAAAGCTTCAATCATAGAGGATAACAACACCCAACACCAAATGGCGAACACTCAAGAATGGAGGACACTGTGCCAACAAAGGAGTTGAAACCCCAAGATAGAGGACGACGACGATAAAGTTTAAAACTTTGAATGAACAATTACTAACTAATGTTTACTATAATTTTCAGATCTTACCTCTCCATTAGTGGTGTTGCAGATCAACATTTCAATCTTTTTTAGATTTTTCCTCTCTGTTAATGGTGTAGCAGATCAACAATTCATTTTTAGATATTGCCTCATCATTAGTGGTATAGTGGATCAACCATCTTAAATATCTGGTCATGCCTCTTCGTCGGTGTTGTAGCTTAATCAAAACTAACTCTTCGATCATGCCTCTTCGTCAGTGTTATAGCTTCATCAAATCTAACTCTCCGATCATGCCTCTCCGTCAGTGTTGTAGCTTGGTCAAAGATAACTCTCATAACACGCCTCTTCGTTAGTGTTGTAGCTTGATCGAATAAACCTTCTTCTTCATATCCAGTTTCGACGTTGGTGGCATAACGGGTCAAACTCATCTTCAGATCTTGCCTCCCCGACTGTGGGGGAGCGGATCACCCCAATCAAAATATCTCATGATCAAACTTTTTTAAATTTATAGTTTTAAATAAAAACAAGTTAAAACTCAATCTGACACAATGTTCTTTTATTCTAGCAGATCTTATCTTTTCAAAGAAAGGTGAAATAGATAAATCGACCCGATCTTGTCTCTCCGTCAGTGGTGTAGCAGATCAACATATGAATTTTATTTCTCTGAAAAGATGGAAGAACAAATCAGCTACATCTAAAATGAGTTGTGCCAAGAAAGAGAAATTCCAGCTTGACCGAACGAAAATGGCTATCTTTTAATCTTTGTTCTATTGCCATTTCACAACAATGAATAAAGAGGGGCAGTTGTAATAGCCTATTTCCGTCTGGCCTAATTAAAAATTAAACCAAAATATAAAATCCATTAAAACCAAAATGTTCATTTTCATTTCAAAACTAAACTCCTACCCAATTACACATGAACCAATTACCCCAGGCCCAAATAGCCCACTGCCTTAACATATTTTGGTAACCCTAAACACCCATAAACCCTAGGCCCCGCCAGCCACCATCAACTTCAGTTGCTGCTGCCGCTATTAAACCCTTGAGCCATCTCCGCTGTCGAGCCTTCAGCCGTGCCGCCGTCCTCACCATATCCATATTTTAGATCTAACCCTATACCAAAAAAAAACCTAAAACATTATGTCGTTATCACCTAAACCATCTGCAACCACTAAACTCACCCAGCCTAAGCCTCAACAACACGGCCGGCAAACCTCACGAAATTCGGGTACTTTAATGAAGCTTGACCAAACCAAAGATTGATTCCTCTATATATCCAGATCTAAAAAAAATAATAGAGAATTTTTTCGAGAGACTGAAAATAAAAAAATAGAGAGAATATAGAAAGAGAAAGCAAAAACCGAAAAGAAGAGGTAAAAAAGGAAATACCTTTGTTGTTTTCTTCTTAGATCTGCTCGTTTAGGGTGCCTTTTAAGAAAATACGAGGTCGGACTTGAGTTTAAAGAGTTGAATTGAGTGAAAATAGTCGACCTTTGAGCTCTCCCGCCACCGGAGGCGGCGGCCACCGTCGTTGATGATTGGTGGCCCACAGTGGAAGCTCGTTGGAGCCATGACAGGTTGAGGTTGATATTTCAGAGAAAATAGGGAGCTTGGAAGTTTTTTTAATTAATTGAAGAATGTGTTTTTTTTTTGCTAAAAAGTCTTATTTACGTAAGTTTCAAAACGATGTCGTTTTGGCCCTCGTTAACCCGCGTGTGACCTGTAACTCGGGAAGGATCTAAATTTTATTCAATGAAATGGACAAATTTCCTTTTAAACCCTCCCACATTTATTCCTTTATACATATGTGTTTTTATTTTCGTTTTTATTCATTCTAGTCACTATTTTATTATTATTAGTATTTATTAACACATATATGTATATATATGCATGATATGCGTCTATCTATATGTATAGTTTTTTTTCTTTCCTTTTTTAATTTTATATTTATTATTATACGTATATTTATGTAAACTTTCCTAATATATATATAATAGTTTACACACACACACACACATATATATATATATATATATTCAATATTCTATATAAAGTATTAATATTTCAATTAAACTATTAATTGGTAGATATTAATATCTAAAGTAAACTATTACAAAGTTCTGTAAAGATTTGTTTAAAAACGGTTTCTAAATATATATTTATAGCATGATATTTTCATATACATGTAAAGTATAATGTATATAAGGTATAATTTTATACATAGATGTTTATGTATAGTTTTCTAAAAATAATTTATATATGTAAAGTAGTAGTAATATGTATATGCATACATTTATTGTTATGTACGCATACATGTTAATATTTTCTATATTTATATTTACCATATATTATATATATTTATTTATATATCTATATGTATAGGCTTTTGTATATTTATTTATGCTCTTTGTTCTTACCTTTATTTATTTATTTGTGTTATCATATTTGTCATGATTTGTTTATATTGATGCATTCGAATATATAAATTGTTAATGTGGTGTCCTTTTATTCGAGGATAAGCTTGGCTAGTACCAGGCGCAGCGGTGGTGATTTTTGTTTATTCTCGAATAACTGGGTCTTTAAAATCAACTCGCATTTATAAACAGATCTTAAATTAAATTTGAACTCGCAATTTCCAATATTAAGGCAACTCGTAATCTACTAGGTACTGATTTCGGGCGTTGTGGGGGTGCGAAACCTTCCCCACACGTAACCGACTCCAAAACTCGTTTTTCTTTGGTCACCTTTTGGTGTCTGGTTAACCCTTTTAAAAATGATCGGCGGCGACTCTAATTTTATTCGAAAAGTACAGTTTTTAATAAATTCCTCCTAAATTCAAAATTTTTAAGAAATGTAAAAATGTTTACCTGATCAGGGTGACCGATGGCGACTTCATCATTTTTCAAAAAATAAAACTAGTTCTTCGAAGTGACACCAAGAGGAAATTTTCAAATTTAGTTGCTACAAAGTCATCATAACAGAACAACAAATAGTCCAAGTCTAAAACTGACATTTAATATTTCAACAACCTTAATAACTTGCCAATTAAGTAAATGTGGTGTTGTAGCCCCGAAAACTTCATGTCTGCCAATTTTTCATGTAACCCCCTTAACCCGGCCTAGACGATAGACCCGAATTAAGAAGTTTACACGGGGAAAACCAAAGTCAACCCGAAAGTCAACCTTGATTAACGACCCTTTTTTTTTCTTTTTAATCTATCTAAATGCACATTAACCCTAGATATATTCATAACAACAGCATGCTCAAAGATTACAGCAATCAGAACACATTTAGGGACTCGATTGCACAAAATACAAATTTAGGGACCAATTTGTAAATTCTGAAAATTATAAGGACTTAACCCACTTTTAAGTTACCAATATGAAATTAGTCATATTTCATGCTTCTCTGCCAAATTTCAACTCAAACGAACATCCCAAACTCATTCAATTGCATAAACAAGATTCAGGACCAAAACGCAAATATTTCAAAACATATAACCAACAATTTCAGTGCCCAAAGGTCGGGTGTTCCGAAACAGGGAAGATCCGTTCCGAAACGCGGGACCGTTCCGAAACCAGTTCTGAAACAGGGTCTGGCAGTAGCCAAACTGTTCCGGAACGGCTCTGCCCGTTTCGAAACGCCTAGGCCATTTCAGGCCCTCTGTTCCGAAACGGCAGCACCTGTTACGAAACAGGCTGCCCAGATTGCAGAAATTTCACTGGTTTAATGCACAATTGACCCATCGAACATGCTCCAAAGGCAACCAAATCATACCAGCAAGTCATTCAACATTCAAGGAACATAATGGCATCAACAATTCATAAACATGGCATCAAACAAAGAAAGCCCCAATTCTATAGGCATGCATCCTATATTGGAAACCATTCAAACACCAAGTCACCAAACAATCCTCATAAAGACCATTTACATGTTCCGACATCAACAACAACATAAAATCAACTTAGGGAGTCCAACATACACAATCTCATTAAACATCAACAAGAGATTCTCCCCCCATTGCCTTTATTATCTATAGCTATTAACCGAGACATACATCTCAAGTGGAGCTCTCCTTGAATCCCTTGCTTCTCGCTGTCCCAACCTCAAATATCTGCATTGATGGACAAAAAGGAGCGTAAGCACATAATGCTTAGTGAGGAATGCTCAAAACCAAAACACCATCAATGCAGCGAGTCATAAAACCTCTTTTAAAAGCATCACAATTCGATAAACCAAAGCAATGTTTGAAAACCCCTTTAGACAACATGCTTTAAATCACGCATTGCTCAAACATGCAAAACCAACCCTTAGCTTAGCAAAGCTAAGTAATTCACTTCAAAGCACAACCTTGCAAAACCATCAATTTAACAATTCCATGCATGAACATCACATGCAAAGTTAAATACAAGATCATTGGAAAACACTTCCACTTCACATCATACTTTTCTCATACTTGAAAACCATTTCAAAGCAAGAAACCTTTGAAAACCACTTACTCATTCACTATCTCATGCATTAAACAAATGCAACATATGAACCACAAAATCAATATTTGCATTTCATGCCTTTAAAAACAAGTCTTCACAAGACTACAATGCACTTAAGAGATTTCATGCACACATGCACCATTCTCCTTAGAGAATAAACTCTTGTTCAAGCTAACAAGTAAACATGCATTCATAGAACATTACACCCTTCTCATGCAAACATGCATCATTTCAAGCATCTCATGCTTCGTCATAATCAAGAACATTATATTGGCTTCCAAGTGATAATTCACAAACCATCATAACACATGACACAATCGGATACGCGGATCACAAGCGTTGTCCCCACGCTTCATACACACTACCAATCACAAGGTCCACATATGGACTTTTAAACACCATATGACCTTAACATTCACAAGGTCCTCAAATGGAATTTTAACCACCATTTGACCTTAACATTCACAAGGTCCTCAAATGGAATTTTAACCACCATTTGACCTTAACATTCACAAGGTCCTCAAATGGAATTTTAACCACCATTTGACCTTAACATCACTCATTGGTAGTTGTATAACATCACTAACGAGATCCCGGGACATACAAGATCCACACATGGACTTTACACCACCATTGTGATCTTACCATACACAAGGTCCTCATATGGACTTTTAAACACCATATGACCTTAATGTATACAAGGTCCTCATATGGAATTTTAACCACCATATGACCTTAACACAAGACCCACCCATGGACTTTTAAACACCATGGTGTTCTTGACCATCTCGTTAGTGTACTTGGATGGAGTTACCGGTTCAATCACAACCACTCCACTTCCAAGGCGACTTTATTCACGGTGCACCCAATCCTATAGCCGGCTAACTATATCCGATTCATGTAACCAAGAACCACTTACATCACTTGCCAATATAACCAACTTACCATATTAATCCATTGTTTTACAAGCATAACCAAAATGCCAAAACCAACAATTACCATCATCAATCCACTGTTTTTGAAGCATTACACAAAGCCATTAAATAACATGCAACACTATGCACCAATTCCACAATTTCAATTTACAAAACCAAGGATCTCTTACCTTGAGCATCCTTCACACATGGCTTTCAAAACCAGCACTAAACCATGCTAAAATATGCTTTCAAAACAGAATTTAAAACATGCAAATCACATGCATTGCATCCAACAATCACAAGTGCTTTAAGAACCAAATCATAACACAACCCAAGAGAGAAATTCCATTTACTTACTCTTGAGCTTAGCTAAGTTGTTTAGACTTAAACTAAGCTCCCAAACCCTTCAAACCTTGGTTTTAAAGCTGAAAACCCAACTTCACTCACCGATTTCCGTTTCGCCACTTGCCGAAACACCAATCAAGCTTCCGGATCAACACCACAAGGATCCGAAGATGTCTCCCCTGTTTTAAACACATCAAAACAGTAGATTAATGCACCATCATGCATTAATATCCTCAACCAAGACACCTAAACTCGCTGCTCACATCAACACTCACATTTCGGCTACCAAACACAACCGAAATCACATCCAAACACTTCCAAAACTTAACCCAGCCAAGATCCATCACTTCTAACCATTTTTAAACATCAATTAACATCCAAAATGGATCTCATCATGTCCTTATACCTCCAGCTATAGCAAAACATCAAGATCACTCCAAAAACCACCAAAAACTTAAACAAAACTTAGGAAAATCAACCTATTCGGGATTGCATTGATTAAAGCTCAATTTCTCATCAATTATACATCCATTTTACATCAAAAACACATCACAAAACAATGCCCAATCAGATCATACGAATTTCATCAAATTTAAAGCAAATCTTGCATTTTAAAGCCAAGATAAAGAACACAATTGCAAAACCTTTAACAAATCATAATTCAAGGATTGAGAACTTGGGAATTTCAGTAAAGAACTGAGAATTTAGAGGAGAATGACGTTCATACCTCTAAACTTGAGTTTCTCCCTTTTTGGAACCAAGATTCTTGAAAATCCAATAAGCAAATGCTAAGGTTTTGTTGAAGAGATGATTAGAGATCAAAAGAGGATTGAAATATCATATTTGGATGTCAAAATCAGAGGGAAAATGTGCTGGAGAAATGTGTTTGGGTTGAGAGAAAATTGAGAGAAAAGGAAAATGGAATTTGGGAAAAGTTAGTTGAAAATGCCAAAATATCTTTCCCTCCCTTTTACCTTTATTTTAAAACCATTAATTAATTGATAAATATTCAGAAAAATCTGGAGAAACTCTTTTGGGTAAATAGCTCCTTAAAGATTCAAAGTTTCAATCCTTTTTAAAACAGTCACCAAGTTTCCGAAAATTACATTTTGGTCACTAACCCAAAATGTCACCCTTCCAAACCTCATTTTGTAAAATTGATTTCACCTTTCTCTTATATATAATAAAAGAGGATTTTAAGACATTTTTCCATATTTTTAATGCAACCCGAACTAGGCTTTCCTAAATTCACCCTTTTATATTCGAACCGCAACCCGACCGGTCCGGTCCAAACCCAAAACTTCTAAGCCCAAAATTGGGGTGTTACATTTCAGATGAACATACATATTTTATTTTTGGCATAATGTCAAAAAATGCCCTTAAGGTTTGACTGAATAGTCATTTTGGCTCATATTCTTTTTTTCAATCAATCCAATCCCCTGCGTTTCATTTTGGGTCAAATGGCCCCTCTGCGGATGAAAACTGTCAGCCAACTGATGATAAACATGTTGAAATAATGTGACAAACCTACATGACAGTGCACGTCGCGATAACAGTGTCATATAGGCAAATATGTTGACTTCACATAATGACACATTAGTCCAAAAATATTTTTATAATATTGTACGAAGTATACAATGTTTTTTCTTCTAAGGTGTCATTCTGTCAAGTCATTTCATTTGTTTATCGTCAGTTGACTAACAGTTTTGATCCGCATATGGGCTATTTTGACCAAAAATGAAACGTTGGGGGTAAATTGGTTTAAAAAAGAATAGAGGTTAAAATAATTATTCAATCAAATGTTAGGGACATTTTTTGGCTTTATGCCTTTAATTTTAAAAGTCTTTCATAGATATTTTTCTCTCTAATGAATTGACAATATATTTCAATGTTTAATTCTCTATAATAGATTTTTATTTTAAAAATAAATTCCTAAAATAATTAAAAAGAGGGGACGACTTCCTTTTTTTGGTTTGAGCCAACTAATCCCCTCACCGTGAGTGCTCTCATTAAGAGGTAAATGACTGGCCATGAGAAGAAAGATGTCACGTGCCTCATTAAAAACCTCCCTAAACCTAGCCAGGAAAAGAGTATACATGACACCAAAACAAAACCTTCAATAAATAATAAATCAAACAATGTTCAATACCTAAAGAAACTGACAAAAACAATCCTCATGGATAATCCGAAAACACATCGTCGGAAGCGACATGAAATAGTGACACAAAAGTCCCTCAATTGGCACGTCCTTAGCCATACAATCAGCAAGATGATTACCCTCCCGAAAAACATGGTTTAACTGGACCGACCAAAATCGGTTGAACAATGTCATAATGTACCATACGAGAGAAAGACCAACTTGGCTTTGCTTATAGACCCGTAAGAGATTGAATGGCATCCAAGCTATCCGACTCGATGATAAAGCTACAAACCCCAATCAAAGAGGCAACCAAGAGACCCTCATAGATGCCCTAGAGCTCGACTTCATTCGCAAATCAAATCAACCATTTGCCCTCCTCATCCCTCACAATACCTCCGCAGAATGTCGTGCCTATCGAAATAGCAACTGCCCCACCCGTATTAAGTTTACAATAGCCCATCGACGATTTGCACCACTATACTACGTTTCTCACAGCTAACCCCGAAAAAAGTCTGTTAGCTGCTGCTGCTGTAGACACATCAATGCTTTCCTATTGAAGTCAAATACTTCTCTGTAGGATTGATTCCTTGCGCATAATCTGAGGGTCAAAAATCTGTTCGTTTCGGCGAAGCCACAAACTCCAGACCAAGGCACTGGATAAAAAGATCCCAATGCGAACCGTTGACTGCAAAACTACCTGAATTGGTAAGATTGACATATATCCAATCCTTTATTGGCAGCATAAAAAACTAATGTCGATGGTCAGTACGGATTAAAGAACACCATACCATAAAATTTTCCAGACATTTACGTACGATGTGATCAATAACCTCACGATCCACACTACATAATCCTCACCGAGAATCATTACTAAGATGTCTACGACTACGCTCCACATTCGTTAACAATTTCCCTTGACACGTCAACCATAGAAAATATTTAACACGGGGAATACCTTTGAACCCAACTACCACTTTCCAAACATGTTCAACCGGTCCAAACTACATCCTCAAACGCTATGAATATACAGAACGAAGCTGGAAAATTCTAGTTGCAGTCCCCTTCTATTTAGGTGAATCTGGGATGGACATACCAAAAGGGGCTTTGATCGCTGCAATCCACTGAGGGCCTCAATCAGCAACAGTTGCTCAAGAAAATGCCACTTCCATTGACCCATAGCATCGACCAAATCAGCCACCCACGAATCATGATTAGGTATCATGACCCCAACCTTAACCTGAACCGATAGTGGATCATCTAAGCCTAGCCAGGGATCATCCCAAAACCTAACCTCTCGACCAGAACGTAATTGCTAACCAACATTTTCGTGCACACACGACCATAAGAATCTCATTCCACATTCCTTTCGAGATGACAACATAAGAATCTCATTCCAATTCACTAAATGGATACCTCCCTTTTCATTATTATGACCACATAAGAATCTCTTAATAATTTGCTAAATCTTATCACACACCCCTTTCGAGATATTAGCCCTTTGCATAGTGTAGGAGGGGATTGCCGCTAAAATTGCTTTAGCTAAAACAACACATCCGACAAAAGACAAAGTCTTCATCTTCAAACTAGAGAGTTTATCTTGTACCCTCTGTATAAGATATCGGTACGACGCAATCGAAACCCGTTTAAGTAACAGAGGAACTCCCAAATGCTCCCCCAACTTAGAAACTTAAGTGAAACCAAAAGAATTGCTAATTTGATCATGCAGACAACTTTCTACATTCTTAGAAAAAGTGAATGTCTTAGCTATACTTACTTTGAATCCTAAAGCCAAACAAAAATCCTTTAAAACCCAACAAATAGTACCCATTTGCTCCATCATAGCCTCTACAAATACCATCATATCATTTGCAAAAAAACAAATGAGAAGTCGTATGCCCATTGTAATGACCCGAATTTTAAAATCTATGGGTTGGTGTAGACTTGAACCATGGGTTTCAGGGTTTAGGTCGAGGTTGTGGGCCTTGGGTGCCCAAGGGAGCCTTAGTGGGCTACCTCTTTGTTGTTGGGCTTGAGTCTTGGTCTTGTTGTGGCATGAGAAAGAGAGAGAAGGGAAAAAAGGTAAACTGCCCTATTTTGGAAGAGGGAAAGGCTTCCTTTTAATTTCTCTGCAAAAAGTTGAAGGATGAGATCGCCATCTTTATCCTTTGTTTGTCTCTCATCTCTTTCCTCATTTCCCCCCAAAGAAAACAAGAAAATGTGATATCTTTATCTATTTTAGTGTGAATCTCGAGTTTGTTCTTGAGGAAAAGTTGATCAACATCCAAGGATCCAGAATGAGAGGTAAGAATTGTTAAGAATGGTGGAGAGTTATGGAAAATGTGTTTTAGTGGGGGCTTGAGATGATGAACGAGAATGGGGGATTTGATCTCATTCCTAGTTGTTATATTCTTCGTTTTTCACTCTTATTCCATCTAGCAATGTTGTAATTTGTTTTACAACATTTGGTTATAGTGAAAGAGCTTGGGAAGAAGAAGGATTGAGGAGCTTGGCTTGAAGCTTCTTTCTAATTGTGGGATCAAGGTTAGTACACTACTAACTCCTATGCCTTGATTGGCATCATAAATTTTATTATTCTGTTGCTTAAATGTGATGTTATGGTTGATTTGGGTGTTAGAGATTAGAGACCCCTTTTAATGGCATAATCCAGATTTGTTGTTAATAACTTGTAAAAATAGTAGTAAACCACCCTAAACACTTCCATAAGATGTAGGATCGAGTTATTGGGTTGAAGGTTGAGTTTTGGGGGCTTGGTAAGTGATTTCCCGAGCCTAGGAAGCCATTTGAGGGCTTTGGTATCTATACACGGGGACACAGTACTGATACCAATGTTCTAGATTTTAAGAACGTTGTTTTATCGGATGAACTGAGAGGGGGAATTGATATGATGTTCAGCCTATACCGATACTCTTTTCAATGAGGTATCGATACGGGTCAACTCGTATCGGTGCGCGTAGAATGGATAGAATTCCAATAAGCTCAATTTGTATCGGTACACTTGTGAGTACCGGTACCCCTTGGGTACCGTACCAGTACCCACTGGGCAGTCTGCCTGAAAAATATGATATGAGTTTGAGAGGCTTGTAATTCGAGGACTATGTCCCAACGTGATTCTAATATGATAAAATAAATAGTAAAACTACGAAACCGAGATTTAATCCTCATATACGAGTGTAATAAATTGGTAAAACCTTGGGTGACTTGGTTGTAATATTATCAATAGGATCCTTGGTGGATCGAGTATTATTGTGTGCCAAGTAAGGGCACCTGTGTGGTAGAGTAACCTTGGTTGTTGGGACCCGAATACAAATAGAGCGTGTTGCAACACCATAAGATGAGATTTTGGATGTATGTTCCCGAGGCTGTGTAACATTGGGCCTCATCTTAAGATACTCGATGAGAGATTCCTAGTACGAGTGTTCGTTCCCGGGGCTGTGTGACACCGGGCCTCACTCTAGGTTTATTTGGTATGATATATACGTGCTTTGTGAGATTAATGCATCCTTATTGTTTGCTACGTGTTTAGGCGGCTAGAGGTAGCACCATATGTTGTTATTTTGCCATGATATCATCTTTAGCTACATGCTCATATTTATGATTTGCATGAAGCGTGGTTGAGTGGAAGTGTATCCAATGACTTCGTTAGCTCAACATTCAAAATTGTTGTTTATGTTCGCAAGTTAGTAGGTTGGCGTGCATTGTTGGAGCATAATCGGAGTAGGACTTCAGTATCAACTTGTTCCGAGTACAGTACATAGATTATATTGGGCTATGTATTCATAAGACCTTATGTTTGTATTGTAACTCTATTTTAGATTTTAAATCGTGAGTCAAATGCTTTTAATCATGTATTTTAAATGGAGCTATCGTGTAACGTTTTAACTGTTTATTTATGTCAAAAATATTTGAACGTAATGGTTTTATGGAAATGAATGTGGTTTGGGCTAAACTAGGTTGGAAATTTTATGGTAACAGTTTGGACTTGAGGCCCAAGTGTGACATTCGGGTTGAGGGTGTTACACCTATTGCATGGTATCAGATCCTATGTTTAGCCAGTTTTAAGAAAGCCCTCGAGTTTGTCTAGAGTGGCAATAGGTGTCTAGCAAATACGTTGCAAATAATTCAAAGTTGTACTCGTTTAAGCTAAATATTTGATGGTGTAACCTTATTTATTTGCTTGTGTAGAAAGTAATCATGCTAAGGAGGGTACGAGATCATGAGGAAAGTTGGGGCTCACGCGAGGGGAGCTATGACGAGGATTATGTTCTCGACACGGAGAAGATGGAGGAAGAAGATAGGGGCCGATGGGCTAATCATTTCTCTCATCTATATCAGGCCATTCATCGGATTGTAAGGGTCATACCTAGGCCTTCGGCTACCCCTTGTGAGGCATCAGCGGATAGGGTGCGTCACTATGGTGCAACGGATTTCCTTGGAACAGGATAAGAAAATTTGGTTAAGGCAGATCAGTGATTGAGGGATGCTCGTTGGATTCTACGACAGATGCGGTTGGAACCCGAGGACAAGTTGACACACGTCCTTTCTCCGTTGAAAGAGAATGCTCGGGAATAATGGGAAACAGTGGAGTTGTGGTGGTACCGTAATCGTCCTTCGTGGGATGATTTCTTGGATGAGTTTGAGAAGAAATATGTGGGTGAAGCTCACATTGATAGTTTGAAGGATTGGTTCACTCAGCCGGTCCAAGGGAACCGATCAATTTTTTAGTACAAGCAAGAGTTCCTACAGTTAAGCATGTATGCCCCAGAGTTGATTGAACAAGTTCAAGACTTGACCTATAGCCGGACTGGTGGATAAGGAGGCTTGAGTGGAGGGAATTATATCCACTCCAACCAGTCACAGTCTCACTCTTGGAGGAGTAGAGTTTAATGGAATCAAAACAAAGGAGCTTCGATTCAATCTACTAGATCAGACCGTATGTCAGAGTCTGCTGACCGTAGGAGGCCTTTATCATCTTCATCTATGATAAGTTCGGAGGGCTCTCAAAGGAGTGCAGCGCACCAGTTTGTGATTAGTGTGGGCGTAAACATCGAGGTGAGTGTTGGGGGACATTCAAAGTTTGCTATGATTATGGGTCACTAGATCATTATGTGAGGGATTATCCGGCAGCTGTTAACACCATTCCAGTTCAGACTTAGAGGACCTCTTATCCAGCTTAGAGGGGTTAGGGCTTTGCGAGAGGAGGAACGAGCCACATGTCTGGACATCAGAGTGGGGGGACATTCCAATCTAACGTGAGGGCACCAACGAGGCAATATGTAGTCAAGGCTCAGGAGGACTATGAGGCTACCGATGTCATCTCAGGTACATTTACCTTCTTTTTAGTCCCTATTATTGCCCTTGTGGATTTAGGGTCTACCCATCCCTACATCTGTAGTGGAATATCTCAGCAGTAGGGTATTCCTGCCGAGGATCTTGAGATAGGAGTCCGTGTGACTAGTCTTTCTGGGTATGATGTTTTAGTAGATAAGATGTATCGAAGGTTCTTGGTCGAGGTCCAAGGTTCAATATTTCCAGTTGATCTAATGGTGTTGCCATTTCAAGAGTTTGATGCAATCTTAGGGATAGATTGGTTGTTTGAGTATGATGCGTGTTTGGGTTGTAGAGTGAAGAGCCTTAAGCTTCATGGTTTGGATGAGGCCAAGTTTGTGGTGAAAAGTGAGAGAAATCCTTACCTTTTTAATGTAGTGTCGGCCTTTCTTACACAAAGGATGATCCAACTAGGGTGTGAGGCCTTCTTGGCTCATGTGGTTGATACAAGTGTTGAGAGTCTGATGCTTGAGAGCCTTCAGACTATTAGAGAGTTTGCCGATGTGTTTCCAGAAGAGTTACACGGACTACATCCAGATTGTGAGCTAGATTTTCAGATACATGTGATGGCAGACACGTCACAAGTGTTCATTTCCCCATATCGCATGGCATCAACAGAGTTGAGAGAGTTAAAGAATCAGATTTAAGAGTTGATGGAGAGTTGATTCATTCGACCAAGCATCTCATCTTGGGGTGCACTGGTCTTGTTTGTCAAGAAGAAAGATGGTTCAATGAGGATATATATTGACTATCGTCAGCTCAACAAGGTAATAGTGAAGAACTGTTATCCCCTACCAAGGATAGATGACATGTTTGACCAGTTGAGAGGTGGCCGTGTGTTCTCAAAGATTGATCTAAGTTCGGGTTACTACCAGTTAAAGGTGGTAGAAGAAGATGTTTAGAAAATTGCTTTCAGGATGCAGTACGAACATTATGAGTTCTTGGTAATGCCTTTTGGGCTTACCAATGCACCTGCGACTTTTATGGACCTGATGAATCAAATTTTCCAGCCCTACCTAGATCAATTTTTGGTGGTCTTCATTGATGATATCTTGGTCTATTTGAGCTCGAAGGAGGAGCACGACTATCACCTTTGTGTTGTCCTTAAAACCTTGAGGGAAAGACGACTTTTTGCCAATTCAGTAAGTGTGAATTTTGGCTCAACAAGGTGGCATTTTTGGCCACATTGTTGCAGAAGATGGGATCCGAGTCGATCCACAAAAGGTTCAAGCAATGGTAGAGTGGAAATTGCCTAGGAATACCGCAGAGGTCTGTAGTTTCCTTGGGCTTGCCAGATATTACCTTCGTTTTGTCAAGGACTTCTCTATCATAGTATCACCCATGGCCAAGTTCTTACAAAAAGGAGTTCCGTTCGAGTGGAATGAGAGAACACAACAAAGCTTTGAGCAATTGAGGGCTTATTTGATAAGGCTTCGATTTTGAGGCAACTCGAGCCGGTAAATTATTATGTTGTGTTTAGTGATGCTTCGTTAAATGGGCTTGGTTATGTTCTTATGCAAGAGGGTAAGGTGGTTGCTTACGCCTCGAGACAACTTAAGCCTCATGAACGGAATTACCCTATACATGATTTGGAGCTTGCCATAGTTATTTTGGCATTAAAGATTTGGAGGCACTATCTCTATGGAGAAAAGTGCTATATCTACACGATCATAAGAGTTTGAAGTATTTCCATACCTAGAAGGAGTTGAATTTGAGGTAAAGGCGATGGATTGAGCTGCTAAAGGATTATGATTGCATCATTGAGTATTATCCTGATAGAGCTAATGTGGTGGTTGATGCTTTGAGTTGGAAGTCTATCTCAGACTTGAGGGTGATGTTTGCTTGTTTAGGGGTGATCGAGGATGGTGGGTTGTTAGCCGAGCTTCGTATAGAGCCTACCTTAGTGCAAGAGATCAAGAGAACGCAAATGTTGGACGAAGAGTTGGTGGCAAAGATAAAGATGGTTCAGAGAGGCGAGACATTCAATTTTAAAGTGCGATATGGTGGGATCTTATACTTAAAAGGTCGGTTATGTGTTTCAGCCTTGGAGGATTTGTAGGACCGTATCCTTTAAGAGGCACACCGTATTACATTTGTTGTGCATCCTGGTAGAAATAAGATGTATCAAGACCTTCGCCCTTTTTATTAGTGGCCTCGTATGTAAAGATATGTATCCGAGTTTGTGACCCGATGCTTAGCTTTTCAGCAAGTTAAGCCCGAACATCAAGTTTTTTCAGGCTTGCTTTAGCCCATCCAGGTTCAATAATAGAAGTGCGATTGAGTGACCATGGATTTTGTAATGGGTTTGCCGTTGACCCAAAGGAAACATGATGTTATATGGATGATAGTAGACCGTTTGACCAAGACAACTCGTTTCTTACTTGTGCGTATAGATTTCACCCTTGAAAGGTTGGAAAGGTTGTACATCCAAGAGATTGTGAGGTTGCATGGAGTGCCATCATCAATCTTAATAGGGATCCCCAGTTCACAACAAGGATGTGCAAGAAAATTCATGAAGCTTTGGACACAAGGTTGCATTTCAGTACTGCTTTTCATCCTCAGGCTGATGGTCGGTTTGAGCAAGTCATCTAGATTTTGGAGGACATGCTTCAGTGTTGTATCATTGATTTTGAGGGGAGTAGGTAAGACTAGCTACCGCTTGTTGAGTTTTCCTATAATGATAGTTTCCAATCGAGCATCAAGATGGCTCCTTTTGAGGCCTTGTATGGACGTAAGTGTAGAACACCATTTTGTTGGACCGAGCTCAATGAGAGGAGGATTGTGGGGTCAGATTCAATTAGACAAACCGAAGAGAAGGTTTAGATTATCAAGAAAAGATTGCAAGCGGTCTTTGATCGTCAAAAAGCTTATGCAGATCGGAAGCATAAGCACATCGAGTATGAGGTTGGTGACAAAGTGTTCCTCAAGGTATCACTGTGGAAAAAGAGTAATCCACTTTGGGTGGAAGGGTAAGTTGATCTCGAGGTTTATTGGACCGTATGAAATCCTAGAGAAAGTTGGACCCGTGACTTACCGGTTAGCCTTGCCTCTAGAGATGGCGCACATTCATAATGTGTTCCATGTGTCTATGTTGAGACACTACCGTTCTGACACTTCGCATGTCATCCCGCTTAAAGAGATTGAGATCAATACCGACTTGACCTACGTAGAAGAACTGATAAGAGTCTTGGCTAAAGTAGTCAAGGAGTTGCGCAACAAGTGTATACTTTTAGTAAATATGTTGTGGAGGAACTACGGAGTTGAAGAGGCTACGCGGGATACCGAATATGATATGAGATTGCTTTATCTGCATCTATTTTCATCATGTAAATTTTGAGGACAAGTTTTCTTTAAGAAGGAGAGAGCTGTAACGACCCAAATTTCAGATCCTTGGGTCGGTCTAGACCCGAATCATGGGTTTCACGTTTTGGGTTGAGGATGTGGGGCTTAGGTGCCAAGGGAGCCTTAGTAGGCTACATCTTTGTTGTTGGGATTGAGTCTTGGTCTTGTTGTGGCATTAGAAAGGGAGAGAGAAGGGTAAAAAGGTAAACTATCATATTTTGGAAGAAGGAAAGGCTTCCTTTTAATTTCTCTACAGAAAGGCGAAGGATGAGATCACCATTTTCATCCTTTGTTTATCTCTCATCTCTTTTCTCAATTTCCCCCAAAGAAAATAAGCAAAGATGAAATCTTTATCTTTTTTACTGTGAATCTCGAGTTTGTTCTTGAGGAAAAGTTGATCAACATCCAAGGATCTACAAGAAGAGGTAAGAATGGTGAAAAGTTATGGAAATGGGTTTTAGTGGGGGCTTGAGATGATGAATGGGAATGGGAGATTTGATCTCATTCCTAGTTGTTATATTCTTCCTTTTTCACTCTTATTCCATCTAGCAATGTTGTAATTCATTTTACAACATTTAGTTGTAGTGAAAGAAGTGGGAGGATCTTCTGAAGATCTTAGGAAGAATAAGGCTTGAGGAGCTTGGCTTGGAGCTTCTATCCAGTTGTGGGATCAAGGTTAGTACACTACTAACTTCTTTGCCTTCATGGGCATCATAAATTTGATTGCTTTGGTTCTTAAATGTGATGTTAAGGTTGATTTGGGTGTTAGAGGTTAGAGACCCTCTTTAATGGTATAATTTGGATTTGGTGTTAATAACTTGTAAAATTGGTAGTAAACCACCTTAAACACTTTCATAAGATGTATGATTGAGTTATGAGGTTAAAGGTTGAGTTTTTGGGGGATTGAGAAGTGATTTCTCGAGCTTAAGAAACCATTTCTGGGCTTTGGTATCAATACGCGAGGAGGCAGTACCGATACCTAGTGTTTTGAGGTTTAAGAACATTGTTTCATCGGATGAACTGAGAGTGGGTATCGGTATGGTGTTCAATTTGTACTTGTATGCCTTGCAATGAGGTATCAGTATGGGTCGACTTTTACCAGTACATGTAGGCTAGATGGAATTCTAGTAAGCTCAATTCTTATCGTTACGCCTATATGGTAAAACCTTGGGTGAGGCCTTGGGTGACTTGGTTGTAATAGTATTAATAGGGATCCTTGGTGGATCGAGTATTGTTGTGCGCCAAGTAAGGGCACCTATGTGGTAGAGTCACCTTGGTTGTTGGGATCCGGATACATATAAAGCGTGTTGCAGCACCATGTGATGAGATTCCAGATGTATGTTCCCGAGGTTGTGTGATGTTGGGCCTCATTTAAAGGTACTCGATGAGAGATTTTGAGTACGAGTATACTTTCCTGAGGTTGTGTGACACCGGACCTCACTCGGAGTGTACGTTCCCGAGGCTATGTGACACCGGGTCTCACTCCAGGTTTGTTTGGTATGATGCATATGTGCTTTGTGAGATTAATACATCCTTATTATTTGCTATGTGTTTAGGCGACTAGAAGTAGCGCCATATGTTGTTATTTTGCCATGATATCATCTTTAGCTACATGCTCATATTTATAATTTGCATGAAGCATGGTTGAGTGGAAGTTTATCCAATGGGCTTCGTTAGTTTAGCGTTCGAAATTGTTATTTCCGTTCACATGTTAGTATATTGACGTGCATTGTTGGAGCACAATCGGAGTAGGAATTCAATATCGACTTGGTTCGAGTACAATACTCATATTATATTGGGCTATGTATTCGTAGGACCTTATGTTTGTATTGTAACTCTATTTTGGATTTTAAATCGCGAGTCGAATGCTTTTAATCATGCATTTTAAATGGAGCTCACATGTAACATTTTAACTATTTATCTATGTTAAAATATTTGAACTTAATGGTTTTATGGAAATGATTATGGTTTGAGCAAAACTAGGTTGAAAATTTTATGGTAACGATTTGGGCTTGAGGCCCAAATGTGATATTCGGGTTGAGGGTGTTGCACCCATTGCGCGTAAATGTGAACGGAAACCAATCCTCATACTGCACAGACACTGATATCGCCTGACTAAGCCTTTTCATGCATAACACAAATAAGGAAGGCGAAAGCAATTCTCTATGTTGAATCCCTCTGGTCGGAAGAAAATTATCCGTCTTAGAACCATTCCAAACAATTTGTGACGAGGCAGACCAAACAAAAGTCATAATAAGGTCATGAATGGAATCTGGAAATCCAACATCACGTAAAGTGTCATTAATGAAAGACCATTCTAATCTATCACATGCCTTCTCCAAATCAACCTTTATGGCCATCCACCCACGATTGCCCGTCTTACAACGCATATAATGGATGATCTCTTGGACAATTATAATGTTATCACGGATAGCTGCAGAAGTGTATTTATGGTGGAAAGAGAGGGTCCCAACGGCTATAATCAATACCCTAACCACCCAAACGGCTAGAATTGATAGAAAAGGTATAAATTGAAGCTCATTGAAGACCAGCAACAACTATTGCATCAAAGATAAACATCCAAGGAAAAATCCAACCTCAAGTGTGCCTATTTTCCAATTTCTTGTAAACCCCAAATTGAGTTGCATTCAATTCCTATTCTATCTTCAAATTTGGGTTGAGTGTTGTACTTCAAGGGACAATATTGTATTTGAGAGATATATTTCTTGTCCAATTTCTTTTTTATTTATTTGTGAGGGTTTGGTCAAATTTTGGGTAGAAAATTTGACCAGTTGTGTAAAAAGGTTACCTCCTAAGCCTTGAAAAGGGGAAGAACAAATTAGTGAATTGTTGCAAATCCTTAGTGGTAGCTAAGGTAGTGGATGTAGAGTTCATTTGGAACTTGAACCACTCTAAAATTCTTTGTTCTTCATTATTAGTTATCCATTCACTCCAACAAAGTTTTAAAATCCCAATTCACCCCCTCTTGGTCTTGATCAATCCATCGATCCACTCAACAATTGGTATCAGAGCCTACCTCTTTGAAGGATTAACAACCACAAGAGGAGTTCCTAGGAAGAGTGTGATCATCCAAAAATCAAGCCATGGCATATACCTCCGGATCTAGCATGTACGAGTCTCAATCCACTACAAAACTACCATTCTTTAATGGTGACAACTATCCATTTTGGAAGAACCGGGTGCACCTCTTCATCAAGTCCAATGATTACTTGGTTTGGGATGTCATTGAAGATGGTCCCTACATTCCATTGAAGAGAGATGATGAAGGAAAGTTGGTTCTAAAGAAGAAGATCGAGATGAGTGAAGATGAGAGGAAGAAGATCCAAATAAATGACAAAGCTCTTCACATGCTCTTTTGTTCTTTCGGTCCCGACATCTACTCCAAAGTCACCTCCATTGAAAGTGCCAAGGAAGTGTGGGATACTCTAGAGACCACCTATGAAGGAACCAATGATGTGAAGGAGACCAAGATTGGAATTCTCAATCTTAGTTATGAGAATTTCAAGATGGAGCCCGACGAAACGGTGTCCAAGATGTTCGATCGCTTCTCAACCATCGTCAACGGGCTTAAGGGCTTTGGAGAGACTATCCCGAAAGACAAACTTGTACGGAAAGCTACTCTACTCACTTCCCGAATCTTGGGATGGGAAGAGAACCGCCATCATCGAGGCCAAAAACTTGAAGACTCTAAAACTTGATGAGCTAGTGGGTTCTCTCCTTACACATGAAATAATGAAGCAAGGAAGGGAATATGAAAAGAAGAAGGAAGAGAAAAGAGTGGAGAAGCTAGAGGTAGAAAAGAAGAAGAAAATGGGAGTGGCTCTCAAAGCTTCATTACTTGAGGAGAGCTCTTCTAGTGAGGAGGATGACCTTGAAGAATTGGCTATGATAGCCAAAAGGTTCTCTCGATTCATGAGGTCCAACCGTGGAAGGAAGATTCAAAGAAAGATGGACTTTAAGGGTAAAAGTAAAGAAGAAGAAAGGGATCAAATCATTTGCTACGAGTGCAAAAAGCTCGGTCACATTCGTTCGGAGGGCCCTCAACTCAAGAAGAAAGGCTTTGAGAAGAAGAAGAAGCTCAAAGTCAAGCTTGCTACTTGGAGTGATGAGGAGTCATCCGAGGATGAGGAACAAGAAGTGGCCAACCTTTGCCTCATGGCACTTGAGTAAGATTCCTCCATGGTAACCTCTAACTCATCATCTTTTGACTTTACATTTGATGAATTAAATGATGCATATGATGAGTTGCAAGAGGTTTATGATGAGTTAGTTGAGAAATACAAAGAGTCGGTCATTAGGAATAAGAAAATTATTTCGAAATTAAATGATAAAAATGACTCACTCTCTCAAGCTAACTTAAAATTTGAGAAAAAGATTTTAGGTTTGAAAGATGAACTTAAATTCTTCCAAGATAAAATGTTGACCTAAATAATCTTCTTTCTCAATATAATAGTGAACACCAAAAGGTGTTATATGAGCTTAACAAGCTCAAAGAGTCTTTAAAAATGTTGGTAATGTGAAGAATGAAAAAGGTGAATCATCTAAAACAATCCAACCTAGGAAAAAGACTAATAACTACAAACAAAGTAGCTTCCCTATACATAATAGAACTAAAAAGATTAGGAGTGTATGGGTTCTTAAGGAACTTGTCAAATCTAATAATTTTGTTGCTATGTCACCTTGGATTCCTAAGGGAACCAAGCTTTTGGGAGCTAACACACATGGACCCAAAATGATTTGGGTACCAAAAACAAAAGTTTAATATCTTTGTTTGTAGGGGGCATTGCTACAAGGCCAAAGCACAAAGTCAATATTCTTGGTACCTTGATAGTGGATGCTCGAGGCATATGACCGGAGACAAGAGTAGATTCATGGACTTAAAGCCAAAAAGGGGAGGAGTGGTGACATTTGGTGACAACTCCAAAGGCCACATTAAAGATATTGGCTCCATAGGTAATCATTCTACCATTCTTATTGAAAATGTCTTGTATGTCGATGGTCTTAAACATAATTTGTTGAGCATAAGCCAATTATGTGATAAAGGATTTAATGTTTTATTTGATAAAAATGGGTGCAAAATTGTTGACATTAAATCTAATAATATTATGCTCATAGGTCATCGCATAGGTAACATTTACATGGTGCATTTAGATGACATACATACATCCCATGCATGTTTAGTAGCTCAAAATGAAAATGATGCATGGCTATGTCATAGGAAACTAGGGCATGCTAGCATTAGTGTTTTAGAAAAATTAGTTTCCCTAGATCTAGTTAGAGGTTTACTCAAAATTAAGTTCTCAAATGATAAAATTTGTGATGCATGCTCTAAGGGTAAACAACATAAGTCATCCTTTAAATCCATTAATGATGTTTCTACAAGTAGGTGTTTACAACTTATTCATATGGATTTATTTGGGCCTATTAGGACTATGAGCTTGGGTGGTAAATCTTATGCATTTGTACTAGTTGATGGTTTTTCTAGATTTACTTGGGTTCTATTTTTAAATACTAAAGATGAGGCTTTAGAAAAATTCATCACATTTTCAAAATTAACCCAAAATGATCTTGAACTTAGAATTTCTCATATTAGAAATGATCATGGAACCGAATTTCAAAATCTAGGGTTTGAAGAGTTTTTAAATGAAAAAGGTATTAGCCACAATTTTTCGGCTCCTCGAACTCCTCAACAAAATGGGGTAGTTGAGAGGAAAAATAGAACTTTACAAGAAATGGCTAAAACTATGCTTTGTGAAAACAATTTACCTAAATATTTTTGGGCGGAAGCCACAAACACAGCTCGCTATATTGTAAACCGAGTAATGATTAGGCCAATTTTAAAGAAAACACCATATGAGATTTTAAAATCTAAAAGCCTAACATTAGTTATTTTCATCCATTTGGTTGCAAATGTTTTTTTTAAATAATGGAAAAGATAACTGAGGTAAATTTGATGCAAAAAGTGATGAAGCTATTTTCATAGGATATTCCTTAAACTCTAAAGCCTATCGTGTATTTAACAAGAGAACTTTAGTAGTAGAAGAATCTATACATGTTGTATTCGATGATAACCTCCTTCCAAGGAAGGATTCTTGTGATGATGATGATGTAGGAATCATAAATTCCTTTGATGGAGGACAAACTTCAAAGGAGGATGAGATTCCAACAAAAGAAGAGGATACACAAGATCCACATCTAGAAGCCTTGAAGGACTTGGCTCTTGAGGAAAAGGAAGTGAGCTACCCAAGGGAGTTCAACTATGTCAAAGATGGTGAAATCTTGGGTGATCCATCCAAGAGGGTAACCACTAGATCTTCTCTTAAACTTATTAACCATGTTGCATTTATCTCATGCATAGAGCCTAAAAATATCAAAGAAGCATTAAAAGATGATTTTTGGATTTTGGCTATGCAAGAAGAGTTAAATCAATTTGAGAGAAGTAATGTTTGGATATTAGTTGATAGGCCTAGTAATCAATCTACTATAGGAACTAAATGATTCTTTAAGAACAAACTAGATGAGAGTGGTAACATTGTGAGAAATAAAGCTAGACTAGTAGCACAAGGTTACATTCAAGAAGAGGGAATAGATTTTGATGAAACCTATGCACCTGTAGCTAGAATGGAAGCCATTAGGATGTTGCTTGCATATGCATGTTATAATGATTTCAAGCTTTTTCAAATGGATGTTAAAAGTGCATTTTTAAATGGTTTTATAAATGAGGAAGTGTATGTGTAACAACCACCGGGTTTTGAAGACTCAAAATTTCCAAATCATGTTTTCAAACTTACTAAAGCTCTTTACGGTTTAAAACAAGCTCCTAGAGCTTGGTATGAGAGACTTTCAAACTTTTTGTTTGAAAAAGGTTTTGAAAAAGGTAAGGTGAACACTACACTTTTCATAAGAAGGTATAAAAATGACATCTTAGTAGTAAAAATTTATGTTGATGACATTATTTTTGGATCTACTAATGAATGTCATTGCAAAGAGTTTGCTAAGTTAATGCAAGGTGAATTCGAGATGAGCATGATGAGGGAGCTCTCATTCTTTTTGGGACTCCAAATCAAGCAAAGGAAGGATGGAACCTTCATCAATCAAGCAAAGTACATCAAGGATATGCTCAAGAAGTTTGGCTTGGAGAATGAAAAGCCTCAAGCCACACCTATGAGCTCATCTACAAAGCTTGGATGAAGGAGGTAAGTGTGTTGACTCTAAGCTTTACCGTTCTATGATTGGATCATTGCTTTACCTTACTGCAAGTAGACTAGATATCTTGTTTAGTGTTTGCTTGTGTGCTAGGTTTCAAGCTAGTCCTAGAGAGTCTCACCTTATAGCCATTAAGAGAATCTTTAGGTACCTTAGAGATACCCCTTGTTTAGGTCTTTGGTACCCTAGAGACTCCACCTTCAACCTCCATGCTTATTCGGATGCGGATTATGGGGGATGTAAAATCGATAGAAAGAGTACTTAGGGAACATGTCAATTCTTAGGTAGTATGCTCATATCTTGGTTCTCTAAGAAACAAAATAGTGTAGCCTTATCTACCACCGAAGTCGAGTACATATCCTTAGGGAGTTGTTGTGCTCAAGTCCTTTGGATGAAGCAACAACTCTTAGATTATGGTATTAAAGTTGAAACCATACCCCTTAAGTGTGATAACACTAGTGCCATATGTTTAACAAAAAATCCCATCCAACACTCTAGAACCAAACATATAGAAATAAGGCATCATTTCATTAGAGATCATGTCCTTAAGGAAGATGTTGTTATAGAGTATGTTAACACCTTAAACCAACTAGCGGACATCTTTACAAAGCCTTTAGATAAAGAGCATTTGTGGTCCCTTAGGAGAGAGTTAGGTTTAACTAGCCTATCTTGACCTTTTAGGACCCTTTTTGTGCTTAAATTGCTTGATCTTGTGAAATTGCATGTTAATGTGTTGTAACTCTTGAAAATATCCATGCTTATAGCTAGGGGAGTATGATTCTGTTAAAATATGCATTGAACTGCTCATTCATCATTTGCATTCATTTAGGAGATGTTAGAATCGAGCTTTTGGTTGCTCTTCAAGCCTAAAATGTATTTCTGGGCATAGGGTATTGATACGGCATTAAGCGTATCGATACGAGTACTGTATTAGCTTCCCAGACTTCATTTTTCCTAAAACGGGTATCGATGCGGATAAACTTGTTTCGATACGAGCAATAATCGTTTCGATACGGATTGCATCTATTTCGATACGATCCTTCAACGGGCATTTTTATTGGAATTACGTTTTTACCCCCGTATCGATGCACCCTCAAGCGTATCGATACGCGATTGCGCAGACAGCTATCAATTGGCATTTAAGAGTTCAACTTTTACCAAAATTAAAATTTCTCAAAACCCTAGAAACCCTAGCCGTTTTCACTCTATAAATAGCCTCTCCTACCCTCATATTTTCACACCACAACTCAAAATCTCTAGAGGGTTTTCCAAAATCAAGCGAGGCTCTTAAGATTTTTCATCAATTGGGTGCTAAGTTCTCCACACATTCCTCTCTAATCAATATCAAGGTAAAACTCTTTCTTTTTTCTTTTATTTTTTCTTTTAATTTTCGTTTCAAATTTTCTCTTGGTTTATTTTTTTTTTGTCTTCTCAAACCAAAATTTCTTTTCAAATTTTTTTCTTTATAAAATTTTTTTAAACCTTGATTATTGGTTTCCAATGAGTTGAATGAAGAAATCTTAATGCATACATTGTCTTATCTAGTTCATGGCACCTCCTAAAAAGAGAACACGCACTAGTGAAGCCGGTGAAAGATCCAATACCGGAGGTGGTGCTCGTCTGAATCTCACTCATATCTATCAACTATGATTTCAATCCCCCGGAGCTCTCACCTATTTTCGTCAATTTCAAAACTATAAGATCCATCCAGAGAGGGTAATCTCTATTCCTTTTCTTAACTCGGAGCGTTTACCTTTGCTCCAAGAATGGAAGTTTATTGATTTTCTCACTATTCCCGAGTTTTACTTTCACATTTTGGTTTTAATCTTTTATGCTAATGCCAAATGTTGTGCCAATCGAGATGGTGTTGTTACGACCGTTAATTCTCATCTTATGGGTAAAAAGATCACTCTAGATGTTCAATCTATGTGTGATGTGTTCAAGTTGGAGGATGAAGGCTATGATGATGAGAATGCCCTTGGCCATGTTCTAAGTGGTTCCGTCACCACCCTAAATGCTCAGGATCGGATCCTCCATTTGATGGTCTCTTGGTGGTTTAGGCCCTCGGGAGGGAAGTATTCCACTATCCGCCAAGTGGATGATTTTTGGATTCGATGCTTCCGTGAGAGAAAACGTCTGAACCTTGCTCATATCATGTTTGCGAAGATTGTCTTATCTCACTCATATCTCATTCAAAAGTCGACCATCGACTAGAGAGGTGATATCTCAGAAAAAATGGTCGAACCCATAAGAGGTTGGGGCATCATTGTATACAAGATAACAAGAATCATCTGATCAATCTGCTAGACAGATCTTGAACAAAACCAAGACCAAGCCACCGATATGACCGGTTAAAGTCATGAGGCATCCTTTTGAAACTCGAAATCATGGCCAAAAGCATTGCATGACATTCATGAAAACATCATGCATTTAGATTGAGTGCATACGTTGCTCATCAATTTAGGTGCATCCATGCTAAGTGCTTCTACATCACTCAAACATGAAAACATGTCCAAGACAAAAAGCTTCAATCATAGAGGATAACAACACCCAACACCAAATGGCGAACACTCAATAATGAAGGACAATGTGCCAAAAAAGGAGTTGAAACCTCAAGATAGAGGATGACGACGATAAAGTTTAAAACTTTGAATGAACAATTACTAACTAATGTTTACTATAATTTTCAGATCTTACCTCTCCATTAGTGGTGTTGCAGATCAACATTTCAATCTTTTTTAGATTTTTCCTCTCCGTTAATGGTGTAGCAGATCAGCAATTCATTTTTAGATCTTGCCTCATTGTTAGTGGTGTAGTGGATCAACCATCTTAAATATCTGGTCATGCCTATTCGTCGGTGTTGTAGCTTGATCAAAACTAACTCTTCGATCATGCCTCTTCGTACGTGTTATAGCTTCATCAAATCTAACTCTCCGATCATGCCTCTTCGTCAGTGTTGTAGCTTGGTCAAAGATAACTCTCATAACACGCATCTTCGTTAGTGTTGTAGCTTGATCGAATAAACCTTCTTCTTCATATCCAGTTTCGATGTTGGTGGCATAACGGGTCAAACTCATCTTCAGATCTTGCCTCCCTGACTGTGAGGGAGCAGATCACCCCAATCGAAATATCTCATGATCAAACTTTTTTAAATTTATAGTTTTAAATAAAAACAAGTTAAAACTCAATCTGACGCAATGTTCTTTTATTCTAGCAGATCTTATCTTTTCAAAGAAAGTTGAAATAGATAAATCAACCAAATCTTGTCTCTCCGTCAGTGGTGTAGCAGATCAACATATGAATTTTATTTATCTGAAAAGATGGAAGAACAAATAAGCTAGATCTAAAATGAGTTGAGCCAAGAAAGAGAAATTCTAGCTTGACCAAACGAAAATGGCTATCTTTTAATCTTTGCTCTATTGCCATTTCACAACAATGAATGAAGAGGGGCAGTTGTAATAGTCTATTTCCGTCCGGCCTAATTAAAAATTAAACCAAAATATAAAATCCATTAAAACCAAAATGTTCATTTACATTTCAAAACTAAACTCCTACCCAATTACACATGAACCAATTACCCCAGGCCCAAATAGCCCACTGCCTAACATATTTTGGTAACCATAAACACCCATAAACCCTAGGCACCGCCAGCCACCATCAACTTCAGTTGCTGCCGCCGCTATTAAACCCTTGAGCCATCTCCGCTGTCAAGCATTCAGTTGTGTCGCCGTCCTCACCATATCCATATTTTAGATCTAACCCTATACCAAAAAAAAACCTAAAACATTATGTCGTTATCACCTAAACCATCTGCAGCCACTAAACTCACCCACCCTAAGCCTCAACAACACAGCCGGCAAACCTCACGAAATCCGGGTACTTTAATGAAGCTTGACCAAACCAAAGCTTGATTCCTCTATATATCCATATCTAAAAAAAATAACAGAGAATTTTTCCGAGAGACTGAAAATAAAAAAATAGAGAGAATATAGAAAGAGGAAGCAAAAACCGAAAAGAAGAGGTAAAAAAAGAAATACCTTTGTTGTTTTCTTCTTAGATCTGCTCGTTTAGGGTGCCTTTTAAGAAAATACGAGGTCGGACTTGAGTTTAAAGAGTAGAATTTAGTGAAAATAGTCGACCTTTGAGCTCTCCCACCACCGGAGGCGGCGGCCACCGTCGTTGATGATTGGTGGCCCACAGTGAAAGCTCGTTGGAGCCATGACAGGTTGAGGTTGATATTTCAGAGAAAATAGGGAGCTTGGAAGTTTTTTTAATTAATTGAAGAATGTGTTTTTTTTTCTAAAAAGTCTTACTTACGTAAGTTTCAAAACGATGTCGTTTTGGCCCTCATTAACCCGCGTGTGACCTGTAACTCGGGAAGGATCTACATTTTATTCAATGAAATGGACAAATTTCCTTTTAAACCCTCCCACATTTATTCCTTTATACATATGTGTTTTTATTTCCGTTTTTATTCATTCTAGTCACTATTTTATTATTATTAGTATTTATTAACACACACATATATATATATATATATATATATATATATGCATGATATGCGTCTATCTATATGTATAGTTTTTTTTCTTTCCTTTTTTAATATAATATTTATTATTATACCTATATTTATGTAAATTTTCCTAATATATATATATAATAGTTTACACACATATATATATATATTCAATATTCTATATAAAGTATTAATATTTCAATTAAACTATTAATTGGTAGATATTAATATCTAAAGTAAACTATTACAAAGTTCTCTAAAGATTTGTTTAAAAACGGTTTCTAAATATATATTTATAGCATGATATTTTCATATACATGTAAAGTATAATGTATATAAGGTATAATTTTATACATAGATGTTTATGTATAGTTTTCTAAAAATAATTTATATATGTAAAGTAGTAGTAATATGTATATGCATACATTTATTGTTATGTACGCATACATGTTAATATTTTCTATATTTATATTTTACCATATATTATATATTATATATTTATTTATATATCTATATGTATAGGCTTTTGTATACTTATTTATGCTCTTTGTTCTTACCTTTATTTCTTTATTTGTGTTATCATATTTGTCATGATTTGTTTATATTGTTGCATTAGAATTTATATATGTGGTGTCCTTTTATTTGAGGATAAGCTTGGCTAGTACCAGGCGCAGCGGTGGTGATTTTTGTTTATTCTCGAATAACAGGGCCTTTAAAATCAACTCGCATTTATAAACGGATCTTAAATTAAATTTGAACTCGCAATTTCCAATATTAAGGCAACTCGTAATCTACTAGGTACCGATTTCGGGCGTTGTGGGGGTGCGAAACCTTCCCCACACGTAACTGACTCCCGAACTCGTTTTTCTTTGGTCACCTTTCGGTGTCCGGTTTACCCTTTTAAAAATGATTGGTGGCGACTCCAATTTTATTCGAAAAGTACGGTTTTTAATAAATTCCTCCTAAATTCAAAATTTTCAAGAAAAGTAAAAATGTTTACCTTATCAGGGTGACCGATGGCGACTTCATCATTTTTCAAAAAATAAAACTAGTTCTTCGAAGTGACACCAAGAGGAAATTTTCAAATTTAGTTGCTACAAAGTCATTATAACAGAACAACTAACAGTCCAAGTCTAAAACTGACATTTACTGTCTCAACAACCTTAATAACTTGCCAATTAAGTAACTGTGGTGTTGTAGCCCCGAAAACTTCATGTCTGCCAATTTTTCAGATGAACATACATATTTTATTTTTGGCATAATGTTAAAAAATGCCCTTATGGTTTGACTGAATAGTCATTTTGGCTCATATTCTTTTTTTGAACCAATTTAATCCCATGCGTTTCATTTTGGGTCAAATGGCCCCTCTGCGGATGAAAACTGTCAGCCAACTGATGATAAACATGTTGAAATAATGTGACAAACCTACATGACAGTGCACGCCGCGATAACAGTGTCATATAGACAAATATGTTGACTTCACATAATGACACATTAGTCAAAAAATATTTTTATAATATTGTACGGAGTATACAATATTTTTTCTTCTAAGGTGTCATTTTGTCAAGTCATTTCATTTGTTTATCGTCAGTTGACTAACAGTTTTGATCCGCAGATGGGCTATTTTGACAAAAAATGAAACGTTGGGATAAATTGGTTTAAAAAAGAATAGAGGTTAAAATAATTATTCAATCAAATGTTAGGGACATTTTTTTGGCTTTATGCCTTTAATTTTAAAAGTCTTTCATATATTTTTTTTTTCTCTCTAATGAATTGATAATATATTTCAATGTTTAATTCTCTATAATAGATTTTTATTTTAAAATAAATTCCTAAAATAATTAAAAAGAGGGGACGACTTCCTTTTTTTGGGTTTAAGCCAACTAATCCCCTCATCGTGAGTGCTCTCATTAAGAGGTAAATGACTGGCCATGAGAAGAAGGATGTCACATGCCTCATTAAAAACCTCCCTAAACCTAGTCAGAGGAAAAGAGTATACATGACACCAAAACAAAACCTTCAATAAATAACAAATCAAACAATGTTCAATACCTAAAGAAACTGACAAAAACAATCCTCATGGATAATCTGAAAACACATCGTCGGAAGCGACAGGAAATAGTGACACAAAAGTCCCTCAATTGGCACGTCATTAGCCATACAATCAGCAAGACGATTACCTTCCCGAAACACATAGTTTAACTAGACCAACCAAAATCGGTTGAACAATGTCATAATGTACCATGCGAGAGAAAGACCAACTTGGCTTTCCTTATAGACCCGTAAGAGATTGAATGGCATCCAAGCTATCCGACTCGATGATAAAGCTACAAACCCCAATCAAAGAGGCAACCAAGAGACCCTCATAGATGCCCCAGAGCTCGACTTCATTCGCAAAACAAATCCCAATCCGTTTCGCAAATCAAATCAACCATTTGCCCTCCTCATCCCTCACAATACCTCCGCAGAATGTCGTGCCTGTCGGAAGAGCAACTGCCCCACCCGTATTAAGTTTACAATAGCCCATCGACGGTTTGCACCACTATACTACGTTTCTCAAAGCTAACCCCGACAAAAGTATGTTAAATGCTGCTGCTATAGACACATCAATGCTTTCCTATTAAAGTCAAATACTTCTCTGTACCCCAATCAAAGAGGCAACCAAGAGACCCTCATAGATGCCCCAGAGCTCGACTTCATTCGCAAAACAAATCCCAGTCCGTTTCGCAAATCAAATCAACCATTTGCCCTCTTCATCCCTTACAATACCTCCACAGAATGTCGTGCCTGTCGGAAGAGCAACTGCCCCACCCGTATTAAGTTTACAATAGCCCATCGACGATTTGCACCACTATACTACGTTTCTCACAGCTAACCCCGACAAAAGTCTGTTAGCTGCTGCTGCTGTAGACACATCAATGCTTTCCTATTGAAGTCAAATACTTCTCTGTAGGATTGATTCCTTGCGCATAATCTGAGGGTCAAAAATCTATTCGTTTAGGCGAAGCCACAAACTCTAGACCAAGGCACTGGATAAAAGATCCCAATGCGAACCGTTGACTAAAAAACTACCTGAATTGGTAAGATTGACATATATCCAATCCTTTATTGGCAGCATAAAAAACTAATGTCGATGCTCAGTACGGATTAAAGAACACCATACCATAAAAGTTTCTAGACATTTACGTACGATGTGATCAATAACCTCACGATCCACACTACATAATCCTCACCGAGAATCATTAGTAGGATGTCTACGACTACGCTCCACATTCATTAACAATTTCCCTTGACATGTCAACCATAGAAAATATTTAACACGGGGAATACCTTTGAACCCAGCTACCACTTCCTAAACATGTTCAACCGGTCCAAACTACATCCCCAAACGCTATGAATATACAGAACAAACCTGGAAAATTCTAGTTACAGTCCCCTTCTATTTAGGTGAATCTGGGATGGACAAACCAAAAGGGGCTTTGATCGCTGCAATCCACAGGGAGCCTCAATCAGCAACAGCTGCTCAAGAAAATGCCATTTCCATTGACCCATATCATCGACCATATCAGCCACCCACGAATCGTGATTAGGTATCATGACCCCAACCTTAACCTGAACCGATAGTGGATCATCTAAGCCTAGCCAGGGATCATCCCAAAACCTAACCTCTCGACCAGAACATAATTGCCAACCAACATTTTTGTGCACACACGACCATAAGAATCTCATTCCACACTCCTTTCGAGATGACAACATAAGAATCTCATTCCAACTCACTAAATGGATACCTCCCTTTTCATTATTATGACCACATAAGAATCTCTTAATAATTTGCTAAATCTTATCACACACCCCTTTCGAGATATTAGCCCTTTGCAAAGTGTAGGAGGGGATTGCCGCTAAAATTTCTTTAGCTAAAACAACACATCTGACAAAAGACAAATTCTTCACCTTCAAATTAGAGAGTTTATCTTCTACCCTCTGTATAAGATATCGGTACGACGCAATCGAAACCCGCTTATGTAACAGAGGAACTCCCAAATGCTCCCCCATCTTAGAAACTTAAGTGAAACCAAAAGAATTGCTAATTTGATCATGCAGGCAACTCTCTACATTCTTAGAAAAAGTGAATGTCTTAGCTACACTTACTTTAAATCCTAAAGCCAAACAAAAATCCTTCAAAACCCAACAAATAGTACCCATTTGCTCCATCGTAGCCTCTACAAATACCATCATATCAGTTGCAAAAAAACAAATGAGTAGTCGTATGCCCATTGTAATGACCCGAATTTTAAAATATATGGGTTGGTGTAGACTTGAACCATGGGTTTCAGGGTTTAGGTCGAGGTTGTGGGCCTTGGGTGCCCAAGGGAGCCTTAGTGGGCTACCTCTTTATTGTTGGGCTTGAGTCTTGGTCTTGTTGTGGCATGAGAAAGAGAGAGAAAGGAAAAAAGGTAAACTACCCTATTTTGGAAGAGGGAAAGGCTTCCTTTTAATTTCTCTGCAAAAAGTTGAAGGATGAGATCGCCATCTTTATCCTTTGTTTGTCTCTCATCTCTTTCCTCATTTCCCCCCAAAGAAAACAAGAAAATGTGATATCTTTATCTATTTTAGTGTGAATCTCGAGTTTGTTCTTGAGGAAAAGTTGATCAACATCCAAGGATCTACAAGGAGAGGTAAGAATTGTTAAGAATGGTGGAGAGTTATGGAAAATGTGTTTTAGTGGGGGCTTGAGATGATGAATGAGAATGGGAGATTTGATCTCATTCCTAGTTGTTATATTCTTCGTTTTTCACTCTTATTCCATCTAGCAATGTTGTAATTTGTTTTACAACATTTTGTTATAGTGAAAGAGCTTGGGAAGAAGAAGGATTGAGGAGCTTAGCTTGGAGCTTCTTTCTAATTGTGGGATCAAGGTTAGTACACTACTAACTCCTATGCCTTGATGGGCATCATAAATTTTATTGTTTTGTTGCTTAAATGTGATGTTATGGTTGATTTGGGTGTTAGAGATTAGAGACCCCTTTTAATGGCATAATCCAGATTTGTTGTTAATAACTTGTAAAAATAGTAGTAAACCACCCTAAACACTTCCATAAGATGTAGGATCGAGTTATTGGGTTGAAGGTTGAGTTTTGGGGGCTTGGTAAGTGATTTCCCGAGCCTAGGAAGCCATTTGAGGGCTTTGGTATCTACACACGGGGACATAGTACTGATACCAATGTTCTAGATTTTAAGAACGTTGTTTCATCGGATGAACTGAGAGGGGGAATCGATATGATGTTCAGCCTATACCAATACTCTTTTCAATGAGGTATCGATACAGGTCAACTCGTATCGGTGCGCGTAGAATGGATAGAATTCCAGTAAGCTCAATTCGTATCGGTACACTTGTGAGTACCGATATCCCTTGGGTACCGTACCAGTACCCACTGGACAGTCTGCCTGAAAAATACGATATGAGTTTGAGAGGCTTGTAATTCGAGGACTATGTCCCAACGTGATTCTAATGTGATAAAATAAATAGTAAAACTATGAAACCGAGATTTAATCCTCATATACGAGTATAATGTGTAATAAATTGGTAAAACCTTGGGTGACTTGGTTGTAATATTATCAATAGGATCCTTAGTGGATCGAGTATTATTGTGTGCCAAGTAAGGGCACTTGTGTGGTAGAGTAACCTTGGTTGTTGGGACCCGAATACCAATAGAGCGTGTTGCAACACCATAAGATGAGATTTTGGATGTATGTTCCCGAGGCTGTGTAACATTGGGCATCATCTTAAGATACTCGATGAGAGATTCCGAGTACGAGTGTTCGTTCCCGGGGCTGTGTGACACCGGGCCTCACTCTAGGTTTGTTTGGTATGATGTATACGTGCTTTGTGAGATTAATGCATCCTTATTGTTTGCTACGTGTTTAGGCGGCTAGAGGTAGCACAATATGTTGTTATTTTGCCATGATATTATCTTTAGCTACATGTTCATATTTATGATTTGCATGAAGCGTGGTTGACTGGAAGTGTATCCAATGAGCTTCGTGAGCTCAACATTCAAAATTATTATTTATGTTCTCAAGTTAGTAGGTTGGCGTGCATTGTTGGAGCATAATCGGAGTAGGACTTCAGTATCAACTTGTTCTGAGTACAGTACATAGATTATATTGGGCTATGTATTCATAAGACCTTATGTTTGTATTGTAACTCTATTTTGGATTTTAAATCGTGAGTCAAATGCTTTTAATCATTTATTTTAAATGGAGCTATCGTGTAACATTTTAACTGTTTATTTATGTCAAAAATATTTAAACGTAATGGTTTTATGGAAATGAATGTGGTTTGGGCTAAACTAGGTTGAAAATTTTATGGTAACAGTTTGGACTTGAGGCCCAAGTGTGACATTCGGGTTGAGGGTTTTACACCTATTGCATGATATCATATCCTATGTTTAGAAAGTTTTAAGAAAGCCCTCGAGTTTTTCTAGAGTGGCAATAGGTGTCTAGAAAATACGTTGCCCATAATTCAAAGTTGTACTCGTTTAAGCTAAATATTTGATGGTGTAACCTTATTTATTTGCTTGTGTAGAAAGAAATCATGCTAAGGAGGGTACGAGATCATGAGGAAAGTTGGGGCTCACGCGAGGGGAGCTATGATGAGGATTATGTTCTCGACACGGAGAAGATGGAGGAAGAAGATAGGGGCCGATGGGCTAATCATTTCTCTCATCTATATCAGGCCATTCACCGGATTGTAAGGGTCATACCTAGGCCTTCGGCTACCCCTTGTGAGGCATCAGTGGAGAGGGTGCGTCGCCATGGTGCAACAGATTTCCTTGGAACAGGATAAGAAAATTTGGTTAAGGCAGATCAGTGATTGAAGGATGCCCGTTGGATTCTACGAAAGATGCGGTTGGAGCCCGAGGACAAGTTGACACACGTCCTTTCTCCGTTGAAAGAGAATGCTCGGGAATAATGGGAAACAGTGGAGTTGTGGTGGTACCGTAATCGTCCTTCGTGGGATGATTTCTTGGATGAGTTTCAGGAGAAATATGTGGGTGAAGCTCACATTGATAGTTTGAAGGATTGGTTCACTCAGTTGGTCTAAGGGAACCGATCAATTTTTTAGTACAAGCAAGAGTTCCTACAGTTAAGCAGGTACGCCCCAGAGTTGCTTGAACAAGTTCAAGACTAGACCTATAGCCGGACTGGTGGATAAGGAGGCTTGAGTGGAGGGAATTATATCCACTCCAACCAGTCACAGTCTCACTCTTGGAGGAGTAGAGTTTAATGGAATCAAAACAAAGGAGTTTAGATTCAATCTACTAGATCAGACCGTATGTTAGAGTCTGCTGACCGTAGGAGGCCTTTATCATCTTCATCTATGATAAGTTCGAAGGGCTCTCAAAGGAGTGCAGCGCACCAGTTTGTGATTAGTGTGGGCGTAAACATCGAGGCGAGTGTTGGGGGACATTCAAAGTTTGCTATGATTATGGGTCACTAGATCATTATGTGAGGGATTATCCGGCAGCTGTTAACACCATTCCAGTTCAGACTTAGAGGACCTCTTATCCAGCTCAGAGGGGTTAGGGCTTTGCGAGAGGAGGAACGAGCCACATGTCTGGACATCAGAGTGGGGGGACATTCCAGTCTACCGTGAGGGCACCAGCGAGGCAATATGTAGTCAAGGCTTAGGAGGACTATACGGCTACCGATGTCATCTCAGGTACATTTACCTTCTTTTTAGTCCCTATTATTGCCCTTGTGGATTTAAGGTCTACCCATCCCTACATCTGTAGTGGAATATCTCAGCAGTGGGGTATTCCTGCTGAGGATCTTGAGATAGGAGTCCGTGTAACTAGTCTTTTTAGGTATGATGTTTTAGTTGATAAGATGTATCGAAGGTTCTTGGTCGAGGTCCAAGGTTCAATATTTCCAGTTGATCTAATGGTGTTGCCATTTCAAGAGTTTGATGCAATCTGAGGGATAGATTGGTTGTTTGAGTATGATGCGTGTTTGGGTTGTAGAGTGAAGAGCCTTAAGCTTCATGGTTTGGATGAGGCCTAGTTTGTGGTGAAAAGTGAGAGAAATCCTTACCTTTTTAACGTAGTGTCGGCCTTTCTTACACAAAGGATGATCCAACTAGGGTTTGAGGCCTTCTTGGCTCATGTGGTTGATACAAGTGTTGAGAGTCTGATGCTTGTGAGCCTTCAGACTGTTAGAGAGTTTGCCGATGTATTTCTGGAAGAGTTACCCGGACTACATCCAGATTGTGAGCTAGATTTTCAGATACATGTGATGGCAGACACGTCACAAGTGTTCATTTCCCCGTATCGCATGGCATCAACAGAGTTGAGAGAGTTAAAGAATCAGATTTAAGAGTTGATGGAGAGTTGATTCATTCGACCAAGCATCTCATCTTGGGGTGCACTGGTCTTGTTTGTCAAGAAGAAAGAAGGTTCAATGAGGATGTATATTGACTATCGTCAGCTCAACAAGGTAATAATAAAGAATTGTTATCCCCTACCAAGGATAGATGACATGTTTGACCAGTTGAGAGGTGACCTTGTGTTCTCAAAGATTGATCTAAGTTCAGGTTACTATCAGTTAAAAGTGGTAGAAGAAGATGTTTAGAAAACTGCTTTCAGGATGCAGTACGAACATTATTAGTTCTTGGTAATGCCTTTTGGGCTTACCAATGCACCTGCGGCTTTTATGGACCTGGTGAATCAAATTTTCCAGCCCTACCTAGATCAATTTTTGGTGGTCTTCATTGATGATATCTTGGTCTATTTGAGCTCGAAGGAGGAGCACGACTATCACCTTTATATTGTCCTTAAAACCTTGGGGGAAAGACGACTTTTTGTCAAGTTCAGTAAGTGTGAATTTTGGCTCAACAAGGTGGCATTTTTTGGCCACATTGTTGCAGAAGATGGGATCCGTGTCGATCCGCAAAAGATTCAAGCAATGGTAGAGTGGAAATTGCCTAGGAATACCGCAGAGGTCTGAAGTTTCCTTGGGCTTGCCAGATATTACCTTCGTTTTGTCAAGGACTTTTCTATCATAGTATCACCCATGGCCAAGTTCTTACAAAAAGGAGTTCTGTTCGAGTGGAATGAGAGAACACAACAAAGCTTTGAGCAATTGAGGACTTATTTGACAAGGCTTCGATTTTGACGCAACTCGAGCCGGGAAATTATTATGTTGTGTTTAGTGATGCTTCGTTAAATGGGCTTGGTTATGTTCTTATGCAAGAGGGTAAGGTGGTTGCTTACGCCTCGAGACAACTTAAGCCTAATGAACGGAATTACCCTACACATGATTTGGAGCTTGCCATTGTTATCTTGGCATTAAAGATTTGGAGGCACTATCTTTATGGAGAAAAGTGCTATATCTACACGATCATAAGAGTTTGAAGTATTTCCATACCCAGAAGGAGTTGAATTTGAGGTAAAGGCGATGGATTGAGCTGCTAAAGGATTATGATTGCATCATAGAGTATTATCCTGATAGAGCCAATGTGGTGGTTGATGCTTTGAGTTGGAAGTCTATGTCAGACTTGAGGATGGTGTTTGCTTGTTTAGGGATGATCGAGGATGGTGGGTTGTTAGCCGAGCTTCGTATAGAGCCTACCTTAGTGCAAGAGATCAAGAGAACACAAATGTTGGACGAAGAGTTGGTGGCAAAGATAAAGATGGTTCAGAGAGGCGAGACATTCAATTTTAAAGTGCGAGATGGTGGGATCTTATACTTAAAAGGTCGGTTATGTGTTTTAGCCTTGGAGGATTTGTAGGACCGTATCCTTTAAGAGGCACACCGTATTACATTTGTTGTGCATCCTGGTAGAAATAAGATGTACCAAGACCTTCGCCCTTTTTATTGGTGGCCTCGTATGTAAAGATATGTATCCGAGTTTGTGACCCGATACTTAGCTTTTCAGCAAGTTAAGCCCGAACATCAAGTTTTTTCAGGCTTGCTTTAGCCCATCCAGGTTCAATAATAGTAGTGCGATTGAGTGACCATGGATTTTGTAATGGGTTTGTCGTTGACCCAAAGGAAACATGATGTTATATGGGTGATAGTAGACCGTTTGACCAAGACAACTCATTTCTTACTTGTGCGTATAGATTTCACCCTTGAAAGGTTGGAAAGGTTGTACATCCAAGAGATTGTGAGGTTGCATGGAGTGCCATCATCAATCTTATCAGATAGGGATCCCCTAGTTCACAACAAGGATGTGCAAGAAAATTCATGAAGCTTTGGACACAAGGTTGCATTCCAGTACTGCTTTTCATCCTTAGGCTGATGGTTGGTTTGAGCAAGTCATCTAGATTTTGGAGGACATGCTTCAGTGTTGTATCATTGATTTTGAGGGGAGTAGGGAAGACTAGCTACCGCTTGTTGAGTTTTCCTATAATGATAGTTTCCAATCGAGCATCAAGATGGCTCCTTTTGAGGCCTTGTATGGACGTAAGTGTGGAACACCATTTTGTTGGACCGAGCTCAATGAGAGGAGGATTGTGGGGTCAGATTCAATTAGACAAACTGAAGAGAAGTTTTAGATTATCAAGAAAAGATTGCAACCGGTCTTTGATCGTCAAAAAGCTTATGTAGATTGGAAGCATAAGCACATCGAGTATGAGGTTGGTGACAAAGTGGTCCTCAAGGTATCACAGTGGAAAAAGAGTAATCAACTTTGGGTGGAAGGGTAAGTTGATCTCGAGGTTTATTAGACCGTATGAAATCCTAGAGAGAGTTGGACCCGTGACTTACCGGTTAGCCTTGCCTCTAGAGATGGCGCACATTCATAATGTGTTCCATGTGTCTATGTTGAGACGCTACTGTTCTGACACTTCGCATGTCATCCCGCTTAAAGAGATTGAGATCAATACCGACTTGACCTACGGAGAAGAACCGATAAGAGTCTTGGCTAAAGTAGTCAAGGAGTTGCGCAACAAGTGTATACCTTTAGTAAAGATGTTGTGGAGGAACTACGGAGTTAAAGAGGCTACGCGGGATACCAAATAGGATATGAGATTGCTTTATCTGCATCTGTTTTCATCATGTAAATTTTGAGGACAAATTTTCTTTAAGAAGGAGAGAGCTGTAACGACCCAAATTTCAGATCCTTGGGCCGGTATAGACCCAAATCATGGGTTTCACGTTTTGGGTTGAGGATGTGGGGCTTGGGTGCCAAGGGAGCCTTAGTGGGCTACATCTTTGTTGTTGGGATTGAGTCTTGGTCTTGTTGTGGCATTAAAAAGGGAGAGAGAAGGGTAAAAAGGTAAACTACCATATTTTGGAAGAAGGAAAGGCTTCCTTTTAATTTCTCTACAGAAAGGTGAAGGATGAGATCACCATTTTCATCCTTTGTTTATCTCTCATCTCTTTTCTCAATTTCCCCCAAAGAAAATAAGCAAAGACGAAATCTTTATCTTTTTTACTGTGAATCTCGAGTTTGTTCTTGAGGAAAAGTTGATCAACATCCAAGGATCTACAAGAAGAGGTAAGAATGGTGAAAAGTTATGGAAATGGGTTTTAGTGGGGGCTTGAGATGATGAACGGGAATGGGAGATTTGATCTCATTCCTAGTTGTTATATTCTTCCCTTTTCACTCTTATTCCATCTAGCAATGTTGTAATTCGTTTTACAACATTTGGTTTTAGTGAAAGAAGTGGGAGGATCTTCTGAAGATCTTAGGAAGAATAAGGCTTGAGGAGCTTGGCTTGGAGCTTCTATCCAGTTGTGGGATCAAGGTTAGTACACTACTAATTTCTTTGCCTTCATGGGAATCATAAATTTGATTGCTTTGGTTCTTAAATGTGATGTTAAGGTTGATTTGGGTGTTAGAGGTTAGACACCCTCTTTAATGGTATAATTTGGATTTGGTGTTAATAACTTGTAAAAATGGCAGTAAACCACCTTAAACACTTTCATAAGATGTATGATTGAGTTATGAGGTTAAAGGTTGAGTTTTTGGGGGATTGAGAAGTGATTTCTCGAGCTTAAGAAGCCATTTCTGGGCTTTGGTATCAATACGCGGGGAGGCAATACCGATACCTAGTGTTTTGAGGTTTAAGAACATTGTTTCATCGGATGAACTGAGAGTGGGTATCGGTATGGTGTTCAATTTGTACTTGTATGCCTTGCAATGAGGTATCAGTATGGGTCGACTTTTACCTGTACATGTAGGTTAGATGGAATTCCAGTAGGCTCAATTCTCATCGTTACGCCTATGTGGTAAAACCTTGGGTGACTTGGTTGTAATAGTATTAATAGGGATCCTTGGTGGACCGAGTATTGTTGTGCACCAAGTAAGGGCACCTATGTGGTAGAGTCGCCTTGTTTGTTGGGATCCGGATACCTATAAAGCGTGTTGCAGCACCATGTGATGAGATTCCAGATGTATGTTCCTGAGGTTGTGTGATGTTGGGCCTCATATAAAGGTACTCGATGAGAGATTTCGAGTACGAGTGTACGTTCCCGAGGTTGTGTGACACCAGACCTCACTCAGAGTGTACGTTCCCGAGGCTATGTGACACCGGGTCTCACTCCAGGTTTGTTTGGTATGATGCATATGTGCTTTGTGAGATTAATACATCCTTATTATCTGCTATGTGTTTAGGCGACTAGAAGTAGCGCCGTATGTTGTTATTTTGCCATGATATCATCTTTAGCTACATGCTCATATTTATAATTTGCATGAAGCATGGTTGAGTGGAAGTTTATCCAATGAGCTTCGTTAGCTCAGCATTCGAAATTGTTATATTGGGCTATGTATTCGTAGGACCTTATGTTTGTATTGTAACTCTATTTTGGATTTTAAATCGCAAGTCGAATGCTTTTAATCATGCATTTTAAATGGAGCTCCCATGTAACGTTTTAACTGTTATCTATGTTAAAATATTTGAACTTAATGGTTTTATGGAAATGATTATGGTTTGAGCAAAACTAGGTTGAAAATTTTATGGTAACGATTTGGGCTTGAGGCCCAAATGTGATATTCGGGTTGAGGGTGTTGCACCCATTGCGCGCAAATGTGAACGGAAATCAATCCCCATACTGCACAGACACTGATATCGCCTGACTAAGCCTTTTCATGCATATCACAAATAAGGAAGGCGAAAGCAGTTCACCATGTTGAATCCCTCTGGTCGGAAGAAAATTATCCGTCGTAGAACCATTCCACACAATTTGTGACGAGGCAGACCAAACAAAAGTCATAATAAGGTCATGAATGGAATCCGGAAATCCAACATCACGTAAAGTGTCATTAATGAAAGACCATTCTAATCTATCACATGCCTTCTCCAAATCAACCTTTATGGCCATCCACCCACGATTGCCCGTCTTACAACGCATATAATGGATGATCTCTTGGAAAATTATAATGTTATCCGAAATAGACTGCCCCAAAATAAAACTAGTTAGATTACACGACACCCAATCTGAAAGATATGGCTTCATACGATTCACAACTATCTTTGTAACTGCCTTGTATAAAACCAAACATAAACTAATAGGCATGAAGTTACCAATTGATGCCGAATTAGGAATCTTTGGGATAAGTACGATAAGTGTTCGATTGGGATCCTCACGAAGAGAGCCACTATTGAAAATGTTTCAAATAAATCAAAAAATGTTACGACCAATAATATCCCAATTCTTTTGATAAAAAGGCATAGATCTCATTGATACCCGGGGCCTTGAGTGCACTCATCCGAACAATAGCAACTTAATTTGATTAAATGTTTATAATAGTTTTTTAGTTTTATTTTAAAAAATATTAAAGTAATTAAGAAATAAATTAAAATAATTTTTAATTGTTAATATTTTGAGTTTTTCTTAAATATATTTAAAATTCCAAAAAAATAATTAAAATAAAAGTCGCCTACACTATACTACACTAGATGACGACTCTCTTTTCAATTTATTTTAATTATTTTAGGAAATATTTTAAAATTTATAGTATTTTAAAAACAATTAAAAATTATTTTAATATATCTCTAAATTATTTTCGGAAATTTGATTTTTTTTTTGAAAAAACTTACAAACAATTAAACTGTTATGAATATTTATCTATGTGGATGTCTATCATGATTAAAACTTTATCTAAGGAGATTGATTTACTTTATCGTTAGGAATATTATCTCATTTAATTAGAGTTCAATGTAATATGTACTTCTTGTGCCTATAAATAGATGACTTGATGAATGCATTGTACACAAGTCTATATTTGAGAATAATATAAATCTTCTTCTTCCTCTCATCTCTTTGTTCTTCTATTCTTGTTCTTTGTTCTTATTATTGTTCTTCTTTATTTTATTCACAATACGTTATCAGCACGATTGCGATCAATCACTACTATTTTTGAAACGTGAAGGCCCAACGATAGAACGTAGGGACGAGTGATGGTTCATTGAATCTATTTGGGTGCAAATGAGTCGGGAAGCCAAACCTTTTCCAAATGGTTTTCTGCAAATGAGTTTGTAAGTTTATTTTTTTTTCTATTTATATATATTGATATAATGATTGAACTTAAAAAATGATTGGTTAATCATCTCTAATGTATTTCAACTCATTATTTGGTTAATTTTTATACCAATATTTTATTCTAATAATGAGATTTAATAGTTTTAACTATGTTTTGAGTTTTACATGTCTTTAAATCAGTTGGGAAGAAACATGATATAAATAGATTATGAGAAGCTGTCTTGGTCGTTAGTTATGTCTCCATCGTCCTCGAGAGGAAACACAATATTGGTAAACTCTATTTTTATTTGTATCCTTTAAAATATGGTTTTAAAGTGCGATAAATCATGATGGTTTTGAATTTACAAGAAGATTATTATAAAATCTATAGTTGCTCGAAAGCAATATTTCTTCTTTGTCGAAAAACTCGACCATAGACTTCTCTCAATTTTAAGTTACAAAAATTCGTATTAATCCAAAAAGTTTTATGAGAGAAATTCCTTGAAGTGAATGCAAAGCATGATGTTTATTCCATGCGATTATCAATGATGGGGCATTCCCTGAACTGAATGCAAGCATGATGTTTATTCCATGCTATTATTGGAATTATTTCATTCCTTGAAGTGAATGCAAAGCATGATGTTTATTTCATGCGATTATCAATGATGGGGCATTCTCTGAAGTGAATGCAAGCATGATGTTTATTCCATGCGATTATTGGAACTGTTTCATTCCTTGAAGTGAATGTCAACATGGTAAATCATTATTCAATTAGAGACATAATTTCGATATAATCCAAATATATTAGTTGGACATCCCGTTCTGCGAGGCTACTGGTCTCAAAGGAGGTTTTTAAAGGACCTTGTGGACAGGTTTAACAATGTCGCGTACGAGGATTAAATCTTTGTTCTCTGTGATAAGGATATGTGAAAAAGGTTTCAAAGGCCCACTGGCTCTACTCCATTCCTTGAAGTGAATGTGAGATTATATTATGGAATGAATAAAAACCACAATAGAAGTTATGGTCGTGGTCGAGGCTATGAATATAGACATGAAAAATATGGTCATTTTAAGAATACTTCTACCCACTGGTAGTGAGGTTATAAAGATGACAAGAGCGATAAAGATCATTCTAAGAAAGTGGAATCTTTTTTATTACGAATGTGATGTTATAAACCATTGGTCTCGTACTTATCACGTTGAAAAAATCAACAATGATTGAATGATAAAGGAAAGAAAATAAAGTAAATTATGTTTGCGAAAAATGACAAAGATGATATTGGTTCAACTTATTTTGACATTGTTAGTCCAATTCATTTGGACGTTGTTGATTTCTTTATAACCCTCGAATGAAATAAATCATCTCCTAATTATTCTCATAACTTTGAAGAGAATTAATTATCTTTTTATTTATTTTGCTTTAAGTTTATTTACTTTATACATTAATTATTTACATTTTATATTTATATATTATCATATTATTTATTTTATTTAACATGATTACTTATCAAATATAATTTATGGTGACGATTTATGCTTAGCAGAAGCAAAAGATATATTTTCTATTTAAATGCAAGAGAAAAATGTGAGTACTATATCTCAAAGTACTAAAAGTATTGATGCTCTAGAAGAGCAATAAGTTCTTGAGAGAAAGCACATTATGAAAAGTGCATAATTGTGAATATTGCAATAATTACCGTTAATGGTAATAATATCTCACCACTAGAAGTGGAAATTTTAAGAGAGCAATATGAGTTCGCAAAATATTCTTTTTTGGAATCATAGATAACATATGTTATCAATTGACATTTGAAATAAGCCAATATGGATATAAGTTATGGTAGCCAAAAAGTCAGTTGAAAGCTCTAGAAGAGCTATATATTGCTACCAAAAGATAATTTCAATTAAAAGCTCCGAAAGAGCTAAATATATTCCTATTTAAAGGAACAATTTTGATGGTCGTACTAGACATGTACGAGTGAGATTGAATTACATGTTATGGTAAACAAAAAGTTTACAAATTTAGAGATATATACACACATATATATAGTTGGCATGATCGGTTAGACCATCTTAATCAATAATGGTGCATAAATTATTGAGATTTACATGCACATGTATTAAAAGATCATGTAGTTCTTGTGATGCTTATTCTCAAAGGAATTGATTTAATTCCACTTATTAAAGAACATGAAGTTCTTGTGTTGCTTAATGGAATTGATTAAATTCCACTTACTAAAAGAACTTGAAGTTCTTGTGTTGTTTGTTCTCAAAATATATAGTTGATCCCACTTACCAAAAGAATTAGAACTTGAAGTTTTTGTGCTGAAGTTGAGACTGCATGTCTTGCATATCTGAACGAAATATGGGCCCATATATCCACAAATATAGAAAGTTTTAGATGATTTTAGTAGATGCATCTACATTGTTTTATCAACTTACAACCAGAAGTTTGTGAGATTGATTTTAAAAGGATTCAGATTATGCAATTAGACTATTTGTTTTGCAAAAGCTTGCGGGTTTATATTTTAGGCTATATCAGTTGTTACAAATCCTATTAATTATGAAAAATACGATTTAACAAATTTTTAATTGGATGCCTCCTATTTAATAGCTAAACTGTGAGAACAAAACATCTATTATTTATATGGTATTTCCATATAGCAACACTTATACACATCAAGCCAACGAGTTATAATAAACTCACCATTATGATTTGACTTTTGGTCAGAAGTCATATTTCTCATTTTTGAATTTTTTAATGTGCGATATATAGTTGAATTGTTCCACCATAACGCACAAAATGAGCAAGTAAAAAGGGTTGAGAATATATATTGAGTACGAGTCTCCTTTTATGTTTAAATTATAAACATTAATTGGAGAATCATTTATTAGATGATTTTTCTCAACATCAGGGGGAGAGAATAATCAGCTGGATAAAGAAGGAAATGAATTATCATTCTCTAGATCCTCAAATATGAACTAAAAGTTCATAAGATAATTCATCTTATTTCATGTCAACTGCCAGACATATTTACTGACCCAATGAGAGTAATTAAGTCTCATATACCAGCTAAAATGCTCTAAGTTTAAATTACATGTTAGAGCAAGTGGATGTAAATCATGCTTGAAGCATGATAGTTGAAATGATTTCAATGATCAAAATTCTCGTAAATGAAAAGTATGTGCTCCTGAAGAGACTCAAGACATAACTAATAATAAAACTCTTGAAGAGTTTCAGGTACCTGAAATAAAGATTGAAATCTTGAAGAGATCTCGATGAGTTGTGTCATTACGAGAATGGAACCAGAAAATTGAAAAGTTGTCGACAACGATTTTACAAACAATTTTACATAAAATACTTCTATAGAAGTAAAGAAAGAAATCAAAAATCTTGTATAAAATCTATCCAGAAGTATAGATATTGAATTGACCGATGTTGAAAGACGCTTTGAACTTCTAAAATAGAAGTATTTGGACCAGCAATCCAAACACCTAAAGGTGTAATGCAAGTGAGGCACAAATAAGTAATCGTAAATACGACTTGAACTACGATTTATGAAAAATTTTAATTACTTCATGGTGGACGCAATTACTTTGGCAGTTATGAAAAAATTTTGCATGCGTCTAATAACTTGTGGATCCATATTTATCCTTGAAGAATTTAAAATGCTAAAAGCATTTGGAAATTTCCGAGGAAATTTATTTAGACATGTCTCATGAATATATTAGCGCATTTGGTATAATCGCCTTAGTGAATACTAATTGAGAAAATACTATAAGAATGATCAGATTTCCTTATGTATTTTATAAAGGAGTTTGGATCAAGATCCATTATGGTAATTTTAGAACTCCTAAAAAGGTTCAAATTGGAATCTCATGAATTACTTTCAATACAAGTATTTGAATCTTGACATCAAGTTTATCTCGACCTGAAGATCGAGCATTTTTATATATTTCTTTTTGTTTATGAATAGACATAAGCTGAAAGAATCTTAAAGAAGATTCAATATGAATAGAGCATATTTATTGAGTATCCCAATAGTTGTAAGTTTGTTGGATGTGAATAAAGATAATTATACATTTTCTTGGTCTTGAAGCACTATATATTAGTTGGTCAAGAAATATCTATGAATATACAAAGATCATTACATTAAGATCTTCAAACATTCATCGATGCCTCCTCAAATTTTGTAGAAATAATTGTTATGCACAAGGCAAGCCAAAAATGTGTTTGGCTAAGACCATTGACCCAACATATCCAGAAGATATGTGATTTACTTTCACAAGATATGATACAAATGCTATCTTGTGTAGAGATAATGGAAGATGGATACATCATGGAAAATATTACTTCAAAGTTTCATCCTCCACTATCTTTAGAAAACAGTATTCAAGGTTGAATTATGAAGATTCAAAGAACTTTAGTAGTGTTTTCATGAGGGGGAGTAAATACGCGTTGCACTCTTTTTCCCTTGACCGGGGTTTTGTCCCAATGGATTTTCCTGGCAAGGTTTTTAATGATGCAACATGTTATGCGTATCAAAGATGTGTGTACTCTTTTTCCTTCACTAAAGAATTTTTTTCCCACTGAGTTTTTATCTTAGTAAGGTTTTAACGAGGCACATTATCTACATAGACATCAAAGAGGGAGTGTTATGAATATTTATCTATGTGGATGTCTATCATGATTAGAACTTTATCTAAGGAGATTGATTTATTTTATCATTAGAAATATTATCTCATTTAATTAGAGTTCAATGTAATATGTACTTCTTATGCCTATAAATAGATAACTTGATGAAGGCATTGTACACAAGTCTATATTTGAGAATAATATAAATCTTCCTCTTCCTCTCATCTCTTTGTTTTCCATTCTTGTTCTTTGTTCTTATTATTGTTCTTCTTTATTTTATTCACAACATAAACAAATTTTTAATTATTTAAAATGTTTTGTTAGTTTTTTATATTTTTAAAATTCCAATAAACTGTCTAAATTAATTTAAAAAATAATTAAAATAAATTAAGAAGAGAAGTTGCCTATACTAGAAGACGACTTTCTATTTTTTTAATTATTTACTCTGTAATTTTTTCTAAGTAAAAACGATTATTTTTTCATTAAAGTTGTTTGACTTAGACGACAACTTTGTCAATTCTATTTTAATAAACTTTTGAAAAAAAATCAATTAAGCTCATAAATATTTTTTTTGCTCCCAATTAAATTTTTACACTCCAAAATTTCATCAATTTACTCTTTCATCAACGTCGATTGTTAAATCTAACAGTTTTTCTGGACCAGTTGGTGCAACATGACATGTTATAGTGTTGTCACTTTGCATTTTGAGATTTTTTTTAATTTTTTTTAAAAAAAAATCTTTAAAAGCTCTACAAATAACTTATAAAAATTGTACAAAATTGTTGATTCTGCAAGTTGATCTTTAGAAGAAACAAAATTCAGTTTTACCAGACCACTGTTGACTTTCTCTGAAATGAACTGTCTATTAATTTCCACATGTTTTAGTCCTATCATGATGGACTAGATTTCTCACTATACTGATGGCAGATTAACTATCATTGTATAGTTCAAACTCTTTAGAGTCACTGAAGCCCAATTCAACAAGTAACCTTTGTAACCATATTCCCTCACACATTCCAAGTGCAATAGCTCTATACTCGGCTTCATCACTACTCCGAGACACAATAGACTGCTTTTTGCTCCTCCAAGTTACCAAATTGCCCCAAACAAAAGTGCAGTACCCATTGGTGGATCTTTTGTCAGTTCTCCAGCCCAGCTAGCATCAATGAAAACTTTTACTGACCTGTCATTGGTTTTCTTGAAAATTAACCCATGGTCAGGTGTCATCTTTAGGTATTTTAGTATTCTGTTGACAACTTCAAGATGCTCCTCTCGAGGGTCACTCAAATATTGACTAACAATGCTCACAAGAAAAGATATAGCAAGTCTAGTAAGAGAAAGATAAATTAATTTCCCAACTAACCTCTGATACAATCCCTTATTAACTGGACTTCCAAGAACATCCTTCTTCAGTTTGAGATTGAACTCCATAGGAGTCTCGGCTGGTTTGCAGCCCTTCATCCCAGATTTAGATAACAAGTCTAGGATATATTTTCTCTGGTTAATTACTAGACCAGCTTCTGATCTTGCAACCTCCACGCCAAGGAAGTATCTTAAAGTACCAAGATCCTTGGTTTCAAATTCACTTGCAAGCAATTTCTTTAAATTTCCAATTCCTTCATTGTCATCACCAGTGATGATGATATCATCAACATACACAATGAGGATTGATTTCTTCTTTTCTGATGCTTCTTTGATGAACAAGGTGTGGTCGGTTTGGCCTTGCTTGTACCCATTCTTCACAATAGCCTTTTCAAAACGATCAAACCAAGCCCTATGAGACTGTTTCAATCCATACAGTGACTTCTAAAGTTTACAAATTTTCTGTTTGTCAAAATGATATCCCAACCCTTGTGGAATTTCCATATATACATCTTCTTCAAGTTTGCCATTCAAGAAGGCATTCTTGATGTCAAGTTGATGTAATTTCCAATCCTTGTTAACTACCAAAGACAAAAGAACTCTCATTGTTTTCAGCTTTGCTACTGGAGCAAATGTCTCATGGTAGTCTATCCCATATGACTGAGTAAATCCCTTGGCTGCCAACCTTGCCTTATAACGTTCAATGCTCCCATCAAATCTATACTTGACAGTAAAAATCCACTTGCAACCCACTGGTCTTTTTCTTGGTGGAAGATCAGTGATTTTCCAGGTTTTATTGTCTTCTAGTGCCCTTATCTCTTCTCCAACAGCCTTCTTCCATCTTATATCTTTCACTGTTTCCTCTATTGTTTTTGGAATGAAAGTGTTATCAACACTAGAAGTGAAAGCTTTAAAGGCAGACTTTAGGTTTCCATATGCCACAAACTTCTGAATAGGATGTGTTGTACACTTCCTTGCACCTTTTCTCTGTGCAATAGGCAAATCATCAATATCCACAGTCTAAGCAATACTTTGAGAATTTTTCATACCTTGTGGATTCTCTGAGGCTGTAGGAGTAGATTGTATGTCGGTCTCTGTATTGGGCTTTCTTCTCCTTTTATAGACACTGAGCTCTTTGGCCTCAAGTTGCTCTGGTTGGGTTCTTTGTGGTGTGCGAGGTGTACCTGGAAGCTCCAAGACAGTAGTTTCAATGGAGTTAGGAATGATGGAATGTTTATTGGTTTTAGTAATTACAATGGGTTCCAAGACAGTAGGTTCAATGGGGTTAGGAATGATGGAAGATTCATTAGTTTCAGTAATAACAGTGGGTTCATTTTCAGAAGAAATAATAGTGAGAATTTTAGTGATAGGAAAAATGTCAAAAGCTTGGAATTCACTTAAGCGCTCCCCCTGAATTTCATACTTGGTATAATATGGCTTTTGTTCAATGAAGGTGACATCCATTGAGGTATAGGTTCTTTTAGTTTTGGGAGAGTGACATTTGTAGCCCTTCTTAGTAGAAGAATAACCTAAGAAGATGCATTTTAAGGCTCTAGGATCTAACTTAGACCGAGAATGAGGATAAATGTGAACAAAGACCGTGCATCCAAAAACTTTTACTGGGATAGAGGAAGAGAGAGGCTGAAAATGAGGAAAGGATTGAAGAAATAGATTTCTAGGTGTTCTAAAATTAAGAGGTTTACTAGGCATCCTATTGATGAGGAAGGTTGCTGTAAGGATGGCTTCCCCCCAATAAAATTTAGGCACATTAGTAGAGAACATAAGAGACCTAGAAACTTCTAACGGATGTCTATTTTTCCTCTCGGCAATACCATTTTGTTGAGGAGAATCTACACAAGAAGTTATATGAACAATCCCCTTTTCCTGAAGAAAACCCCCCAAAGCTCTAGAAAAATATTCACTACCATTATCAGTATGAAGGATCTGAATTTTGCTTTGAAATTGAGTTTCTATTAGACTATGAAATCTCTTAAACACTTTTTCAGTTTCTGACTTTTCTCTCATAAGAAATGTCCAAGTGAGCCTAGTGTGATCATCGACAAAAATGATGAACCATCTAGAACCATCAATATTCTTAACTTGGAGAAGGGCCTCAAATGTCACAGTGTATGGTGGAAAAAGGTTTAGAGGTTTTATATTTAGAGGGAGGATAAGTGTTCTTTGTATGCTTAGCAAGAGGACAAATTTCACAAGAAAAAGATTGAGAATTTTTACCAATAACAATTGTGGTAACAATTTGGCAAGATATTGAAAACTAGGATGCCCTAATCTATAATGCCATAAAAGAACATTTTTGAGGATTCTGATATATTAGGAAAACAAGGAAAAGAATAAATAGAGCTTAAGTGTGCTTGTCCACTTTGAGAAGGCTGCCCTTGAAGAATGTAAAGGCCACCACACAACCTAGCACTGTCAATCACTTTCCCCAAGTCCAAAGCCTGTAATTTACAACCAAGAGGTGAGAAATGGACGCAAAAAATGATCTGAGGCCCCTGAATCCACAATCCACTCGAAATAGTTAGTAGTACTAGCCATGGACGCAAAAAATGGACTACCTTCTAGGATTATAGCAGCATTGTTCGATGCAGATTTTTCTGGAAGTAATTTGGGTGGTGGAGATATATGATGTGTCATCAAGAATAGGATTTTGTTCTGTTTCAGATCTGATTTTAGCGGAAGTAGAAGTATCAACCATGTTAAGAGTTGATAAGATTGAGAAATTAGACCGATACCATGTAGAAAGGTACTGAAAAGAGTCTCAGTTTGAGTACTCTAATTTCTGTCATTTATTTGATAAAGAAAGACCATATTTATATATTATAAGAGAAAGCCTAAACTAGGAAAAAAGAATTACAAATAAATTACAAGAATATAATTCCTTATTTATAGCTATTTACAAGATATTAGGAAGATAATTACTAACTAATAGCAACTTGATATTAGAGAATTTACATCCCTAATTTTCCGCAATCACACAATCCACAGAACCATACAGGTTAATTGTTGCTCGTGCTAATCAAATCAATTCCATCTCGTTGTTGTTGGATAAAACAATTGATCACTTGAACCTTGAGGACAAGGTTCTTGCACTTGGAGAGGGTAATGTTATGAATCAAGACCAACAAATTGACAACTCAAGGCTAGTATCGACAACAACCTCTAGTGATGACTCGACAAGGACAACGTGAAAGGACACCAAGGAACATATTGTATTCGTTTTTAACTTTTAACTTAACTGTCGGGGATATATATATTGACTAATGGTCTTGTAACAGGGCATGCTTATTGTATAAACAAATATCTTTTCCTCTCTAAATCTATTCTCCCTTTCTCTATTTCTGTTCTATTCCTTCTATTTTATTTCTGCATATTTCAACTAAGGTGCAAACGATTCATATCAGATCCATATACCAAACATGCAATAAACCCAATTTAAAATAATAAAAACTCTAAATACACCTTTTTTTTCTGTTCTGTAGGTTACTTACTAAATCAAATAAGACATTTGTTTTTGATTCAATCAACCAATCTAACTTTTCATTCAGCTATCTACAAAGGAGGGTTGGGATAAAAAAAAACTACAAATACTTCTGTTAATTGATAGTATTTTTTGTACATGATGAAAATTAGGGGGGCAAGAGTATATTAAAAATTTCATCAGCTCCTACCTCACTACAAAAAGCTGCTACTCACCAAAATAACTGAACAACTACCTACATACCCTAATGAAATGGCGGAAGTCTAAGAACTATATTACACTTTTGAGGCAGTGGATCTTGTAGTGAAGGATACCATTCATATACAACGGGGCTGCAATCTACCATGATGAAGTTGATTTTGATTTTTCAGAAAAAAAGAATGCAGTGTATAAAAAAGCAGAAATTGATAGTAGAACCTGTGGTTTAATCCTGTAGTAAAAATTGGAAAGCTGGATTCTCCACAAGTTCTGCAGCAGGTTTTACACGTGCAAATTCTTTTACTTGCATAGAAACAGTAATGTCCTCCGTTGTGAATGGAATACTACATTCAAACAGGAAACTTTCAATATTAGATGGACTAAAATGCAATTCTTCTTTTACAATAGTAATCTTACCTGATATCATCTTCCAACAGAAAGGTGCTGCCACCATCGTCTTCTGAATCATCCGGCATTAGATGTTTCATGCTGGCAATGACCTGTACAATTGAAGAGGTAGAAAGGAAAAAAGAATGTTGCCTTTGTCAATATGAAGTTTCGTATGTGCCTTCAATTTAATTTTGGCGTGACTTACATTTGGTGAAACATTTGGAGTGTTGTGCTTGTCATCCCTAAAAAGCCAGCATATCCGAAAAAGTTGTTGAACGCTCAGAACCTGGCACAACATAAGAGAAAGCAGAGAAATACCTTCAAATACATGTACAACCTAAATGCATGCCATTTCATTAACTAGCTCTTTAAAGAACCTTTTCTTATTATTGATTTATCAAGTGGAATGTTCTATGAAACCATGTTGTTAACCATCCCAATCATCCAGGGATGGCTGAAGAAACTTACAGGACAAAGTTCATTTGTTATTTGATCGTAGGATATGCTGGATTTTTCTTGCAGAACCTAACAAGACAAGAACAGTTGTTCAAATTGGAGAAATGAAAGAAATAAGAAGAACTGAAGCATGAAAGAAATAGTGGCTAGTTCCTTGCCGTCCTTTTAATACTCAACAAATACAAGAATCTGACAGGAATAATAAAAATCTTGCAAAATAACTGCTAAGAACAAATATTACATTTATTGGAAGCGATGGAACTAAAATAACTGCAAATTTTAAGATTTTAAATCCCCATTACATATAAATTGGTTTCAGAAAAGATCAAATTCCAAACAAATTGAATACAAAGATCAAATACTTCAGATATGCCAGTAGATAAGGATACCAAAATGGGTGGTCAAGAGGTCCACTATACTCAGGTGTTGCAAACGGGTTCTTTATTAATGGAGAATAAGCCATGGTATCCTATCCTCGCTGCACATAGAAAGTTACAAGATACCAACTTTAGATTGTAATTCTACAGCTCAAGGATTGGCTTTAGAGATTAACACGTGATTTAATTATTATCCTTTAGGAGTTTTAGTTTATATCTAACTACTCTAATTTAAGATAGAGTTAACCTATGGAGGAATACTAAGTTAAGTATAACTCTTGTATTTAGCCTATAAGACATGTTGTAACAGAAGTAAATAGACAGTTTTTCTTTTAAGAGAGTACTCACCCTGAGACTCCTTTCTCAAACACTCTTTAGTTTATTCTCAATCACACCAACAACATGCTTTTTTTAACGTAACTCTACGTGATAGAGTTAATTTATCACTTTTTGTGCACCAAAAGTAGTGAAGTCCTTTGATTTTTTATTAGGATTTATTTAAGGGTAAACTATCCCGAATACCACTGAAATTAGACGTTGTATCATTTATACCACTAAACTTTCAATTATAGAACTTGAAGATCAAAGAATTTTTTTCAAGAAAAGAGATGAGGGAAATTTGGAGAACTTAAAGATCATGCTTGTCGATCTTAATTTTCTCTTCTCTTCAATTCCTTTTATTTTGTTGGTATTGTTGATGATTGTGGAACTCAATTGTTTTGTGTTTTCATGTCAGTTATGAACTAAATCAATTATCTAGGATTACAATTCATCTTGTACATTTAGCTTGACTTTTTTAATGTAATATGAACTCCATGCATCTAAATTGACTTGTATTTTTAGATTGAATTTGGAATCCTAGATGATTCTTGAAAAGATAATCTACTATTAGACAAGAATTAAACAATATAAAATCAAAACATCTAACAAACTTGACGAAATTATTTGTTGATAGGATATGCATATATCTATTAGCCTTACACAATCATGATTAGAGACATTTCTTTTCTTCTTCTTCTTTTTTGACAAATCCTAATTCTAATCCTAATCCTATCTAGAGTGGAGGGGAATGGAGGACTCCAGGAGGAAGGAAGGGGTGCTCCTAATGGGTCTAGAACCCATGACCTATGGGAATATGAGGGAACAAAGATGAGCAGCTTGGCTAACCGACCAAGTATGCTTGCTCTGATTAGAGACAATTCTTAATGCATCATTCTAACATTAATTATAATAAACATATAGAGGTGGCAAACGGGTCATTCGGATCGGGTTCGGTTTTGACTGCATTCGGTTTCGGTTCTATTCGGGTCGGATCTGGTCTGGTTCGGTTTTAATTCGGGTCTATAGTGATTCTGGTTGGGTATCAGTCTGGATCGGGTCACATCGGTTCTGTTGATTTTCGGGTCGGGTATTTTCTAGTTGAGTATTTCCGGGTCGGTTGATTTCGGGTCATATCAAGATCGGTTCAACATGAGATCGATATGTTTCGGTTGAGTTTTAAGGCCGAATCAGTTTTTTAAACCCATATATGGCTTTATAAAGCCAATATATTTGACTTTTTAATGAGTTGTGCGACAATTCACATCAAATCTTTCATTATTTCTTTTAACATCTTTTCTTTATTTCGAGTTGCCTTCGTTTCGGGTAAAATCGGTTCGGGTCCATTCGATTCGGTTGAAAATCGGTTTGGGTCTGTTATGTTCGGTTGAAAAATCGGATCGGGTCTATATCAGTTCAACTAAAGATTAGGTTGGTTTTAATTCGATTCGATTTGTTTCGGGTTACGGATCAAGTTCGGATCATCCTGTTCGGGTCAATATCGGGTCTCGGATCGGGTAAAATCGGTTCGGGTCTCGGGTCAGTTTGTGTTGGTGAAAATTAGAATTTTAGTTCTACCTAGACTCTTGTAAATATTATCTAATAGTAGTTAAGTTGTACAGAAACTCTAACTTAATTATCCTAGATAGAGTTTAACTAGTGAGGAATCCTACTTGGTGTATATCTCGGTGTACTCAGTCTATTAAATAGACTTATATGTAAATTATGGGAAAATATATATGCAAAAACAGAGAAACTGATTTTCTTCTCTGGAAATTCCCTTTCTCACATGGTATCAGATTTAGGTTAGTTGATCCTAAAAAAAAACCCTAAAATAAAAACCATGATTACACCAGAAACCTCGGAAAGGAGTATATCTTTTCTTGCTGATTGTACCTCTACAAATTGGGTTGTGAACTCTGGTGTGTCAGACCATATGACAGGGATATTCATATTTTCCACAAACTCAACAATGAGAACAGCAGATGGCTCACTGTCAGTTATTGCAGGAAGTGGTTCTGTTCAACTTAGTGACACTATTTTCTTGCCTAATGTGCTTTATGTCCCTCAACTTGCTTGCAACCTTCTATCTGTTAGCAAATTATTTGTTGATCTCCAATGTGATGTTAAGTTTAATTTGAATGGTCGTGAATTTCAGGCAAAGGGTTCAGGGACATGATTGGCACTGCTAGGCTGAGTAATGGGCTTTACATATTTCATGGCTTATCTCCACATAAACAAGTTAATTCAAGTTGCTACCTTAATTCTACTTTATCCTATTCTATTTCTTCTAGTGATATTATGTTATGGCACTTTCGGTTAGGTCATCCCAACTTTCCTTATATGGCTAAACTGTTTCCTCGGTTATTTGCTAATAAAAATCCAAAGTACTTTGCTTGTGAAATATGCCAACTTGCTAAACACACTAGACAACCTTACTATCCTTCTAAATTTACACCTTCCTCACCTTTTTTAGTAATACATAGTGACATTTAGGGCCCTTCTAAGGTTAAAAACTATACTGGATCAAGGTGGTTCATTTCCTTCATTGATAACCACTCTATGACTACTTGGACATATTTGTTGAAAGAAAAATCAGAGGTTGAGAATGTCTTTAGAATCTTCCATAGGATGGTAGAAAACCAGTTCCAAAGTACTATTAAAATTCTAAAAACTGACAATGGCAGTGAGTATTTCACCAAAACATTAGGTTCATATTTCAAAGAAAAAGGGATTTTGCATATTAGTTCCTGTGTCAATACCCCTCAACAGAATGAGGTGGCTGAAAGGAAAAATAGGCATCTTTTAGAAGTTGCTAGATCATTGTTGTTTTCTACTAGTGTACCAAAACATTTTTGGGGGGCCATTCTTACTGCAACCTACTTAATCAATAGGATGCCAAGTATAACTTTGAAATTTAAAATCCCAAGAGATGTTTTTCTTGCTTCCTTTCCTCATTTCAAGCCATTGTCATCTCATGTTCCTTTCCGAGTGTTTGGGTGTGTTTCTTTTGTTCATGTCCATACTCAATCTAAGGGTAAACTTGATCCTAGGTCTCTTAAATGTATTTTCCTAAGTTATTCTTCGAGTCAAAAGGGCTACAAATGTTACTCACCCACTACCAAGAAAATTTACAACTCCATGGATGTTACATTCTTTGAAAACAAACCCTATTTCTCTAAGTCTGAAATTCAGAGGGAGAGTTTACAGGAATTTTAGTCCCATGACAATTTCCAAATCATTCCTTGCTTACCTCCACAACCTGACCTTGGTAAATCACAGCAAGATATTCAACCTTCTCATACATCCATTTTACAGCCAATAGAGTTTTGAGGTACTTGAAATTTACCCCTGGACATGGACTGATTTTTAGAAAAAAATGAAGATAGATCAGTGAAGATATACACTGATTCCAGCTGGGCAGGGGAATTAACTGATCGAAAATCAGTATGTGGGTATTGCTCTTTTGTTTGGGGTAACTCGGTTACTTGGAGAAGTAAGAAACAACCTGTAGTCTCTCGGAGCAGTGCTGAGGCAGAATATAAGGCTATGGCACTTGGAATATGTAAGGGAATTTGGCTAAAAAGACTGTTATCAGAACTGACAGTGGATAACACACAGACTTTTGAGTTGTTTAGTGATAGCCAATATGCTATTAGCATAGCAAAAAACCTAGTTCATCATGATAGAACCAAGCATGTGGAGATTGACAGGCATTTTATTTCAGAAAAGGTTAATAATGGACTTGCAAAGCTCCATTTTGTTCCAACCAAAGATCAACTAGCTGATGTCTTCACCAAGGCACTACCACAAGCAACCTTTGATGAATTCACATCCAAGCTAGGAGTCTATACTATCTACTCACCAGCTTGAGGGGGAGTGTTGGTGAATATTAGAGTTTTAGTTCTACCTAGACTCTTGTAAATATTATCTAATAGTAGTTAAGTTGTACAGAAACTCTAACTTAATTATCCTAGATAGAGTTTAACTAGTGAGGAATCCTACTTGGTGTATAACTCGGTGTACTCAGTCTATTAAATAGACTTCTATGTAAATTAAGGAAAAATATATGCAAAAACAGAGAAACTGATTTTCTTCCCTGGAAATTCCCTTTCTCACAGTTTGCCACCTCTATAAACATTTAGTCATTCATTAAGAGGGAATTCAAGGATTACTAGATTCTAGATCGACTCCTCCACTCATTAAGAGGGAATTAAGGAATTACTAGATTCTGGTAAGGTGCCAAGTTAAATTGTGATCATAGGTCTTAACCATACAAAGAAAACACAATTTAAATTTATTTGTTAAATAATTTAGTTTAAATTTTAATATTCATTTTCATTAAATTGTTAGTCCGGATAAAATCTAATGTGTGAATTTCGGTACTTAGTAAAATTCGAGTACCGACCCTCGTAAATGAATAGAAGAAACATACCAAGAAAGCAACTGTTTGCCTTGTGTGTTTGAGTTCACCCCATGATGAGCCTGCATACTGTAATTAGAGGAATCACCAAACCACCAATTTATTGAAATTCAGTAGCAGAAAAGGGATATTTTTCCTTGATTGCATCTTCAAACTTGAAAATGCCACCTTCAACCAGGGTCGGAGCCCAAATTTTTTGGTATAATAGCATTTTAGGTCATTTTTAATTTAAATATTAGTCAAATAAGGTCTTTCCCCCTCTCAATTTTAAAATATAAAGGCTTAATAAACTCTTTCCCCTCCCAATATTTGATCCTAGCTCCTTCCCTGCCTTCAACAACAATCTTTAGTTTGAAATAAGAAATTACCTCTTCTGTCGCTTGGGCACACCATAGTTCCAATTCAATTAAGCCATACTTCACATACTCCCCATTGCTAAGTGTGCAGCACTCTCTACGGACAAGAAAGCTGTAGCAGAATATATTAACATCATATTTGTAATATAGTCTTATCATTTTATCTACAGTAATAGGAACATAAAGATGAAATTTTGATTTACCTATTAAAGAACTGTGTGTTTATATATGCAAATACTTGAGTGAAAATTTTCTGAACAAGTACTGGAGGCACCTGAAAAGAATCTGTAACCATAAGTTAACATTAAACTGGTGATACTAGTCAACTTTAATATCATAAAAAAGTAAATTACATACAAAGTTTTCTTTCAATGTGCCTAGAAACTTGTTCAGGGACTCGATAATTCCTTGCCAATGACTAGCGGGAGAACAGTTGCCTTGTAGCTCTTCAAACATATTAATAGCAGTTCCCTTTGATGTCTTAGGTACCTGATATGTGGGGCAATGCATTAGCAACAAAAAGAAACAAAGCAGTTACAATTCCAAGATAAAGCTGCTTGCTTCCATGCAAATAAGCCGGGAAGGGTAATTTTGTTCGAGAATGACACTTTGCCACTATATAAAGCTCCTTATACCTGGATACAACGAGAAATATGCAACAACAATTCCTTTTTCAAGTTGTCTCTAATGATTCCATAGATCTTTTCTACATATGCTGTGAGCTGCTGCTTAAAAAGTAAAGTTGGATATTTGCCATCAACCTGACGTATTACACCGACCGCAAGATTGGAAGAAGATGATTGAAAACTCTGAAAAACAACAACACCTTATCATATAATTTTCCTGCATAAGCTGTAGAATCATTTCGCAAAAACATATCAAAAAGATTTTAAAAGAAGAATAAGAGTTTTTCTTTTCCCATCTTTCTTAACTTTTTTGGGATCTATTGAAAATGAGTTCAGAAATATTTTAAATCATGACCACTTCATGCAAACAATTTAGAGACATTGAAAATGAATTATCTAAATACTTGAGTCATCCTTGAAAAAAATGATGTTGGAGCAGGAGGTTTCTGTGCTGCACTTTTCAAACTACTTTGAAGCAAAAACAACAATGCAGATATGTTGGACAGCCAATAAGCCATGAGATCATTGTCGTCCTCATTCTGCAATACATCAAATGAGATCATGAATATTATGTTTGATTTATTTGTCCTCCTCTTCCAAGATGCTTATGTCTTCTCAATCGTAATTTAAGAATCTGTTAAAGTAATGCAACATAGGTCCCTAGCAAAGAGGAATTCAAATATTCATTCTCAGTCTTCATATATATAAATAATTATTTTCCAGCAAAGTATGAAACCATAATTGCATCTTCTAAATCCAACAAAAAAATGATACAAGTAATTGCTGTTGATGCTTATTTCTTGCTGTCAAAAGCAAAAAGTGAACACGGGTGCAACAGCAAAAGCTAAAAAATGATGATAACAATGACAACATTTTGAACCCAAAACAAATTCGAGAGTTGGTGGGTAATAAAAGGAACATCTAGCTGGATGCTTTATATTGGAATCACTGTGTCATTTTCTCATTTTTTTTTACTAAATATGACGCTGTCTTTAGCTTTTGTGTTTGCTAAAATAGGGAAAAAAAACTTAGGGAAGTAAAAAGCAAGTAGCAAAAGCAAAATTGAAACTTGTATTATTATTAAGCTAAGAACCTACAAGGTAATTAATATAGGGCAATTTCCAAATATAGTTTGAACAAGCTACAACACAAGGAATTGCTACAATAATATTATTATAGACAATAGTACAATAATATCATAGTTATCATAAAGAAAAGGGCAGTTATCGGTGATGATAAAGATTTGAGATTATGCTAAATATGAGCTTTCCGTAATAAATAAGTTACCTCTAGTGCAGAGCCAATCATCTGAATAAGATAATCAAATACACTAGTTTTTTCAGCTTCTAATGATCTCCAGTGAACAAGGCATTTGTATATTGTAAATGCTGCAACAGGCTTTTCTTGACTAAATCCAAGATTCTGTTCCAAACATTTTATTAGAGAATCAACACCGTCCTGTGCCTGGGTGATACATACAAAAAAAATCAATCCCTAGAAACTTCACCCAATACAAAATCTTGAAAAACAAAACAAGTAGGAAAGGAGAAATGAGTTCCATATCATTCGAGTTCATACTTGTGGCACTTCAATCTTAGATCTCTGCATTTTACTATCTTCTTTGTATATTGTAGCCGTACATTATTAGTGTTTGTATTAACTCCTAGAAGTTAGCTAGAGATAGAGTTTTACCTAACAAAGGATATTGTATTCTAGTCCTTTAAAGGACTATTATTTGTCCCTATTCCAACACAAGATTTTGTCCCTAAATCTACTATTACGCCCACTTCTATTCCAACACAAGATTTTGTCCCTAAATCTACTATTATACCAGATCCTGTTCTTGAACCTTTATCTCCTAGAGCTAAATCCTTACCAAAAACTCCACTAAATCTTCCTTCAGAGACCCAGCGCCAAACCAGAGAACTTAGTGTCTATACAAGGAAGAAAATGAGGCATATTAAGGACACTGCACAATATAGGACTGCTCAAGAACTGGAATCAATCCCATTGTCCTTGGAGGAGGAAGGTATGGAAATTTTGAATAATGATGATATTGATCATTTTGATACAGAGGTATGTGGCCTATGAGAAGCTAATTGTTAGATTAACCGATAGAGTTAGAGTCCTTATGTAAATAGTAGTTTAAATTAATGTTTAGTGCTTAAAAGATAGAGTTAGATATCTTTTGTACTTAGGACTCCTAATTATAACTAAAGTCCTATAGTTGAGTCTAAAAATTCACTGTAAACGGATGTAATTTTAAAAAAATATGTATTCAATAACAGAAAATCAATTATGTTTTTCTTCATTTTCGCAGAAACTTAAATTCTGCTTTGCTTTTCTGCATTATTCTGTTTTCTTAAAGCTGGAAAATTGCTTTTCTACATGGTATCTGTGAGAAAGGGGTCATGGTGGCCGGAGATGCAACGAATAATGGTGGTTTGTGTGTGATCGGAGGTTAGGGATTTGTTGTTGGAAGAAGATGAACAGGATATTTTTAAGACAGAACAATGTGTTTCTCTGTATTTTCTTATTATTCTTAATTATCAAATGTATACAGAGTAAGCCTTTAAATAGGCTGATATAAAATTTTAATATAACTAAAACTATACTTTTATCTTTAATTTAAATAATACTTATTCCTAACTTAAACAAGGCTTCTAGTAAATCTAAACTACTGATTATGAATAAACTCTAATTACACATTAAATAAAAACTCTAACACTCCTTGTAAACTTACAATCCCCCTCAAGTTCTAACACTTCTCGGATAACTTACACTCCCCCTCAAGCTGGTGAGCAAACGTAGTAGAGCACTAGCTTGGATCTTGGATGTGATGCCCTACTCATATTTCTTCTGCTGAAAAAAATGCTCCTTATTCTCGGGAGTCTTTGATTTGAAGAGTGAGGACGGAACCATGATGTTCTTGCACAGGAATTGTTGATACCATTCAACTTATGGTACGCTTGAGATGGTTGATGCATCAGTTGGAATACAAAGACTGCTCCAGCATGCAGTTCCTGACTAAAAGGTCTGATGCGAACGATGTAAGAAGTGATCACAGGAATCTAGACCCCACTCAAGCTGGTAGTTACACAGACTAAAGTTACAGCTTGGGTCTTTGATGTAGAATCCCTTAAAAATATATTATCTAGTTTTTAAGGGTAAAGTAGAACCTCTTCTCATATCTTTTAGGATGGGCTAAGATAGAATCAAATAGTTTTTATGGCTAAACTATAACCTTTTCATCTATCTTTTTGATTGGATGAGATGGAACCATTAAATAGAGAAGAAAATAGCAAAATTAAACAAGTAGAAATTTCACCAGAGATGAAAGATTCCAACGAGGAAGAAGAAAAGGAACGAGTGTGGCCTAATGACAGCAGCGGAAAAGAAAAACGATGTGCATCTGAAAAATCAGATCGTTGTCGATCTGTTTCAGATTAGAGATGGCAGCAGTGGTGACGGCATCAAGACCATTGTTGGCTCATGATACCATGTGAGAAAGGGGCCATGGTGGCCGGAGATGCAACGAATAATGGTGGTTTGTGTGTGATCAGAGGTTAGGGATTTTTTGTTTGAAGAAGATGAACATGATATTTTCCAGAGAGAACAATGTGTTTCTCTGTATTTTCTTATTATTCTTAATTATCAAATGTATACAGATTAAGCCTTTAAATAGGCTGATATAAAGTTTTAATATAACTAAAATGATATTTTTATCTTTAATTTAAATAATACTTATTCTTAATTTAAACAAGACTTCTAGTAAATCTAAACTACTGATTAGGAATAAACTCTAATTACACATTAAATAAAAACTCTAACACTCCTCGTCAACTTACACTCCCCCTCAAGTTCTAACACTTCTCGGATAACTTACAGTATCAGTCTACCATCGATCCTGCATTGTTTGTTAATAAGACTTCTAGTAAACCTAAACTACTGATTAGGAATAAACTCTAAATAATGTTATGGCATTTTAGATTAGGACATCCGAATTTTCGTTATCTTGCTAAATTGTTCCCTGCATTGTTTGTTAATAAGAAGCCAAGTTCTTTTAAATTTCATAGATGTCCTCTTGCTAAACAGACAAAAGCATCATATTTACCATCTTCCTACAAACTTTCCCAACCTTTTTCATTAATTCATAGTGATGTTTGGTGTCCTTCTCAAGTGAAGAATGTAACTGGTAGTAGGTGGTTTGTAACTTTTATTGATGATTATAGTAGAATAACTTGGGCATATTTGTTGAGGGATAAATCTGAAGTAGCCTCTATTTTTAAGAAATTTTATAATATGATTGCAACCCAATTTGGTAGCAAAATTCAACTATTTAAGTCTGACAATAGAGGTGAATATTTTACCCAGTCCTCGGAGAATTTTTTAAAAGAAAAAGGATTCTTTAGATTAGCACTTGTGTGGATACACCACAACAAAATGGGGTTGCGAAAAGAATGAATAGGCATTTATTGGAAGTTACTAGGTTTTTGATGTTTACCTGTAATATCCCCAAGTATTTGTGGGGTGAAGCTTTGTTAACTGCAACCTATCTTATTAATCGAATGTCCAGTAAGGTTTTGAAATATAGAACACCTAGAGCTTCCTTTTTTAGAGTTTTCCCGATTTTAAACCTCTGTCATCTACTCTCCCTTTTAAAGTTTTTGGTTGCACTGTGTTTGTGAAAAATTCTTCTCACTCTAAACTTGATTCTCGATCCTTGAAATGTGTCTTGGTAGGGTATTCTTCACTTGAGAAGGGCTATAAATGTTATCATCCACCTTCTAAGAAATTTTTTGTTTCCTTGGATCATACCTTTTTTGAACAGGAACCTTATTTCCCTGTGGCTACAAATCAGGGGGAGAATTGTGATGTTTTTTAGCCTTCTAAAAATCAGGTTTATCCTTTTCTACCTTTAGAGTTATTAACTACTGATAATCTATTATCCCTTGAACCTCATACTCCTTTAAACTCCTCTACATCGTCACCTATTGTTACACCTACAACTTCCCATCCATTACCTATTACTCCTCAAAATTCACCTAAACCTTCCTCACAAACTCCTCAGCCTCCTAAGCAACTGAAGGTTTACAACAGAAAACAAAAAACTATTCCAGAGACTGTTTTGCAATCGGACACTTGCCGAGAGTTGGACTTAAGTTCAATTTCCTGTGAGAATGATGGAGGTAATATTCTAGCTGAGACTCCTCATTTACTTGAGTTTTGTTATTTGCCTATTGCTAAAAGAAAAGGTGTAAGGCAGTGTACTAAACATCTCATCTAGAGGTATGCTACTTATGGTAATCTAATGCCATCTTTTAAGGCTTTTACAACTTGCTTAGATAAAGAACAATTACCTAACACCATTGAGAAGGCTCTAAAAGATTCTAAGTTGAGAAGAGTTGTTGAAGAGGAAATTGAAGCACTTGAAAAGAACAATACTTGGACTATTATAGATCTTCCACATGGCAAGAAACCAGTTGGATGCACGTGGGTGTTTGCCATAAAATACAACTCTGATGGCTGCATACCGAGTTATAAAGCAAGGTTAGTGGTAAAGGGTTTTTCTCAAACCTATGGAATTAATTATAATGAAACTTTTGCTCTTGTGGCTAAGTTAAATACAGTTAGAGTTCTCTTAAGCTTGGCTGTAAATAAGGAATGAAAGCTTCATCAACTCGACATTAAGAATGCTTTTCTTAATGGGAAATTGGAAGAAGTGTACATGAGAGTGCCTCCGGGTTTGAAGTCTGTAAAAGGTGACCAGAAAGTTTGCAGACTTGATACATCCATCGATAGTTTGAAGCAGTCACCTAGAGCCTTGTTTGACAGATTCACCAAGGTGATTTTGGAAAATGGATACAAACAATCCTTGACAGATTACACTCTTCATTAAGGTAACCTCGAATAATAAAAAGGTTATTTTAATTGTGTATGTGGATGATATAATTTTGACAGGTGATGATGATGAATTGAAGAAATAAATCACTTGAAAGGGTTTTGAATACTAAGTTTGAAACAAAAGACCTAGGAAAGCTCAGATACTTTCTAGGCATGGAGGTTGCAAGGTCGAACGAGGGTCTGGTAATTAACTAGAGAAAATATATTCTAGATCTACTCAATGAAGCTGGAATGTTGGGATGCAAACCAGTTGATACTCCCATGGAAGCAGGCTTAAAGTTCAATAGAGAGAACTCGAACCCTAAAGTTGAAAAGGGTAAATTCCAAAGGTTAGTGGGAAAGTTAATTTATTTGTCAGTAACCAGACCTGGCATTGCTTTTCCAGTCAATGTTATCAGTCAACACATGACTGATCCAAGAGAAGACCAAATGGAAGCTGCAATGAGAATTTTGAAATATTTGAAAGGAACACCAGGGCATGGACTACTATTTAATAAGACTCAAATAAGGACTGTTCAGATTTTTTTCAGATTCAAGCTAGGCGAGTGAACTAACGGACAGTAGATCAACTAGTGGCTACTGCTCCTTTGTTTGGAATCTAGTGACTTAGAGGAGTAAGAAACAAGCAGTTGTGTGTAGGAGCAGTGCTGAAGCAGAATACAGGGCTTTAGCATTGGGAATTTGTGAACGAATTTGGTTGTTAAAGCTACTAAATGAGCTAGATGTGAATCAAGAGGAGAAGTTTGAGATTTTCTGTGATAATCAGTCCACTATACAAATTGCTCGAAATCCAGTCCACCATGATAGGACAAAACATGTGGAGATTGACAAAAAATTTATCTCAAAAAAGATTACTAGTGGGACAGCTTCTTTATCTTATGTTCCTATAGAAGAACTGAAGATAAACTGAAAACTCTTCTGTTTATTAGATGATCGAAATCTATGATTCAATACAAAAATACTTACAGCCTTATATAGGCTAGGACTTTAAGTTAGATAAGGAGTCCTACTAGGTTTAGTCTTCCTACTCTATCTAAAAGACTTAGAGTACTACTACAACAATTAAACTAATAAATTAACTCCTATACAAATTAGGATTACTATGCGTATTCTTATACTCCCCTTTAAACCGGTGAATATAAGTTGTATAATCCCAGTTTGGACAAAAATTTGCTGAAAAGAGCTTTTGGCAGAGGCTTTGTGAGTGTCTGCCACTTGTTCTTCTGTAGGAATGTAGTTGAGAGAGATTGTCCCCTTAGCCAACTTCTCAACAATGAAGTGCCTGTCGATTTCAATGTGCTTTGTCATGTCATGTTGTACAGGATTCTTGGCTATCTGAATAGGTTTGGTTATCACAAAAAATTTCAAAACTTTCATCTTGTGCCATTCCCAACTCTCTAAGAAATTTCAATAGCCAAATTCCTTCGCATATTCCCAAGGCTAGGGCCCTGAATTCGGCCTTAGCACTGCTTCTTGAAACCGCCGTTTGTTTCTTACTCTTCCAAGTCACCAAATTTCCCCAAACAAAGGAACAATATCCACTGGTTGACATCCTGTCAGTGAGCTCTCCTGCCCAGCTTGCATCAGTGTAGATTTTCACAGTTTTGTCTTGATTTTTCTTAAAAAAATAGGCCGTGTCTTGGTGTCCCTTTTAAATACCTCAAGATCCTCTTTGCTGCATCCATGTGTTCTTGTCTAGGGTCTGTCATATATTGACTTATGACATTTACTGGAAAGGAGATGTCGGGTCTGGTGAGGGACAGGTAAATCAATTTACCTACTAATCTTTGGTAGAGTCCTTTGTCAGCCGCAAGACCAGTTCCTAGTTTGTTGAATTTTAGGCATGCCTTCATTGGTGTGTCTGCAGGTTTGCAACCTAGTAAACATGTTTCTTTAAGAAGATCCAGGATATACTTTCGGTGGTTGATAATTAACCCTTTGCTGGTCCTTACTACCTCCATGCCTAGGAAGTATCTCAAACTCCACAGATCTTTGATTTCAAATTCTCTACTTAAGAAGTTCTTCAATTTGCTAACTTCTTCTTCATCATCTCCTGTCATAATTATGTCATCCACGTACACAATTATGATTACTCTTTTATTGGAAGAAGTTACCCTACTGAACAAGATGTGATCGGCCGAGGATTGCTTGAACCCATTCTTCAATATAACCTTGGTGAATCTCTCAAACCAGGCTCTAGGAGATTGTTTAAGTCCATAGAGTGATTTTGCTAGTTTGCAAACTTTCTGAGGCTGTCCTGCACCTTTTACCCCTGAAGGAATTTACATGTAAACTTCCTCCTCAAGATTTCCATTTAGGAATGCATTCTTGATATCTAGTTGGTGTAGTTTCCAGTCACAGTTTACTGCCAAACTAAGAAGAATTCGAACTGAATTCAATTTTTCCACTGGAGCAAAAGTTTCTTTGATGTCGATCCCATAGGTTTGAGTAAACCCTTTTGCAACCAACCTTGCATTTGGTCTTTGAATAGTCCCATCAGAATTATATTTGATGGTAAATACCCATTTACAGCCGACAGTCCTCTTGCCCAGGGGTAGGTCTGTAATAGTCCAAGTTCCATTCTTTTGAAGTGCTTCAATTTCTTCCTCTATAGCCTTCTTCCATTTAGGATTTTGAACTGCTTCTTCATAGCTCTTTGGAATCTGTTCCTTGTCTAAACAAGCTGTAAAAGCTTTGAATGAACGCATTAAACTTCCATAGGCAACATACCTTTGGATAGGGTACTTGGTACATTGTCTCACCCCATGTAATTTCCAGCAATTTTCCTTTAAATGGCCTTTTTTTTGCAGTAGTTACATGTAACTCGTCCCTTCTTTGTTCTAGGGGTGGAAGTAGACTGTGTGACCATGGCAGAGCTGTGGCTTTCCTCTCTTCGAATCTCAGAAAAGACCTCTCTCAGTGAAGGAAGGGGAATAAGGCCAAGGATCATGGATTTAACTGGATCAAAATCCCTATTTAAGCCATTGAGGAACTGGAAAATTCTTCTCTGTTCGTTAATCTTTTGAAACAGTGCAGCATCAGTTGGGGTCTGCCATTCATGGGCTTCATACATGTCAATTTGCTGCCACAAATTGGTGAGAGTTGTGTAGTATTGAGTAGCAATCATCCCATCTTGTTTCAATGCAGCAGCAGTGCTTTCGATCCCAAACAACTCAGAGTTGTTTGTGCTAGAGTAAGTATCCCGAGCAGCATCCCAAATCTCCTTGGTAGTCTCATAGAGAAGAAACTGAGAACCAACTTCAAGGACCATGGTATTGATGAGCCAAGACATGATCCGACCATTCTCTTGGATCCACTTTTCCAGACCTTCATCAGTTGCGGCAGATTTTGAAGTTTTCCCTGTGACATATCCTAGATTTCCTCTCCCGATAAGGAAGAGTTTAACGGACTGGGACCATTGAACATAATTTGTGCCTGTGAACCTATGGCACAAAGAAGTCGAACCAAAAGGTTCGAACAAATCTGCCATCAAGTAAGCATATGTAGAGGATAAAGAGCGCAAGTCACTTGAACCGGAATTTACCATCTGAGAAAGAAAAAAATCAATTGAATCGAATTTAGGCTGATACCATGAAGATAAACAGAAAGCTCTTCTGTTTATTAGATGATCGAAATCTATGATCCAATACAAAGATATTTACAACCTTATATAGGCTAGGACTTTAAGTTAGATAAGGAGTCCTACTAGGTTTAGTCTTCCTACTCTATCTAAAAGACTTAGAGTACTAGTACAACAATTAAACTAATAAATTAACTCCTATACAAATTAGGATTACTATGCATATTCTTACAAGAACAAGTGACAGATGTATTTACAAAAGCACTACCAAAAGCTTCTTTCGACAAGTTTCTATTCAAGTTGGGATTATACAATGTATATTCTCCAACTTGAGAGGGAGTGTTAGATTATCCGATAGAGTTAGAGTCCTTATGTAAATAGTAGTTTAAATTAAACTTTACTTCCTAAAAGATAGAGTTAGATGTCTTTTTTACTTAGGACTCCTAATTGTAACGAAAGTCCTATAGCCGAGTCTATAAATTCACTGTAAAGGGATGTAATTTTAAAAAAATATGTATTCAATAACAGAAACTCAATTATGTTTTTCGTCCTTTTTGCAGAAACTTAAATTCTGCTTTGCTTTTCTGCATTATTCTATTTTTCTAAAGTTGGAAAATTGCTTTTCTACACTAATGCCCTCATTCAAGGATTTCACTACCTAGATTGACAACACATCCCTCAAACAGTTCATGAAGCCTTGAAGGATCCGAGATGGAAAAAAGGCTATAGAGGATGAAATTCAAGCACTAGAGGAAAATAAAACCTGGGTGATAACTTTCTTACCTCCATGAAAGAAGGCAGTACGCTGTAAATGGGTTTTTACATATAAATATAATTCGGATGGGAGCATTGACAGGTTCAAGGCAAGGCTGGTTGTAGGGGGAAGGCACGGGTAGAGTTTTTGACCCACCCGAACCCAGCCCGAAAATTACTATCATAAACCCTCCCCGACCCAACCACATCCTTTAAAAACCCGACCCGGTCTATTAAAAAATCATTTTTAGGGACCTAATTGTAAAAATAATAATTTTAAGAACCTAATTATAAAAAATAATTTTAAAGGCCAAATTATAAAAATATATATAAAGAGGGGGTATTATTACAAATATTCCTAAGGGAAAATTACACTATTAGTCCTGGGTCGGGTCAGTTTTTTTCACCCTAAACCTGACCTGAACCCAAATTTTTAATTAAAAAATCCGACCTGATCGGGTAAAATGACCATCCCTAGGTGGTTGCAAGGGGATTTACTCAATCTGATGGGATTGACTATCCGGAGACATTTGCTCCAGTGGAAAAACTAAATACAGTCAAAATTTTATTGTCCCTTGCTGCAAATTTGGACTAGCCTCTTCATCAATTTGATATAAAAAATGCATTCTTAAATTGGAATCTAGAAGAAGAGGTATACATGCAAAAGCCACCTCGTCTAAATGAAAACTCATATTCTAATAAGGTATGTAAACTGTTAAAATCACTCTATGGTCTCAAACAATCACCTAGAGCTTGGTTTGATAGGTTTACTAGGGATGTTCTGAAAGTTGGTCATCTTCAATGCCAAGCTGATCATACAAGGTTCATCAAGACCTCTTTCGAAAATAAAAATGCTATTTTAATAGTCTATATTAATGATATAATCATCACGGGTGATAATGGTCTGGAAAGCAAAAAATTGAAGGAGTTCTTGGCAACAAAGTATGAAATAAAAGATCTAGGTCAACTAAGATACTTTCTAGGAATGGAAGTGGCAAGATCAAACACTAGAATTGTGATAACCCAAAAAAAGTATGTTCTTGATTTGCTTTCAGAGATAGGGTAGTTACGTTGCAAGTCTGTTGAGACACCAATGGAACATAATCTGAAGTTTAGGACTGACAACAATGGAATCCCTACTACTAAGGAACAATATCAGAGGGTAGTTGGTAAGCTCATTTACTTATCACTTACCAGACCTAGAAAAGAGCATCTAGAAGCAGTAATCAAAGTTCTCAAATATTTGAAGATGACACCAAGCCGTGGTTTAATTTCACCAAAAAAGAGAGTAGAAAAATGGAAATTTTTATAGATGCAAGTTGGGCAGGAGAGCTTACATCCAGAATATCTAGGAGTGGTATCGAGAAGCAGTGCAGAAGCTGAATTTCGAGCATTAGCTAATGGAATATTTGAAGGAATTTGGGTTCAAAGGTTGTCAGAATTAAAACTGAATCACAATAAAGACTTTGAACTTTACTGTGATAGTCAGTCAGCAATTAGTATTGCTAAAAATCATGTACACCATGATAGAACAAAACATGTGGAGCTAGACAGTATCTTTATTTCCGAGTAGATCACCAGTGGAATAATCAAACCAAATTTTGTTCCTACTCACAAACAACTAGCTGATGCACTCACCAAGGCACTTCCAAGAACTACCTTTGATGAGCTCACATCCAAGCTGGATCTCTACAATGTGTACTTACCAGCTTGAGGGGGAGTGTAGATTGTAGCCGTGTATTACTAGTGTTTGTATATAAGTAGAGTACTTTAATTATAGTAGGAGACTTGTCTAATTAAAGCCATTAACTCCTAAAAGTTAGCTAGAGATAGAGTTTTACCAAACTAAGGATGTTATATTCTGGTACTTTAAAGGACTCTATTCTTTCTATAATCGACATGAATCATAATTCAGAAATCATTCTTTCTCTACAAACAGTTTCTCAATAACTTACATTCTCTACCAAACCTTGATGAGGGAGCAGAAGCCAGTTGTGCCTGTCAAACAGAGCTTTCTATCTCAGGGTCAAAAAGCAACAAAGAATCAAGGATGCTGATATAACTGATCAACTGAAGTAAAGTTAATGATACAATCTCTTCATTCTTCACTTACTTGCTGACCATTTTGCACAGGCTGCAAAGTGAAAACAAGGACCAACAAAGAAAAATAAGGAAAGTGAAAAAATAATCACAACCAACAAACCAACTCAAGAAAGATAAGAACATCAAGTTTAAACATAGCTTACTGTAGATGTTGTAAATGGCAATTGAGATGACATATTATCACTAGATGCACTTAGCAAAGCTTGCTGTCTCAAAATCTTGTCCTCGGTTTCCAAGTCCGAAATCTTTTCTTCTAACCTGTAGGCTATAGACAATTATTTTTATGGAAGATAAGCAGAGCTCAAGTTAAAGAAAAGAATGAACAGTCCAATTGACTAACATTCATACTAACATAAACATCAAACATCTATTACCACAGTACAAATAGGAATAAAACCTTTGCATTGCAGATTTTAGCTCAATTATCTTCATCTCAGCCTCCATAGCCTGCTTTAGCCGCTCTTCACTAAGCTTATTTGTTTCTTCATATTTCTTCTCCGTTGCATCAATCTTCTGTTCTAATGTAGCTACCAGAGCCTGAAATGGTGTTTGGGTAAAAAAAAAATATATTTCAAGAACTATTTCTTCACTAAGCTTATTTGTTTCTTCATGTTTCTTCATTCCAAGTAGGGTCCTTATTCAGAAGTAATAAATATCTAACAATACCTTAAGCTGTTCATTTTCAGAAGTAAGTTTATTCATCGATTCATCATCAATTACAGAGACCCCCTGAATGACAGGAACTTGTCCAGCAATGTTATTTGCGCCTCCACGTTGCAACTTCTGCAACTGCCATGTAAGTTCTTCAACTTGCTTTTCCAGCTTATTGTTGGCCTCTAGGAGGGCATCAGTTTCCTTGGAAGCCTGCAGATAAACATGGAGAATCAGTTGTAACAATTGTGCACATATTGTCACCTCATGGACAAGCCTATGAGAACATCACATCAAACATGTCAATTCACTGGAAAACTTTACATGAATCTCTTGATCATCCAGAATGGAACTTAGCAGTTTTAGAGAAGAAAAGAGTTGACTGAACCAACAGATAAGAAGGAAGGACTTTTTTTAGAACCTACGGGGGATTAACTTGGATGTATCCTATTCCTGCCACTACGGTGACTGAACTATCAACTATTGAAATTTTCATATTGATTGGACACGGAGAATAAGGACTAAACATTGAATGGGTATTTTTCCTATAGATTAACAATACAATTGACTGAAAAAGAGTTGCACTTTGGAGATAGTTGACTTTGAAGAAGTGTTGTTGTAGGAACAACTATGGAGGCTGAATTTAGATCAATTGCTTATTGAATTTTTGTAGTGTTTTGGATTAGAAAACTTAAAGATATCTTGTTCATTACCTATAAAGGTGTATTGTGGCGACAGAACAACAATCTCCATTCCTCATAATCCAGTTTTTAATGATAGAACTAAACATGCTTGAGTTGATAAACACTACATTAAAGAAAAATTAGATAATGGGTTAATTTGTAAGTAGTACATCTCTACAAATAAGCAAATTGCAGACATTTTAACAAAAGGGTTAGGCAAAGGTCCAATTGTGACAACAAAGCCACCACCAGCATTTCCTGTAATCCAGTTCAATAAGGTAGGACCAAGCATGTTTAAATAGACCGACAATCCATAAAGGAGAAGACTGAAGCAACGCAAATAATAACTCCTGTAAACTCAAAATAGCAACTTGTAGATATCTTTACTACTAGGTTTCAAAGTAAGAAGTTTGAAGCATTAGCAGACAAGTTGGGAATCCATAATCAGTCCACACTAGCTTGGGGGTTGTACTGGAAAATGTAAATAGGTTCCCAAGAAATCATTTACTGAATAACACATAGAAATAAAGTATTGTCGAACTATGCAAATTCCTTTAAGAAGTTTTAATATTTTAGGAGTCTCTTAAGATAAGGAAGCCTTGTTATTATCTTTTAGGAGTTTGTTACTTTTTAGCAGTTTGATATTATCTTTTAGCTAAAATAGTTGGGTATAAAAAAAACTAGGTTGTAATCTATTTTAAAATAACAGAAACTGAAACTCTATTCTTCTTTCACGTTTTCTGTCAAGCACATTAGTCAAAACCACCATCTATTAAGAACTTGTTGAAGCAAATTGAGAACATGCCTATGCAAGACATCATGAGCTTAAACTAATTCAAGATATAAAACAAATATGAAAAATCACCAATTTTAGTTTCCGTAATTGTCTACGTGCAATTTTTGCTCTCCAAGCACATTGTGTGGCTAATGCAGCTTTCTTTAACCTTGAGTAATGACGGCTCACCAAGAATCGACGACATTGACTCTGTCACAGACATGAAATCACATGGTATCAATATGCTGATATAGCAAAAATAGCAACCGGACATTGCAAAAACACAGAGCAACAGCATTATTTCTTTTGCTGAACCAACCAGCATCAATGTTTATTGCAACACAACCAAGATAACACTTCATTGAAGAGAAATGAAAATTCCTAGAAAGGAGTAAAACAAGAAATAAAAGAAAAACTCGTAGGATTAATATTTCATTAATAGAAAGAAATTTTTATCTTTACCTGAATTACTGTTGCAGCTATCATCTGCTTCTTGAACAGGAGTTGTTTGCGAGCAGTCATCCCACGGATGCCTGCTTGAATGGAAACAGATGAGAAGTACAAATTCTTGTAGGCTTTCCTTGCAAGAAACTTGCGTGAATGTTTCTGAATATTCAGACAAGCAGCTGCTCTTCTCACCCTCTCATACTGATAGCGTGCCACTTGTCCTGCAATCAGGTTGGAGCAAAAAAAAGTCAATAGATACAGGGCAGCAAGTATAACTAATGATAACGTCACAAAGGCCCTATACGAAATTCGTATTACCTCTATAGAAGGCTTGAATTTTTATGGAAGATAACCGCAACAATTTAAAGTGCTTGTAATTCAAATATGCACGGACTTTTTTCTGTATAACACTTGCTGATACTCCTAAAATCTCACTTCGACGTGCATCGAGTTCAGCCATCTGACCAGCCCTCAGAAAAACTTTTGTTTTACCAACCTGCAAAAGCAGCCAATCTCTTAAATGGACGAGGAGCATAGTGGAAGCAACAATATCAAAATGCAATAGATGCAAAAACTTATATGATCAATCAGCCAACAGGAGATGTGACATTCATAATATTCAACAACTACTCAAGAACTGTCCCGAATTTTTTTAAGAAAGTCTATAAATATAAGATATACCTGATAACCACTGAGGCTACTCTTTTCCAGAATCTTCTTGCAAGCAGTAGCCTCATTATAGCTACCACCAAAACAGGGAACTCATGAATTAAAGAACAAAATAGAAGTATTGATTTTGAACTACAATAGAATTTTTTTTGAAAAGCTACCTTCCATTGAGAACCTCTGGAGCCAATATGGAAAACCGATCTATAAATTCACGAAACAGCTTTCGAGAGGGAAATCCAGCACAACTAATTCTAATTGCTTCCAGCACTCCCTGGGGAAAAAATGTACCAAACCATCATACAGACAGGCTGATTAAAGCAGGGATTGACCAAAATAAGAAATCTCACCCCACACCGAAGTTGTTGAAGTACATTGTTATTTTCAAATATTCCCGGCTTAAGAACATTATTTGGCTTTACACAACGAACGTAGTGTGGTTCAGTGGCACTCAAAGTTTCAAGTAAAGTTTGGAGTTGTATCTGTATAAAGCAGATAATACAAGTCAAAATCAAATAAAATAAATGGCGCATATGATTTGATCTGCCTTTGTTATAGACACTGTAGCAGCAACAGACCTTGAATCCAGATGCTATTGAGGACAACTTTGATGATTTGGAAGATTCCTGAGGTACAGGAGGAAACAAGCTTGAAAGAAAAGAGCATCTGGAAGCACCCAAGAGAGCCTGATGCTCTGGAACAACTAAATCTTTGTTCTTCTCCAAGAAGAGATCAGTCTGGTAAGTCACCTGTAGCAAAAAACACTTCATGGTGAATACTCAAAAATCGCCTATTTCAAAACTAGATTTGAGAATCATATCTGGCGTAATTATTTCTATCTAATATATATGTTTTGAAGGATATGTAACATTTCATTTCATCAAGAAAAAAAATTGCTACAAACAATAGAACTCACAACAACCATCTACTACAACCTCAGCTACTTACATTTAATCCACTATTCCTACCTATATTAGACTCTTGATTTATAAATTTAGTGTTTTGAAGTTTATGTTGCACAATGCATTTAATGTGACTAAACAATGCCTGTACAGTCCATGGAGCACTCCCATGTCCTCTTTGATTCCTCTCTTTCCATACCAGATAATTGAACACATTCCAGATGATATGTAAAATGGTAGAACCAAGAGCTCTTCCTTTTCCATAGTTGTCTACTCAAAATTACTCTGACATGAATCAAGTCTAACACCAACTCCACAACCTTGTAGGATACAATTCCAGAGTTGCTTCAAAAAAAACGCAGCTCCAAAACAAATGATCTCTACTCTCCTGATCTTCATTACACAAACATCATCTGGGATTAACTTGATAACCCCATTCCATCATCTTATTTTTCACAGCAAGTCTATCTTGAATAGTCAGCCAAGTTAGAAAAGAGTACCTTGGTATTGCAAGTGTAGAATATAATCGTATTGTACTAGTGTTTGTATATAATTAGAATACTCTATAAATAGGATAGGAAACTTATCTAACTAAAAGTTGAAGTCTTTAAAAATTAGCTAGAGATAGAGTTTTACCTATCTTAGGATGTTGTATACTAGTCCTTTAAAATGACTATTTTTTCTATAATTGATATATCAGAATATAGAGAAATCATTCTTTCTCTATGTTACAGATTCTTAGGCTAATATCTAGGCTATTTATTAGGCTAGAATATATTGTAATTAATGTCATATATTATGTTACCTAGTTTAGGTAAATTAGATTTGTATATATAGCCCTATATGTTTCATGAATAAAATATAAGAAATTACTTTCTACATGGTATCAGTTGTCCTAAGTTCTTTCGAATACGCTTAAAATTTTCAATTTTTTTGGGGGGCTGTTGGGGTTTTGACCTAAAGTTTCTTTTTTTTGGTCGTTCTTCACCGGCCATCTACGGAGGCCCCTCTATCGACACCGCCCGTACCACGAGAACCGTCGTCCGCCTATCTGCAGATTCCGATCACCGGAATCCCAGCGCGTGAGCCTCACGCGCCGCCCCAAGCTTCCGCCTGTCCTTCACGCGCCGGCGCGTGAGAGCGCGTGGTGGCCCCTTTTCGCCGCCGATTTTTCCGCCGACGTCGTTGCTTCGTTCCGATCACACTCCTACCGCCGGTCCTTGATTCCGGATCGTTTTTGGGTTGGGTGTCTTGTCTTTTGGTACCGTTAGGGTTTTGTTTTTCCTGGTTGTTCTTGGCCCTTTGCTTCTTTGATCTCATGGCTGATAAGAAGTGTTGGAATTCCTAGAATCAAGGGACAGGATCTTTTTCCTTATTTCTAGGAGTTTGCTTTATGTAAATTGTCACTAATCTAATTCCCTGATCTTAGGAATCATTTCCTAACTTAGACTAATTCTTCCTTACAAATTGTAAGTTACTGTTAGAGCAATAAAAAATGTAAGAAATTCATTTCTTCTCATATTTTTTCATGGCATCAGAGCTATAGGACTCATTCGATCCGAATTTGCTCTTCCTCTCTAGTAATCGTCCTTGTGTTATTTTCTTCCTATGGCAAAACTTCCAGAAACTCTTTCCGAATCTGAAACCTCACATGTTACCCAAACCATAAATTAGCCAATCCCTCTTGGTGACATGAGTTCCTCCCTTATAATCACCAACCACCGTTTAGATGGAAAAAATTTCCTGCAGTGGTCTCAATCAGTACTAATGGTTATTTGAGGCCGTGGGAAATTAGGGTATATCAATGGAGAAATTCCTCAGCCAACTATCACAGACCCTACTTATGCTACATGGGAACTCAACAACTCAATCGTGATGGCTTGGTTAATTAATTCGATGGAAAGCCACATAAGCCGTACCTATCTCCTATTCAAGACTGCAAAAGAAATGTGGGATGCAGTGAAGGAAAACTATTCTGATCTGGGAAATGCTTCCCAAGTATTTGAGATCAAATTAAAACTGAAGGACATTCGACAAGGGACGCTTGAGGTAACTCATTACTATAACAACTTGAAGATCTTGTGGCAAGAACTCGACATGTACTATGAAGCAGACTGGGGTGAAGGTTTGGAACACTCCAAGTTTATAACACACCTCAACAACGAAAGACTCTATGATTTCCTTGCAGGGCTGAATCGGGATTTGGATGAAGTTCGTGGACGGATTTTGGATAGAACTCTTCTTCCTGCCATTGGTGAAGCTTTTGCAGAAGTTCGAAGAGAGGAAAATCGTCGTCGGGTTATGATGGGAGATAATAAGGACCCAAAACCAGTGACCACCACTGGACATCGTCCTGTTGAAACCTCAGCCCTTGTATCTAGGGGTCCTCAATTCCAAAAGAGGAGTGACTCAGGTCAAAGCCGAACTGGAGAACGACCTTGGTGTAGCCACTACAACCGCGCTGGTCACACTAGAGAGAAGTGCTTCAAACTCCATGGGTACCCTGGAAACACAAAAAATCAGAGAGATACCAAGGCTCTTTTGTCATCCAACACTTCATCCTCTATAGAAAATACCTTGGATGTTCGCCTAACCAAATCTCAACTCGAAGCCCTACACAAGATACTTGAAACATCCACTGCTCATGGATCCTTGGCTATTCAAGGTACTGCCTTTAATATCACTTCTGATTCCAGTAATCAATCCTCTTGGATCCTGGATTCAGGTGCCTCCGACCACATGTCAGGTAATGTTAGATAACGCAATCTTAGAGTTTGTAAATAAGTTAAAGTTTATCTTTATCTTGTACCTAACAGATAGAGTTAGAGTTCAAACCTAACTAGGTCTCCTTGTAAAACTAAAAGTCCTAACCTATTTAGGATATAATCTACTGATGTAACTAAGATTAATTATTCAATGAAAACAGAACAGTAATTATGTTTCTCTTCATGGTATCAGCCTAAATTCGATCCAATCGAATTTTTTTTTCTTTTTTTTTCTTTTTTTTTCGATGGTGGAAAATTTCTCTTCGAGTGCGCTGCACTCTCTTTCCTCCTCATCTGCTACTTCCATGGCAGATTTCTTGGAACCTTCTGGTTCAGTCAACATGTGTCCTCGACTTGACTCGAAAAATAAAGTTTGAATTATAAAATAGAAATTTCAATAACTCGACTTGACTCGAAAAATTTAAATTTTTTGGTTTGATGTGAAAATACTCGACTCATAATTTCATAAACTCGACTCAAAAATTCAAAATAAAGTTTGAATTATAAAATAGAAATTCCAATAACTCAAATTTTTTAGTAGTTAGTGGACTAAATTTTTAAGTTTGAGTTATTAAATAGGAGCAATTTGGGCACCTAAGTTTCAAAGGGTATACTTTGGGCACCTATTTTTCATCTAAGCATTTATAATATTATTGTACTAATTGATTGTAAAGTTTTAGGATTGAAAAATGAATTTTTAAAAATTTAAGGGTGAAATTATAAAGAAACATTTTTATTAGTGACTATAATGTTTACTTTTTTAAATTGATGAGAAAAAATGTACATGAGATAAATTTTAATGGCTATTGCAGTAATTTATCCTTATTTTAATTCCGCCACATCAGCAATCCGTTAGGGGACTAACGGACTATAACGTCGGAGTGACCAAGTCTTTACACATCGAAAACGTAGATGACCACGTATTGGCACTTTTCAAAAGTGGTGACTAAATCTGTACAAACGGGAAACGAAAGTGACCCCTGCAGTAGTTTACCCTTTCTTTAATTTCTCCCGAATCTCCTTTATCTTGAAATCTCCCAGGAAACCACAAAAGAGAGGCACTAGAGCTCTAAACTTCAAAATATTTTTCCAAGACCAGCAATCCCCTTGCTTAACTTTAGAACAAACTCTAATGTACAGCATAGGTTACAATCGATACATATTTATAGCCTAGGACTTTAGGTTACATTAGGAGTCCTACTTTACATTAAATACTTAGTCTATCACTAGGTAATTCGACTAAGACTCTAATTCTAATCATACAATTTAACTAAAATAATAAGTCTACTCGTCTAAACTAACACTCCCCCTCAAGCTGGAGAATATACATTGTATAATCCCAGCTTGAATAAAAAATCTGTCGAAAAGAGCTTTTGGCAGAGCTTTGGTGAGGACATCTGCCACTTGTTCTTCTGCTGGTACATATTCTAATGAGGCAACTCCACTAGTTAGCTTCTCTATGATGAAGTGTCTGTCAATTTCAACATGTTTTGTTGTCATGTTGAATGGAATTCTTCGCAATTTGAATGGTTGAATTGATTATCACAAAAAACTTGAAAATCTTCTGCTTGAGTCATTCCAAGTTCTTTAAGTAACTTCACTAGCCAGATACCTTCACACATACCCAAGGCTAGAGCTCTATATTCAGCCTCTGCACTGCTTCTTGAAATCACAGTTTGCTTCATGCTTTTCCATGTCACCAAATTACCCCATACGTACGAACAGTACCCACTGGTTGATCTCCTATCAGTCAGTTCACTGGCCCAGCTTGCATCTATAAATATCTGAACAATTTTGTTCGAACAATTCTTGAAAATTTAAGAATCGACTAGGCATACAATTAATTAGATAAGTGGATGTTAACAAGGCCTCACCCCATAAACATTTAGGAACATTGTGGGTGAACAAAAGGGCTCGGGTTACCTCTAGTAGATGCTTATTCTTTCTCTCAGCTATCCCATTCTGTTGGGGTGTATCAACGCAAGAACTGATATGCACAATACCTTTTTCTTTCAAAAAATCACTTAAGGACTGATTAAAAAACTCTCTCCCATTATCAGATTTAAAGGTCTGAATTTTAGTGTGAAATTGGGTTTCAACCATGGAGTAAAAAGTCTCAAACACCTTTGCAACTACTAATTTTTCTTTCAATAGGTAAGTCCAAGTTGTTCGACTGTGGTCATCAATGAAAGTTACAAACCATCTGCTACCTATAACATTCTTCACTTTAGAAGGACCCCAAACATCACTGTGTATAAGAGAAAAAGGATGTGAGGGTTTATAAATTGATGGCAAATAAGATTGTCTTGTTTGTTTCGCAAAGAGGACAAATAGGACATTGAAAAGAAGAAGGCTTTTTATTAACAAATAATTTAAGGAACAACTTTTCAATATAATAAAAACTTGGATGTCCTAATCTAAAATGTAGTAGCATGACATCTAATTGTCCTAAGGAAGTAAAACAAGATGGAGTAGGTGATCTTTTACTGTGAAGAACATAAAGGCCATTCTGCAAGCTAGCACTGCCAATCCTCTTCTTCAAGTCTAGTGCCTGTAAAAAACAATTGGAATTAGTGAACTGGAAAACACATCTTAAATCTTTAGATAGCTTGCTAACAGACAACAGATTACAGTCCAACTAAGGCACATATAGCACAAAGTAGAGAGAAGTGCAGTAGAGACAAAGGAATTATGTGACCTCCAGTTTCAACTAAGGCTATGTTGCCTTCACTAGTGGGTGTAAATTTACTGAACATCAATTGCAGTTGGGCCATTTGCTGCTTGGTGAAGCCGGTGGGTGTGGAGGAAGAAGCAATAGGTGAAGAGATGTCTTTTTGTACCTTGTTGGCTGGAGGTTTCCAATCGGCTGGTTTCCCATGTAATTTCCAGCAGTTGTCCTTGAGATGCCCAGGTTTTCTGCAGTAGTCACAAAAGGTTCTCCCTCGTCTATGCTTGGGAGAAGAAGATGTTTGAGTGACCAATGTTGAGTTGTCAGGAATAGGAGCTTCAGGGATCATGTACAGTTGTCTACTCTCTTCTCTCCTAACTTCTGAAAATACCTCGCGTAGGGAAGGGAGAGGATTGAGACCAAGGATCCGAGACTTGATGGGATCCATGTCTCGATTGATGCCACTAAGAAACTGGAAAATTCTCTTTTGCTCAACAATTTTCCAGTAAAGCGCAACATCTATAGGATCTACCCAATCGTGAGCCTCGTAAAGATCAATTTGTTGCCACAGATTTGTTAGAGTTGTGTAGTATTGAGTAATATTCATCGCATCTTGCTTCAAGGCCGAGGCTGTACTTTCAATTCCAAACAATTCAGAGTAGTTGTTTGTACTTGAATATGTATCTCGCGCAGCTTCCCAAATCTCACTTGCTGTTTCGAACAGCAGGAACTGCGAGCCAACTTCAGGGGCCATCGAATTTATCAACCAGGACATAACCCTGCCATTCTCTTGTGACCACTTCTCAAAGGATGGGTCATCAACAAAAGGCTTCTTGATTTTCCCATTGATGTAGCCTAGAGTTCCTCTTCCAGTCAGAAATATTTTTACAGATTGGGACCAAGAGATATAATTGTTTCCAACAAATCGATAACAAAGAATAGTCGAGGTAGAAGAATCTGAAAAATCTACCATTTGAACCACCGTGGAAGAAGATTGGAGTTTACTCGAACTGGATGGAGTATCCATGAAAGAGAATTAATTCGATAGGATCGAATTAGACTAATACCATGAAGATAAACATAAAGTGTTCTATTTAATAGAAAACTGAGTAAAAAACTCTAATGTACAGCATAGGTTACAATCGATACATATTTATAGCCTAGGACTTTAGGTTACATTAGGAGTCCTACTTTACATTAAATACTTACTCTATCACTAGGTAATTCGACTAAGACTCTAATTCTAATCGTACAATTTAACTAAAATAATAAGTCTACTCATCTAAACTAACACTTACCAATATGCTTTATAATCTTGGCAGGCAAAAGAACTATCCCGGAACAAAAGTTAAGAACACTGAAAATAACAGATTGTAAAGCTGAAGCCTTCCAGCAAACAACAAGAATTTGGTAGTCCACCATCTAATTCTGTGAGATTCTTACAATCCCCTTCTAATTCTGTGAGATTCTTACAATCCCCTTCCTTAAGATTTCTAGATACCAACGAAATTCCAAGGTATCTAGCAGGCAGTGTGCCAAGTTTAATACCTGTTAAATTCACTATAGCCTGCAGGTTATCAACACTCATACCAGTACTGAATGGTTCGCTCTCGGAACAATTCATTTCTAGCTAATATTGGGACCACTTTATGTTTATTTAAGATCCAATTTTACCAGTTTAATTACTTGTAGTACAAAACAACGCTATCAGTTTATGTTATTTAATATCCTGAATCGAGGCTTTTTAGGAGATTTAACATTTGCTAAAAAGGATTGTTATTCATAGTTTGAGTAGAATTATCTAACTGGGTCTGTCCTTTAATCTTGACCAGTTTAGAGCTGCACTTGCTAGTCAAGTTTAACTTGTCTTTTCAGCAGAAACATACACCACATAATCTATACTTAGCGGAGCATAACAGATGATTTCAGCAGCCTTATCTTTTGGCTTAAAATTAAGTGAATCCTAAATGCGGTTCATTAGAATGCCATAGCATAAAGATACTCACATCACCAGCATAATGACAAATGGTGAAGTCAGTGCGTGCCAACTTAGGCTTAATGAAGCGTTTATGGTCTTTAAAAGTCTGATAGAGCTTTTCGGCAAATGTCTCATGTGTTGATCGAGGAAACATGCTATGGAAAAATAACAGGAGTTATTGTCACAATTTCACAGGTTATAGAAGCAAATGAAAACTAAAGTTAGATAAACCAAATTTGTTAAAATGGAAATGGTGGTTTAACATTGCTATGTGACGGATACCTACCATGCCTCGTCAAGAAGAGCAATGATGCCACCAGGTTTCTGTAAGCAGAAAAGTAAACATTAGTAGGTAAAAATATATCACTCATCATGATAAATGAATATCCACTCTCCCTGGTTTCAAAAGTTCCTCTGCAGCATTATTTTCAAAAGCTTTATAATGAGAACATCAATAAAAAAGAAATTCAGATCCTTATAATCTTATTCCGAACTCTAACAAGATAAATGTTTTTCAACTCTTAAAAATAAAAGGAAAGTTCAGAAAGATCACTGGCAAACATTTTGACATGTATGGAATATTTCTTTAGTTCAATTCATAAGTTTGTTATCAAAGAAAAAAAAGATAAATCATAAATATAGGTGGATACATTCTGGTGAAGATAATTATTTTCTGTCACAACTCACAAGTAACTAAAATACAGTATAGGCATTACTAGGAAACATGACAAATACTGAAGAATGGTACAAAACCTCTAGTTAACAAGATACGTGGAAATTTCAATCCTAAAGCATGACATAAATTGGCATGTTCTTAAAAACAATAATAATGAAGGCTGTGCAAGGATCGAAATCAATTTGATTAAACATATCATTCACCAAATGAATGGAGACCGTGTAAAGATATAAGATTTATTCATCAAAGATATTCATGAAAGAAATATAGATCTCTTCCACACAAACAAAGCATGAGAGCAAAAAGTCTGATTTCTGGTGAAACAATCAAATCACAAACTCATTCTTTTTGGAGCATAATAATAAACATATTATCTATCAATCAAGGTACCAATTGAGTCCAGATAGAGGCAAAGCCATTCCCCCTCCCCCAAATTCTTCCCCCAAAAGAATTGGAAAAAAAAAGAGAGGATAGAGAATACAAACATGGTAAACACATAAGTATACATAGGCAAAGACATTCAAGGCATTATCTACATATATATGTGTATTATTTATTGTGTGTGTGTGTGTGTGTGTCTGTGACATGTATGAGAGTTTGTCACATAAATTGCATATTGGAAGTAAGATACAGGTTATAAAAATGACAAAATGGAAAAGGGGTCGTGTAATACCTTTTCAATAAGATCAAGAATATCTTGGTTATCAACAAACTCTATATAACTCCAGTCAATTTCCTCCTTTTTGTATTCCTCCTGCTCCATCTTAAAAACATGCTGGAAAAATGATAGGATCGGTCATGTTAAGTTTTGCTCTGAAAGCTAAAATATCCTAAAGGCACTAGCATCAATCTAATGAATAAACCTGATTAAAATGCTGCTGCAGCTTTTCATTCGTCAAATTGATGCAAAACTGCTCAAAACTGCATACAATGCAGAATTCAGAAATTATGTAGGTATTGACACAACCAAACATAGGGACATGATCAACAGTTCTGCACACCGTAAAACTTGAATAACAGAAACAATGTGTAGGAAGGATGAGTCCGGACTAGCCAAGAGAAAGAAGTGGTAATACCCACAAATTTAATCAACAATATAGAGCCTGCATAATCTTTAAGGAAAGTTTTAAAAATCATGGCCTTAAAATATTGAATTCCCCCATCTAGACATCCCAATCATGAAAAAGCACAGGAATATCATTAAAGAAACTGTTCTGCAAATGATGAAAACAAAGCATACCAGTTAAGCACCTGTTTGTCTTGAAACTCTCAAATCCATAAATATCAAGAACACCAATCAAGAATTTTGATTTTGGATCCTGACCAATAGAAATATTTATCTTCTCAACAAGCCTGGAAACCAGAGTGAAAAATGTCAAGAAAAATATCATATATAAGATGTGTTTTAGTGTGTGACTCTGTGTTTCTCTCAAGAATTGATCTATATTGTACATAGAAAGTTACCAGTCAAATAATTTTGAATAAACAATTTTGGCCAAAGCATCTCTGCTTAGAGCTGCAGTATCAGGATCAAGTGCTTTTGTAATGCTCTCACCACGAGTCACAATAATACGCTTAACTAAGGAGTCTTCAAGAGACTTTTCATCACACCTAAACAAGAGAGACATATTAAAGTTTTCCCATTCAAATATACTCTTGAGAACAATGATATGGAGATCTAAGGATAGCAATAGCAATGACAAATCACATGAATAATTCTGAGACAGTTTTTAGATGGAGCCGAGATTTAACATCTTTAGGTTCAGCAGCATCTGTTTCCTTTCCCTTTGCAAACTCAACATTTCCTAAATGTAGAATTCCAGCAACAACTCGGAATATCGACTCCTGAGATAGTAACAAGCAAGCAAAGACTTAAAAGAAAAGAAAAAATGAAGTCAAATATTCCAGCTGAAATAATGACCAAGACGCATTACCTGCTCTGCCTGATTGATCCCAACAACATCCATAGCTCTCCTAGTTTCAAGATACTCTTTAGAATCATCTAGTACATCCAGATCAATACAATTTGACTGATTCAAATAATGAAAAGTTCGTGGGTTTCCCAATTTGTACTTCTCAACATCCTGATAACATGTATTAGGAAATAAAACCAGAAAAGTCTTAGATGCCTCTTTGGTAACAAAACCATTCAATGGAAGCAAAAATAATGCCTGATGCTAGAATAATGGAGTTGACTATTTTACCGCTATAGATATCATCAGGGCTAAAAATGTTTTCTTCTCATGTAGCATTAACTGTGGAAAGCTGTCATAATTTCAACTAGTAGGAAAAGAGTTTTTGTTCATCCTAAATTCTAAGTTTTAATTTAAACTGTGAGGTAGAGGTATTCAATGATGCAAGCTGGGCTGGAGAATTAACTGAAACGAGGTCTACAAGTGGCTATTGCACTATTTTTTTGGGACAATCTAGTCACATGGAGAAGCAAAAAGTAGTTCGTAGTCTCAAGAAGTAGTGTGGAGGATGAATTTTGAGCACTTGTTTCAGAAATTTGTGAAGCAATGTGAATTCAAAGACTATTAAAAGAATTAAAGATTGATTTAAAGGATCACTTCAAGATACAAAGTGATAATCAATCAGCCACAAGCATTGCTAAAATCCTGTTCATCATGATCAGACAATATGTAGAGATTGACAGACACTTTATTTCAGAAAAAGTCAACAATGGAACTGTGAAACTAAACTACATTCCTAGTCAACACAGCTTGCAGATATTCTTACAAAAGCCCTTCCAAGAATGAGCTTTGATGACCTCAAGTCCAAGCTGAATTTGTACAAACATATACACCTAGCTTGAGGGAGAGTGTCAAAAGCTGACGTAATTTATACACCAAGAAAAAGATACCTAGTTAAATTCAACTATTGTAATTCTCAGGCTATAAAAGCATGCTGGTTTTTCTTTTAAGCTATGTACGAACATAATTCTCCTCTTTTTATTCAAAATCTCTCTTTCTTCCTTGAAATTTTCCTTCTTTTCATATTAGAATATTCACATTAACCATATCCTTTGTGAACCTAGATTATGGGGCTCTAAAACATAGTTGTTATAAAAAGATGCCCCCAACGTTTGCATGTTTTTTCATTTGACCCCTTATTCTTTTTTTTTGAGCAAACAACCCCAACGTTTCAATTTGGTCCAAATATGCCCCTGTTGGATGGAAACTGTCGAAAAGATTGATTTTATGTCGAAAAGACTGATTTTCTCATTAAATTAACAAGTAGGAAAGCTATTGTTATATACACAAGCTTATGCCTTAAGTTAGGAAACTTCTAAACTAGGAAAGAGACTAAAGGAATACAATCCCTTAGAGATAGGGATCCTAATTAATAAAAATATTTACAAATCTTCTAATCTTAGGAAATAAATCTCTGACACTCCCCCTCAAGCTGGAGCATCTATGTCTTCCATCTTCAGCTTGCCTGTTAGCTTCTGAAAATCCTTACCAAGTAAACCCTTGGTAAGTATGTCGGCAATTTGATTACCACTGGTTACATAGGGAGTACAAATCAAGCCACTGTCAAGTTTCTCTTTTATGAAATGTCTATCCACTTCAACATGCTTTGTTCTGTCATGTTGAACTGGATTATGAGCAATATTGATTGCTGACTTGTTATCACAATATAACTTCATTGGTCCATCCCACTTTACCTTCAAATCTTCTAAAATAATCTTCAGCCATAATAACTCACAAATTCCTAATGCCATAGCTTGAAATTCAGCTTCTGCACTGGATCTAGCCACCACATTTTGTTTTTTTTGCTTCTCCAAGTAACCAAATTCCCTCCAAAGAAGGTGCAGTAACCTGAGGTTGATCTCCTATCAGTTCTAGATCCTGCATAGTCTGCATCTGTGTATGCTTCCAGAGTTAAGTTTCCCCCTCTTCTAAACATAATTCCTTTGTCTGGTATACCCTTTAAGTACTGCAAAATTCGAATTACAGCCCTTAGGTGTGATTCCTTAGGGTTGTGCATGAATTGGCTCACCACCCCAACAACATACGCTATGTCTGGTCTGGTGTGTGATAAATAAATAAGCCTTCCCACAAGTCTCTGAAATGAAATCTTGTCAATTGCTGCTCTACCCTTATCCGAGTCTCCAAGTTTATGATTGACTTCCATGGGTGTTTCTGCTGGTTTACATCCCAGTTTTCCAGTTTCCTTTAACAGATCCAACGTAAACTTCTGCTCTGATATAAAAATTCCCTGTTGTGAGTGTGCCACCTCAATACCAAGGAAGTATTTTAATCTTCCAAGTTCCTTCGCTTCAAATTCTTTTATAAGACATTTCTTCAAATTGATTCTCCCTTCTGAATCATTGCCTGTAACTATGATATCATCCACATACACCAGTAATATAGTCACTCCCCTTGAAGAAAAGTGTTTTACAAACAAGGTATGGTCACCTTGGCTCTGCTTGAATCCTTGGCTTAACATTACTTTAGCAAACCTCCCAAACCAGGCTCTTGGGGACTGTTTTAGTCCATATAGAGCCTTTTTCAACTTGCAAACTGTCTGTCCAGTAGTAGAAGTAAATCCAGGTGGAACATCCATGTACACCTCTTCTTCGAGATCACCATGCAAAAATGCATTTTTAATGCCATACTGCTGCAAATTCCATCCTTGATTGGCTGCTAAGGAAAGTAGAACCCTCATTGTGTTCATCTTTGCAACAGGTGCAAATGTCTCAAGATAATCTATCCCATAGGTTTGAGAGTACCCCTTTGCCACCAATCTTGCTTTGTACCTTTCCAATGAACCATCTGACTTGTACTTTACAGTGAACACCTATCTGCATCCCACTGTTTTTTTCCCTTCTGGCAGTTTCACTAAGTCCCAAGTCTTATTCTTCTACAATGCATCCATTTCCACCTTCATAGCCTTTTTTCAATTCTCATTCTCTAATGCCTCAGCTACTGTTTTAGGGATGACAATATTATTCAGGCTGGTAAGAAAGGTTTTGTGATTGGGGGATAGGTTTTTGTAGGTCATAAACAAGTATGAAGGATGTTTAGTGGTGCATGTTCTTTTTCCCTTTCTAATAGCAATAGGAAACTCAAACTTAGAATTAGATTCAACATCATTATGTTCGAAAGGAATTTCAGAATGTACCTCAAAATGTATGAGAATAGGTGCAGGAGCAGGAGAAGGGGATGATTGAATCTGCATAGGTGCCTTTCTCCTCGAATAAGTCTTTAGAGGACAAGTAGTATCCTGAACATTGGGCTGAGAAATATCATTGTTTGGTTGAGGAGTTTGAGGGCTATTAGGTCTGCTTGTGGAGAAGATGGAGTAGGAGTATAAGGAGTGGAGGAAGATGGGATAAATGGAGTAGGAGCAGGCTTAGGATTAGGAAGATCAAGAAAAGGTTGTTGCTGTAAAAAACATTTTGCATCCTTATCTTCCCTAAAAGACATCTCCCCCTGAAGATAAGGAACACTGAAGTAACTCTCTCTTTTAACAAAAGTAACATCAGCAGTAGTATAAAATTTTCTAGTAGGTGGATGGTAGCACTTGTAGCCTTTTTGAGTGGAGGAATAACCAATGAATATACATTTCACTGCCTTTGGATCAAGTTTACCTCGATTTTGAGAATGAATGTGAACAAAGGAAACAAACCCAAACACTCTCGGTTGAAGATTAAGAGAGGGATTGAAATGAGGGAAGAATTTTACAAGGGTTTGAATGGGACTATTAGATTCAAGAACTTTAGTGGGTAGTCTATTCATTATATATGTAGTTGTTAAGACAGCTTCCCCCCAATATCTTTTTGGAACATTATTCTGAAATAAAAAGGCTCTAGTTTTGGCAAGAATATGTTCATTCTTCCTTTCTGCAACTCCATTTTGTTAGGGAGTGTTAACACACGATGACTCATGTAAAATACCTTTTTCTAAGAGATAAGGAGATAAGATTTGGTTAAAATAATCTTTGGCATTGTCAGATCTTATTCTCCTAATTTCAGCTCCAAACTGAGTCTTTATCATGGTGTAGAAGTTTTTAAAGGTAGAGGCAACATCAGATTTCTGTTTTAATAAGTAGACCCAAGTAACCCTAGTACAATCATCTATAAAGGATACAAACCACCTAGCCCCAGTTATGTTAGGAACAGTGGAGGGTCCCCAAACATCACTATGAATAAGATTGAAAGGAACGTTTGTCCTTTTATTATTTGCTGGAAAAGATGAACGTTTATGTTTTGAAACTTCACATACTTCACAATGAAATTCCTCAATATCTAAGGTTTTACATAGAGAAGGAAACATAGGTTTTAGGAGTTTAAAGGGTGGATGACCAAGGCGAAGATGATGTAGCCAGATTCGGTCCTTATTGTTTGCAAAATTTGATAGAAAAGATGAAGGTTGAGTGTTCAAAACTCTAACTTGTCCTCCAAGATCCTCAAGGTAGTAGAGGCCATTTATCTCTCTAGCACGTCCAATCATCCTCTTCGTTTCTTGCTCCTGAAAAATACATTGTGTAGAATGAAACAAAACACTGCAATTAGTATCCTTGATAAGTTTTGGGATTGAAATAAGGCTGGTAAACAATCTTGGGACATGTAGAACATTTCTAAGTAAGAAATTTTTACTGATGGCAACATCTCCTTGACCAGCTACTATTACCATAGTACCATCAGCAACTGTGATTTTTCTGTTGCTAGGACAGGGTGTGTAGGTGAGAAATTTAAGGGAAGAATTGGTCATATGATCATTTGCTCCCGAGTCTATTACCCAAGAATTTTGGGTAGGTATGGAGGATTCCAAGGCATTAGAGTTTTGAGAAGAGGAAGAGGATATACCTGAGAAAACAAGATTGCATGTAACTGCAGCTGATGGTTTTTCTAAGGATTCCAGAAGTATCTTCAATTTTTCTACTTCTTATCGATTGAATTCAACAGACTGTTCATCAGATTCCTTGGCTATCTCTCTGGTTACATAGGCTCTGCTCTACCCTCTTGCTGATCCTCCTTTTTTTGGGAAGTTTTTCTTTGCTGACTGGGGTTTTCCATGTAACCTCCAGCACCTCTCTTTAGTGTGCCAAGGTTTTTTGCAGTAGGTACACCATAAAGAATCCTTATTTACTGCCCTTGTTATCTCAGGTCTACCTTCAAAATTTTCCAGACGAGCTAATCCTCCAGAAACTGCTTTAGTCAACAAGGCTGAACTTTCTATGTGGTTGTTTTCAATCACCATCACCCCTCTTCTTCCTTCTTCAGCACGAACAATAGCAATTGCTTCATTTAACGAGGGCAGATCTTCTTTACCTAAAATCTGAACCCTCACTGCATCATACTCTATATTTAGTCCAGCAAGAAAGTCATAAATTCTATCCTTCTCAACAAACATTTTTAGAACTGCTGCATCCTCACTGCATTTCATCTGTATGCATTGATAATGGTCCATCTTTTGCCAAAGATTTTGCAGCAAATTAGAATATTCAGTGACTGATTTACCTCCCTGTTTAGTAGTTGAAATCTTGCTCTTGATTTCATAAATCTGGGCAGCATCACGAACCTTTGAATAGGTTTGTTTCACAGCCTCTCATATCTCCTGGGCTGTTCTAAGAAACATGCAAGTATCAGTTATCTCGGGCATCATCGAGTTCCACAGCCAAGACATAACCAACGAGTCTTGTTCATCCCAAGCCTCGAATCTAGGATCTCCTTCTTTAGGCCTCGTTCCAAGAAGATGACTAAGTTTACCTCTCCCCTTTAGAAAGGTTCGAACCAGTTGAGACCACTTAAGATAATTTTTACCATTCAATCTATAAGAGGCATTAATGTTTTATAAGTCATTCATCTGATTGGAGTGACTTCCTTCATTCATGGTGTCTCCTCGAGCAGTTTCAGTACTGCTTATATCAGTCGTATCGACCATACTTTTTCAAGAAGAAGAAAAATTGAAAAAATACTTTCCAACAATAACAGTAAGGCCTAAGAAACGAGAGGCTCTGATACCATGTCGAAAAGACTGATTTTATGTCGAAAAGACTAATTTTCTCATTAAATTTACAAGTAGGAAAACTACTGTTATATACACAAACTTATGCCGTAAGTTAGGAAACTTCTAAACTGGGAAAGAGACTAAAGGAATACAATCCCTTAGAGATAGGGATCCTAATTAATAAAAATATTCACAAATCTTCTAATCTTAGGAAATAAATCTCTGACAGAAACTGACGGTCAACGGCTGATTCTGACTGGACTTGCCACGCGTTAAGATCGGCTGATGTGGCATATGCCACGTTAGATTTAAAAAAAATTATTTTATTACTCTTCTTTATGGTGACACGTGGCTGACTATCATGCTGACACATGGCCGAATTGGATGGTGACACGGGCGAATATGATGTTGACAGGTGGTGAATATGATGCTGACATGTCAGCAAATCTTAACACGTGGCAAGTCCAGTCAACATCAGTCATTGACCGTCAGTTGACTGGCAGTTTACATCCAAGAGGGGCATATATAGACCAAATTGAAACGTTGGGGGTTGTTTGCTCCAAAAAAAGAATAGGAGGACAAATGATAAAACATGCAAACATTGGGGGCATCTTTTGTCATTTTTCCTTGTTATAATACATTTTGGCTTGTAAACCAAATATTTAAAATAACATAACCAGAATTTTATAACCCCTAGTCCATTGCGTTTGAAAGTGTTGCAAGCTATGTTAGATAACTTTTAATGCGACTTATAGATCATCCCTTTGCCTCTACCCTACATTTCAGTCTAAAAGGATGGTCATTTGTTTTAAGAAACAAATATATCTAAACAACAGAGCAAGTTTAAATGCAAACAGGACTTCCATAAGAACCAAGACATAGAAACATGTATTCGGATACGCAAATTCTCCCCTATCATTCCTATCTGTCACCATCCTCTCTTTAATTTCTAATAGTTTCGTATCATTATGCATGGCATCCATTTTTTATTTAGGAGTTCCTCCTTCAACCTTTTGCCCTCTGCAATGTCAATTTGCTCCATCCTTATAAAAAATTTGAATCCCTCAACCTTCACCCTAGCTGACCAAACTACGATTAACAATTTTTTCTCACCTTATCCTTGTAAGAGCTATTACAATTTGGAGACAAATATCCTCATTTCTCACTCTAACCTCCCTTAAAACTCTTTCGGCCTCCTTTGCTACCCTTTGTTTCTCAAAACTCATTGTATCCATATTACTTCCTAAGTTGATCAAGTAAATTCATTTGTTCTTAATAGTTCCATTTACCTCCTCATTCCACCATGATGTGTCCCTACATGCAGAGCCATGGCATTTGATTCTCCAAGTTCATTCCACATCACATTAGCATCAACCTCGTCTTCCCAATTAACTTTTTTGGTTAATTTATACATCAAAGATGTTGGTCTATCCCCCATTTGATCCTAAGGTCTAGACATGTATAGCTTTGTTATACGTCTTTCTATAACAGACATCTTAAACTTGAAGCAAATGCTTAAGCTGGAAGACAATATTACCTCTGCTGGTGCAGCACAAAGCATGTAAAAGCAATGATAGTTTCTCTCCGGATCAGACACTTGGCAAACTCGAGATCGTTCTAACAAATAAGTCCTTATTGCAGCTCCAGATATTCTCCCCCATTCATTGAACTGAATTTCCACAAATTTTCCAAAGCGGCTACAAATACATTATATTCAAGCAGGGGGCAGGCTTTCATCAAATAAAGCAAGAGACTTGCACAAACATGAGGATTAAATTATGAGAAAAGATTTCCTACCTTGAATTATTGTTTCTGACAGTCTTCGCATTGCCAAATGCTTCAAGAACAGGATTCGACTACAAATGTAACAACAAAAAAGCTATGAAAAAGATTATTTGTATTCAAGCAAACTAAGTTTCCAAGAAGCAAGAGGCCCACATCATAAAATGCAACATCAAATTGATATATTTCACATACTGCAAAGTTGAACAAGTCATGGAGTTTGAGCTACCTCCAAGACCTTTTGCTCCACAGAACGTTCCTCTGTGTTGCTATTTTGCCCTCCCATAAACGCTAGATACTGCATAAGCATCTTTGTACTCTCTGTTTTACCAGCTCCACTTTCCCCGCTTACCAAAATTGCTTGGCTTATTTTCTCATTAATCATCTGTCTGTTCACAACATTAATTACACAAATAATGCACATCAACAAGGCAAAAGAAAGGAGAATGCAGAAACAGGCTACCTATAAGCTGAATCTGCAATAGCAAATGGATGTGGGCTCAATTCACCCAAAGCTGCCCCTTTGTACTTTTCCATCATGTTATTTGCATATAAATGTGGCAGTCTTTGAAAAGGATTTACAGCAATCAATATATTTGCTGTATAGGTCTGGAATAACACATCAGCGCATTTAGCTTCAGAATATAATACCTTATCGATAGAATAAAAATGAAACAGACGTGCAATAAATTAAAGCCACAGATTGACACCTGGCCATCATAAACCACACTCAATAGGACTACAAGACGTGAAATAACTAATTTGAGTAAGCATTAAATCAAACAAGATCGAAAGGAATGACATTTGACAAACTCACAAACATGCTATGGAACAAATAATCTAAGTGTAGAAATCACAGATGTTGACTGGTGTTTAGAGATCTTTTAGGAGTAATTTTTGCTGACAGGAATTTGGTAAGATAATTTAAGAGTATTTGTAGTATTTATCACTATTATTAGGCACTATAAATACATGCTTTGTGATAGTTTCCTGTTTTTGGACTTTTAGCATGCACATAAGATGCTACTGTAAACAATATATTACAGAAAAATTAATGCCAACAAAAAAAAAACAATCCTAAAGTCTGTTATAGCAAACAACAGAGGAGACTCAATATTAGAGGTAAAGTTCTAGCTGAGAATCTCAATAGCAAAATATGGTAATTACCCTAGTACTCTAAATAATATACATGGGAAAACTAGCAAGTGGATCATGGGTTCAAGGGCATTTGACCATATGACAGGAGATGTCACTATGTTTCATATATACAGTCTATCTCGTGATTATGCACAGGTACTTATTGCTGATTGGTCTCCCTAATGTGGTTGGTACAGCTTAAGTTATTATCTCCAAGGATATATTCCTAGGTACATTACCGTTCCAATCTTGACCACTATCTGTTATCTATAAGTTTACCAACGCCACCGGTTGTGTTGCTAAATTCCTCCCAAATATGTGTGAATTTCAGGTCTTGGACTTGGGGAAGATGACTAGAAATGCTAGGGCACTGATTGTGTTGCTGTTGTACATAAGTACATGTCACCAGACTGTAAACATTCTTACAAATGCATTACATTGAAATATTTTCAAGAGCTCGATGTCCATGTAACAAATGATAGACATTCACAAGCCCAAATTGAGAGGGAGTGTGAAAATCAGGGGATGTCAACTGATATTTGGTAGAGATATTTTGAGCAATTCAGTTCACTGGGTTTTGGAAGAGATATTTTAGGAGTAATTTTTGTACTTTGTGCCATTGTAAGGGCCCTAATATTGTGGTTTGTGATAGTTTCTTGTTTTAGGTATTTTACCACTTATAAATAGAGGCTACCCTAACTAACGAAGACAAAGAGAATAAAAAAAAACCCTCTTTTTTCTCTCAACACTAAGTAACCATTACCAACTCTAAAATAAGCTAACAACAAAAAGAAAAGGCTAAAGAAAAGCAAATCATCCATTATACTTACATAAATTTCATTCATATCAAATCGACATTTTAAATTCTGCAAAACTCCTGGTTCATGCAAATATGCTAGCCTTGTCATATCCTCAACACCAGATGAAGGAAATTCAGGGTCCTTTGGATTGACATTAGATGCCTTGGCCACAACCTACACAAGATAAAAGGAATAAACAAGCCACAAGCGTTTCAAACTCTGATTTCATGCTATATAGTGAAGAAAAAGTAGAGCTTAAAAAGATGAAAGATGCCATGCGGTGGAAGTGATGAATTGTATCCATAATCTAAAGAAAATATGTTTTACCATTGAAAAGTCTACATTGTACACAATATAAGTTGAACAAGAAGTTCTAAATCAGAACCATTAATAAAGCATGAGATCCTAGAAGAAAGTAAGAAGGAAAGTAAATATAAGGAACAATTCAAACTTTGTGTTATCTTTAACAAATTACACCCTAGCCAGATCGTGAGCCCTAACATATTCCCTAAAGTTACTGCTCTAGTACAGATCTTGCATCCTACTCTAATTACCCTATTTTTTGGTATAGTTCATGTCCATTTTATAGTCCATGTTCAGGATCCGTGGCTCTCCCTCCCAACAAGGTCATCTCCAAGGTTTGAACATGGGTTCTCTCCTTGGGAGTACTCTAATTACCTTATTAGTGATCACTGTCAGAGATTCGTTTCCTATATTTAGGAGATCTGTAAATATTTTATTTAGGATCCCTAACTCAAAGGGATTGTGTTCTATTACTAGAATTAGTCTCTTTCCTAATTTAGAAGTTACCTAAGATAAGGCATAGGCTTGTATATTTAACTGTAACTTTCCTACTTGTAATACATATGAAAAATAATAGAGAAATCCAGTGTTTTTAACATGGTATCAGAGCCTTTCGTTTTTAGGCTTTAATGTTCTTGTTGAACAGTTGTTTTGATCCCTTTATTTCTTGAGAGTATGGTTGATACGGCTGATTCAAGCACAGTGTTAAAAAAGGCAAAAGGCGCACTAAGGTGATAGGGGTTGCAAGGCGAGAGGCGAGAGGCGCACGCCTTATTGAAGTAAGGCGCACATTTTGAAAATAAAAGATATACAAGTTACATAAAACATCACTTGAAAATTCTTTACACTCAATAAAATTTTGGGTAATAAGAATAATGAGATTCTTTGAAATGTTCAACTTCAACATGAAAAATCAAGGAGAATGTATAAATGCACATGACATTGCATTTTAGTACAAAACAAGAAAGAAAATTAGTACTTTAAAAAGAAATATAAGTTTAACAAAAGCTCTTCCTTTTATTTACCTTTAACTTTTCAATCAAAAAGCATATGACATTGCATTTTATCATGCAATATGAAATCTTTTATACTGTAAATACACAAAACTAGTTATATAATAGTCTCAAAAGGATATATGATATGAGTAATTATTCCATGCACAAGTGCTTGTAGAAACTTTGTTTACACAATGTCTTAGTTTAGGGTTTAGGGAGTTCATTTAGGGTTTAGGGGTTTAAGTTTAGTAGTTTTGAATTTATAGGTTGTTGATAGAATTTAGGATTTAGGGTTAAAATTTAAGGTTTGTAGGTTAAAATCTAAATCACTAACCATATTATCCTAAAACCTAAACCCTAATTTCTAACCTTAACCCTAACCCCTAAATTCTAACCATAAACCCTAAATTCTAAACCCCTACACTAAAACCCCTAAACTCAATTAAATTTAGTTCAATTTTTAAAACTCAACCAAATTCATTTGAATTTAAATTTGATCCAATTTAATTAATTTTTATATATATAGTGTGTTATGCTTTAAGTTCAAATTACACATTAACTCAACCAAATTAATTTAAGTTTCATTTGATTAATGTTATTTTTGTGTGGTCTCACTTTTGGCCCAAGTTAGTATGTAAAAAATAATAAAAAAATTAAAAAAAGTCAAAAAGAACAAAAAAAATGAACAGGCGGCGCCTTTCTGCGCCTCGGCGCCTTGTGCGCCTCATTGAAGTCGCCTCGCCTAGACCCAATTAGGCGTTTCACCCTCGCCTCGCCTTAGCGCCTAGGCGCGCCTCAGTAGCGCCTTTTTAAACACTGTTCAAGCAATACTAAAACTGCTCAAGTAGGCACAATAAATAAGGGAAATCACTCCAATTCGATGAGTGACTTACAAAACATTCACGCCTCCTATAGATTGAATGGTAAAAACTACCTTAAGTGGTCTCAATTGGTTCGAACCTTTCTAAAAGGAAGAGGTAAACTCAGTCATCTTCTTGGAACGGGCCCCTAAGGAAGGAGATCCCAGATTCGAGGCTTGGGATGAACAAGACTCGTTAGTCATGTCTTGGTTGTGGAATTCCATGGTGCCTTAAATTAGTGATACTTGCATGTTTTTTAGAACAACCCAGGAGGTATGGGAGGTTGTGAAACAAACCTATTCAAAAGTTCGTGATGCTGCCCAGATTTATGAAATCAAGAGCAAGATTTCAGCTACCAAACAGGGAAGCAAATCAATTACAGAGTATTCTAGTCTGCTGCAGAATCTCTGGCAAGAAATGGACCATTTCAATGCATTCAGATGAAGTGCAGTGAGGATGCAGCAGCTCTAAAGAGGTTTGTTGAAAAGGATAGAATTTATGATTTTCTTGCTGGACTAAATAAAGAGTTTGATGCAGTGAGAGTCCAGATTGTAGGAAAAGAAGATCTGCCCTCGCTAAATGAAACTATTGCTATCGTTCGTGCTGAAGAAGGAAGAAGAGGACTGATGGTGGTTGAAAACAATCAAGTAGAGAGTTCAGCCTTGGTGACTAGGGCTGTTTCTGAAGGATCAATACGTCTGGAAAATTTTGAAGGCAGACCAGAAAAAACAAGGACAGTGAACAGGGATTCCTTATGGTGTACTTACTGCAAAAAGCCTCTGTAAGTTATAAGATAGATTTATCTTGTATAAACTAGTGTTTTAATTTAAGACTAACTCTTATCTTCTATGTAGATAAAGATAGAGGCTAGAGTAGTTTAAATGTGTTGAGACTCTTTGTAGATAAAGTCTTGTATAAAGTATAGTAACTTGTACTTTATCGTATAATAATAAAAAATAACATAGAATTCTTTTCTTCTCTGAAAATACCTATTCTCTACAGCCTCGTCACACCAAAGAAAAATGCTGGAGGTTACATGGGAAGCTTCAGTCAGCAAATAGAAACTTCACAGAGAAAGGAGGCTCAGCAAGAGGGCAGAGCAGAGCCTATGCAACCAGAGAGGTGGCTAAGGAGTCCGATGAACAATCTGTTGAATTCAACCGAGAAGAAATGGAAAAATTGAAGACACTGCTGGAATCTTTAGAAAAACCATCATCTACAAGTACATGCAATCTAGTTTTCTTCACTAAAGTTTCTCACCTACAAACCTACCCAAAACTCCTGGGTAATAGACTCGGGAGCCACTGATCATATGAACTATTCTTCACTAAAGTTTCTCACCTACAAACCCTGCCCTAGTAACAAGAAAATTACAGTTGCAGATGGTACTATGGTAACAGTTGCTGGCCAAGGAGATATTGTCATTAGTAAAACCCTATTGCTTAAAAATGTTCTACATGTACCAAAACTGTTTACTAGCCTTATTTCGATCCCAAAGCTTATCAAGGATACTAATTGCAGTGTTTTGTTTCATTCTACACAATGCATTTTTCAAGAGCAATAAACGAAGAGGATGATTGGGCGTGCTAAGGAGATAAATGGCCTATACTATCTTGAGGACCTTGGTGGAAAAGTTAGAATTTTGAATACCCAACCTTTTTCTTTTTTATCCAATCCTACAACCAATAAAGACCAAATATGGCTACATCATTTTCGCCTTGGTCATCCACCTTTTAAACTCTTAAAAACTATGTTTCCCTCTTTATGTAAAACCTTGGATATCGAAGAATTTCATTGTGAAGTTTGTGAAGTTGCAAAACATAAACAGTCTTTCCAGCAAATAATAAAAGGACCAACAGTCCCTTCAATCTTATTCACAGTGATGTTTGGAGGCCTTCCACTATTCTTAACATAACTGGGGCTAGATGGTTTGTGTCTTTTATAGATGATTATAACAGGGTTACTTGGATTTACCTACTGAAACAGAAATCGGATGTTACCTCTACCTTTAAAAATTTCTACACCATGATAAAGACTCAATTTGGGGCTGAAATAAAGAGAATCAAATCAGACAATGCCAGGGATTACTTTAACCAAATCCTATCCCCTTATCTCTTAGAAAAAGGTATTTTACATGAGTCTTCTTGTGTAAACACTCCCCAACAGAATAGGGTTGCAGAAAGGAAGAATGGACATATTCTTGCCATAACTGGAGCCCTTTTATTTCAAAACAATGTCCCTAAAAGATACTAGGGGGAAGTTGTGTTAACCGCTACTTACATGATATACAGATTACCCACTAAAGTCCTTGCATCCCAAAGTCCCCTTCAAGCCCTTACAAAATTCTTTCCCAATTTTAGTCCCTCTCTTAACCTCCAACCGAGGGTGTTTGGGTGTGTTGCTTTTGTTCACATTCATTCTCAAAGCCGAGGTAAACTTGATCCAAGGGCATTGAAGTGCATATTCATTGGCTATTCCTCCACTCAAAAAGGCTACTAGTGCTAACACCCACCTACTCGAAAATACTATACCTCTGCTGGTGTCACTTTTGTTGAAAAAGAAAGTTACTTTATTGTTCCTTATCTTCAGGGGGAGATATATTTTAGGGATGATAAGGATGCATATTTGTTTTTACTTCAGCCCCATATTGATCTTTCTAATCCTATCCATTCTGCAGAAATACAGCCTGCCCCTACTCCATCTCCTAATAGCCCTCAAACTCCTACTCCATCTTCCCCACAAGCATAACCTAATAGTCCTCAAACTCCTCGACCAAACATTAGTCCATCACAGCCCAATATTCAAGACGCTACTTGTCCCCTAAGGACCTATTCGAGGAGGAAGGCACCTATGCAGATTCAATCATCCCCTTCTCCCGCTCCTACTCCTATTCCCATACAATTTGAGGTACATTCTGAAACTCCTTCTGAACATAATGATGTTGAACATGCCATATCTACTTCTGATTTTGAATTTCCCATTGCTATTAGAAAAGGAAAAAGAACCTGCACCACCAAACACCTTTCCTATTTGTTTATTGTAAGAATATGCATAGTAATCCTAATCCGTATAGGAGTTAATTTATTAGTTTAGTAATCCTAATCCGTATAGGAGTTAAGTTATTAGTTTAATTGCTGTAGTAGTATTCTAAGTTTTTTTAGATAGAGTAGGAAGACTAAACCTAGTAGGACTCCTTATCTAAATTAAAGTCCTAGCCTATATAAGGCTGTAAGTATCTTTGTATTGCATCAGATTTTTAATCATCTAATAAAACAGAAGAATTTTCTGTTTATCTTCATGGTATCAGAGCCTAAATTCGATCCAATCAATTTTTTTTTTTTCTTTTCTTTCTCTAATGGTAAATTCCGGTTAAAGTGACCTGCGCTCTTTATCCTCTACATCTTCTTCCTCGATGGCAGATTTGTTGGAACCTTCTGGTTCGACTTCTTTGTGCCATAGGTTCACAGGCACAAATTATGTTCAATGGTCCCAGTCCGTTAAACTCTTCCTTATCGGGAGAGGAACTCTAGGATATGTCACTGGGAAAACTTCAAAACCTGCTGCAGCTGATGAAGGTCTGGAAAAGTGGATCCAAGAGAATGGTCGGATCATGTCTTGGCTCATCAATACCATGGTCCCTGAAGTTAGTTCTCAGTTTCTTCTCTATGAGACTGCCAAGGAGATTTGGGATGCTGCTCGGGATACTTACTCCAACACAAACAACAACTCAGAGTTGTTTGGGATCGAAAGCACTGCTGCTGCACTGAAACAGGATGGGATGACTGCTACTCAATACTACACAACTCTCACCAATTTGTGGCAGCAAATTGACATGTATGAAGCCCTTGAATGGGAGACCCCAACTGATGCTGCACTATTTCGAAAGATTAACGAACAGAGAAGAATTTTCAAGTTCCTCAATGGCTTAAATAGGGATTTTGATCCAGTCAAATCTAGGATCCTTGGCCTTAATCCCCTTCCTTCACTGAGAGAGGTCTTTTCTGAGATTCGAAGAGAGGAAAGCCGTCGCCTCTACATGATTCCAGAAGCCCCTGTTACTGACAGCTCTGCCATGGTCACACAGTCTACTTCCACCCCTAGAACAAAGAAGGGGCGAGCTACATGTAACTACTGCAAAAAACAAGGCCATTTAAAGGAAAATTGCTGGAAATTACATGGGAAGCCCTCTGACTGGAAGCCTGACAATAATAAAAACAAATCTGCCTCCTCTAATGATGGTCAAACTACTACTTCCGGTGGTTTTACTAAACAACAAATGGCTTAGTTACAAAAAATGTTCAGTAAACTAACCGACAATATTGAAGGTAATTTGGCAAGTACAGAACCTGAAGGTATGGATTACAATCCTTCCCCTACTTCTTTTCTTTCAACTTCAAATATATCTACTTGGATTATTGATTCTGGAGCCACTGACCATATGACTGGTAATAAGGAACTGTTTTTTGATCTCCATACCTCTTCCTTTAAAAACTCCATTAAGATAGCTGATGGGTCTCACTATAAAATCCAAGGAAAAGGTTCTGTCTTTCTTACTCCAGATTTACTTCTGAAAGATGTGTTATTTGTGCCTGATCTAAAGTGCAACTTATTGTCAGTGAGTAAATTATCCAAGGATTTTAACTGTGTCCTGAAGTTTAAGGGTTCTGATTGTGTTTTACAGGAACTGGACAGGAAGAAGACGATTGGCAGTGCTAGCTTGCAGAATGGTTTATATGTCTTCTCCAGTATTCAATTCCCTCAAAACCCTTCTTCTACAGCTTGTATTTCTTCCTTAGGACAAGATGATATCATGTTGTGGCATTTTAGGTTAGGCCATCCAAATTTTTTCTATCTTTCCAAATTGTTTCCCAAGTTATTTATTAATAAAAAACCTTCCTCTTTTAAATGCCATGTTTGTCCTCTTGCAAAACAAACTAGAAATTCATATTTACCCTCTACCTATAAACCCTCGCATCCTTTTTCCCTTGTCCACAGTGATGTTTGGGGTCCTTCTCGTGTGAAGAATATTACTGGGGGTCGTTGGTTTGTCATATTTATTGATGATCATAGTAGGCTTACTTGGACATACTTGTTAAAAGAAAAATCAGAGGTTAGTCAAGTCTTTGAACAATTTTATAGTATGGTTGAAACCCAATTTGAGACTAAAATTCAAATCTTTAAGTCTGACAATGGGGGGAATTTTTCACTAAGTCCTTAGGTGAATTCTTCATAGATAAAGGCATTGTCCATATAAGTTCATGTGTTGATACTCCACAACAAAATGGGATTGCGGAAAGAAAAAATAGACATCTTTTAGAAGTAACCCGAGCTCTAATGCTTTCCAACAATGTTCCTCATTACTTGTGGGGTGAGGCATTATTAACCTCTACTTATCTTATTAATCGTATGCCTAGTAAAGTATTGAATTTTCAAACACCCAGGGATGTATTCTTGTCTTTCTTTCCATCCTTCAAACCTATGAACTCTAATCTTCCCTTGCGTATCTTTGGCTGCACTGTGTTTGTACAGAATTTCAGTCCTACGAGATCTAAATTTGATCCCAAGTCTTTGAAATGTGTCTTAGTTGGATATTCTTCACTCAAGAAAGGCTACAAATGTTACCATCCCCCTTCTAAAAAATTCTTTGTTACTATGGATCTAACCTTTTTTGAGCAGGAACCTTATTTCTCCAAGACTGAAATTAAGGGGGAGACAATTGGTAATAATTTTCAGCTTGTTCCTACACAAGTTCCTCTCTCTTCACCTTCTCATTATCCTCCCTTACTTGAGTCTCAAACTTCTTCCCATACTCCTCCTAACTCATCACCTAACCCATACCTTTCTCCTGCATCAAAACAGTCAACTCAAACTTCTTCACAGCCTCCAAAACAATTGCAGGTCTATACTCGGAAAAGGAAGACTATTCCAGAAACTGTTCTGCAATCTAGCACTCGTCAAGAATTAAATTTCAGTCCAGTTACCTGTGAAGAAAGTGAAGGTAATGAATCTGTTAATATACCTTCTCATCTTCTTTATGATTATGAACCTATTGCTAAGAGAAAAGGGGTGAGACAATGTACCAAATACCCTATCCAAAGGTATGCTGCCTATGGAAGTTTAATGCCTTCATTCAAAGCTTTTACAGCTTGTTTAGACAAGGAACAAATTCCAAAGAGCTATGAAGAAGCAGTTCAGAATCCTAAATGGAAGAAGGCTATAGAGGAAGAAATTGAAGCACTTCAAAAGAATGGAACTTGGACTATTACAGACCTACCCCAGGGCAAGAGGACTGTCGGCTGTAAATGGGTATTTACCATCAAATATAATTCTGATGGGACTATTCAAAGGCACAAGGCAAGGTTGGTCGCAAAAGGGTTTACTCAAACCTATGGGATCGACTTCAAAGAAACTTTTGCTCCAGTGGCAAAATTGAATTCAGTTCGAATTCTTCTTAGTTTGGCAGTAAACTGTGACTGGAAACTACATCAACTAGATATCAAGAATGCATTCCTAAATGGAAATCTTGAGGAGGAAGTTTACATGGAAATTCCTTCAGGGGTAAAAGGTACAGGACAACCTCAGAAAGTTTGCAAACTAGCAAAATCACTCTATGGACTTAAACAATCTCCTAGAGCCTGGTTTGAGAGATTCACCAAGGTTATATTGAAGAATGGGTTCAAGCAATCCTCGGCCGATCACACCTTGTTCAGTAAGGTAACTTCTTCCAATAAAAGAGTAATCTTAATTATGTACGTGGATGACATAATTATGACAGGAGATGATGAAGAAGAAGTTAGCAAATTGAAGAACTTCTTAAGTAGAGAATTTGAAATCAAAGATCTTGGGAGTTTGAGATACTTCCTAGGCATGGAGGTAGCAAGAACCAGCAAAGGGTTAATTATCAACCAACGAAAGTATATCCTGGATCTTCTTAAAGAAACAGGTTTACTGGGTTGCAAACCTGCAGACACACCAATGGAGGCAGGCCTAAAATTCAACAAACCAGGAACTGGTCTTGCGGCTGACAAAGGACTCTACCAAAGATTAGTAGGTAAATTGATTTACTTGTCCCTCACCAGACCCGACATCTCCTTTCCAGTAAATGTCATAAGTCAATATATGACAGAGCCTAGACAAGAACACATGGATGCAGCAAAGAGGATCTTGAGGTATTTAAAAGGGACACCAGGACACGGCCTATTTTTTAAGAAAAGTCAAGACAGAACTGTGAAAATCTACACTGATTCAAGTTGGGCAGGAGAGCTCACTGACAGGAGGTCAACCAGTGGATATTGTTCCTTTGTTTGGGGAAATTTGGTGACTTGGAAGAGTAAGAAACAAACGGTGGTTTCAAGAAGCAGTGCTGAGGCCGAACTTAGGGCCCTAGCCTTGGGAATATGCGAAGGAATTTGGCTATTGAAATTTCTTAGAGAGTTGGGAATGGCACAAGATGAAAGTTTTGAAATTTTTTGTGATAACCAATCCACTATTCAGATAGCCAAGAATCCTGTACAACATGACAGGACAAAGCACATTGAAATCGACAGGCACTTCATTGCTGAGAAGTTGGCTAAAGGGACAGTCTCTCTCAACTACATTCCTACAGAAGAACAAGTGGCAGACACTCTCACAAAGCCTCTGCCAAAAGCTCTTTTCAGCAATTTTTTGTCCAAACTGGGATTATACAACGTATATTCACCAGTTTGAGGGGGAGTGTAAGAATATGCATAGTAATCCTAATCCGTATAGGAGTTAATTTATTAGTTTAGTAATCCTAATCCGTATAGGAGTTAAGTTATTAGTTTAATTGCTGTAGTAGTATTCTAAGTTTTTTTAGATAGAGTAGGAAGACTAAACCTAGTAGGACTCCTTATCTAAATTAAAGTCCTAGCCTATATAAGGCTGTAAGTATCTTTGTATTGCATCAGATTTTTAATCATCTAATAAAACAGAAGAATTTTCTGTTTATCTTCATTTATGACCTACAAAAAACTATCCTCCAATCACAAAGCCTTTCTTACTAGCCTAAATGATATTACTATTCCTAAAACAACAGTCGAGGCATTAGAGAATGAGAACTTGAAAAAGGCTATGAAAGAGGAAATGGAGGCATTGGAAAAGAATAAGACTTGGGATTTAGTGAAGCTGCCAGAAAGGAAGAAAACAATGGGATGCACATGGGTGTTCACTGTAAAGTACAAATCAGACGGTTCTTTGGAAAGGTATAAAGCAAGATTGGTGGCAAAGGGGTACTCTCAAACCTATGGGATTGATTATCTTAAAACATTTGCACCTGTTGCAAAGATGAACACAGTGAGGGTCCTACTTTCCTTAGTAGTTATTCAGGGATGGAATTTGCAGCAGCTTGACATTAAAAATGCATTCTTGCATGGAGACCTTGAAGAAGAGGTGTACATGGATATTCCACTTGGATTTGCCTCGACTACTGGACAGGCAATTTGCAAATTGAGGAAAGCTCTATATGGACTAAAATAGTCCACAAGAGCCTGGTTTGGGAGATTTGCTAAAGTAATGCTAAGACAAGGTTTCAAACAGAGCCAAGGTGACCATACTCTGTTTGTGAAACACTCTCCTTCAGGGAGAGTAACTATATTATTGGTGTATGTAGATGATATAATTGTTACAGGTAATGGTTTAGAATGAATTGATAATTTGAAGAAGTGCCTTGTAAAAGAGTTTGAAGTGAAGGAACTTAAAAGATTAAAATACTTCCTTGGTATTGAGGTGGCTCACTCACAACAAGGAATTTTTATGTCTCAGCAGAAGTATACTTTGGACTTGCTAAAGGAAATTGGAAAACTAGGAGGTAAACCAACAAAAACACCTATAGAAGTCAATCACAAGCTTGGAAACTCAGATGAGGATGATATGACAATTGATAGGAGTTAATTTCAGAGACTTGTGGGAAGGCTTATCTACTTGTCACACACCAGACCAGACATAGCATATGTTGTCGGGGTTGTGAGCCAATTTATGCACAATCCTAAGGAATCACACCTAAGGGCTGTAGTTTGACTCTGGAAGCATACACAGATGCAGACTATGCAGGATCCAAAATTGATTGAAGGTCAACCTCAGGCTACTGCACCTTTTTTGGAGGGAATTTAGCTACTTGGAGAAGCAAAAAACAGAATGCGGTGGCTAGATCCAGTGCAGAAGCTGAATTTTGAGCTATGGCATTGGGAATTTGTGAGTTATTATGGCTGAAAATTATTCTAGAAGATTCGAAGGTAAAATGGGATGGACCAATGATGCTATACTGTGATAACAAGTCAGCAATCAACATTGCTCGTAATCCAGTTCAACATGACAGAACCAAATATGTTGAAATGGATAGACATTTCATAAAAGAGAAACTTGACAGTGGCTTGATTTGTACTGCTTATGTGACCATTGGTAATCAAATTGTAGAACCACTGGGAATCAAATTGCAGACATACTTACCAAGGGTTTACTTGGTAAGGACTTTTAGAAGTTAACAGGCAAACTGAGGATGGACGACATCCATGCCCCAGCTTGAGGGGGAGTGTCAGAGATTCGTTTCCTAAATTTAGGAGATTTGTAAATATTTTATTTAGGATCCCTAACTCTAAGGGATTGTGTTCTATTACTAGAATTAGTCTCTTTCCTAGTTTAGAAGTTACCTAAGATAAGGCATAGGCTTGTATATTTAACTGTAACTTTCCTACTTCTAATACATATGAAAAAGAATATAGAAATCCAGTGTTTTTAACAATTACAATTGGTCCTTGTCTAAACTATAAAACATATCTAGGATTAGTTTGCTTATTGCATTATGTTGAATGAATGGAAAGCCTCTTTTACTTATTCATTTATTTATTCTTTTGCAGGGAATGAACAGTTGATCTCAATAGCCAACATGAATAGGTAACGGAGCAAGAGCTAAGAAATGTAGCTTCCTAGAGCATATTTTAGCACAAATGATACGTAGTCAACATATGTATTTTTTATTCCACCACCTTTTTCTCTTTCAAAAAATAATTATCTCGTGTAGTCTTAGACATTTAAATAGTTCTGATTTCCCATCATTAGCTCTTATTTTAAAATAAAAATTGCATTTTACTTTCTAACCCGACAACCGTGCATAAGCAATACGCCATAATTTGGAGGGTTTGCAGACAACTACAATTTGATTCATGACTCCAACACCTCCTTAAACCTCCAGCTACAAAAAATTGACACCCTACACCACGTGGCTTAACAAAGGAGCCCTTGTATCAAGCCATAATTCATAGCATTAGATAATACGATGGCATGACATATGAAGATAAAAAAACTCATGAGTAAAACATTAGGTGGGTGTAAAAGAACTTATACCATCAGCACATAATGGTCTCAGAGTAATTTTGAGCAGCAAACTTGTCGAAATTCAGAAGTTAGAGGGTTTCATTTCCAGGTTCTCTAGATGAGCTTATATCTCATTTGACCTAAAAATATCTTATCAAGAAGGTCAAAAGAATTCCCTGCATAAACTCAAATCCACCAACTTATCTTGTAACATACAGTAAACCATCGGCAACGAAGTACTTGAAGACCAATAACATCCTCTAAAGTCTGCAATGCTCGCTACAGCTTTATATTATATTTAGAATAACTTATAGCTTAGCCATAATCTCTAGATGTTCAGTAAACATAATGAAAATCGTATCATCTCATGAACGAAATTTATTAATATACTAACTTAAAACTTCCAAGTTCATTAAACTAGGATGGTGGTGATTTTCTATTTGATTCCAGCTTAATAATACACATATACATGTTTCATGAATGCAAAAAACAAAGCAAAAATCCCTTCATGAAATAAGTAAATCATTGGTTTGCAACTAAACTGCTGTTGGATGGAAGTATAACATGTTTGACAATAAAAAGTAATAAAAATATTGTGATTTAGTTCTTGCATAACATAAAAGGTAAAACAAACACTCACTGTTTTCTCTTTACATTTTATTGTAATCTCTTCCCCGTTAATTTGTTTAACTTCCCCATCTATCCAAGCTGCCTCAGGGTCCTCCACCCAAACGAGAGATCCGACAACAATATTGGATGGAGCAACCTGCATGCGACGCCATGTCAAATCATCAGCAAGTCAATGTGAAGGAAAACAGACTCATCTCAAACAATGAAACCTGAAAATAAGTGCATTTCTACAATTACATATACAGGGCTAGCAAAAGAGCTGTACAGTGCATTTTGTGACCACCATCAGATGCCACATTGGTCAATCTATGCTTTGGTTTCTCGACATCTCTCTCTCACCCTATAATTCTCTAAAACAATTTTATCACATCCTTCAATTAACAAGTAAAATAATATTGAACTTTCACTTGGAAAACACATTCAAACCAATAAGACGAACTCTTACAAGAACATGGCCAAGGTTGTGACACCCCAATCTGCCAAAGTTTTAGTAAGCTAGCGACTTCACAAGAGGCTAGTAGATTATTCTCACATTGCTGTAGGGAAATTATTGATTGAGTTGCATTAAGCAAATTAAGATAGTGCTGTTTGTCAATTGATTTCAAATAACAATTCCCAGGTTACTATCCATTAAGAATCCTTCCGACCAAGAAAAAAGAGAAATGCAGCTCTAGAAACTGGAATGAGTTAAAAAAAAAACCTAAACCCCCTCAATAATTACAATGAATTTTATTTTAAAAAATGAAGCTCGAAACCCAATAATTCACATTCAAGTGGTGCACATTTCTAAATCAACCCAACAGCCAAATGGAGGAAACAAACAACATTAAGGGGGAATAAATTCTCAATTGGATTAGTTCATTCACGACACTGAATCCAAAATCAACAGAACAATTAACGTTACGTTTAACTATACAGCAAATGCAGGAAAAGAGAAATAAACTTGAAGATGAATAAAATCACAGGGTAGAAACAAATGCAGACCATTGTTTCTAATTAGATTCAGATCCAAGGCAGAGCCAATAAACCCTTGATCCTTCAACGCATAAACGTGAAACGAACCGTCATCAAAAAAAATTCCTCCAAATCCCTACCTCTACTCAACCAAGAAACACTACTTTCACACTCCTCCCTTCATCTCTATCTACTTTCTCTAATTGCACCAAATCCAAATGAATCCCTTCCTTCTCTCCACAATTTCGGACGATTATCGCAGTGTCCGTTTATTTCCATTCCGTTACATTGATTATCCAATCATAATAATATATGTATATGTACATACAACAACGGCAGACCTTTAGACACCTATTCGCCAATGCATGAGATTGCCAATTATCAAAAGCTAGCCAAACACCCCCTTGTCTCCGTAACTTTTTCTTTTCTTTTTCTCCCTCTGATTTTTATGTTTTCCAGAACGACGTAAATGCGTGAACTCAACATTCACAATTCAAAGTTCCTTATCTATCCTCGAGTTTGGAATATATTTAGGGTAATCTTCACCAGTGGTCCCTTTCATTTAAGGTGTGTTCTATTTTGGTCACCAAAATTCAAAAACGATTATTCTGGTCACATACGTTTAGAATCGTTTTTATTTTGGTCCCTTGGCCGTTAGTCTCCGTTACTTAAAAAAATTAATTTCTAATTTAACCCCCAAACTTTCAAAATTTTATTTTCACCATCTTCCCCAAAAATTATAAAACTAAAATCCCAGAAAATTAATTCAAAACCACAAAAATGGGGATAAAAATTGGAAGTTTAGCTTAGTTCATGGCACCGGGAACTGGTATTTATGCATATCCGTTCATATGAGTATTTAACAATTTTCAAGACTGATGCGTTTGGTCTTACTTCTCAAGGACACTGGGATTTGGATAATCTGTTTCTATTTGCTTCACCCTGTTTAAGGCTGCATTTAGGCTTAATTCTTTTTAACAATACTGTTTTGCTGCAGGGTAAGGATGAAGTTCAGCATCAGATATCTATCCTGCTTTGTATTGGGTTGTTTTGTGGTTTAGTGATGCTTTTCTTGACAATGTTCTTTGGTTTCCGCTTACGGTAGATAGCAAGAATTCAAATGAAAATGAATACCTTCTGCCATTTGATCCTTTCAGCTTTTTCTGGGCCAAATAATGCACATCTTGTACCTGCTGGAAACGCTTATGTTCAGGTTTATTTTCTTCTATGCTTCTTTCCTATTTAAACTTAATATTCTTTCTTAGTAGGCTTTCATCTGCTGGCATGGCTGCTGGGGGGTTTGAATTAATTTTTGAGGTTTTGAATTAATTTTCTGGGGTTTTAGTTTTATAATTTTTGGGGAAGATGGTGAAAAATAAAATTTTGAAAGTTTGGGGGTTAAATTAGAAATTAATTTTTTTAAGTAACGGAGACTAACGGCCAAGGGACCAAAATAGAAACAATTCTAAACGTATGTGACCAGAATAATCGTTTTTGAATTTTGGTGACCAAAATAGAACACACCCTAAACGAAAGGGACCACTGGTGAAGATTACCCATATATTTACTGATAGTGCCATGCTCTAAGTTATTGTATGTATTTCGATCTCATCCAATAGGGTTGGGTTTTTTATTCAAAAATTTGGGTTTAGGTTAAGTTCTGGTCGAATTTTTGAGGATGATGTTTAGGTTTAAGGTGAAAACATACGACTCGGAATAATAGTTTAATTTTATTCTAAATATTTAGGTATAATTATTATATTGTCTTTTTTTAAATTATCTCCTTATTTTATCTAATAAAAGTAAAATAATTATTAGGCTTAATACAAAAATAAGCGATCAAATGGGGCAGTTAGAATATTTTGTATTGTAATATATTTAGTCCTTCACATTTACACATTCAAACAGTTTAGTCCTAAATTGAAAAAATTATAAATCTACCCTCATTATTTACACATTATTTCCATTTGGCCTTATTTTTAATTAAAACTAACCTACCTTATAATTGAAATTTTAAATCCTAAAATTATATAAAATTGTGTGTCCTTTAGTTTTTCTAGAAATTAGTCTTGGATTCATTCTGCTTCTTTGCAGGTTGCCATTGAGCTCCCCTATGTTTTTGCACAATCAATATTTTATTGTTCGATTTCCTACTCCATGGCCTCATTCGAATGGAACACTTTGAAGTTCATTTGGTACTTGTTCTTCATGTACGCAACATTGTTATATTTGACCTTTTACGGAATGATGACGACCGCCATCACTCCAGTCCAAACCACAATGTGGTCGGTATCATCGTCGCTTCGTTTTATATGCTTCGGAACCATTTCAGCGGCTTTATGATTCCCTTATAAGGTAATGAACAAATCAACTGTTTTATGGTTTTTCCACCTCCTCCTACTCTGCCATGTACAATCTCATTAGTAAAGTAACTGAGTTGTGTAATTCTCCAGAGAATCCTTATATGGTGGATGTTGGAAAATATACTACAGTAAAACGAGGCATTAGAATTACTGAAAATATTATATAAAAGAACCAAACGGAACGATAATTGTGACGTGGTAATTCACTACCTTAGAAGCGAACTTATCTCGATGTGTGTAATCGCTACAATGGATGAACAACACCCTAAGGTTAGTACGGCTCTCTAAGTTTCGTACACCCGAAAGATGAAGTGGACTTTAGTGGTACTACTCTTCTCTCAAAACTCAAATCAACACACAGAAAAGGTTTATATAAACCAAGGAGAGCATTTCAAAAAGCAAAAATTATATTTGTTTAATGATATTTTTCCATTATTTATAGGCTAAATAGTGAGGGCAAAAAAGGCATTTCCAAAGCACAATTTAAAACTATTTATAATAAAATTAAATGACGGTAGCAACGGCGGAATGGAATGGAGGGAACTAGACGGTATGGTCAAGGAACTTCTCTTGAATTACTTGGACAATGAAGGTGGTGAAGTCCCTTGCGAAGGCCATAAATAGTTTTTGCCATCTTTCCATGTCCTCCAATTTCTCGGCAATTTGCTAGGGGGTGGCTACCGGGGCAGTGGACAGTGGCGTCTTTGGAACATCTGTTGTGGACGCTACCGCGGCAGTGCCCTGCATCGGCGTCAATTGTCACGGTTTTGCCTCCGTGATCTGCATCAACTGGTAGTATGTTTTTTGGTCTGCCGAGGAGTTAAGACACTAAAGGAGTGCATGTGCATGCATCTCCTAAAGTGATTGTTCCCTTATCCCTCATGGCATGTAGTCCCAAGTTTGGTTCCAGCTTGTGTTCAGGTTCTCTTGTCAGATTACCGAGGCAGCTACCCATGTTGCTGTCGCGGTAGTGTACATCCTCTTTTCCGGGGCAGTGCGGTTCTAGGTTGATGTCAGCCTTAGTTTGAGCCTAGAGTGCTTGACATTTTCGGGGTCATCAACATGTTTCCTAATGTTGAGTACATTGATTTTAATGTGCTGCTCGTTTATTCTCATTGTTAGCTCTCCTTTTTCAACATCAATTAGAGTTCTCCTGGTGGCGAGGAATGGCCTTCCAAGGATGATTGGAGCTTTTCATCTGCATCATAATCTAAGATGAGAAAATCGACAGGGAAAATAAATTTATTGACTTTTACCAATATATGCTCAATTTTCTCTTCGAGTTGCACATGGGATCCATCAGCAAGTTGTAGCATCAAGGTAGTAGGTCTAGTCGTTCCAATCTTCAATTTCTGGAAGACTAACTTAGGCATTATGTTTATGCTTTCTCCTAGGTCACATAGTGCTCTCCCCTCGTAGGTATCTCCGATTTCAAATGGCATGAGAAAACTTCTGGGATCCTTAAGCTTGGGTGGTGTCCGATTGTGTAGTATTGTCATGCATTCTTCTGTCACGGCAATAGTTTCAAATTCCCCAATCCTTTTTCGTTTTGAGATCATGTCTTTGAGGAATTTGGCATAATTTGGAATCTGCTTGATCGCTTCCACCAATGGCAGGTTGATATGTACTTGCTTCAAGATGTCTAGGAACTTCTTGAATTGGTACACTTGCTTTTGTTGCTTCAGCTTTTGTGGGAATGGTGGAGTTGGTTGGGTATCCTTTATGCTTTCTGTGCATGTGCCTTTAGTATCATCGACATCGGGCTTTGTCGTTGGTGCTGCCGAGGCAGTGCCTTCAGCGTTTGCTGCCACGGCATTGTTGTTGAGCAATGTTGTGGCAGTTGGCTCCTTTGGCTTTTCCTGATTTGTTTCCTTCACTTGGGGCTCCTTGAGCTGAATACCACTTTGAGTGGTTATGGCATTGCATTGCTCATACGATGCTCTCTTAGCTGCTTCTATGTCGCTAGGTAACCCTCATGTCGGCCTTGTGTTTAGGATCTGTGCGATTTGCCCGACTTGAGTCTCTAGGGATTTCATTGTTGCCTCATTATTTTGCAGCCGCATCTTGGTCATGTCCATAAAAGCTTCAGTTTTCTTTATGAACTTATTAGTATTAGCCATATATGCACTAGTTTGAGACATTAAGAGTGTTTTCTAAAGAACTAGTTGTGGCATGGTCTGTTGTTGCGGCATGTTCTGCCGAGGCATGTTTTGTTGAAGTCCTGCTACTGGAGCATTATGATTGTTCAGATTAAGTGCGTTGTTGGGGTTGCTCCAGGAGAAATTTGGGTGCTTCTTCTAGGCCGGATTGTAGTTGTTGGACATCATGTTGTTATTACGATTGTAATTTCCAACGAAACAGCTCGACTCTATGTTCTGTGGACATTCAGAAGAAACATGGTTACCTCCACAGTTTTCACAAAATAATTACATTACCTTGACATCATGGTGATTATTCTGCGATTTGATGTTCTTGACCGGCTTTGTCAAGGTGGCAATTTGGGATGAAATTGAGTCTGAGGACCCTATTTCATTTACTGTGGGTTCGCGTCGGATTCCTCCCCATCTGGCCGTTGGGAACTGATAGTCGTTCTTGGTCGTTCTGTTTAGAATGTCCATTGCTTCCTCTAGTTCTTTGTCTAGGAGTATGCCATTTGTCGAGGCATCAAGCATCATCCTAGTTGTCGTGTTGACAGCGTTATAGAACATTGTTACCTGCGTCCACAATGGGAATTCGTGCAAGGGCCATTTGTGTAACAACTCTCTGTATCGCTCCCAAGCCTCGTGCATAGATTCGTCGTCAACCTGTCGAAAAGAAGTGATTTCGTTACGCAATTTATCAATTAAATTCGTAGGATTAAAACGTGCTAAGAAATCACGACATAAATCACTCTAGGATCCAATTGATCCTGCTGGAATACCGTTTAGCCAGGTTTTTTCCATATCCCTCAGTGAATATGGGAACAATTTTAATCTCAAAATATCCTCATGTACTTCATGTATTTTAAATGAATTGCAAATTTGTAGGAAAGGTTTGAGGTGTTGTCTGGCATCTTCAGTCACTGGGCCGCCAAATTGCCCCATAGTATTGATCATGTTTAACATCACATGCTTCAGTTCAAAATGGGCAGCCTCTATCTTCGGTGTGACTACTCCCGGATTTAGTCCGTTCAGATCCTCTTCTAGGTAGTTTCAGACAGTTAGGTTTCGTACTGGCGCGAATTAAATTTGCAGATTTTCTCCATCTCCACCAAGGACATTCTGCTGCCCATCGACAACTGGCTGCCCGTCAGCAGGTTGTTGCTCATTGGCATTCCGGTTGTTGTTGGCATTGTTGGTGCCAACTTGATGTGCTAGCTTTTGTCGTATTTGTTTCTTGAGTCTCTGACAACTTCGATCAATTTCTTGATCAAGGTCGTGGAGTGGATAATTCGGGTTTGCTCTGGTCATACACCAATGCAAAACCAAAGTTTATTAGTGCTCGAAAAAAACATATAAATAAAAAAGGCAAGCAAATAAATTGAAAGTTGCTATTGCCAATCCCTAGCAACGGCGCCAAAAACTTGTTGCGTGTCAAAGGTGCTCCGCAATTAGTGCAAGTGTACTAGTCTAAAGTAATAAAGTATCAGAGTATCGTCTCCATATGGATTGGGATGCTCTCCTTCAATTATCCCCTTGCACTGGAAAAGAAAAAGTAAAAGTAAAAACACAAGTAAAGGGGTTTTGGATTTTAATTAAACTAAAGAACATAAACTAATGCAAGTAAGTAAAGATTGGGAAATTAAGATGATAGAATGGGCCGACTTAGATTGTGTCGTAGTGTGGAATCCAATTGACTTGTCTCGTTCTTTAAATGCAATGATCACCAAACTGCCTCGGTAGTGTCCTTTGTTCTTGCCGCGGCAATAAGATGTGCAGCCTCGTCAATCTCATGTTGGTCGACAGTTGATGTCAAGGTTCGGCAAAGCGTCCTTCGATAGATCCTCCTTATCTCTAAGGTCGAAACCGTGCTAATAATGGGCCTTGATAATACCTCTCGGCGTATATCAAAGATAAACACAAACCAATCTCACACTTCTTTTAGCCGTTGAAACTCTAACTTATCTTTAAGCCGAGTTAGGTTCCACCGTTCGGGATGAAAACCATGCTTATTCGTTTCGTGAGTCTAACTCTCTCGATGCCAAATAAATAGATAACCTCACAAACTCTCTCGATGAGCTTACAAGAATGAATTCAATGCCAAGAATAAGCAAACCATGAACTAAATTGCATTAAAAACTTAAACGAAGTACAATTGTTTTCTCACAACTACTAAGCAAAATAATCCCAACCCTAAGAAAACTTATAACATTATTGACATGGAGAACACACGACTAAACCCTAATCTTAAGCTCTCGACTCTTCAGTCTCTCGATCTCTAATCCAATATGCTTCAATGTGTGCGTCAAGCCTTGCTTAAATAGGAAGAAGAGCAGGGCAAAGTCTTTCTTGGATAGGAAGTTAAGTTGGACTTGGACTTGTCTTCATTAAAGAGGTGAATCTCTTTAATTTTAATGCCTTTATCCACTTTGGCCAAATTCCATCTTTAACCTTCCTTCCATGCTTTTGTCATCTTCCAGTGCTCCGATTGTCATGCAAAGTATGTAGAAAAACCCAGCGTTTTATGCTCTTCAAATCGGCTATCACTTTGCATGATTTGCCCTCTAGCAGATTGGTCTGTGCATTGCCTCGACAGAGAATATCTGCTGCCTCGGCTATCACCTACCCCGACAGTGGGTAAATCTGCGCAAATACCAAACATGCATTAAAACAGTACCTTTTCATCAAATCAATCAAATATCAGGATCAAAGGTAAATGCAGTGTAAATGATGCATATAAGGACATAATGACGCTCAAATGGGTGTAGGTTAAGCCATAATTGCCATGTAAAAAGGGTGAAAACATCGGACTTTTGGGCACTTATCATCGCCAAATCAATATAGGTCGTAGCCCTAGGACCGTAGTCCACCCGTACACTGAGCTCATGAATTCTATGGCATGCCAATTGTATCCAATACTCTCGAATCCAAGGTTCAACAATTAATGGTTCAAAAACAAGGATTCAATATCAATAATAGCAATAATTCAATATTAATGATTTGATGACAATATGGATATATCAATACCAATATCTCAATAGCAATATGCAACATCCAATGTACAATAGTCAATGTTTGGTGCTCAATGATTCATTTGGCAATGTTTCAATGACTTCGATGACAACAACAACAACAATGCTTCAGACACAATTTCAATGCGAGACTTACCCCGACTTACCAATGGACTCTACCAAGAGATTCAATGCAATTTACCTTAAGATAATGTTAGCTATTCAAACAGAATCAAAACGATGAATTCAGAAAGGCTCTTCGCCTAATCCGGAGACTCTAACTACACTAACCTCGATAATCTGAAGCTCAAACGGCTCCCAGATGACTATCCCTTTATTCCTAGCTTTCGATGGAGACGATGTATTAGAATTTTCCAATTTTTAAACCGATCAGTAGCTATGAATTGATATTCTTAAATCAAAGAAAGCCTAAGCTTAAGGATCACAAATCGAGAGGTGTATGCTTAGAAGCTCAAGGTTGAAGATGACAATGGTGGTGCTTGCTTATTCTTTCAAAGCAAGATGATGAAGTTGCTCTCGGTGTAACTCAAAGGATAGGGGTTTTTCATTTATGAAGAGTCAAGGCTTAATGATTACTCCACCTCATCAAGGACCAATGAGGAGGTTTCCCTCAACCATGGGTAAGCTATAAAAATAATAATTTCTATCTTTTCTTTATCCTTTCAACTTTTTATCAACTCTAGGAAAATGATGACTATTAGCCATCCTTTCTAACCAGCTTTCATGTGTGAAGAACAAACTCAAGTAGGTGAGTCATCACCACTTCATTTTCTTTCAATTAAACCTTCAAATAGATTTGAATCAGGGACCCGTTTCGAAACACGTGAAGTTGTATCGAAACGGCTAAGAAAAAGTCCAAAAGTTAGTTAAAACTGTTGGAACTGTATCAGAACACTCTATGGTTGTTTCGAAACACCTTACCTAGGCCATTTCGGTATGGGTCTTACTGTATCGAATTCCTAACTCAAAGACATCATTTTAGGCATTTCCAAGGAGGTCCTTAACTAAGCATAAGTTCATTTAGGGCCTCTTAACAATATAATCTATAATTTAGGCAGTAAAGATACGATATTTAAACGTTTTAATATTGATACTCCGATCACCGGAATCCAATTCTTACTAGCTCCATTTTCGAGGTGTTACAACTCTCACCCTTAAGAAAATTCATCCTCGAATTTTTACCTGGAATAATGTCGTGATCATCCACTTGTTATTTGCCTCTCACATGGTACATCTGTGTAGAAGTTTTAGATTATAGTCAGTATGATGCTTGGGATGAACCTCCATATTTTCTGAAGGATCCTTGCCTCGCTCCTTTGCCACGAAAGGATTGAGCAGGGGGCGAGTTAGTGGATGCAGAGGCAGACTTATTCTTAGGGCACTCCTGAATGAGATGTCCCATCTCGCCACAAAAGAAGCAAGCTCCCGACTTCTTTCGGCATTGTCCTTTAAGATGCTTGTGTCGACAGAAATTACAAACTGGGAACTTCGTTTCTTATTTAGAACCATCAATGCTCTCAATGGAGTTAGCACTAGGGAAGAACTGTGTTACATCTTGTGGTATAGCAAGGTATTCATACTGGAAAGGCTGTGAATACACACTCGGTTTCGAATCTTGATGCTTCTCTTTCTTGAAACATTCATAAGGTTCATCTCAGTGTCTTTTCTCTGATTTGCTCGACCCACTATTCTTGTGAGCCCTTTGAGCACCTTCGGTAGCTTTGACTCTATTCACAAGGGTTTGAAAATCGACGATGCATAAAGCAGTGAATATAGGACGTAGTTCATCGGTCAAACCATTGATGAACATCCTACAATTCTCTTCATCTTTCTTAATATATTTAGCCCCATATCGACAGTACTTGCAAAAGTCGTGAATATAGTGCTCGATAGGTCGATCATCTTGCTTTAGATGAAGGAAGATATCATGTCTCTCAGCAAGGTTGTATTCGTTGATGTACTTCTTTCGAAATTCTTAGAATAACTCCAGTTCACAATCTCTTCAGGGACTGCCATGACCGGTTCTTCCCACCAATATAGTGCTTCATCAGCTAACAAAAAGAGGGAAAATTCGAGCTTGTGTTCATCAGAACATTGTAACTGCTTATTTAGAATCCGTAAAATATTGTCTAACCAATACTTTGCAACTTCAGGGTTATCATCATTTTGCCCGGTAAATTAGTAAGCCCGATGTTGAGGTAACTTATCAATAGGAGCTCGGGTACTCGGAATAGCAACAGTGGAAGTTTGAGAAGTTTGCTCGACTTTCATCGATGTCATGAGTACTTTGAACATATCAGCCATGTTTCTAAAGCATTCAGTTTGAGCCGATTGTACTTCAGGCTCATGGTTTCGTACTGGAGGGTTTTGCGGATTCAAATGATCCTTCCTTCTAACTTGCTCATCATGAGTTGAGGAATCAACAATATGCTCATCTATTCGAGATTGATTAGAGTTAGACATCTATAAATAAAAGATTGGATTAGCCGGCAAGTCACAATACACAATAAATAACTCCTAGGTGGCAAAGTAACACAATATACAATACAGAAAAGCATATGTTTAGTTCATAACCGACTAAACTCTAGCTCTGATACAAAAAATGCAACACCCCCTTCCCGGCCTGGTTGAGGACCGGATCAAGAGGTGCTACCGATGAACAATGCATCGATTAGTGCAATAAAATTTCGTTTTCAAATCAACAGTTAAACAATAATATACAATAACACATTACCGAGATGCATCTTAGTTCATTTAGTCCATTATGAAACATTAACCAATCACTTAGGACCAATTCTTAACTATTACGAGTTTTAGGGACTGAACTATAAATATGATAAATTAGAGGTCCTTCGATGCAATTGAACGTGTCACAATGAAATTCAATGCAACATTAATAAGTCAGTAAATTTTCATGCAATTCTGAATTCATTAACTCATCCAATTTAATCATCCTAGATTCAATGACCATTCTGTAAACAATGTAAACTACCAAATTTATACCTTTCAACCAACTTAACTAACCCTGTATCGAAACGCTTTGATGTTGTTTCGATATAGGTACACGATGGTCGACCTTGATTAACTTTTCTCACTACTCATATCGGTATAGGCAAGCCCTGTATCAGTACGATTTGACTCTTATTGACTTTGACCTTTGACATGTTTCGATACAAGTTAGACTCGTATCAAAACAAAGAATTCCATTAGCAAAATGTTTCAGTATAGCTCTAAAACGTATCGATACAGCCTGATCTGTGAGTTTAATTATGCCTACCCGTATCAATACGCTATTACCCCGTATCGATACGGCATGTCTTGTAATGACATATTTTTGCTGGTTTTTAATCAAATTGACCTACCAAACGATGTTCAAATGCAATGAAACTTTATACACAATATTTCAATATTATAAGATACTGACACGCCAAATTTCATCATCATTCAATTACGTTTACTATATTTTCACATTTTAAAGCCAAGTATGCATATTAAGCCATTTTTATGCAATCTTTAACAAGTCATTTAGGGCACTTAATCCATATAGTCTTTATACACATAGACAATACATCAAGATCAACTAGTTTAACTACTTTGCCACCGTCCTAGGAGTTCATAGAGACAAGATACTTTACTTTAAGCTCGAGGTGACTTGCCGCTCTACCAACTAGCTCCGATCTTGAAACGATAAACTCTTAACCTGAAATGTTATGCAAATGAATGTGTTAGACTTATATAGTCTAAGTGAGGTAGCCAATAACAATGTATGAACATGGTATGCCATTTACCATGCTTTGATCACAATCATAATATCAATTATATGAATAAACATGGTAGGCTCTTCATTCATATTAAAAGCATAGTATCAATCATCATATCATCAATAACAATATCATAAAAAAACACTATTAATAATCAATAATTTTCCTTGGTTCAATTCACGGTATATGGATACACGAATTCCACCTCCTCACCAAATTAGTGAATGGTCAACCCACCGACATCGCCAATAAGACCAATACACAATACATCCCTCCACCTCGCCAAATCAATATAGGTCGTAGCCCTAGGACCATAGTCCACCCGTACACTAAGCTCATGAATTCTATGTCATACCAATTGTATCCAATACTCTTAAATCCAAGGTTCAACAACAAGGATTCAATATCAATAATTCAATATCAATGATTTGATGACAATATGCATATATCAATACCAATATCTCAATAGCAATATGCAATATCCAGTGTACAATAGTCAATGTTTGATGCTCAATGATTCATTTGGCAATGTTTGAATGACTTCGATAACAACAACAACAATGCTTCGGACACGATTTCAATGCAAGACTTACCCCGACTTACCAATGGAGTCTACCAAGAGATTCGATGCAATTTACGTTAAGATAATGTTAGCTATTCAAACATAATCAATAACGATGAATTTGGAAAGGCTCCTCGCCTAATCCCGAGACTCCGACTACACTCACCTCGATAGTCCGAAGCTCCTACGGCTCCCGGATGACTATCCCTTTATTCCTAGCTTTCTATGGAGACGGTGGATTAGTCTTTTCCAATTCTTAGACCGATCAGTAGCTATGAATTGATATTCTCAAATCAAAGAAAGCCTACATTTAAGGATCACAAATTGAGAGGTGTATGCTTAGAAGCTCAAGGTTGAATATGACAATGGTGGTGCTTGCTTATTCTTTCAAAGCAAGAAGATGAAGTTGGTCTCGGTGGAACTCAAATGATAGGGGGTTTTCATTTATGAAGAGCCAAGGCTTAATGATTACTCCACCTCATCAAGGACCAATGTGGAGGTTTCCCTCAACCAATGGTAAGCTATAAAAATAATAATTTCTATCTTTTCTTTATCCTTTCAACTTTTTATCAACTCAAGAAAAATGATGACTATTAGCCATCCTTTCTAACCAGCTTCCACGTGGGAAGAAAAAACTCAAGTAGGTGAGTCATCACCACTTCATTTTCTTTCAATTAAACCTTCGAACAGATTCAAATCAGGGGACCCATTTCGAAACGCGTGAAGCTGTATCGAAACGGTTAAGAAAAAGTCCAAAAGTTAGTTAAAACCGTCAGAACTGTATCAGAACACTCTATGGTTGTTTCGAAATGCCTTACCTAGGCCGTTTCGGTACGGGTCTTACTGTATCGAAATGCCTAGCTCAAAGACATCATTTTAGGCATTTCAAAAGAGGTCTTCAACTAAGAATAAGTTTATTTAGGTTCTCTTAACAATATAATCTATAATTTAGGTAGTAAAGATACGATATTTAAATGTTTTAATATCGATACTCCGATCATCGAAATCCAATTCCGACTAGCCCCGTTTTCGGGGTGTTACAAATATAGCTTACCCGATCGATAACAACGATTTGATAACAATAAGACGGAGGAAAAACAAAGCTTAAAGCTAGCTCCAATGAAGGTGTTTGCTTAGGTAGAAGACGAAGATTTATAGACAGGGAGGTGCTTGCTTGACTTTGTGAAACAAATATTTTAATTTTGATATAACTAAAAACCTAAGGACTAAATTGAAAATGTCAAAACGAATTTTAAGTCCTAAAAATATCCCCATATAATTTTAAGATTATGCCCAAGTTAAAAACAAAGTTTTTCAAATATTTTTCTAAGTGTTTAAAGCCAAAACAGTGATTTTCAAGCCCCTGTTTCGAAACGACCTAAGGCGTTTCGAAACGATTTCATCACTGCCAAACCCTATTCCGAAACGAGTATCGAAACGGCTTAAGAACACTTGAACCCGTTTCGAAACGATCTCATACGTTTCGAAACTGTTATTCATATTTGATTTAAAAAGGGCACAACGGTTACAAACTTTTAACTGAATATTTAAAGATAAATAGGGTGTTTCGAAACGGGATAAGGCTGTTTCGAAACGACCCTTGACAGTAGCAAAAACGTTTCAAAACGAGGTCAAGCGTTTCGAAACAGGTCTTCAGTTTAAATTGTAAACATGACCGTTGAAGATGTTTTTTAACCGAATTTCTGAAAACCATTAGGGTGTTTCGAAACGGGCCAAGACTGTTTCGAAACGACCCTTGACAGTGGCAAAAGTGTTTCGAAACGGCCCTAAGGCGTTTCGAAACGGGCTCTTAAATGCACCCCAACAGCTCTTTCTATTTTAGTCCGTTCCGAAACAGGTACCCCGCGTTTCGAAACGGGTTGTTGCAGACTGCATTTATGGTGATGAGATAACATTCCAACGGCTCTATTGATGAGTGCAACAACCACAACGGTTAGAAATCAATGAGAAGGTATAAAAGGGACCTCTAAAAGCACCAGCAACAACTATTGATCCAAAAGCAAACATCCAAACATTAAATCCAAGCAATTGTGCAAAAATCCCATTTTGTCTAGAAACCCCAATTGTAATTTTCATTCATATCTTGTTCAATTGGGTTGAGTGCTTGTAATTGGGCTATCATTTGTATTGAGAGATACTCTATTAGCCATCAAATTTCTTTGTTCACTTGTGTGAGGATTGGGTTGATTTTTGGGTAGAAAAATCAACCGAAATTGTAAAGGGTTGCCTCATTGTCCTAGAAAAGGGGAAGAGCAATTAGTGGAATTGTTGCAAATCCTTAGTGAAGCTAAGGTAGTGGATGTAGAGTTCATTTGGAACTTGAACCACTCTAAATCCCTTGTCTATTATTTTCAATTTGCAATTTCCACCATAAAACCTTTAAATTTCCAATTCACCCCCCTCTTGGTCAATATCGATCTTGCGATCCACTCAACAATTGGTATCAGAGCTTAACTCTTTGAGGATTAACAACCACAAGAGGAGATCCTTGGAAGAGTGTGATCATCAAAATATCAAGAGATGGCTTCAACCTCCGGTTCGGGCATGTACGAGTCACAATCCACTACAAAGCCTCTCTTCTTCAACGGTGATAACTATTCTTTTTGGAAGAATAGAATGCGTCTATTCATCAAGTCAAATGACTATCTTGTGTGGGATGTCATTGAGGATGGGCCATATATTCCATTGAAGCAAGATGGTGAAGGCAAGATGGTGCTAAAGAAGAAAGTGGAAATGAGTGAAGAGGAGAGGAAAAAGATTCAAGTCAATGATAAAGCTCTCCACATGTTATTTTGTGCTTTCGGTCCGGACATCTACTCAAAGGTCTCATCAATTGATAGTGCCAAAGAAGTGTGGGACACTCTTGAGACCACTTATGAAGGCACCAATGATGTCAAAGAAACTAAGATTGGAATTCTCAATCTTAGTTATGAAAATTTCAAGATGGACCCCGATGAGACGGTGTCAAAGATGTTCGATCGATTCTCCACGATTGTCAATGGTCTAAAGGGCTTTGGAGAGATCATACCGGAAGACAAGCTTGTCCGGAAGCTACTCTATTCACTTCCCGAGTCTTGGGATGGGAAGAGAACCGCTATCATCGAAGCAAAGAACTTGAAAACCTTGAAGCTTGATGAGCTTGTGGGTTCTCTCCTTACTCATGAGATCATGAAGCAAGGAAGGGAAGATGAGAAGAAGAAAGAAGAGAAAAGGGTAGAGAAGCTTGAGGTTGAGAAGAAGAAGAAGATGGGAATAGCTCTCAAGGCTAAAACTTCACAACGTGATGAGAGCTCATCTAGTGAGGAGGATGAACTTGAAGAATTGGCTATGATAGCCAAACGATTCTCACGCTTCATGAGGTCCAACCGTGGAAGAAAAATCCAAAGAAAAATGGATTTCAAAAGCAAGAACAAAGAAGAAGGAAGGGATCCTATCACTTGCTTTGAGTGCAAACAACCCGGCCACATTCGTTCGGAGTGCCCTCAACTCAAGAAGAAGGGCTTTGAGAAGAAGAAAAAACTCAAAGCCAAGCTTGCTACTTGGAGTGATGAGGAGTCATCGGAGGATGACGAACAAGAAGTGGCTAACCTTTGCCTCATGGCCCTTGAGGAAGATTCCTCCATGGTAACCTCTAACTCATCTACTTTAGATTTTTCATATGAAGAATTAAATGATGCATATGATGAGTTACAAGAGGTCTATGATGAATTAGTTGAGAAATATAAGGAGTCGGTTATTAGGAATAAAAAGATTATTCTAGAATTAAATGAGAAAAATGACTCACTTACTCAAGCTAATTCTAAATTTGAGAAAAAGATATTAGGATTAAAAGATGAACTTAAATTCTTTCAAGATGAAAATGTTGATCTTAATAATCTTTTATCTCAATGTAATTGTGAACACCAAAAGGTGTTGGGTGAGCTAAATGAGCTCAAAAAGTCTTTAAAAAATGTTGGTAGTGTCAAGCATGAAGTAGGAGAATCCTCTAGAACACACCAACCTAAGAAAAAGACTAATTACTACAAACAAAGTGGCTACCCTAGACATAGTAGAGCTAAAAGAATTAGAAGTGTATGGGTTCCTAAGGAACTTGTTAAATCTAATAATATTATTGCTATGTCATCTTGGATTCCTAAGGGAACCAAGGTTTTGGGAGCTAACACTCTTGGACCCAAAATGATTTGGGTACCAAAAACCAAAGTTTAATATCTTTGTTTGTAGGGGGAGCATTGCTACAAGGCCAAAGCACAAAGTCAAAACTCATGGTACCTTGATAGTGGATGCTCGAGGCACATGACCGGAGACAAGAGTAGATTCATGGATCTAAAGCCAAAAAGTGGAGGAGTAGTAACATTTGGTGACAACTCCAAAGGCCACATTAAAGGTATTGGCTCCATAGGTAATCACTCTACTATTCTCATTGAAAATGTTTTATATGTCGATGGTCTTAAACACAATTTATTGAGCATAAGTCAATTGTGTGATAAAGGATTTAATGTTTTGTTTGAGAAAAATGGATGCAAAATTGTAGACATTAAATCTAATAGTATTATGCTCATAGGTCATCGCATAGGGAATATATACATGGTGCATCTAGATGACATTCATACATCTCATGCATGCTTAGTTGCTCAAAATGAAAACGATGCATGGTTGTGGCATAGGAAGCTAGGACATGCTAGCATAAGTGTTTTAGAAAAACTAGTCTCCCTAAATCTAGTTAGAGGTTTACCCAAGATAAAATTTTCAAATGATAAAATTTGTGATGCATGCTCAAAGGGTAAACAACATAGGTCTTCCTTTAAATCCATTAATGATGTTTCTACTAGTAGATGTTTACAACTAATTCACATGGATTTATTTGGGCCAATTAGGACTATGAGCTTGGGTGGTAAGTCTTATGCTTTTGTGCTAGTTGATGATTTTTCTAGATTTACTTGGGTTCTCTTTTTAAGTACTAAAGATGAGGCTTTGGAAAAATTCATCACATTTTCAAAATTAACCCAAAATGATCTTGAACTTAGAATTTCACATATTAGAAGTGATCATGGAACCGAGTTTCAAAATTTAGGGTTTGAAGATTTTTTAAATGAAAACGGTATTAGCCATAATTTTTCGGCTCCTCGAACTCCTCAACAAAATGGGGTAGTTGAGAGGAAAAATAGAACTTTACAAGAAATGGCTAGAACTATGCTTTGTGAAAACAATTTACCTAAATATTTTTGGGCGGAAGCCACAAACACCGCTTGTTATATTGTAAATCGAGTAATGATTAGGCCAATTTTAAAGAAAACACCTTCTGAGATTTTAAAATCTAAAAAGCCTAACATTAGCTATTTCCACCCTTTTGGGTGCAAGTGTTTTGTTTTAAATAATGGAAAAGATAACTTAGGTAAATTTGATGCAAAAAGTGATGAAGCCATTTTTATAGGTTACTCTTTAACCTCTAAAGCCTATCGAGTATTTAACAAAAGAACTTTAGTAGTAGAAGAATCTATTCATATTGTATTCGATGATAATCTCCTTCCTAGGAAGGATTCTTGTGATGATGATGATGTAGGGATCATAAATGCCTTTGATGGAGGTCAAACTTCAAAGGAGGATGAGATTCCAACAAAGGAAGAGGACTCACAAGATCCACCTCTTGAAGCCTTGAAGGACTTGGCTATTGAGGAAAAGGAAGTGAGCTACCCAAGGGAGTTGAACTATGTTAAAGATGGTGAAATCTTGGGTGATCCATCCAAAGGGGTAACCACTCGTTCTTCTCTTAGATTAATGAACCATGTTGCATTTATCTCATGCATAGAGCCTAAAAATATAAAAGAAGCATTAAAAGATGACTTTTGGATTATGGCTATGCAAGAAGAGTTAAATCAATTTGAGAGAAGTAATGTATGGACATTAGTTGATAGGCCTAGTAATCAATCTACAATAGGAGCTAAATGGGTCTTTAGGAACAAGCTAGATGAGAGTGGTAACATTGTGAGAAATAAAGCTAGACTTGTAGCACAAGGTTACACTCAAGAAGAGGTAATAGATTTTGATGAAACCTATGCACCCGTAGCTTGAATGGAAGCCATTAGGATGTTGCTTGCATATGCATGTTATCATAATTTCAAGCTTTTTCAAATGGATGTTAAAAGCGCATTTTTAAATGGTTTTATAAATGAAGAAGTGTATGTGGAACAACCACCGGGTTTTGAAGATTCAAAATTTCCAAATCATGTTCTCAAACTTACCAAAGCTCTTTATGGTTTAAAACAAGCTCCTAGAGCTTGGTATGAAAGACTTTCAAATTTTTTGATTGAAAAAGGATTTGAAAAAGGTAAGGTGGACACTACACTCTTTATAAAAATGTATAAAAATGACATCTTAGTAGTTCAAATTTATGTTGATGATATTATTTTTGGTTCTACTAATGAATGTCATTGTCAAGAGTTTGCTAAGTTAATGCAAGGTGAATTTGAGATGAGCATGATGGGGGAGCTCTCATTCTTTTTGGGACTCCAAATCAAGCAAAAGAAGGATGGCACCTTCATCAACCAAGCAAAATACATAAAGGATATGCTCAAGAAGTTTGGCTTGGAGAATGCAAAGCCTCAAGCCACTCCTATGAGCTCATCTACAAAGCTTGACAAAGATGAAGGAGGTAAGTGTGTTGGCTCTAAGCTTTATCGTTCTATGATTGGATCTTTGCTTTACCTTACCGCAAGTAGACCGGATATATTGTTTTATTGTTTGCTTGTGTGCTAGGTTTCAAGCTAGTCCTAGAGAGTCTCACCTTATAGCCGTTAAGAGAATCTTTAGATACCTTAGAGACACTCCTTGTTTAGGTCTTTGGTATCCTAGAGACTCTACCTTCAACCTTCATGCTTACTCGGATGCGGATTATGGGGGTTGCAAAATTGATAGGAAAAGTACTTCGGGAACTTGTCAATTCTTAGGTAGTATGCTCATATCTTGGTTCTCTAAGAAACAAAATAGTGTAGCCTTATCTACCACCGAAGCCGAGTACATATCCTTAGGGAGTTGTTGTGCTCAAGTCCTTTGGATGAAGCAACAACTCTTAGATTATGGAATTAAAGTTGAAACCATTCCCCTAAAATGTGACAACACTAGTGCAATATGTTTAACTAAAAATCCCATCCAACACTCTAGAACCAAACACATAGAAATAAGGTATCATTTCATTAGAGATCATGTCCTTAAGGAAGATGTGGTTATAGAGTACGTAGACACCTTGAATCAATTAGCGGACATATTTACAAAACCCTTAGACAAAGAGCGTTTTTGGTCCCTTAGGAGAGAGTTAGGTCTAGCTAGCCTATCTTGACCTTTTAATACCTCTTTTGTGTTTAAATTTGCTTGATCTTGTGAAATGCCATGTTAATGTGTTTAGTCTCCTAATTTCATCCATGCTTATAGCTAGGGGGAGTATGTTTATGCTTGAATATGTTTTGCTTGCTCATTCATGACATTTATGCATGTTAGGCCTATTAAAACTTCATTTTTCTGCACTTTTAGAGCCTCATCTGCACTTCCAGGCCCAGGTGTATCGAAACGGGTGACCCTGTTTCGATACGGATACCTTAAATCCAGTTCTGAGAGAAGGGCGTTTCGAAACGCCTCCAAGGTGTTTCGAAACGTTTTGGCTACTGCCAAGGGGTGTATCGAAACGTGTTTCGATACGGGTCAACAGGGCTTCGATACGGTCAACACCGTATCGAAACGGTCAGCCTATGGTCTCAAAACGGTCAAACCCTAGTCGTTCCGTTTTGTAACGGTCCTGACCGTTCCGAAACGGCATCGCGAATTGCCTTATTTAGGGCTTTTAATGTTAAAATTCACTTTTTATCAAACTCTTAAAAACCCTAAACCGCCTCCCTCTCTATAAATACCCTCTCAAACTCATTGATTTTCACAAAATTGTGAGGGGTTTTTCTCTAAAACTCAAGTCTAAGCAAGTTTCATCAAAATTGTGCAAGGATTTTCATCAAATCATCTAAAATCCCAAACTAAGGTAATTTTTTTTTTCTTTTTCTTTCAATTTATGTTCGAATCTTAGGTTAGAAAATTTTATTTTTGTACAAATTATAGGTTTTCCTTTGTGGGTTTTCAATATCTTGTAAATTTTTTTCAAAATCTCAGATTTTTTGATTCGAATATAAAATTTTTCAGTCGTATTTTTTTTTTAAATTTTTTTACTGTTTTCTTTTTATCTTTTTGTTTGTTTTTAATTTTGTTTCAAAAATCTAAGTGGGATTTATTATTGGATTGATTCTAAATATCAATGCATACACTTAATTTTAAAATATACTTGCTTAATGTTTTTAAATGGCGGAACAAGCTAACAAAAAGCGTAAGGCCGTTCAAACTGGTGATTCGAGCATTCGTCCGAATCTTGCTCTGCTTTTTCAGAAATCCCTTAAAACTCCGGAGATGCGTGCTCGCTTCTCTTTTGTCAAGGATTTCGAAGTTCGTAGAGAACGTGCCATTGATCTTGATTTCCTCAATTCTGAGCGTTTCCTATTCCGTTATCTCAACCGTTTGAGTGAGTGGAATCTTATCGTTTTCTTGAGCATTCTGGATATTCGCTACAAACACATGGTACTCCTTTTCTACTCTAATGCTTGTTTTATTCATGATGAGACCAAAACCGAGATTATAAGAATTGAATCTTTTATTTTGGGCAAAAAGTTTGTTTTTAATGTTGCTCTCTTGGAGTCTATTTTTAAACTTAAAGATGAGGGTCTTGAGGATGAACGTCACTTTGGCAATTTCACCGGTAAAGCACTTACTTTAGATGTGCACGATCGCGTTCTTCACTTGATGGTTTCATGGTTCATTCGACCTTCCGGCGGTAAATACTCTCATATCCGTCAAACTGATCATTTTTGGCTTGAATGTTTCCGTAGAGGTGAGCGCCCTAATGTGCCTAAAATTATTTTTGCCGAGATAGTCAATAATATTAAGCTTATTGACACAAATGAGTTGAAGTCTTTTACCTATGGCACAATCTTGAGCTACATCTTTAATGATCTTGGTATCGATTGTACCTACGACTCTCCGGAACCTCGCAAGACCAAGATTGGTGAGTCCTCCCTTCGCAAGTCCGGGTTTACATATGTGAATGATGTTTGGGAAAGAGTTGATAGAGAAGCTGTTCCTCCTCCCGTTGCTCCTCCACCGCAAGTTCCGGTTGCAAACAATGAAGCCCTCACGGCTCTCATTACCGAGCGGTTCAATGCTTTGGATACTAGCATTGCTTCGGGTTTTACTGCCATGGACAATCATTTGAAAAATGTCGAGGATCGTCTTCATACTCTTGAGACCTCCCATTCAAATTTGGATTTGTCCTTCTCTACTCTCTATGGGCAATGGACGAAGTTTCACCGTTCTCAAGTCAAGAGCGATGATGATACTTCGGATGATGATGACGAGGCCTAGGATCTTCATATCATATCATATCATATTATCTATGCTTTTTAGGTTTAAGATTGCATCTTTATGTTTTATTATGTTTTAGGAACCTATGCCTTTGATCTTTTGTTTGGGATTTTATTATGAACTTAATGTTGGTTATGTTTTGGATATTTTGATATTATGAATTAATATTATTGTTGCTTATTAATGCTTATTGGTACTAATCCTTGTCTTCTCTATGAGCTTTCATTGTTCTTTTTGATCTAACAAAAAGGGGGAGAAGAAATTTAAGAGCCACAAACTAAAATTCGTTTTAAAATTTTTAAAAGGTTTTTTAAGCTTTACAACTTGGATTTTAAGTCAAACATTTTTTTTAAACTTTAAAAACCTATCTTAAATTAAGGGGGAGTTAGAATTATTTCAAAACTTTCAAAATTCTTAAAAATTCTAACTTTGATTTTGTTATATCAAAAAGGGGGAGATTGTGAAACAAATATTTTAATTTTGATATAACTAAAAACCTAAGGACTAAATTGAAAATGTCAAAACGAATTTTAAGTCCTAAAAATATCCCCATATAATTTTAAGATTATGCCCAAGTTAAAAACAAAGTTTTTCAAATATTTTTCTAAGTGTTTAAAGCCAAAACAGTGATTTTCAAGCCCCTGTTTCGAAACGGCCTAAGGCGTTTCGAAACGATTTCATCACTGCCAACCCCTGTTCCGAAACGAGTATCGAAACGGCTTAAGAACACTTGAACCCATTTCGAAACGGTCTCATACATTTCGAAACTGTTCTTCATATTTGATTTAAAAAGGGCACAACGGTTACAAACTTTTAACTGAATATTTAAAGATAAATAGGGTGTTTCGAAACGGAATAAGGCTGTTTCGAAACGACCCTTGACAGTAGCAAAACCGTTTCGAAACGAGGCCAAGCGTTTCGAAACAGGTCTTCAGTTTAAATTGTAAACATGACTGTTGAAGATGTTTTTTAACCGAATTTCTGAAAACCGTTAGGGTGTTTCGAAACGGGCCAAGACTGTTTCGAAACGACCCTTGACAGTGGCAAAAGTGTTTCGAAACGGCCCTAAGGCGTTTCGAAACGGGCTCTTAAATGCACCCCAACGGCTCTTTCTATTTTAGTCCGTTCCGAAACAGGTACCCCGCGTTTCGAAACGGGTTGTTGCAGACTGCATTTATGGTGATGAGATAACATTCCAACGGCTCTATTGATGAGTGCAACAACCACAACGGTTAGAAATCAATGAGAAGGTATAAAAGGGACCTCTAAAAGCACCAGCAACAACTATTGATCCAAAAGCAAACATCCAAACATTAAATCCAAGCAATTGTGCAAAAATCTCATTTTATCTAGAAACCCCAATTGTAATTTTCATTCATATCTTGTTCAATTGGGTTGAGTGCTTGTAATTGGGCTATCATTTGTATTGAGAGATACTCTATTAGCCATCAAATTTCTTTGTTCACTTGTGTGAGGATTGGGTTGATTTTTGGGTAGAAAAATCAACCGAAATTGTAAAGGGTTGCCTCCTTGTCCTAGAAAAGGGGAAGAGCAATTAGTGGAATTGTTGCAAATCCTTAGTGAAGCTAAGGTAGTGGATGTAGAGTTCATTTGGAACTTGAACCACTCTAAATCCCTTGTCTATTATTTTCAATTTGCAATTTCCACCATAAAACCTTTAAATTTCCAATTCACCCTCCTCTTGGTCAATATCGATCTTGCGATCCACTCAACAGACTTAATAATCGAGTAAGTTCTTTCCTTTTCTCTTTTTCTTGTTTTATATATGTATATTAGGTTGTTTAGCTTTTTTTCAATCTGAATCGGTTCTTCTTCGTAGGACAAATTTGGTCAAATTTCTAAATATTTAGGTTCCACAATATGTGCAGGATCAAAAGGATACCTCCGGAGCATCGATAGATGAAAAACATCGTGGATTTTACTTAATTGAGAGGGTAACAATAATCGATATGCCACAGGGTTAACTCTTTCAATGACTTCAAAGGGTCCAATGATTATGTGACTCAATTTTCCCTTCTTGCCAAACCTCAGAACCTTTTTCCATGGTGAAACTTTAAGAAAGGCTTTTTCACCAACTTCATACTCAATGTCTCGTCTTTTGAGATCAGTATAAGCCTTTTGTCGATCAAAAACAACTTTTAAACGATCATGAATAATGGAAACCCGTTCTTCAGTTTCCCGGAGTAAGTCAGGACCCAACATTTTGCCCTCACCAAGCTCCGACCAACACATTGGAGTTCGACATTGTCTACCATAAAATGCTTCATACGGGGCCATTTGGATTGATGCCTGATAGCTATTATTATAGGCGAACTCAACAAGGGGTAGGGATTTCTCCCAAGTTCCACCAAAGTCAATGATGCATGCTCGAAGCATATCTTCCAAGATCTATATAGGAAGGTTCAATAACAATACAAATTTCCAAGGTTTCATTGGAAGAGTCTTTCGATAAATACCTGGATTACCCTTTCTGACTGGGCGTCAGATTGAGGGTGAAAGGATATGCTAAGATTAACTCTACTGCTAGAGCTCCTTGTAAGGTTCTTTAGAACCGAGATGCAAAATAGGGATCTTGATCGAAGATAATAGACTTGGGTACTCTGTGGATTCGAATCACTTCCTTAATGTATAGATCAACTAATTTAGGGAGATTGTAGTCCATTCTAACAGGTATGAAATGAGCGAACTTTGTGAAACGATCTAGAATGACCCATATAGTATCATGTTTCGTGGGAGTTAAAGGTAGACCACTAACAAAATCCATAATGATCTTTTCTCACTTCCATTTTGGTGGATCGATAGGTTGCAATAGTCCGTTAGGAGCACAATGTTCTGCTTTAACACGTTGGCATGTAAGACATTTGGAAATATAGTCGACTATGGCCTGCTTCATGCCCGACCACCAATTGAGTTCACGTAGGTCCTTATACATCTTCACGGACCTGGGATGAACAAATAAAGAGCTTGAATGAGCTTCTGCAAGGATGCAGTACGGAGGGATTCATCATTAGGAACACAAACTCGATCATGAAAACAAAAAAGCCCTTCAGAATTAATTCTGAAGTCGGGGTTGTCTGATAACTTAGAAACAATAAATTGAAACTCAGGATCTTGCTCTTGCAAAACCTTGATTCGTGAAACGATGGTAGAGTGAACCTGAAGTTCAGCTACAAGACAACGATGCTTCCGTAACTGGAAGTGAGCGTTAATTTCTCGAGGGGCTACAATATAATGATATTACAATAAGTTAATGTACCATACAATATATATAACTCTATATTCATTGTCGATACTTACCAAGAAAAGGTTTGCGGCTGAGTGCGTCAGCTACAACGTTGTCCTTGCCCGGATGGTAATCAATGACAAGATCATAGTCTTTAAGAAGTTCCATCCATCTCAGTTGTTGGAGATTCAATTCCTTTTGGGTCAATAAGTACTTAAGGCTTTTATGATCGGTGAAGAGATAACATTTTTCTCCGTAGAGATAATGTCTCCAAATTTTCAATGCAAAGACAACTGCAACCAACTCAAGGTCATGAGTAGGATAATTCATTTCGTATGACTTAAGTTGTCTCGAAGCATAGGTGATGACTTTGCCTTCATGCATCAATACACACCCTAACCCGAGATGCGATGCATCACTGTAAACTATATAGTCCTTTCCGGACTCGAGCTGGGTTAGGACTGGTGCGTGAGTCAAGACTTGTTTTAATTGATCGAACTTCGTTGTTGATCTTCGATCCAAACAAAAGGAGCTTCTTTTTTCAATAGCTTAGTCAAAGAAGCGGCTATCATGAAAACCCTTTTACAAATTTTCGGTAATAGCCAGTAAGCCCAAGGAAGCTTCTGACTTCACCAACGTTCTTCAGTGGATTCCTATCTACGATAGCTTAGATTTTCTTTGGGTGCACCCGAATACTTGAAGCTGACACAATATTTCTAAGAAAGGCAACTTCGGTGAGCCAAAACTCACACTTAGAGAACTTCGCGTACAATTGTTTCTCATATAAGGTTTGAAGCACGATACGAAGATGATCTCGGTGTTTCACTACATTCTTGGAATAGATCAATAAGTCATCTATAAAAACCACTACGAATTTATCGAGATAGGGTCGAAAGACCTGATTCATCAAATCCCTAAAAGTTGTTGGTGCATTAGTTAACCCAAAGGGCATCACCAAGAATTCGTAGTGTTCATATCTTGTACGAAAAGTAGTCTTCGATACATCACATTCTTTAACTCTCATTAGGTAATAGCTCGACCTTAAATTGATCTTGGAAATAATGGAGGCATCCTTTAGTTGATCAAACATGTCGTCTATTCTAGGCAATGGATACTTATTGTTGATGGTTACTTTATTTAGCTATCGATAATCAATACACAATCGTATAGAACCATCTTTCTTTTTTACAAAGAGAACTAGTGCTCCCCAAGGCAAAGAGCTCGGTTGAATGAAACCTTTGCTCAATAATTCTTGAATTTAAGATTTCAACTCCTTTAATTCAACAACTGCCATACGATATGGTGCAATGGAAACTAGAGCAGTCCCAGATTGCACCTCGATGCCAAACTCCACTTCACAGGTTGGGGGCAATCCCGAAAGTTTATCAAGGAAAACATCAGGGAATTCACATACTGTGTCAATGTCTCGCAATTGAGAATCGTCTTTGGTTTCCAACGTCAAAACACACAATGATGGGTTCTTCGCCTTCATCAATACAACACTTTCCTTACCCAGACCCCGAAGGTACAGCTTCCTCTTACAACAATCTACCCAGGCTCGATGCTCACTAAGCCAGTCTAAACCTAGGATGACATCGAACGCATGGATCGGTAATACCAGCAAATTGGCTGGGAAAGGAATCCATTTGATCAATAAGGGGAAATTCTTGCACACTACCCATATGGTGACACAATCTCCTAAAGGGTTGGTTACAGAAATTCTCAATGCTATTGGTTCGGAAGACATGCCATACTTCTTAACTACGATGGTGCTTATAAAAGAGTTAGTAGAACCATGATCAATCAATGCATATAAAGGATGCGAATATAACTCAATGGTACCTGCAATGACATCAGGTTCGTCCTCCTCTTCTCTGCTCCTCACATGATACATCTGGGTAGGAGCTTTAGAATCTTGTTTGTTGAATGGTTTCCCCGAACCACTCGATCTTCCATAGGTTCATGTTGATCCTTTCTTTGATCCTTTACCTCAAAAGGATTGAGCAGTAGAGGCAACAGTAGTCAGGGTGGCAGTGGATTTGGTTACATTCATTGGACAGTCACGGATGAAGTGACCCTGTTCACCACAGTAATAACAAGCTCCAGTCTGCTTGCGACATTGACCCGCGGGGTGCCTATTCTGACAATAATTACAAACTGGATGTTGGTTGCCTTGATTTGAACCTCCGGTGCTATCAACAGACGCTGTCTTAGCAAAGGACTGTGTTACCGACTAAGGCCTATCAATATTTCCAGAACGGGAGGGCTGTGGATAAACATTTTGCTTGGGCCTTGATATCTCCCTTTCTTGTTCCATCTTGGAGGTTGAGAATCATTTCTAAACCTCTTCTTAGATTTTTCTGACCCACTGGCTCATTAAGCCCTCTATGCAGCTTCGGTGGCTTTAACTCGGTTCACCAAGTCTTAGAAATCAACGATGCTCAATGCAGTAAACATATAGAGTAGTTCATCATTGAGCCCCGCAATGAACATTCGACACTTCTCTTCCTCCTTCTTAATATACTCATCACTATATCTACAGTACTTGCAGAAATCATGGATGTACTGCTCGATCGGTTGCCCATCTTGTTTAAGGTGGAGGAAGATACTTTGCCTCTTAGCGAGATAAAACTCACTGATGTACTTATTGCGGAATTCTTTAAAGAAGAACTCCTAAGTTATAGTGTCATCGGAGACCATCAATATGGTAGCCTCCCACCAGTGAAATGCCTCGTCAGCCAGTAACGCGATGGCACAGTCGAGTTTGTGCTCGTCTGAGCACTGTAGCTGCTTGTTCAGAATTCGTAGAATGTTGTCCAACCAGTATTCGGCAATTTCATGGTTGTCGTCATCTTGTCCAGTAAAGGTGTAAGCTCGATACTGTGAGAGTTTATCGATAAGAGCTCGGGTGTGTTGGACAGCAGGAGCGATGGGTTGCACGACTTGCTCAGCCCTCATAGCAGTCATAAACTGCTTGAACATGTCAGCCATGTTCTTGTAACATTCAACATGTGCGGTAGATGCTATAGGCTCGGTATTTTGAGCATGAGGATCCTACGGATGCGGTGGATTCAGAGGAATTCCTCCTCTAATTTCCTCGCCATGAGTTGAGGAGCCGATGGCAAGCTCGTCAATGTGAGCTTCATTAGTCTCAGACATATCTATATGAAATATCAGATTAGGCGACAAGTCACAATATACACAATATGTAACTCATATGTGGCAAAGTAATATAACAACAATGCAACAAGCTTCGGTTTAGTCCTAGAATCAACTAAACTCTAGCTCTGATACAACAAATGTAACACCCCCTTCCCAGCCTGATCGGCAACCGGGTCGAAAAGTGCTACCAGTGAACAATACAATATTTGGTACGATAAAATTTTAATTCAATACATCATATAGTCATTACAATACTGATAAACCAATACCAAACATGCATCTTAATCCAATTAATCCATTATGAAACAATAACTAACCATTTAGGGCCAATTCTTAACTATTATAATTTTTAGGGACTAAACTATAAATCTGACAACTCAAAGGTCCTCTGAAGCAATTGATCTTATCTTACTGAAATTCAACACAATATTAACATGTCTGTAAAATTTAATACGATTTAGAGTTCATTTTCTCATTCAATTGACTCGTCCTAATTTTAGTGACTAATCTGTGAACATTGCAAACTGTAAAATTATGCCTTTAACTAACTTAACTAACCCTATATCAAAACACCTTAAGGCTGTTTTGAAACGGGTGTACGATGGTCACCTAAGTTAACTTTTCCCTTTAAACCGTATCGATACGAACAAGACCTGTAGCGGTACGGGTTGACTCTCTTTAACCTTGACTTTGACCTGTTTCGATACACGATGGACCCGTATCGAAACAATAAATTCTAGTAGCAAAATGTTTCGATACGGCCTCAAACCGTTTCGATACACCATGTTCTAGGGTCCAATTATGCTTAACCGTATCGATATGCCACTACCACGTATCGATACGGTCTGACCTATAATGACAGATTTTTGCTGGTTTTTAATCAAATTAACCTACCAAACAGTGTTCAAATGCAATGAAACTTTACACACAATATTTCAATGCTATAAACTATTGGCATGCCAAATTCCATCATCATTCGAATACATTTACTAGGTTTTGACCTTTAAAAGTCAAATATGCCAATTTTTGCCAAGTTAACCAAGCCAAAAGTAATATTTAAGCCTTTAACAACCTTACAACTTATGCACATGGCAAACATAACAAAAAGGGCACAAAGGACTCGTTCAACTACTTTGCCACCTTTCTAGGAGTTCTTAAGGTCAATATACATTACTTGGCTTGCAGTGACTCGTCTTGCCGCAACTTGTCCGATCTTCAAAAGGGGTCGATTTATGTTCTTAGATATCAATTGTACGTATTTTTTAATTAAGGTACATATTTTTTAATTTTTTAATTTTCTTTTAATTTTGGTTTAGATCTCAATTGTTCTTAGATTGTTGTTTGTATTATATTTTTACTTGTTATATTTTGGTTCATTTGTTAGCATTATGTTTTGATTTTAAATTATTATTATATTTTTTAAAGTGGGTTAAATATTCTTACATGTTTTTCTTTGAAGATGGTGAGAAATAATAGTACAGTAGTAAAAAAATTTACGTTCTTTTCTGTTTGTTGATTAATAAAAAAATATATTTTAACACTTCAGAAATTAAGATGGGAGATACATATAGTAGTTACACTGCTTCCAAATCCTTCTCTTCTCAATCTCTTGAGATTTCAATGCCAACTTCAACTCCAAGTAATACTCAGCCGACTGCTCAACACGTACCTTCTACACCAGAATTTCCAGATTCATCTCAACAAAATGCAACTATACATCTGCCATCATGTCCACCACTTCGTCTTTCTATAAAGCTTACTTTTCCGGTGTGGAATCACTTTGAGAGGATGGTTGTTAATGGAGAAACAAGAGTAAAGTGTATGCATTATGGACAAACATTCTCTACCAAAAGTAAAAATGGAACCTCACATTTGAAAGACCATCTCGAACTTAGATGCTCTAGAAAGCATGTGATGCAAGTTGATTTGCGCCAAAAATCTTGTCAATTAATCGTAAACAAGATTCATCTATAACGCTAGAAAATCATGAGTTTTCTCAAGAGGTATCGCGAAAGGAGCTAGCCAATATGGTCATTCTTCATGAGTATCCGTTATCTATTGTTAAGCACATTGGGTTTCAGAAATTTGTCAATAGCTTAAATCCAAGCTTCAAGATAATCTCACGCAATACTTCGAAAAGTGATATCTTGAAAATGTTTGCAAGCGAGAAAGCAAATTTGAAGAAGTTATTTGATGATCACAGGGGGAGAGTTGCAATTACTACTGACATGTGGACAGCTTCAAATCAAAAGAAAGGTTATATGGTGGTCACAACACACTATATTGATGATCGTTGGAATCTGCGCAACAAAACCTTGAGGTATCTATTTTTTTAATTTTTTTTGCAAATTTTCTATGGGCTTCCTACTTGTTTGTGTTTTGCTCCTCTAGTGATTTTTTATTTGCTCAAAACTGATGTGTTTTAATTATGTCATCTTATAATAGGTTTGTTTATGTTCCTTGTCCGCATACCACTAATATGCTTGCCCAAGTTTTGATAGATTCTCTGAATATGTATAATATTGCTGAAAAAATCTCATTTGTGGTACTGGATAATTGTTCAACAAATGATGCTATGGTTGATGTGTTGCAAGAGAAATTTGATCATGACAATCTTTTATTAGGTAGTAATTTTTTGCATGTGCGTTGTAGTGCACATATTTTGAATTTGATTGTTCAAGATGGTTTGGAAGGAATTTGTTCTGGGATTGAAAAGATTCGTAATTGTGTTGTGATTTGGACTGTAACTCCTAGTAGAGTTTAAAAGTTTGAAGACAAGGCTAGAGCTTCAAAAATTGATTGTTCTAAAAGGTTGTCACTTGATTGTAAAACAAGATGGAACTCCACTTATTTGATGCTTATAAGTGCTTTGCCATTTAAAAATGTCTTTGCTAATTTGAAGACACAAAATCCTAAATTTAAGTTTGTGGTTCCTACTCAACGTGATTGAAAGTTGGCTGAAATTATTTGTCATAAGTTGAAGAAGTTTCACAAAGTGACTGAGTTGTTCTATGGTAGAAAATATCCTACTGCCAACTTATTTTTTCGGCAAGTGTGTGAGATCAAAATAGCATTGAAATCTTGGAAACATAGTGATGATGAACAAGTTATTAGAGATATGACTAAAAAATGATGGAAAAGTTTGACAAATATTGGTCAAATATAAATGGAATTTTGGCGGTTGCGGCCATTTTGGACACTCGAAATAAGTTAGTGTACGTGGACTATTACTTCAATGAAATATATGGTGATGATGCAGGTGTCGAAATCGAAAGAGTTCGAGGATTGTAGTATGAACTGCTTTTTGAGTACCAAGATAAACCTGGCAATGAGAATTATGTCTCTTCCACCTCTTCTAGTTGTGATGGGTTGTTGGGTAAGAGAAATGCAGTTAATAATCTTAATGAATGTGGCGATGAGGAAGTTTATAAATGGACTCAGATTAAGAGGACCAAAAAAAGAAAAGCTAATGTGAGGTGTGAGTTAGATCATTATCTTGAGGATGATGCATTACCCGAGAGTAATGAATTTGACGTGCTTCACTATTGGAGAATTGATTTAAAATTTCTAATATTAAGAAAAATTGCTAAGGATGTTTTTGCGATTCCCGCATCCACTGTAGCTTCAGAGAGCGCCTTTAGCATGGGTGGGAGAGTGGTCAGTCCCCAACACTCAAGCCTTCGTGCTGATACGGTTCAGGCTCTCATGTGTATACAGAATTGGATACTTGGAGAGTATTCATGTAAATTTATTATATTTTACACGCATTTGGCTTTTTTCATCTTATAATTGATAATATGTTTCATTGTATTATTTTAGACTCTTGTTTCGATAATGCACAAGCATGTGCTACTATCTTGGAGGATAATGATGTGGAAGGCGATGGATGTTCATCAAGTGAAGTTGTTGACGTTAATTCGGTAATTTATTCATATTCTTCTCTTAAATTTATTTATTTTTTTGCTACAAAAATTATGTCACAATATTTTGTTTTCTCATTTATTATATGATGGGGAGGACCTTTGTAGGTGATTATATAAAGAACTAATGGCAATAGCTTTATGATATGATGAAATAAAGAGAAGGGTGATGCTTGCTCACTTATGTAGTTTACTATTATGAAGTGAACTTTGTTTACATAATTATATTATATGTTAAAATATTAGAAATTTGAAACTTTAATAGTAGTTGACTTCATTTATTAAATATTAAATATTTTTAGTAACAGTTTTTAGTAAGTTGTTACATGTAATTTCAATTCTGATTTTCTAATAATAGAACCCATTTATGATCCGATCCACTCGTTTCACCTGCAATTGATGGCGGGACGGATTTGGGTCAATGATTTATTTTCAATGTTTCATTAACAATAGCTATATCAATGACAATGCATGTTGACGATACCAATAACTATGTCTGATGTTCATTAACAACTTACCGACACTTACCAATGAATCCGATTAACAATTTGGTGCAACTTCTTCAATGATTATTATTAACGATAAGATCAAAAACAACAATAAGAGATTCGGGTGGGCTCCTCGCCTAATCCCGAGACTCTGACTACACTCACCTTAAAATCCGATGCTCTTACGGCTCTCGAATGACAACGCCCTTGCTTCTAGCTTTCGATAGAGATGGCAAAACCTCTCTCTCCACTTCTTGAGCTAGATAATCAATAGGAACTTGTTAAAAACAAGATTATGATATCATATTTGCAATAACGACATCAAAATCAATATCCGACTTCAATATAAACAACGACAATGAAATATCCATGGATGGTCAAAACCCTAACTTGAGATTAAGCTCGATATATCCATGGAATCCAATAATCGATTGAGGAATATAACTTACCCGATCGATAGCAACGATTTGATAATAATAAGACAAAAAAAAAACAAAGCTTAAAGTTAGCTCCAATGAAGGTTCTTGCTTAGGTAGAAGACGATGAAGATGAATAGATAAGGAAGTGCTTGCTTGACTTAATAATCGGGTAAATTCTTTCTTTTTCTTTTTTTCTTGTTTTATATATATGTATATTAGGCTATCAAACTATCCCACGTTGGTGGGGTTTTAATTGAGGAGGGGCTAATCGCAAGATTAGTCCCTCAACTCTCACTATTCTATGGTTTTGACCTCCAAGTTACATTTTCCTAAATTTAGTCACGAATTAGTTTTTGATATTATTCGATAGGGTTCAATAACAATGATTTAACTCAATTAGAATCCAATATCAATAATTAACTACCCGGTACTATATTTAGGTTTTATCGACGTGAAATTTCTGATCACCGAAACCCAATTCTGACTAGACCATATTTTGAGGTGTTACAAAACTCTTTCGTAAAAATTAGAGCATTGAAGTTAAAACATGAGAAGAGCAATAGTGAAATTAGTTGCTTAAGCACTAGTGAACGTATCTGGAACTAGTACATAGTGATGATGAGTAATTCTTCTCTTTGATAAGCTAATGAATCTTGAACTTCCTAAGATTATGGAGAACTCATAACACACAATTAACCCCTTTATCCACCGAAGTCTTCGATGTGTCAACAAAGTGTATATATATATATATATATATATATATATATATATATATATATATATATATATATATATATATATATATATATATATATATATATATATATAGCCTTCTTTCCTCATGATTCTAGTAAATGTACTGGAAAAATTGCCTAACGTATTTCATAGAAGGTGGCTAGTCCTTCTCACTTACGTAGGTTATTTCATTAAGTTTATCTCAACATAAACCACCCGAATCAGGGATATGAAACAATTAAGTGTTTTTTCAATAGCTCAACCTCACAATAAATAAGGTGAATTTCTTCAAGTTCATTTTAAATGAACTACCCAAACTCTTGGGATTGAATTCATTAAGAGTTAAGAAAATTCCTCCTTTCTAACAGCAAGTTCATCTAGTCCTTCGCGAAAGGACTACATTGTAACACCCCAACCCCGCGGATCTGAGACACTGCATTCGGGTTACCTCTAACCCAGCCCATAAAATTTCATTTGATTTTAAACCCAAGTTTAGCTATAAATCATCATTTAAAACAAGTCACATAATTAAAACTCTCATAATAGTTTCAAATCCAAAATATAAACAGAACTTCCTACGAATTAAACATTGTATATCAAAATAAGGTAGAAATAGAGTTACTGATCGACTACAATAAGGTCCTATGGATACATATCCCTACAACTAAGAATCAAGGTATTATACTCGCACTACAAAAAATGTACATATACCGACGGACGAAAATCGTTGGTTTATATACTATATACCGACGGAAACTGAATCTGTCGCTAATATTCATCAGTATAGTCAACTTATATACCGACGAAAATTAAGACACCGTCGGTATAGAGTTTGTCTATACCGACACGCTATAGACATTGTGGGTATAGTTAAACTATATAGCAATGGTTTGGTTTGTTTGTCGGCAATCGGCATAGATATGATTTTTACCAATGACAATTTATATCTGTTAGTATAGGTTTAGGGTTTATCGACGTTTTATTATATTTGTTGGTATATGAAATATTTTAAATTATTTTTTTATATTTAATATATATATATATATATATATATATATATATTTACATATTGAAAGCCCTATACACCCACAGCCTCACTAATTTTATTTTACTCAAAAAATTGAAATCCCTAAATTGGAAATTCTATCGTCCTCACAGACCACCCACGGCTGCATCTGGTCCCCTAACCTCTGGCGCTCGTGACGGTCGTCGATCTCGGCTTACGAACCGGTTTGTAATTCTCTCTTCCTCCTTCATGAAATCTCTTTTCTTCAAAGTGGAACATGCTTTAGCAAAGCTTGGCTCTGCCAATCTTTCTGCAAAGTATGAAATCCCTTTTCTTTTTCCCTCTAATTCTTGTAATGATATGTGAAGGCCACGGTAAATGCTTGAGTTTATATTGGTAAAGATTAGTTTTCCAGGTTGATTAAAAGTTTATAATGGTGCCTCAGGTGTGAAATTCCTGGATACGAAATCAGAAGCAGAGAATATCGAGATGTGATTGAATAATGAAACATTTATAGTTATCATTTTTTTTCATTCTAATTTTGGTGTTTTGATCTCATTTCATTAATATATTTTCTTGTTCATAGAGAACGTATTCATCTTTAAGCCGTAATCCATACATTTATTTTATATGTTCTTGCTAAATATCCTTCATGAAAAGGTAATCTTTCAAGTTTCACCAATTGCTGTTGTAAGATTACTCACAAACGAATCTTGTGTTACTTTGGTTTCCTGCTTTGTCAAACAATTTTTTTTTTATAGGCTGTTGCTTTATCTGATAATAGCATTTCATTTTAGGTTGACATTAGTTCTTCTAAATCACAGTAGTTAAGAATTAACATAATAGAAATGCAGAAAATTTATAGGCTGCTGCTTTATCTTTCACAACTTCCATGTTTAAAAGGATTTTTTAATAAACCTCTCAGTTGAATTCTTGAACCGAGCATGATTGAGGATTCTGATATGCATTTGGACCGGATATGTTCAGTTTTTTGCTTAAAGGATTTTGAAATATTTGAAGGGTTATATACTTCAAGAAAAATAAATAGTCAGAGCAAAAAAAAAAAAAGGAGTAGGTTACCTTGATTGTCCTTCAAACTATTGGCTAATGGAACTTATAAACCTAACCTAATTCGTTGTCATACAGGATGGCTGATTTCGAAATGAAGGTCAAGTCCACTCTATTTTATGTTTGAGGACAATGTCTCTTGACATACTGGAATAAGAAATCATTCTATTCCTTGATTTCTATGTATATTTTTCATCTTCTTTCATTATTATTATTTCTTAATTTTTATATTTAAACACACACTTCTTTGGATTATTTATTTATTTATTTTACTTTGTACAGGTCAATTGCCCACAATAATTTCTCTGGACCCATTCCAAAAGAGCTTGCAAATTGCAAGAAGCTATATCTGCTGTAAGAATTAAGGAACTCTCAGCAATTTTTTTTTCCACCATTCTTTGTTTAAGCAAACATTTACTAAGAAAATATATGTGGATCAAATATCATGCAGGTCTTTGGGTAATAATAACATAATCTCCGGAACACTGCCTCCAGAACTTGGTAACTTAGTAGAATTTGGAGAACTATAAGTTCTTTCTTTAGTTCTTTGAAGTTACCCTTGAAATTATAACAACAATTGGTTTATGAAAATTTGACAGATACATTAATAGTTGTGGATTGAGTGATGAGATTTCCTCAACATTTGCTAATCTTATAGAACTGTGAATTGCGTAAGAAAGACCTCTATGCTTATTGCCTTTTCTCTTTGTTTGGTCCTGCAAATTGCCTTAATTACCAATTGCCTTTTTCTCTCTGTTGTGTAGCACTTTTGTAGTATTTATTCTACAGGAATAGTAGCAGATTCTGTTAAGATAATTTCAAGCAGTTATGTGCCTATTTAGGTAATTACAAAAACTTACGTGCCATTTTCTGTTTTGTTGAAATGCGAATATGATATCCTTTTTGTATTTCGTTGTCGCTTTACTGTGTTAAGTGTTATTGTTTCCTTCTTTTCATTCTTATGTTAGTTGCATATACTTGGTGCTTTATTCATGTGCTATATGCATCAATTTCATCATCAACACCAGCATTAGCATCTTTTCTCTTGTGTTTGAATTCACATGGTGGTATCGTAAGTGCACCATTTGCTCATGTTATATCATTTTAAAGACTGAGAGACTCATCATAATTCTTCTTGCTGCTTCTGTATGGAATGAATAGCTGTTGAGCTTGTGTCTCACTGATATCGTAATTACTGAGAAGGAAAAGTGCCTGAACCGGAACAAACTCAAAAAAGTAGTGCTCTATTTAACCCCAAGATGAACTTTATTCTGTCTTTGGTGCAGATGAAGATTCTCTGGTTTTACAATCCTTGTACATACTTCTAAGTTTGTTTTAAATCCATTGACTTCTCTCTTTTTTCACGGTGCTTTTGTTTTTGCGTGCAGCATCAAGGGCTGTGAAAAAGTGCCAGAACCGGAACTAGCTGGGTAAGAGATCACGGGGTATCTACTTTCGCATGTCGCTGCTTTTCTCTACTTTGCAATGGATTTATATTATGTAAGCATGTTTAAATCTTGTTAAAATTTTTAAACCAACAAGGTTTAGTGTTTAGTGCATGGACGAGTCCCTATTCCCTAATCTTAGCGTGTAAAATGCATTGTTTCTCGAACTTATAATCTCATGTGTGCTTTGTATGTTCATATTGACATTATTTGTAAACCCTGACTTGATTGTATTAATCATGTATGTTGCTGCTTTGTGTGTTGTTATTCTGCATACTTTTTATTCGAAGATTAAATCGGATATTTTTCCCTTTAAAAAATAAAACAGTTTTTGTTATAACTTTATTCAACATTACAATAGTATTAGTATTTTTAATATTTAAAATAACTAGAGTATTAATATTTATTAATATAAAAATGAAAAAAACAAATAGTCGGTATATGTATTTTATACGAACTCACAGTTAGTGAACACATAGACTTATAGCGACGGATGTACTGTTAGCAAAGATAAAATTTATAGCGACGGACGTATCATTAGTATATCCCCGCTGGTATATATTTTATTGTTGGTCGAAATATATACAACAATTTGTCGGTTATACCATACCTATACTGACGGCTACGTCCGTTGTATAAGATCCCAACATTTATACCAACGGTTGTTTTTGTAGGCATATACCAGCTAGTATTTTATTGACGACTGTTTATCTGTCGGAATATCCTTTTTTCTGCCGGTATAGGGTCTTAGACCTTATAGCGAAGGATTTACTAAGTTTTATCGATGATTTTTTGTCCGTCAGTACATGTCATGTTTTTTGTAGTGTCGAGTTAATTCGGTGCTGGAAAATCCTCGTCGATGTGCTCCTTCCAAGAGAGTGGTCTGTCAACCTACGCACGAAAAAACAACACATTCGCATGCTGAGTAATGCGAGAATAGGTTGTGGTACTTAATATGTAGTTATCCCTAAATTATAATGCCTTTATTTTGCATCTCTATCGAGGGAATCCCTTTTGTTGCAATGGGTAGGAGTGAGCACGAGTTAAATCGAGTCAAAAAATTTTGATTTATTCGAGTTGACGCGTCATATATTACAACTCAAATTTGATTTGAAAATTTTCTGATTCGAGTCGAATTTATGAAATTCCAGTCGAATCGAGTTTTTGAGTTCATATAAAAATTTAATTGTAATTATTTTATCATGTTATAGTACACTTTTTTTTTCAATTTAAACGACTTTCTCTAATCATATAAAATGTGCATATATATATTTCTTCATATATTTTTCATGTGTGGCATATTTTTTTTTATTTATATTTTTGTATATTGGTATATATATATTAGGAAAAATTGAGGGACTTGACTCGAACTTAAAAATCAATCTACTAATTACTAAAATTTTTGAGTTATTCGAATTCTCATTTTTTAACTCAAACTTTATTTAAAATTTTTTCGAGTCGAGTTTATGAGATTTCGAGTCGTATCAAGACGAGTCGAGTTTTGCGTCATGAAAATCTTTTTTTCCCGATAATAATGTAGCAAAGAAAGCTAAAGGAGCTAGTCACTACTTTCCTTTCGCACAAGATCTGCAACCAGGGTCGGTCTTGGGTTTTTGGTGGCCCGGGGCGAATATAAAAAAATAGGTCTCAAATTAGAAATTTAAATTGCGGTTGCAGTTGTATTTACAACCATATTATGTTTTATTGTAGTTGCGGACATTATAGATGCTATTTCAGTCACTGCGAGTATTACGGTTGTGAGATCTCTTAATAACATATGATATTGTGGACATAATAGTTGCGGGTATCGCGGTTTCAGATTGTGCCGCTATCTATGGGCGGATGTAGCATATAAATTGGGTGCAATTAACCCTACTTACTATGTTGGGGTATGAGATTTTCAAGGAGGAAATATAGATTTTTTTCGTAAGAAAAATTAGTTTGATCACACTTAATTTGTTGCGGTATGGGGTCAACGAATAGAAATCCTCGGCCCCTTTTTGGTGCCCCTATTTATAGCCTTACACTAAAAATTAGGTTTAGGGTTTAAGGTTTAAGGTTAGGGTTTAGGGAATTCTGTGTAGAGTGTATTTTTAGGGTATATGGTTTAGGGTTTAGGATTTAGAATTTAGGGTCAAGGCTTGAAATTTAATTTTTAATGTTTTTTAGTGTTGGGCATAGAAATGGACATAAAAAGGGGCATATGATTTTTACCCAGGTCAACAATGCTTTTTCTATTGATATAAAAATTCTCAATGCCTCATACTTCACTCATGACCACACTATAAAAAATTCTGGCTCTGTCACTATGGCTATCGTCATGTAACGATCATTGTTGCGGTTGCATACTCTCTGTCACTAATAGCAAGTAACAAAAAAAATTAATTTTAAGAATTGGTCCATAATAATAAGTATTAAAAAATTGAGCCCCTAATAACAAAAAATAAAAAAAAAAATGAGTTTTAAGAGTATCCCAAAATACAAATATTAAAAAAAATCGGGCCCCTACTAACAAGTATTAGAAAAAGTTAAATTTTAAGAGTAAGCCCTTAATAATAAATATTAAAAAAATATTAATCTTCTATTAACAAATATTGAAAACATTGAGCCTCTAATAATAAATACTAAAAAATTAGACTATTAAAGACAAATACAATTCGAATAAAATTAGAAACGTATAACTTTCTTCGGCTGTGGGCCTTGAGTGGGTCCTATGTTACCCCTCCCCAGGGCCGGGCCTGTCTGCAACCTCTACCGGAGGCATCTGAAACACCGAACCACCTAACGGTCTCGCACGACTCATGGCAGCAAGACTGTCCGCCACCGATTCATGAAAATCTTTTTCGTGTTGTGAAATTTCAGATCGTCAAAAATATTTTAATATTGCTACTGAAAAACATGAACACCGAAACTTAAATTTTATCTCCATGATATATCATATATGCACACGTCTCTAAAACTTTACGATTCATTCATATTAATCAATTATCTTTTACGATTCATTAGTTACGCTCTATAATTCATAAATGATATCCATTTTTTTTTTTTGGTTCAAAGAAAGCATGTAATTCAAAGAAGATTAAGTAAGGGTGAGCGTTCGAGCGAGTCGAGTCAAAAAATTTCGAGTTATTCGAATTGACGCGTCATATTTTACGACTTGAACTTAATTTGAAATTTTTTCGATTCGAGTCGAGTTTATGAAATTCGAGTCGAGTTCGAGTCGAGTCGAGTTTTTGAGTTTCTATACAAATTTAATTGTAATTATTTACCATGTTATAGTACGATTTGATTCCAATTTAAACGACTTTCTCTATTCATATAAGAAATATATATATATATATCTTCATATTATTTTTCACATGCATAAGTAAGATTTGTAATGTTATTTAATAAAAAAATATCTTCTAAACTTCTAAAATATATTTATAATATTATTTTTAAATAAGGAACTTTTAAGGATAAAGTACTGATGGGGTATAAATGAGTCAATGAATTGATGTAAAGAAAAAATTTACAAAAAGTTCGGTTGAATGATCAAATTGAATAAAATATAAAGTTAAAGGGCTAAATTAAAAAAAAAATAAATTTGTTAAGAATATGAATTGAAGTTATATAGATATTATATAGTGTTAGTGAATCATGTGGTTTAATTTTGGTAAAAAAATAGACTTAAAACGAAAGAGAAATTAAAGAAATGGGAAACATTCAAAGTTGAGGGGCTAAATTACAAAAGTAGGAAATTTAATTTAAAAATATGAATTGAAGCTAAATAGGTATTCTAGTTTCTACATTGGTTTAGGAGCATGTGGTTCAATTTTGGTCAAAATTGACTTAAAACGAAGGAGATATTGAAGAAATGAGGAAATCATACAAAGTTAAGGGGCTGAATTGAAAAAATATGAAATTTATTTTCAAAAATATAAATTGAAGATAAATACGTATTCTACACTGGTTTAGGAATACGTGGTTCAAATTTGGTCAAAAATGGACTTAAAATGAAGGAGGAATTGAAGAAAAATGAAATCAGTGACTAAATTGCAAAACTGTAAAATTCGGTTTTTCAATTTTTCGAGTTGGGCAAATTCCAAACCGACTCGAAATGGAAATTTTTTTGAGTTAATCGAGTTGACTCGAATAACTCGAACAACTCGAATAACTCGACTCGAATAACTCGAAATTGAAAAAAAATATCGATTTTTTTCGAGTCGAGTCGAGTTTTGCTCACCCCTAAGATTAAGGGTACAAAAAGAGTTAATGGGAAAACAGTGGTCCCCACTCAACAGGATACAAAAAATTCTAGCAAATTTAGCAAGACAATCAACTGCTTGGTTACAAACCCTAGGAACATAGGAGAACGAACAAGCACCAAATAAAGGAACAAAGGAAAGGATGTCCTCTTCAATGGCCGCAGAGCTCCAGTCGGAGAAAGAACCAGAGCAAAGTCTCTTAATAATCGACATGCAGTCAAACTCCACAATAATGCGGGTGAAGCCTTGTTGGGAAGCAACGCGAATACCAAGCATTATGGCCGAAGCTTCCGCTGCTGCAATCGAAGGAGCAAAGATTGTCTCCGAAGCCCCTTTGGAGAAGGATCTCGTGTTGTCACGAGCCAGGGCAGCTATCGAAGCCCTCCCTGATGCACTATCAAAGGACACATCACAATTTATCTTAATGAAACCGAAGGGAGGAGGTGTCCAACATCAAGGTTCCTCAGGTCGTTTAATTCCAATCACAAAAGGGGTGATGGAGTCATCATAAAATTTTGCAAAGGAACTTTCGGCTCGTAACCAAACGTCCACCGGCATTCCTCGACTTCCATAAAGCCCAAAACAAGAAAGCAATAAGGGCGCACCCGTCCTCAAAGTTTCCAAATTTCTTGAACTCACTTATCTTGCTCCACCATTTTGCAGCACCCGGGAAGCCAGCACAGGACGGAGAGTAATTAAAGCCTGATGCCCTCCAGACAGCCTGGGCAAAGGGGCAGAAGAAAAGAAGATGCTCAATGGTTTCCATTTGCTTCCCACAATGAGGGCAGCAATCCGAATCACGAAAGGCTCCGTGGAACCTGGCAGCAAGCGCTCCCTTTGTAGGAATGATGTTATGGCATACTTTCCATAGAAAGGCGCGAATCTTAGTTGGCACTTTTAGCCCCCATATTGAGTTCCAGAAAGCTCTAGAGTTCCCGGGGTCATCGTTAGATGTAGGATCAGAGAGGGGTCTCTTCTTATCTTCGATGAAGCGGTACCCAAATTTAGCAGTGTAGGATCCATCTTTTGTCCCTACCCATATAAAGGAATCCTTAACCGATGGTCCACCTATCGGGACAACCAAGATTGCTTTAACTTCTGCCTAGGAAAGAAGAGATTTGATTTTGGTCTTGTCCCAAGATCGTTGATTGGGATGCAAAAGGCTACTGACAGATGGGCATGGCCTGGTAGCTGGCAGTTGTGAGGAAATCTAAAAACCAGGAAGTTTAAGAATCCATATGTCTTCCCAGGTAGAAATGTTTCTGCCGTTTCTGACTCTCCAAAGGGTTCCTTCCTTAATGATTTTGGCCCCCTCCCTAAAGCCAATCCACGTCCAAGAGGGGTTATTACATGACGGTGCATTAAAGACATCTCCATTTGGGAAGTATATTTCCCGGAGCGTTTGAGCTAAGAAAGATTCCAGATTCTTTAGAAATTTCCATGTGATTTTGACAATGAGCGCCGTGTTGAAAGATCTAAGATTCCGAAATCCCATTCCCCCTTCGTTTTTGGGTAGACACAACTTTTTCCAGTTAATACAGTGGATACTCCTATCCTTGTGATTACAGTTATTCCACCAGAAGTTAGCGATAAGAGAGCAAAGATCGTCACAAAAGGTTGAAGGAAGGAGAAAACACTACATCACGTAAGTCGAGATTGCCTGGACTACCGCCTTTATGAGAACCTCCTTCCCTGCTTGGTTTAAGAATTTTGCCTTCCATCTCTTGAGTTTATTCTGAACTTGATCTTTAATATACGCAAGAGCTTCCTTTTTATTTCGCCCCTAGAAAGAGGGAAGTCCGAGATATCGACTATCCTTCTCCATTGGCTGGATGCCAAGCTTGTTGGACAGATGTAGTTTGAGGTTGTGGCTTACATTGGGAGAGAACAGAACGATCGACTTTTGGGCGTTGACTGTCTGTCCAGTGGAGCTTTGAAAAAGGTTCAAGATCCGAAGAGTTGCTTCACCATTTGTTTCATTGGCGGTGGTAAATAGAATGCAGTCGTCAGCAAACATAAGGTGGCTCAAAATTGAGCATCGCCTTTTAATCCCAAGGCCTTCATATTGAGCCGATTCCTGCTCTTTATCAATGATCCATGTAAATACATTGGAGATAAATGTGAAAAGGAATGGCGATAGTGGGTCCCCTTGTCTCAGACCTCTCGACGGGGAGAAACCTTCAAGCTTTTCTCCATTAAGGACCAGGGAAAAGGTAGTAGTAGAGATGCAATTCATGATACGGCTGACCTATCACTCATAGAAACCCATTTTAGACAAGATGAATCTCAGAATGTCCCAATCCACTTTGTCATAAGCCTTTTCTAAGTCAATTTTAAGGGCCATTATTCCCTTTTTTTTCCCTTTCCTGGCTTTATTGATGGCATGAAAGGCTTCTAAATGATATCCATCTTATTTACAACTTGTTCTACAATTTCATTTAGAAATTGATTTACAACTTGATTTATAACATTGTGATCTTAATAAGCTTTAACCCAAATGTTATTTAGGCTAAGATGATTGGCTACATAACTATAGAATTCGAAAGGTTAACCTTGATTATATATTTTTGACTTTGATAAAAAGTCAACTTTTTCTGAAAACCTTTATTATATATTTTTCGACATCCTGAGTCCAATTTTAAAATTCGTTTTGCGAAATTCTAACCCAAAAGTCTCAAAATCTGACTTTGAGCTTGAGCATGCTTATGTATTTAATTATTAAGTTTAAGAGCAATGTAATTGGGTTAAGAGTTTATTATGGATTATGTTAATTAAAGGTATTCACATTTCCTTGTATCCTAAATTTTTTAGGGATGAAGAGTTCGAAAGTGATCAAAGGGAGTACAAGGGTCGATCGATGTGACTCAGAGTCAAGATAATACTTTGCTACCTCTTGCATGCTTTACGAAACTTGTTGGTATTGGTTAATGCATGAATGAATATGGTTAATGCCTTAATATCTTAAAGTCATACTGATTTCGGTAGAAAGATAATAAATTGGATAAGACCTGAATGACTCGAATAAGAAATTTGATGATCGGTAGAAAATTCAAAACTCAGTGAAAAATCTGATAAAGCAATTAACCACGAAACCTTCAGTTCAGATTAATGCCTAAAATACTTGGATGAGAAATAAAGAAAATACCCTTGAGGTATAAAAAGGAACCTGAATGCCCTTGATCGTGGAATTGATCTGGGAATTCATACTTAACACGATAAAACTACTGATTCACCTATTAAATTCCTGATCTGGTTGGAAAATCTCGGTAACAAGCTTCTAACCTTCGAGATTGCAAAATCCTTAGTTTTCCCCAATTTCTAAATAAATGCCCAAAAACCATTTTCTTGGAAATGCTCTAAATAATTGATTTGACTAAATGATGAATATATCGCTGAGCTCTGATGTAGCTAAAATACCATCATGACCAGAATAAGTGAATTGCCTTTGATAAATTATGGAAATACCAATAAAGCTTAAATAACTGAAATGCCCATAAGGGTTATGAAGCATGACTTATGTACACCAATCACTCCTGATATTAATACAATGTTGGATGTTTTTTGCACGAAATATAAGTTTGACTACTCGATGGTAAGTCCTATGATGAAATATGAAGGTGATCGTTCAGTTATACGATACAATCGGTATTAAGAAATGAATACGCGTGAGGTGCATACATATGAATGCTTGGTAAGTACTGCAAGGTTGAGATCTGTTAGTTCGAATGGATTTAGAGGCTTGATAAACCATTAGAAATCTTAAATATTGCAAATTACTATTTTACCCTTATTGGGTTGAATTAAAACATTTACTTTGGAAGTTAAAATGACTAAAATGCCCTTGTAGATCCTGATATATCCGAATCCTGCATGATCATGATAGATCAATCTAAACGCTTGTGTGCAGTCGTTAGTTTTAAATCCTTTTATTAGGGACCCCGTTTCTGAAATTAATATGAATTTGTCAGAATTTCAGTGTTTCCTTTTCCTGTGATTACCAAGTGCCTCCGAGAATTTAATTGGACAATCTAGTGTGTTCCATGTGCACATGAATATTCTCTCTGTTTTGGAGCCAAGACTATCTTTCTGATTTGAAGCACGACTAATATCCTTTTGGAAATATTCCTATGTGTCTAATCTAAAAGCATGCTATATGTTTTTAGATATACTGGAAATATATATGTTTGATTCCTTTTTTACACCATACTAATGACCACACAAAACCGATTCTTCTAGGGTACTATCTGGGATATGATAAGAAGTCTCTGTAGGTTCAACCCTAATCAAGATGATAATTCCTTATGGGCCCAAGGTATCCCCTTGGGTAGGTTCATATGCTATTCTCTAATCAAGGCTATAAAATTTAATTATAAACCAACATGATACCCTTTTTATTATGAAGGGATATTAATCTGAATGTATCTTGGTTAATAAAGTGATTTCACAATTATGATCTGTTTGGTTGGTTAATCGATCTAAGAATTGAAAAGTAATAGACATTGCATCATGGGATGCTTGAATTAAGGAATAAGTAAGACTTGTGTACTGACTTTGATCTTAAACCATTCGAACACCTTAGTTCAAGCTTGTGAAAGAAAAATTCAATGAGATAATGTTGGCTTGCACAATCCAAATCCACTGTGTTAGATTGTAGCTTAATAGATCAATTAATGTGATAAGTACAACTCGTCTCATTGCCTTTTTCCTTGATTGTTTCAGGATAACAATTATGGTCTGTTTGGTTGGTTAATCGATCTAAGAATTGAAAAGTAATAGACATTGCATCATGGGATGCTTGAATTAAGGAATAAATAAGACTTGTGTACTCACTTTGATCTTGAACCATTCGAACACCTTAGTTCAAGCTTGTAAAAGAAAAATTCAATGAGATAATGTTGGCTTGCACAATCCAAATCCACTGTGTTAGACTGTAGCTTAATAGATCAATTAATGTGATAAGTACAACTCGTCTCATTGCCTTTTTCCTTGATTGTTTCAGGATAACACTAACTTTTGGCTAGCTTTTGGGAACATCAAGCAAGATCACAAAGTCAAGCAAGTGTATGTAGTAGTTTACTTTTGGAACTCCTGAATAGTGGCACATATATGTAAAACCTTGACATATCTTGCATATAGTGAAGTTTGTAAATATTAATGACCCTATGGCATGTATATAATCATATCCTTGTGTGGTTGATTTTGGTGTTTGAGTTATAGTTTTATGGTAGCCTTGTTATTAAGTTATGGCTTGGTAGTTTAATAAGATGAAAACTTGTACACTTGTGAATGTTAAATTGGTTAAGGATTATATAATGACTTATTGAAACTCGAGACTTAAGTAGATCTGAAATTGATGTTTGAAGTATAGTTAGTGTGGTTCATATTGGTCTTAGGGTGATTCGTTAGATTCTACCATTGTTATGGAAATGTATTATAACCTCTAAATATTGTTTAGTATGCCATGAATGAAAATAAGGGAACCTAAATCAAAGTTTTGTTTAATGGTAGCAATATAGTTGCGTATTTTGTTAGGGGGTTTTCAAATAGAAATGTTTCCCCCAGGATTGTATAAACTTTGATTATACTTAACAAGTTGATTGACGAGTCTTTAAATGACTTAATTGTTGCTGTAGTGTATCTTGAATGTTTAAACTGATCCACTTTTAAGCTATGTTGAAAAACCTTGAAACATTTTGCTTGGTAATCCCTCTTGTTTACTTGCATTCAGATACTAGCTTGTAGTCTAAGCTAGCAGTTTCTTGTTCTGGCATCCCTAAACCAGACCTATTCCTTCTAGGCCTGGTTTAGGATGTTACATTTGGTAATTAGAGTTAAGGTTCAGTCAATTCTAGGACTAAACTGAATTATAATTGCATTATTAGTTAATCTATGTACCATTAGGAGTTGAATTCAATTATACTCATGATCTTGCTTGATAGAAATCCCCCAAACATTGTTAATTTTTCAGATGTTAGAAACACATCTGGGACGGGACAAAGATAGCCCGACTGGTTCCTCCAATGAGGTAGGAAGTGTGAGGATGGGTCCAGAGCAACCACATCCTCAAAAGGCTACTGAACCACAACATGAAGCTCCTCAAATCAACCCTATTTAGAAAGAATGTTTCCTCAGCATAACAAAAATGTTTAATCAGCCTGTTGCCAATCTAAGACAAAACACTCCTCCTGCACATGTAGTGCTACAACCTAGGGCTCCGATCGACAAATTAGCTCAACACCGAGCTTATACGTTTACGGGATCCGATGGCGAGAACTCGGAAGTAGCTGAGTATTGGTTGGAAACTAGCATTAGAATTTTAGCTAAACAACTTCAGTGTTCAGATGAACATAAATTGAAGTGTGCTATAGCTCTGTTAGCCGAGGAAGTTTTGAATTGGTGGGAAACTACAGTTCTTACAGCTCCCGAAGATATTGTTACTTGGGAATTTTTCCTTAAGGATTTTCAAAAGAAATATATAAGCGAGCAATACTTAGCTGAGCGTAGAAGGTTCTTCTTGTATCTGAAGCAAGGGGGGAGACCAATAGAACAATATGTCAGCGATTTCTGCAAGTACTTCAAGTATGGGTCTGAGTACATTAAGAAGGACGAGGACAAATGCCGGATGTTTATTGATGGGCTTAATGACGAGCTAATCCCCATATTTACAACCCACAAGATATTAAACTTCCAGGATTTGGTAAACCGGGTAATTGCCATTGAGTCCAAGATGAAAGCTACAGACAAGAGAAAGGAAAACTACTCCAAGAAGGATAAAATACCTCGGCTTGAAAGTAAGCCTCCATGGCCTTCCAAGAAATCGAAGAATCAAGGAAGAAACTCCTCAAATTACATATCTTCTCCAAAGCATAACATCATCCCGAAGCCCTAGACGATAATTAAGTCTTCTGCACCTACAATCTCGATTAATAGCTCAGGGAATTCAGGTAGGGATCCACAGTCTCGTCTTTGCAACTTTTGCCAGAATTACCACTCGGGCCAGTGTAGGAAACAATTGAATGCTTGTTTTCAATGTGGGGGATTGGACCATTTCGTTAGAGATTGTCCTCAGAACCAGAAACAAGAATGTTGCTCGAGCTTCATCGAACTTCAATCCAGCACCCTCACCGCGGGGAAAAGAGCCAAAACAAGCTCAATTAGGGAATTCCAGGAAGAATCAGAGTCAAGCTCCGACCTTTACACAACAAGAATCCCGAGCCTCTTCTTGAGTGTACCATGTTCGGGGTTGAGAAGACGAAGACTCCCCTAATGTTATAGCGGGTACTATCAAACTTTTTTCCAATCTAGTTTAGGCTTTATTCGATTCAGGGTCAACTCATTCTTTTATTTGTTCTAAATTAATTGAGAAGTTTAGGTTAACCCCAGAAGTTATTGATATAATATTGTTACTACTAATCCTTTAGGAGATAGGGTGGTAGTAAATCAAATATGTAAAGATTGTCCCTTATTCATCCAGGGCATTCCCTTCCCTGCTGACTTGTTAATTTTACCTTTTGCTGAATTCAATCTAATTCTAGTATTAGATTGGTTGGGAAAACACAAAGCTTGTGTAGATTGTTATAAAAAGAGACTTTTTCTCCGTGCCTTAAGAAAGGAATCCATAGTTTTGATCGATAAGAGACCCACATCTATCTTTGCTTCTATGATTAGACGAGACGAACTTGATTTTAGCATTTAATCAATTCCTATTGTTTTTGAATTTTCTGATGTTTTCCTAAGGAACTTTCGGGGTTACCACCAAATTGATAAGTAGAATTCAAGATTGAAGTCCAAGCTGGATCCAATCTTGTATCCATCACTCCTTATAGGATGCCCCGATCGAATTGAAAGAACTCTAGAAGCAGTTACAAGACTTGCAAGATAAAGGATTTATTCAACCTAGTTCATCTCCTTGAGGAGCTCTAGTCTTGTTCGTTAAGAAGAAGGACAGAACTATGAGATTGCGTGTCGACTACTGGCAGCTCAACCAACTCACGATTAAAAACAAATATCCATTGCCTCGAATTGAAGACTTATTCAATCAACTTAAGGGTGCTCATGTGTTCTCTAAAATTGACCTCCGCTCGGGCTATTATCAATTGAGAGTGAAGGAAACTGATGTACCCAAAACAACATTCAGAACTTGTTATGGTCATTTTGAGTTCCTTGTTATGCCTTTCGGCCTGACGAATGCTCCAGCTGCATTCATGGATCTCATGAATCGAGTTTTTAAGCCATTTCTAGACAAGTTCGTACTAGTTTTCATTGATGATATACTTGTCTATTCGAAGAGCAAAGAAGAGCATTCAAACCATCTACGAGTTGTACTGCAGACCCTACGAGAACATCGGTTATATGCGAAATTTAGCAAATGAGATATTTGGTTATCAGAAGTATCTTTCCTTGGACTTATAATTTCCGCTGGTGGAATCAAAGTTGATCCGAAAATAACTCAGGCGATTGTAGATTTGGTACCACCTATAAATGTCCAAGAGGTTAGATGTAACACCCCCTTCTCGACCTAGTAGAGAACCGGGTCGGAAAGTGCTACCGGAAACATATAAGAGGTTAGGAATCTTATTCGGAACTTTTTATTGGTCTCTTTTAAGACTTAAAGGATCTAATTATCAATCAATTATTCATTTAAGGGCCACTTTAAAACCTTTTCAAACTTAGGGACTAAATCGTAACTTTTACAAATGTAAAGTTTCAATTAAAATTTTATTTTTATCAAAATTAACTGACCCTATATTGATACGTTTTGGGTCCGTATCGATACAGGCTCACATGAATTACACTTTCCTTGAATCTGCCAAACTTTGTATCGATACGCCATCGCTCGTATCGTTATAGGTTGACCAGATTGACTATGTTCTTTAGACCATTTCGATACACTCATGCCTGTATTGAAATAGGTAGACCAATTTGACTTTGCTCGACAGATACGTATCGATACAACTATGCCTGTATCAATACGCGTTGACCAAGGTTTGACCGTTTCGATACAACCTAAAGGCCATATTGATCCAATTAATTTACCAGACCATTATGCCAATATGCGTTTTCATACACCCCATGGGTGTATCGATACGCTCTATTTTAACATATCCAAATATGCAAGCCCATATCGATACGCCATCACCAGTATCAATACGACTGACATGTAATGACAAATCTTAGCTGGTTTTTAGTCAAATTAACCAATCAAATGTTGTCCAAACATTACCAAATTTCACCAGCAAGTCTAAAACCCATATTTCTAATAGCATGTCAAATTTTACAGCGTTTCAAATCAATTTACCTAGTTTCCACCTTTAACACATTTTAGCTCCTTTTTACTAAGTTTACTACTTCACAAACTCACCAAAGTGTCCATACAACACTTCGTCATATTTAGGCCATTACATACGTAGCCAAAACACCAAAAACCAACTAATTAAACTACTTTTCCACCATTCTAGGAGTTCATAAGGGCAAAACACATTACTCTAACCTCATGGTGACTTGCCAAACCTCCAGCTAGCTCCGATCTCATACCGATAACTTTCCTAACCTAAAATGTGGAAAATGAATGCATTAGACTTGCATAATTTAAGCGAGGTAGTCATAAACAATGAATGAACATGGGATGCCATTTAACATGCTTCAATGACAATTTTAACATGATGACAAGGCATATAATTCAACATGGCATATTTATCATACTCACTATGTAACATAGCATCAATAATCAACATAGCCATCGTAATCAATAGCATATCAACATGCTTGGATGACATAAGTGTCTCACTAATCATACATAGTTCATGTTCAAAACTAAATAACATATTCTCATATATTAATTGCAAATCATAAACATATATCATTTCTTTGGACATAGTAAGCAATGGATACACGAATTCCCCTTTACACCACAAATATAGGAAATAGGTCATAGCCTTGAGCCGTAGCTCTGTATAGGTCCCTTACACAATCCATCCTTATCTCACCACATAAAGGCCGTAGCCAAATCCCTTACTTAGTGAGCTCAAATAACCCTATGACATGCCAGTTGTATCCAAAGTCCACAAGTGTCCAAGGTTACACATATCATCATCAATCTTACCTTTATGCCCTTAGGCCATATCATATCAGATCCCAAATTGAGCCTTAGTTCCAAATATCACATCATAGCAAGTTCATATCAAATTCCACACATAGCATGTTTCAAATATCATATATGAACTTTACAACTATCATAATATTAAGAACTTACCATGCTTATCGTTAGCATCCACATATGCTTGCCCTACTTGAGCCCTTAAAGAAATGCAAATTAAAAATCACAAAACGAAAGCAATGGGATGGCACCTTGCCTATCCCTTGACACAACTAGACTCACCTGATATCCCTAAGTTACGGGATATCCCGAACTACTAGGTTTCAGCATGCTTTATAGCCTTGTTCTTCCTTTTTCGAAACTTTGTCTCCTCACAGTAAATCTTAGTCTAGTGATACATTACCATAAAAATAATTCAATTAGTCCTTTAACTATTTAAAACACAACCAACATGCATTTCAATTCAAATCAACATGCATTTCATCATTCAAACTACATTACCATACAAAACTGTTATCGGACAACAATACAATCCTTAGAAAATCAATTCCATATTTTAATCTATACGTCGGAAAATTAATCCGTTGGAACCATTAAAAACTAGACTTTTAGACCTTTTTAACCATATGTAGCAAGATACAAAATTCATTTTGATTAGGTATAGTTTTTCATTTCAAGACATCTAAAGTGCTTCTACCGGGTAGACTGCACACTCCTCATTTAAACCTTTGTATCTTATATTCTGTTCATCAAAAATTTCAATTCGTTTATACCGTTAGAAATAGGGGTGTTCATTTCGGATATCAGATCGGATCCGATCCGAAAATTTGGATATCTGAAAAATTCGGATCACCTAAATAGCGATCCTTATCCGATCTAAAAAAACCGGATATCCGAAAATTTAGATATCCGAATTTTCGGATTGGATACTTGGATATCCGTATATCCGAAATTTATGAATTTATTTGATTATTTTTTTAATTTAATGGTTTTATCCATGAAAAATCTAGGTTTTCGAATATAAAAATCAATAAATTATTTAATATAACAATATTTGTATCCATGGAAATTTAAAATTTTCATACATAACAACTAAAAATATCGAATATAATAAGATTTATACCTATACAAAATTTAAATTTTTGGATATCGGATAATCGGATATCCGATCCGAATGTAAAACCACTATCCATATCCGATCCGAATTATCCGAAAAATAAAAAACGGATCGGATATCCAAAATTTCAGATCGGATCAACGAATAATCGGATCAGATCAATCAGATCAGATGTTTTTGAACACCCTTAGTTAGAAACCTAACTCAAATAACTTTCTAACCATATATGCCTTGTATTTTTATCCCTTTTTAATTAATGCATAATTCAATTTAAAACACGCCCAGTTCTGCCTCTTGGCAGATTGTGCTATCCTTAAAGAAACATTTTTATAAAATCTTCTACAACTCGGAACTCGATCCCATTTGCTCTAAAAAAATTAGACTTAATAAGATTTCTACATATATAAATTCCATATTTTTAGTTTTCTAATATGATGTTTAGTAAATTTTCAAAGTTAACGTTCATGCAGTTTACATACCACTACTCTGTTTTCTGGACCTCCTCATACTAAAAAAATATATCTTTAAATTTATAACTCCAAATCGATCACCGTTTGATGCAAATGAAACTAGATTCATACATGGTTCTGTACATATAAGTTTCATTCCCTAATTTAATTTACAGAAATTTTGGTGATTTATTGAACTTACTACCACTGTAACAATTCTAGACAAAATTATCTAAATCCATACTTAAACTTATTAAATCATTCGAACATATCAAACCATACGCGAATCTTTACATTAGATACACGGACTTACGGTGTAGAAGTTTACTTACCAACTTGAAACTTGTTGAATGGAGGCTCTAACACCAAAGCTTGATCAAACATAGTCATGGATTGAAAAGCTAGTGACTAAATTGAAAGGATGTAAACTTAAAATATTTTAGAGCTTAAGGGGTCATTCAATGGAGTTAGGAGAAAGGTTGAAGAAGACAAGGTGGTCTTCTCTTATCTTGCGGTGAGGAGTTATCCAATTCATTCTTTTAGAATGAATTATCCTCATAATTTAGCAATGGAAAAGTATGGCTAAATTGTGAAGTTTTGACACCTAGGTGCATGCTTCACCACTTTTTAAAATGGGCTAATTAGGTTTTAAGTCCTCAAAGAACCTTTCCTTCTCATGAAGAAAGGTCATGGGGAAATTACAACATTAGACATTATATTTTCTTGGTCTTTATGCTATGGTACCTCAACTTTGAATCTTTCCAATTTAATCACTAATCATACTTTTAATAAATTCAATAAGGTTCTTAATCGATAAATTGACTCGATTGGAGTCCAATGTCAATGTAATTGACACACAGTCAAAGTTAATGCAATATTTAAACCTTTCTGGTGTAGGATATTTGATTGTCGGAACCCATTTCCAACTAGTCCGGTTTTTGGGGTGTTACAACTCTCCCCCTTAAGAAAAACTCATCCTCAAATTTTTACCTGAACCGAAGAAATAGGAGTATTGCCTATAGGTTCAGGCTCGATAATATGCGAAGGATCATTACGATACTTATAAAGCATCAATATATGAAATACATCATAGATCTTACTAGGCTTGATGCTTTCTGAACCAATTCAAACCCAATTTAACATCGAGTTTATGGATCGATAATGGCAATAAATTGGCCGAAAAAGGAATCGCTCGAATCAGTAAGGGACAATTCTTGTAAACAAAGCTGTAGAACTAATGTTTTGATATAATAATTGAAAAATGTTTTGGACAAAGTTAAAAATAATTCAAAACCTTTTCTAAAGTCCAAACAACTTGAAACTATGTTTAGGGGATATTTCAAAAGGGTTCTAAGTGTTTTCAAAGCCAAATTCAACAAAACCATCCAGGTGTTTCGAAACACCCCTAGGTGTTTCGATACGGGTCCTTACAGTGTCAAAACGTGTTTCGAAACAGACTTTATTCTGGGTGAGATTTTACATAGCGTTTCGATACGACCCCTGCCGTTTCGATACGCCTATGTGGCATTGACCTCAACGGTCATAAACCCCCAACGACAATTTCCCAACTACCTTTTAAATGCAGAACATTTCGATACGGGGACAAGCGTTTCGATACGGCCAACAACGTTTCGATACGGGTGCTGCATCAGACTGCAATGGCTCTTTCTATTTCAAGAGTGTTTCGAAACAGGTTCGAGCGTTTCGAAACGAGGAGCTGCAGAACTGCATTTATGGTGGGAAATTAAGTCTCCAACGGCTCCAATTCAACCCCAACGACTAGTAACGACTACAAACTCAAAGATGAGTATAAAAGGGACCTCCAAGCATCTAGTAATGGTTAATGCTTCAATTGCAATACAACATATGATCAAAATGAGTCTTAGTGCTTAATTGTCAATTCATTGTATAGACAAACACTAGTGAGCCAAAATTGTTAGATTTGCTCAAGTGTTTTTAGGATTGAGTGAGTGCTTAATTGTGCAAACAAATACCTATTAGAGGGATTTGAGTTTGCTTATTATTATCTCTTTGTAAAGAGGGTTTGATCAAGGCTTTGGGTAGAAAGCTTGATCGGTTTGTAAGAGTTTCCTCCTAAGCCTAGAAAAGGGGACGAATCAATAGTGGATTGATTGGAAATCCTTAGTGGGAAGCTAAGGTAGTGGATGTAAACCTTGGTTAGAAGGTCGAACCACTATAAATCATCTTGTCTTTATCATTTTTAGCTTCCACACCATTATCACCTAACATTCCACTTCTCCACCACTTGGCGAGCAAGAACGGTTGAAGGAATCGAGCACCGAATAACCCAACAAAAGCTTATGGTGACACAATCACTCGATGAATTGGTTACGGTGATCAAACCAAAGGAGTGATTATCAATGCATAATAGAAGTGCGATTCAATGGTACTTGCAATGTTGTTCATATCATCTTCCTTTAGCAACAAGTACAAGCAGGTGTTACAATTCATATCCAGAACTCTTAGTACTATGAGCTGTTTTAAAAATGGTTCAAGACATAGCTAGTATCTTTGCAATATTATAGAGGAGTGAAGGTTGTGAATACTTTTAGAGTTGGGACTATATTGCTCTTTGATCCACTATCATTGCTTGATATAGCCTTTCCGACTTTTGATAAGGTCAAGGATTATTCATATATTTTAGCTGTGTTTTCAGTAATTCCCTAAGCTCAATAATATACTTTGGTAATGTAAGGCTTGATGATTCTTATCATGAATCTTACAGACTCAAAGGATTTCTCTTCCGTCTCCTTGCCAAAAGTGAGGAATCAATGACAAGCTCGTCTATATGGGCTACATTAAAGCCAGACACACTTTACAATATAATAAAAAGAGATCAGGTTAGCTGACAAGTCACAGTACACAATAAATAACTCCTAGGTGGCAAAGTTATACAATAACAATACAATAAGCTCCGCTTTAGTCCTAGAATTGACTAAACTCTAGCTCTGATACCACAAATATAACACCCTCTTCTCAGCCTAGTAGAGAACCGGGTTGGAAAGTGCTACCAGAAACATATCAGAGGTTTGGAATCTTATTCAAAACGTTTTATTGGTCTCTTTTAAGACTTAACGAATCTAATTATCAATCGATTATTCATTTAAGGGCTAATTTAAAATTTTGATCTTAGGGACTAAATCGTAGCTTTTAAAAATTTGAGGTCCTTATCGGAATTTCTTTTTACCAACCTACAATTAAACTTGCCAATTATTAGCTTGTGAAGTTTCATCACTATCCAAGGTCATTTACCTATCCAATTAATATATTCAAATTTTAGTGACCATTTTATAAACTTCTTAATCTGTATTTTTTAAACTTTTATTTTTTTTTATCAAAATTAACCGATCCTGTATTGATACGCTTTGGGTCCGTATCAATATGGGATCACATGAATTACACTTTCCTTGAATCTGCCAAACTTTGTATTGATATGCCATAACTCGTATAGATAGAGGTTGACTAGATTGACTATGTTCTTTAGACCCCGTTCTGATACACTCATGCATGTATTGAAACAAGTTGACCAATTTGACTTTGCTCCAGTGATCCGTATCGATATAGTTATGCTTGTAACGATACGCGTTGACCAAGGTTTGACCGTTTCGATACACCCAAAGTCTTTATTGATCCAATTAATTTCCTAGACCATTCTGCCAATTTGTGTCTTGATACATCCCATGGGTGTATCGGTACGCTCTATTTTCACATATCCAAATATTCAAGGCCGTATTGATACGCCATCACCTGTATCAATACGCTTGACTTGTAATGACAAATTTTAGCTGGTTTTTAGTCAAATTAACCAATCAAATGTTGTCCAAACAGTACCAAATTTTACCAGTAAGTCTAAAATCCATATTTCTAATAGCATGTCAAATTTTAGAGTGTTTCAAATTCATTTATATAGTTTTCACCTTTAGACCATTTTAGCCCCTTTTTACTAATTTTACTACTTCACAAACACACCAAATTGTCCATACAACACTTAGTCACATTTAGGCCATTACACACGTAGCCAAAACACCAAAAACTGACTAATTAAATTACTTTGCCATCATTCTAGGAGTTCATAAGGGCAAAGCACATTACTCTAACCTCGTGGTGACTTGCCAAACCTCCAGCTAGCTCTGATCTCGTACCGATAACTTTCTTAACCTAAAATGTTGAAGATGAATGCATTAGATTTACATAGTCTAAGTGAGGTAGTCTTAAACAATGAATGAACATGAGATGCCATTTAACATGCTTCAATGACAATTTTAAACATGATGACAAGGCATATATATCATACTCACTATGTAACATAGCATCAATAATCAACATAGCCATCATAATGAATAACATATCAACATGCTCGGATGATATAAGTGTCTCACTAATCATACATAGTTCATGTTCAAAACTAAATAACATATTCTCATATATTAATTGCAAATCATAAACATATATCATTTTCGTGGACATAATAACCAATGGATAACAGATTCCCCTTTACACCACACATATCGAAAATAGGCCATAGCCTTGAGCCGTAGCTCCGAATAGGTCCCTTACACAATCCATCCTTATCTCACCACATAAAGGCCGTAGCCAAATCCCTTACTTAGTGAGCTCAAATAACCCTATGACATGCCAATTGTATCCAAAGTCCACAAGTGTCCAAGGTTACACATATCATCATCAATCTTACCTTTATGCCCTTAGGCTATATCATATCAGATCACAAATTGAGCCTTAGTTCCACATATCACATCATAGCATGTTCATATCAAATTCCACACATAGCATGTTTCAAATATCATATATGAACTTTACAGCTATCATAATATTAAGAACTTACCATGCTTATCGTTAGCACACACATATGCTTGCCCTACTTGAGCCCTTAAACAAATACGAATTAAAAATCACAAAAAGAACGAATGGGATGGCACCTTGCCTATCCATTGACACAAATACACTCACCTGATATCCCGAAGTTCCGGGATATCCCAAACCACTAGGTTTCAGCCTGCTTTATTGCCTCGTTCTTCATTTTTCGAAACTTTGTCTCCTCACGATAAATCTTAGTCTAGTGATACATTACCATAAAAATAATTCAATTAGACCTCTAACTAATTAAAACACAACATGCATGCGTTTCAATTCAAAACAATATGCATTTCATCATTCAAACTACATTAGCATACAAAATCTTATCAGACAACAATACAATTCTTACAAAATCAATTCCAGATTTTAAGCTATACGTCGGAAAATTAATCCGTTTGAACCTTTGAAAACTAGACTTTTAGACCTTTTTAACCATATGTAGCAAGATACATAATTCATTCTGAGTAGGTACAATTTTTCATTTCAAGACATCTAAAGTGCTTATGCCGGACATACTGCACTTTCCTCATTTAAACATTTGTATCTTACATTCTGTTCATCAAAATTTTAAACCGTTTAGACCGTTAGAAACCTAACTCAAATAACATTCTAACCATATATGCCTTGTATTTTTACCACTTATGAATTAATACAAAATTCAATTTAAAAAACGCCCAGTTCTGTCTCCGGGCAGATTGTGCTATCCTTAAAGAAACATTTTTATAAAATGTTCTACAACTCAGAACTCAATCCCATTTGCTCTAAACAAAATTAGACTTAATAAGATTTCTACACATAAAAATTCTATATTTTTAGTCTTCTAATATGATGTTTAGTAAATTTTCAAAGTTAACGTTTATGCAATTTACATATTGCTACTCTGTTTTCTGGACCTCCTCATACTAAAAAATATATATCTTTTAATTTACAACTGCAAATCGATCACTGTTTGTTGCAAACGAAACTAGATTCATACATGATTCTGTACATATAAGTTTCATTCCCTAATTTGATTTACAAAAAATTTGGCCATTTATTGAACTTACTGCCACTATAACAATTCTAAACAAACTTATCTAAATCCAAACTTAAACTTATTAAATCATTCAAACAAATCAAATGATACGCGAATCTCGAATCTTTACATTAGATACAGAGACTTACGATGTAGAAGTTTACTTACCAACTTGAAACTTGTTGAATGGAGGCTCTAACACCAAAGCTTGATCAAACATAGTTATAGATTGAAAAGCTAGTGACTAAATTGAAAGGATGTAAACTTAAAATATTTTAAAGCTTAAAGGGTCCTTCAATGGAGTTAGGAGAAAGGTCGAAGAAGACAAGATGGTCTTCTCTTATCTTGCCTTGGGGAGTTATCCAAATTCATTCTTTTAGAATGAATTATCCTCATAATTTAGTAATGGAAAAGAATGGCTAAATTGTGAAGTTTTGACACCTAGGTGCTTGCTTCATCACTTTTTAAAATGGGCTAATTAGGCTTTAAGTCCTCAAAGAACCTTTCCTTCTCATGAAGAAAGGTCATGGGGAAATTACAACATTAGACATTATATTTTCTTGGTCTTTATGCTATGGCACCTCAACTTTGAATCTTTCGAATTTAATCACTAATCATACTTTTAATAAATTCAGTAAGGTCCTTAATCGATAAATTGGCTCGATTAGATTTTAATGTCAATGTAATTGACCACACGGTCAAAGTTAGTGCAATATTTAAATCTTTTCGGTGTAGGGTTTTCGATTACCAGAACCCAATTCCAACTAGACTGATTTTTAGGGTGTTACATTAGAAATTTTCTGGGATTAGCTGTATATTATCGAAGATTCGTAAAGGGATTTTCTACTCTAGCTGTGGCCTTGACCAAGCTCCTTAGAAAGAATGAAGCATTTGTGTTGTTTGAGAATCAACAACGTAGTTTTGATCAATTAAAACAAGCTCTTACTCATGCCCCAATTTTGGTACAACCTGAGTCAATGAAGGACTTCACAATCTTTAGTGATGCCTCCCATTTAGGTCTCGGATGTGTTCTTATGCAAGACAACAAAGTTGTGGCCTATGCTTCTAAACAACTAAAGCCTCACGAGTTAAATTATCCAACCCACGACCTGGAACTGGTTGCGGTTATCTTTGCCCTCAAAACATGAAAACTTTATTTATTCGGTGAAAGGTGTTATCTATATACCGATCACAAGAGCCTCAAATATCTCCTAACTCAAAAGGACCTAAATCTCAGGAAAAGGATATGGTTAGAATTACTTAAGGATTATGATCTGATTATCAATTACCATCCGGGAAAAGCAAACATTTTAGCTGATGCACTCAGCCGTAAAATGTTGAATGGTAAGACTCTTCCTAAATCAATTCAATACCTATCCTCGTCGAACTATTCCGTTAAAAATTGTAATGTTACACTATTTTTTGTAGTCTCGGTTGCAATCAATGCTCACTTTCGACTCCAGAAGAATAAAAAACTTTTGGCTGAACTTCAAATCAGATCTGATTTAATATCAAGAATAAAAGCACTTCAACAATCTGATCCTGAAATCCAAAGTATCATACGGAAGTTGAACCTAGCCCAGAATTCTCCTTTAAACCAAATGGACTACTCTATTTTAGACACAGAATGTGTGTACCAAACGATGAAACTTCGAAGAAAGAAATGCTTATTGAGGAACACAATAGTTCTCTTTTGATCCATACAAGATGTATAAAGATTTGAAAGAGCTATACTGGTGGCCAGGAATGAAATCAACCATCACCGAGTTTGTCTCCAAGTGCTTGTCTTCCCAAAGAATAAAGGCCGAACATAGACTCCCCTCAAGACTTCTTCAGCCTATCGAGCTACATAAATGGAAATGGGAACACATAACCATGGATTTTGTTAGTGGTTTACCCTTGTCTCCCAAGAAAAATGATTCGATTTGGGTAATAGTGGATCAGTTAACGAAGTCAGCTCATTTTCTACCGTGAGAGTAATTTTAAGCTTAGATCATGGAAAAAATCTACAATCGAGAGGTGATACATTACATGGAAAATACCTACTTCAAGAATCTCTGATAGAGATTCTTGATTCACTTCAAAATTCTGGAAATATTTACAAAAAGCTTTGGGAACCAAAGTCAATTTAAGAATGGCATTCCATCCTCAATCCGATGGTCAATCAGAAAGGGTAATTCAAGTTCTCGAAGACATGTTGCGAGCTCGTATTGTAGAATTCGGAAAGAATTGGGAAAAGTCCTTTCCTTCGGCAGAGTTTTTGTATAACAACAACTATCAATCTTCTATTCAAATGGCCCCGTTGGAGGCCTTATATAGGAGAAAATGCTGAACCCATTTATGTTGGTTAGAATTGGGAGATAACAAGGTCTTGGGACCATATTTACTCAGGGAGACCGAGGAACAGATTCAAATTATCTATAATAGACTCAAGGAGGCTTTTGATAGGCAAAAGGCCTATGCCGATACCAAAAAGAAGAGAAATTCATTACTCGGTGGGAGATTGAGTATTTTTGAAAGTATCACCTTAGAAAAAGATTTCCAGGTTTGGTAAAAGACGAAAGCTTAGCCCTCAGTTCATTGGACCCTTCGAAATCCTGGAGAACATTGGTCCCGTAGCTTACAAACGGGCCCTTCCAAATGAGTTCAGTAAGGTTCACAATGTCTTCCACGTTTCTATGCTTCGTAAGTACCGTTCAGATCCATCCCACTTACTAGAACCTGAAGATGTAAAGCTTGATCCAAAATTTTCTTATGAGGAAGAACCGGTTCAAATCTTAGATCGAGAAGTCAGAAGGCTCAGAAACAAAACAATACCTTTTGTCAAAGTCCTATGGAGGAATCACAAACTTGAAGAAGCTACTTGGGAACCAGAAATAACTATGAAAGAACAATACCCCTATCTCTTCACCCTAGGTAAATTTGAGGGCGAATTTATTTTTAAGGGGGGAGGGGAGAATTTGTAACATCCCAAAATTTAGACTTAGAAGAATTTCTATAAAAAGTGGTTGTATCGAATTTAGGTTGAAAGATATCCAAATTTGGACTTAGATATCCATAGTGCTCGGAATTAGTGAACAAGGGATTTATAAATGAAATGGATTGAGATTTTATTGTGGTCTTAATGGAATGATCAAATAGTCGAGATTTTAAAGATGAGAGAACCAATTGAAGAAATTAAAACCACAACCGTGAGGACCAAATTGAAACCTTTGAAAGCTACACCATTTGCATGTAAAGTGAGAAATAGGAAAAAGATGCTAATATGTGTCATTAATTGGTTGGAGATTATTAGCTTAGTGGGAGCCTAAATTTGGTTAAGGGATAAGGAAAACAAAGTTACTATAGCCTTCATCTCGCACCCATCTAAATCGACTGCTTGAGAAAGGAAAAGAGGGGAGAACTCCATGGAAATCGCTCGTTTAAGAAAGCTTTGAGGCCACTTTGAGTTCTTGTTTAATAGAGTATAAGTAGAGTAAGTTCCCTTGTTAATTTTCCTATGTGAATTGAATTGGTGAACCATTGAAATGCTTGTTATGGTTAATTGTTAGTATGTGAAATGTGTACATGCATAATTAGGATTTGAAGTTAAGTATAGTCAATTCATGAGATATATTTGAACAATTGGATGCATCGATTGGAGAAAAAGAACATATATATATATATACATGTAGTTATTGTTGGAAATTTTGAATGGTGTTAGAAGAAGGATAGATAAGTTTGAAAGAAATGGTCACCTAAGTGTTAGGATTGCTTTGATCTCTAAAGGTGTTTGATGTGTTAGATAAGTTAAAGGATTATTGTGACTCATGTATAAGCAAGAAGATTGAAATTTTGGGGCCTCTATGTAATAGGTGAAAATAGAGACATGTTTGAAATAAAATCATCGATGTTGGGACTGTTTTAAGGGATACTATAATTGAATAATTATGTTGTGGAAAATTGTATCATATAGGTTATTGTGGACTATATATTAAGTACTATTTTGGGGGTTTATTTGCTATGTGTGGATTGTTTTAAGAAATAAAACTTTAATGTATCATGGCAGCTCTGTTTTGCTGGAAAATGAAAGCATTGTATCGAGTTATTGAGTTCAAGAAAACATGAGAGTCATGGAGTTACCAATCTAGTTTTAATTAAAGGGATTAATGGAAATGTTTAGAATCTAAAATTCATAACTCATGTATGTATATGTATTTATATGCTAGATCAAGAAGAAAACCTGGGAGAGGAGGCAAAAGTTGATCGACGTGGAGAAAGTAAAAAGGGGATAACAATCTGGGAACCAAATTAGAGCTTAGCAAAATAGTGAGTATATGTTTGAGTCCCAGAATGAGCTTATGGCCATTCCTAGCACTTTGGATATCTAAATACAATGTATACTTAATTGATACATATTAAGTTGTTGGATGCTCAATTACCTATTTAGATTGCAATAAGGTAAACCTTCTTAAGCTTATTCCTTACATTATTGAGATAAGACTCGAAAGTAGGACATATAATTGTAGGTATAAATGTTTACCCTTGATTATGTACTATAAAGACTTTTACTTGAATTAAGAAGAGATAAAAAAGAATTAATTATGAAGAGCCTTGATTGGAGTTAGTTTAGATACGATTGGCATGCCATTAGGTTTTTTCTGATCTCAGCTTGATTTGGACTACGGTCCTTGTTTGGTACATGTGTACTCTTGAAATTCTATGGCATGAGATGATATATTGGTACTACGGCACCCTTGTTATTGATCGCTTGTTCTTGAATGCATGTATCTATGCTATTCTCTAGTCAAGGCTATGAAATTTAATTATAAACCAATATGATACCCTTTTTATTATGAAGGGATAGTAATTTGAATGTCATGCTATGATCTTGGTTAATAAATTGATTTCATGATTATGATCTATTTGGCTGGTTAATCGATCTAAGAATTGAAAAGTAATAGACATTGCATCATGGGATTCTTGAATTAAGGAATAAGTAAGACTTGTGTACTCACTTTGATCTTGAACCATTCGAACACCTTAGGTTCAAGCTTGTAAAAGAAAAATTCAATGAGATAAGGTTGGCTTGCACAATCCGAATCCACTGTGTTAGATTGAAGCTTAATAGATCAATTACTTTGATAAGTACAACTCTAAATACCTTTTCCTTGATTGTTTCATGATAACACTAACTTTTGGCTAGCTTTCGGGAACATCAAGCAAGATCACAAAGTCAAGCAAGTTTATGTAGTAGTTTACTTTTGGAACTCCTTAATAGTGGTGGCACATATATGTAAAACCTTGGCATAGCTTGCATATAATGAAGTTTGTAAATATTAATCACCTTATGGCATGTATATAATCTTATCCTTGTGTGGTTGATTTTGGTGTTTGAGTTATAATTTTATGGTAGCCTTGTTATTAAGTTATGGCTTGGTAGTTTAATAAGATGAAAACTTGTACACTTGTGAATGTTAACTTGGTTAAGGATTATATAATGACTTATTGAAACTCGAGACTTAAGTAGATCTAAAATTGATGTTTGAAGTATAGTTAGTGTGGTTCATATTGGTCTTAGGGTGATTCGTTAGATTCTACCATTGTTATGGAAATGTATTATAACCTCTAAATATTGTTTAGTATGCCATGAATGAAAATAAGTGAACCTAAATCAAAGTTTCGTTTAATGGTAGCAATATAGTTGTGTATTTTGTTAGGGGTTCTCGAATAGAAATGTTTCCCCTAGGACTGTATAAACTTTGGTTATACTTAACAAGTTGATTGATGAGTCTTTAGATGGCTTAATTGTTGTTGTAGTGTATCTCGAATATTTACATTGATCCACTTTTAAGCTATGTTAAAGAACCTTGAAAAAATTTGCTTGGTAATCCCTCTTGTTTACTTGCATTCGGATACTAGCTTGTAGTCTAAGCTAGTATTTTCTTGCTCTGGCATCCCTAAACCAAACCTATTCCTTCTAAGCCCAGTTCTGGATGTTACACCTACTCCTTATGGGCCTAGGATAAGTCCTTATGGATGCAGTTCTGGGAACTGTATATCGGTGTATAGTTGGAGGGTAGTTAGGTGCTTCAAATAAAACTTTCCTTCCTCATTTAAATCTACCCTACTAAATAAATTACCAATTTCCTAAACTCTTTTTATGGTTCCTATCTACACTTAATGGAACACACTTAACTCCCTTGTTCAACTTCCGCAATCCCTCTTCGAATTCTTTTGGACTGTAGGCATCTTGTCTGTTACTCATGTGATAAAAAACAACCATGTTACCTTCAAGTATATCATTGTTATGAATATCAATTCATAAATGGAACTTGCAACCCCCTCGACCGGGCCTAGACGCCCGATTAAACCGAAAGAGCTACATTGAGTTTGCCGAAGCAAACTTGTGAAAGGATTATTGGAACTACGTCTATTTTTATTTTATCTTATCTAGATGAAATTTATTAATATATGGTGTACATGCAAGCAACGGTTCAAATCTCACTCAAATCGGATATCAATAGGGCATTCAATTGCAATCTCGAACATTAAGGGACCAAATTGCAAATATAGAAAATTATAAGGACTTATCCTAATTTTAAGTTACCAATCCTCAATTAATCAAGTTCCTTGCTTCCATTCCAAATTTCAGCTCTAAACGACCATCCAAATTCATTTAATTGCATGCATAACAATCAGGGACAAAAACAAAAGAATCTAAAACCTTTTTTGTCCAAAATAACAAACATAACTACCAGGTGCATAGGTACGACTCCAAAGTGTATAGATACACGGGGGCGTATTGATACACGAGTTAAAAACCATTTTTTCCAGAATTCCAATAGCTCAAAACCGTATCGATACACCTCTACCCGTATCGATACACGTGGCCAAAATACACTTAATCGTACAGATACACCTCTACCCGTATCGATACACCTGGCCAAAATACATTTACCTGTATCGATACACCTCTACCTGTAACGATACACCTGGGCCTAAAATGCCCCAATTTGCTGGTTTTCATGCTTTGAAGGTTTCAAACTCATACCAACATGCCTTAAACATAATTACACATATTAGAGACCAAACCATGCCAATTCAACACAAAATTATCATCAAGAAACAACATCATGCTTCAAACGAAATCTATAGGCATTCTTCATAAAGATTAAACCATCCAACATCCAAAACATTAGTCCTAAGCAAAACAACCATATAAAGGCTATCTACAACTTCAAAACAGCTCAAACATAGAGTTTAACAAACACACTCCCAAATCAACAATAAACCCTAATACCTTTATTACTAAAACTCTAGTTTGAAACCATACTTTCAAAGAACGAAGCCCTTGGATCCTCTTTGCTCACTTACTGCCTCCACTCCTTTAATTCTCTTCATTGATGGACAAATAGAGCGTAAGCACACTAGGCTTAGTGAGGAGTGCTCAAAACAAAACACCATCAATGCAAATTGGAAACATTTTCTCAAAACCATTGAATTCAACATTTCAATCCCTTTATAAAACATCATGCCTTGATACCATGCTCTTAAACCTTTCCAAAACCAGCATATTAACCATATGCCTCATGTATCAACAACAAATACCATTGCTAAACCTCAATTTAAGCATTCTCATGCATAACAACCATATGTAAAGCTTAAAGAGTAAACATGTATAAATCACATTATACAACACAAACCTTTTCATGATACATCAATAATTATATTGGCTTACAAGTGATCATTAACCAAGTTCCATTTCCAAAATAGTTCATCGGATACACGGATTCAACAAGTGTTCTCACAACACTTCAAGCCATATCAATTGAAATAGCGATACAATCACAATCGCGGTACATTAACAACCAGGTACAATCACAACCCACGGGGACACCAACCCCATCCATCGGTTAGATGCTTAACGCACTAACGAGAGCTTACGAGACACTAACCCCTTGACTGTTAGGGTACTTGGATGGAGTTACGGGACACCAATCCCTCGACATCTAAGTTGACTAATTTATAGTGAACTCAATCCTATGGTCGGCGAACTGTAAAACCTAAATTGATTCTGATATAACAAATTGTATAAGGACTTACTTGCAAATACAATAATTTTTTAAGTGTTTCAAAGACTAACAAATTGAAAAGCCTTTTTGAACCAAATGATCTTTCAAGACAAATTGTTTAAGTGTTCAAGTTTTTCTAAGTGTTTTTCAAGCCAAAATCCAACTTTACGCCTAAGCGTATCGATACCCTTATAGCGTATCGATATGATTTTTGGCTACTGGAATTTCAATTAACCAAGGCATACCGATACGGTCTAACCTCGTATCAATACGATATTCATCTGGGCAAGCTATTTAGGTACATCGTACCGATACGGTACCTTACCGTATCGGTACAATCCCAATGATGTTATCAGATCTTTATATTAAATGATTCGAGCGTTGGCTGTCAGTTATTGGAATCCTAAATTTTTAAACGGTCGTTGACCAGTATCGATACACCTAAATAGCGTACCAATACGCTTTTTGTCAAAACACAAATCAGGATTCCAGTGAGCAAAAACCATATCGACACGTCATTTTCGTATCAATACGCCCCTTATAACCGTACCGATACGCCCTTGTTTTCATTCACAATGACTCTTTCTTCTTTGAGACAGGTACCAATACGATCCCGAGGGTACTGATACACTATGCAGTTAGGGAGCATTTATTACGGGAAAAATGTAGCCCAACAGTTAGATTAATGACCTCAACCACCCAAACAACTAGAATTTAATGCAAAGGTTTAAAAACATGTCACCAAAGCTACAACAACAATGATTGAACCTTCAAGCAACATCTAAGCAATTATTCCAAACCCTTGTGCTTATAGAGTCAAATTTGTGTACCCAACTTGTAAAATTCTTCTTTGTTTATCTATCTTTCAAGTTTGGGGAGTGTTGGTTTGTAATTGGGCAATTAATTAATTTATTGAGAGATACATTTTAGATAGCCTTTTCTTCTTTGTAATTGTGAGTGAATTTGATTAAGCTTTGGGTAGAAAGCTTAATCGGTTTGTAAGGTTTCCTCCTAATCCGAGAAAAGGGGACAAATCAATTAGTGGATTGGTTGAAAATCCTTAGTGGGAGCTAAGGTAGTGGATGTAGAGCTTGTTAGAAGCTTGAACCACTCTAAATATTATTGTCCCATTTTTTTCACTTAATCCTTTCCTCCCTTCAAATTTTTAATTGCCAATTCACCCCTCTTGGGAATTTGCAATTGTGTGATTAACTCAACAATTGGTATCAGAGCTACACTCATTGGAAGGATTACAACCCTCTTGAGTCGATTCTTGGAGAGTTCGATCAACAAAAACTAGAAGCAATGGCATCTACCTCCGTCAACAACTACGAGTCACAATCCATCACTAAGCCTCTTTACTTCAATAGGGATAACTATCATTATTGGAAGAATAGGATGAAACTCTTCATCAAATCTAATGATTAACTCATATGGGATGCTGTGGAGGATGGCCTAACCATTCCCTTGAAGAGAACCGATGAAGGAAGACTCGCTCCAAAGTCCAAGCACGAAATGACCGAGGAAGAACGAAAGAAGCTTCAAATCTATGACAAAGCTCTTCACATGATCTTTTGTGCTCTTGGACCGGATATGTACTCGAAGATGTTTTCGTGTACAAGTGCTAAGGAGGTGTGGGACAAGCTAGAGACCACATATGAAGGAACCAACGACGTCAAGGAAACTAAGATTGGGATCCTTAACTATAGCTACGAGAGTTTCAAGATGGAGCCCGAGGAAGGCGTCACTCAAATGTTCGATCGCTTCCCGATCATCATCAATGGTCTCAAGGGCTTTGATGAGACCATTACCGAAGACAAGCTAGTCCGGAAGCTCCTCTATTCTCTCCCGGATTCATGGGAAGGAAAAAGAACCACAATCATCGAGGCCAAGAACTTGAAGACCTTAAAGCTTAGATGTTTTGGCGAGTCAGGTTGGGCCGGTGGAACCGGTGTCGATTGTTCGAACCGTTAAAAGGTGGTTTAGGGAAATCAAGGTGCGGGATGAGATAAAAATATGAATTTTTTTTTCTCTAAAATCCCCTAAAATTATATTTAAGAGTTTGGTTAAATCAAATTTGCAAAATGGGTTTTCGAAAGTGTACAGTTTGAGCAGTGACCAAAATGTAAAGATTTAAAAGTTGGGAAAAATGTGTTTTTCAAGAAGAGTCAAAATCTTAGAATCTTTAGGGAGCTACTTGACAATTATTCCTTTTCCCTAATTTGACACGTGTTTTAAATGTTTATTAAAAATTAAAAAGGCTTTTAATTAGTTTAATTAAAAGGGTAGTTAATCGGTTAACAAAATTTTTGACGAGCTTTTCATTTCTCACTTTCACTTCAGCCAAACACTCTCCATTTTCTCTCAATTTTCCAGAAATTATTTTCTCTCAAATTCTCTTTTGATTTCCATCTTTTTCTTGTTGATTTCTTCCATCTTCCTTCAAGTTTCTTCAAGCTAATCTTGCCAAATTAGAGGAGAAGCAAGGATTGGAGGTAAATTTCGTGCTAACCCTATAATCTAGGTTCTTTAATGAAATTCAAAAGATATTTGACTCTTTATTAATGATTTTGATTGAGGCTTTGTTGTTAGTTTGATAAACTATTGAAATCTTGATAGAAAAGTGGATTTTAATGTGATTTTCAGAGTTTGATTGATTTAGCAAGTTTGAGATTGTTTCTAAATGAGTTTTGAAAAGTTTTTGGTGTTGAAGTGGAGTCTTAATCATAGAGATCCCGAAATCCTTGAGTTTCTTTATTTTAAAGTGTTTTTAGTTGAGTTTTTGGGGTGTTCTTGTCGAATTCGAGTTGCTGGAGGTATAAGGATGGTTTTAGATTGGTTTTGGATGTTGATTGATGCTTAAAATGTGTTAAAGGTGTTGGGTAGTGGGTGGGCTGCGGTTAGAGGTCAATCAATTGAGTTTTCAGTTGTTTTGGATAGGTGTTTTGGTGCTTTAGAGCAGGGCTGCGGGAATTCTTTTGAATGCTGGTGTTTTGGATGCATTTTAATGCATTTAACCTCTGTTTTAATGTGTTGAAAATAGGGGATATTATTTCAAAATCAAATGAAGTGTTTTTGGAGACTTCAAACGATCGATAGTCGCGTCGGCAAGTGTGTTTTCACGATTCGGTGAGTGGAACTTGGTTTTCAGCGTGGAAACATTTTAGAAAAGGTTTTGGGAACTTGGTAAGAGCTTGAAATGCCTTACTAAGTTTGGAAAGTAAGTAAAGTGAATTTCTCTCTCGAATTGTGCTAGTTTTGAACCTTTGGTTGCACTTGATTTTAATTGCATTCACCTACTGTTTTAAAGCATGTTTTAGGGAATATGAAATGAGATTGATGATGCCATGTGGTTTAAGGATGCACTAGGTAAGTGATCCTTGTATGCTTGTGTTGATGCATGAGGTTTGAAGCATGGTTTACTGCTTGATTTATAGCTTATCATGAATGCTTTGTAAAAACAGTGAGGGATGCATGTGAAATGGATTATATTAGCAAGTGATGTTGTATAAAGTGTTTTATAAATGAAATCGGATATAATTAGCCGGCTATAGAATTGAGTGCACTATAAACAAGTCGCCTTGGATATTGAGGGGTTGTGATTGTACCGAATACTCCATCCAAGTACCCTAACGATCGAGGATTGTTTAAGGTTGCAACGGTTGATGGTAGGTCCCAAGTGCGAATCTTGTGTGTGTCCCGTATCTCGTTAGTGGGTTATACATCTACCGATGAGTGGTGTTGAGGGGTTGTGATTGTACCGAATACTCCACCACGAGTGTCACAATGATGAAGGGTTGCTCTCGTGTGTGAACCTGGAGATGCCGGTAGAGTGTATGAAGGGTGTAGGACAACCCTTGGTAATCCGTGTATCCGATATATGTTTTTGAGATTGTTTTTTATCACTTGTGAGCCAATATAATGAAATGAAACATTATGGAAAATGTTGTTAATGCATAATTTGGAAGATGCATGTTTTGGTTTAAGCTTAGCATAAAGGTGATTATGCTTGGAAGGCTTATATTATGTGTAGCAATGGTTTAATTGCTGGATTTATATGTATCATGTTGCATGATGTTTGTTACAACAATTTTGAGGATAAAGTGCATGTTTTGTCAAAGGAAGCATGACGGTTTTGAAAAGAGTGAAAAATGGTTTTGTGCATTGATGATGTTTTTTTGGTTTGAGAAATCCTCACTAAGCTTGTATGCTTATGCTCTCTTTGTTCATCAATGCAGTCAATTTAAGCTTTGGGGGCAACACTTGCAAGGGGATCAGTGGAAGACCTTGATTGAAGGTAAGTTTTGATTTTGGACTAGTGTAATAAAGGCAATGGGGGTGTCCAATGTTATGCACGTGGTTTGTTTGGTAACTTCTGGTTTTGTACAAGTTTGAGATGCATATTTGGACTTGTAAATGGCCTATAAGTTTTAGTTTATGCATCAAATTGGATTTTGGCCTTTTGGTGCTTTTAACTCTTAGGAAGCATGCCTCAGTCTCATTGCTATTGATAATGATGCCATGATGTAGCCTATGCATCGTGTAAGTTGTCTTCGATGTGTATTTGAGTTGCCACCTTAGTTGGGCATGTGTCGGGATGGTTTTAACCGAGTTTAAATAGCTTTTTAAAACATTACTGGCCCAAGTGTTTCCAAACACCCTTGCCTATTTCAAAACGATGGCATGAAATGGCCTTTGTGTTTCGAAACGACGAGGCCTGTTTCGAAACATTTTGCCTCTGTGAACCATCTTTCCGAAACGAGCCTGAGGGGTTTCAAAATGAACCCGCGTATCGAAACGATCTGCTTTGTTTCGAAACGGCTATTCTGATACGGGGCTTTCTGTTTAAAAACATTCGATTGTTAATGCAGTGCTTGAATTGTTTTGAGTTTCTGTTTCTTACATTTTGGTCCCCATTTGCCTCGTATGCAATTGGACGAGTTCTAGATGTCTTTTTGAGCCGAGATTTCCCTGAGAAATATATAATGAACTTAATTCAAGGTTGGCAATCTGAATTTGCTAATAATCTTCATAATTTATTAAATTTATGAAATGGTCCCTAAACATTATTTTAGTCGAAATCAAAGGGCAATTGTGTTGTTGCTTATTCCGCTGCTTATGTGTGTACACTTAAGAACCTAATTGCATTTAGACAAGATAAAAGAAAAAAAGAGGGTCATTTATTGAGGTAAACCTTCCCGGTTTACTTCAATATTTCACGTGTGATCCGTTTAGTTCGGTCTATGGCCAGGCCGGGTCGAGGGGGTTACACAGCTTCCTTCAGTAGAAGTTTTCATATTTGGCTTGGCTTGATCTGGATCTGTCACTAGCTCTTTCTGCACCATCTTTCCTATTTCTCTTTGCCTGCTCGGCATCACCTGCCCCAGTAGTGGGTAAATCTGCGGAAGTACCAAACATGCATTAAAACAGTACCTTTTCATCAAATAAATCAAACATCAGGATAAAAGGTAAATGTAGTTTAATTAATGCATATAAGGCCTTAATGCCACCTGAATGGGTGTAGGTTAAGCAATAATTGCCATGTAAAAAGGGTGAAAACATAGGACTTTTGGGCACTTATCACACCCCCAAACTTGAACTATTGCTTGTCCTCAAGCAATGCAAACCATCAATTGCAAAAACCTTAATCTTCATGAAAGTCTTCCTTGGTCTTACTTTTCCTTCTTCTCTCCAAACCATGGCAAAGAATGCTCGACCCTTAAGTCTTTGGATGCTTTAGGAATTCACTGGAATCAAACTATAAGGTTTGTGAGTGTGTGCATGCATTGTGAACAAGATGATTATTCGGGTTCTAAGCAATCACTTAAGCATTAACCTACTTAACATGGGTAAATTCTTTTCTTTTTCAAGCAATCTAACATACTAGATCCAATTTTGGGCACCTCTAGTGATTAGCCTAGAGCCAGTTTTGGGCACCTCTAGGGCTTCCTTAAGCTAGAGCCAGTGTTAGACACCTCTAACTTTTTACCAAAAATTTTCTTTTTAAGCAAGTCTATGTCCTAAGTGTACTAGAACTCCTTAAATCATACAAGTCACAAAGTTGTTTTAAAGATCTAATCTCATAGTATGATTTTAAGTTACATTCCTTATGCATCCTACAATTAAAGGCTCTAAACAGTTCAAAGCTATGGTGAGAAGAGAGATATCTATGGCCAAGGTAGAAAATTCTATTAAATTAAACTAAGGCAATTGATGAAGAGCATTGCCGAGGCATAAGCTTTATTCGGCTAAGGTAATATGTGCAGTAAAAAAATTGGACAAGTATAGAACAGAACTACATAGCAATAGTATTAATATGCCGCGGCAGAATAGTGCCTCTCGGTAGTAGAACCTACACCCCCAAACTCAAGACAAGCATTACCTTCAATGCATTAAAAACAGATGCAATAATAGAAAAATTAAGCACAACAATTAAGGGCATTAAAATAAAGTCAAGAGAGAAAAAAATTAGATAGACTCGGATGAGTCATCGTCATCGCTTTGGAGGATCAATTTTCTCCCTTTGCAGGCCGTATGCTTGACTTTCTTTGTTTCTCTTTGCTGTTGGATGCACGTAGGGGGGGGGGGGGGGGTTGGCTTGGCTGGGGGATTCACTTCCTCCTCTTCATCCGTGTCAATGTGGAGCTCTTCTGTGGCCTCCAAGGCAGATGCCTTGCATTTGGTAGTTTTGAATGTCCAGTGGACGGACTGGGCAGTTTCAGTCCAATAGGAGAAGCCTTCTGTCTTGACCAGTGAACCCATAGGAGTGTCTAGTCGTGTCCCGCCAGAGTGCCTTGGTGAGGCCTAGGCATTAGCTGTGGCAGGTGTGGCTTCGGCATGGGGCAGTTGCGACATGTTGTTCTGGGGCAGCTGCGGCAGAGACGACGGGAAGGAACTGAAGGAACTGGATGGTGTGGTCAGGGAACTTCTCTTGAATCACTTGGAAAATGGAGGTGGTGAAGACCCTTGAGAAGGCCATAAATAGTCGTTGCCGTCTTTCTATGTCCTCCTATTTCTCGGCAATTTGCTGGAGGGTGGCTACCGGGGCAGTGGATTGTGGCGTCTCTAGAACCTCTACCATGGATGCTGCCGCGGCAGGGCCCTGCACTAGTGTAGATTGCCACGGTTCAGTTGATACCTCCTTGGAGGCATGTACTCATCGGCATGTAGATTGCTGGTAGTATGTTTTTCTATCCCATCCATTCCTTGGAGGCATGTACTCATCAGCTTCATCGGTTGATACCTCCTATCCGGTGCATTGGCCGGTGATGAGTGATGGGGAGTAGAGAGGGCCACGTACCTTTTGGCTAAACTGGTGAATCTCCTGGCATATAATGTCACCCACATTAATAATACGATTATTTAAAATAGAGTGAATGAGTGCAAGCCTGGGCCGGTCGACAGTGCTGTTGTGCGAGGTGGGCATGAGGCGGCGTTTGATGAATGTGTTCAATATCTTTGCTTCGGGTTGCAACTGTCACCGATTGACCGAATCCTTATGTGCCTCGACATTCCATGTCGTGCCGGCATAGTAGAGTTTCTCTTTGATGTGTTCATAGTCTTCCTCCGTAAAGATCTCGATGAATTCTTCATGCTCGTCCCTTTCTATGTGGATGCCATAAAAGAGATTTTTGGCATCGGCGTCCACCTTGATCACCTTTCCCCGAACGTGAACAAAAAGTGTGGTTGGGCTTGGATTGTGTGTGTAGAATTCTCAGACCATTGATATGTTAGCTCGTTCGGGTTGGAGGCAAAATATTTGCCACTTTTGGTGATCTACTTTGTTGAAGAGATAATGGTCGAGGCCGAAGTTTGACTCATCAGAGCAATGGAATCCTTGCTCCTCCCATACTAGGCGGGCTATGAAGTGCTTGTTGAAGCGCCTCTCTACCTACGGCGGTGCAAAGCGTTTGTACGTTGATGCCTCGTCCGGGCGTGAACTTTCTCCTTTCTTTAATTTGAGGGCCATCTAGAAAATGTGAGTGAGTTGTGAGAGAGCAAACGAAAATTCTAAACTTTGGAGAATGCAAGAGAGTAGAAGAGAATATTGAGTGATGAACAGTTTAGAGAATAGTAGCCTTTATATAGAGTTTTGGCAAGCCATACAATGCGGCATTAAATGCGGAGCATCATCTCTAGAATTTATTAGCCGTTTTCTTCCCGTTACAGTCTTCTGCCCGTTACAAATATAGCCGTTGCGACTTTTTTGACCCGTTGGCATATTATGCCGTTGCATTTTTTTGCCCGTTGGCAGATCATGCCATTGTGGCAGTGGTTTCTCCTCATTTAGCCGTTGGCTCATCTCTTCCTTCTTTCTTGATCTCCAACCTGAAAACAAATAATATATAAAAATAAACCTTTATTCCTAAAAGTAAGATTAAAAATATAGAAAATAAAAACTAAAACTAAAAATTAAGACACTAGAGTAATGCATGTGTATGCATCTCCTAAAGTTACTACTTCCTTATCCCTCACGACATGCAGCCCAGAGTGATGCTTTAATCTCTGCCCAATATTTTTGAATTCATGGCCATCCCGTGCTTTTGTCTCTGCATCTCCAGGTCTTGTCATCCTACTGCCGCGACAGTTGCCAATGTTGCTGCCGAGGCAATGTTTAGTTTTCTTGCCAAGGCAGTATGGTTCTATGTCAATGTATGCCACAGTTAGGGCATGGATTGCCTGACATGAGTTTCACGTGCTGATCGTTTACTCTTATTCTCAGCTCTCCTTTTTCGACATCAATCATAGTTCTCCATGTAGCTAGGAATGGTCTCCCAATGACGATTGGTACATTCTCATCTACATCACAATCCAAGATAAGAAAGTCGACAAGGAAAATAAATTTATTAATCTTTACCAAAATATCCTCAATTTCCCTTCTGGTTGCACATAGGATCTATCGGTAAGCTGCAACATTACAGTGGTAGGTATGGCTTTTCCAATTCCCAATTTCTCGAACACTGACTTAGGCATTAAGTTTATGCTTGCTCCTAGATCACAAAATGCCCTCCCGGCATAGTGGTTTCCGATTGCACATGGTATGAGAAAACTACCTGGGTCGTTGAGTTTGGGCTGTGTTCGATTGTGTAGCATCGCCATACATTCTTCTGTCACAGCATCAATTTCAAATTCCCTAATCCTCTTTTGCTTTGAGATAATATCTTTAATCAAAATAAAAGACCGAATTTAGAAAGTCACCGTTGAAAACTTTTCCCTCAAGAAATCCAATTTTGATAATTATACTTTAATTAAAATAAAATAACATAAATTTAATAATAAATATAAATATAAATATCATAATAAATATTCGAATATCTATATAAAATCTCTGAATTAAAATAATAGTAAATGAATGTTAAAAATAATCCCAAAACATAAATAGTCCAAAATTACATCCATGTCCCAAAATAATAAATAGAAATCTAATTAAACTAAAATAGTTTCGTACTGAATAATAAAATAACCGAATAAAATTGAGATCCTCCAATTACCATGTCACCTAAAGCTCAAAGATACATGTAAGAGGAAACTATGGGGGAGTAAGCTAAAGAGCTTAGTGCGTCTCTAAAGTGCAAGAAAAATCATAATCGTAAAACATAATATTATTTTCTTAAAATCCTTTTAAAAAATATGATACAATATCACAAGCGTAGTGCAATGCACCCAACTACGTCCGCCATAAATGAGGAAGGTTCCCATAACCTCCTCCCTACGTACACCAATACGAAGTGGAATTCAGCCCGAAGGGTGAAACCACTGAACTTCCTCCTTACAAATCCCAACCCATGCTCATACACATATGATGTTTAAAATTCAAGTTTCATAAAAACCAATTCTATAAATTCAATATTCCATAAACATAATTCATAAATCATAGTCCATAAATCCATAAATCCATAAATCATAGTTCCGTAAATCCGATGTTTCATAAATCAATGTTCGTAGTACATAACCAAAATAAATTCTGAAATCGTATGCATATGATGTCAACCATACAAGCCATAATACATATAAATAATCACACAAGTGGTAAAACACCAACACATAGAAAAATAGTATATAATTTAATTATAGCACAGTAAGAAAACACACGTTAAGCAATAATAGCTCTAATGTCGAGACGAACGCCTCTCACGTTCGGATCTAGTTGAATCCGAACCTATGATATAAAATTCTACATCAGAATCTAACAATATGCCACCAATTAACACTAGTACTAATCTAAAAGAATACTCACGTGTAGTCCGTGTGGTACATGCACGGTTAGATAGAACAGGCGAAAGAGGTGGTAGTTCGTCGTCTTCAAAATCAATGTCATCTAAAACACATATTTAAACTGCATCAAATCATATATCCAAATCCTTCAAAAAATTAAGGTTGTGCGATGCTAGAAACTCACCAAAGTTCGATTGAAATAAGAAAAATAAAAAATATGTCGAGAGAGAGGGAGATAACGACGTGCGACTATTGAATTGAAAACAAATTTTAGGGCTAGTGAGGTTTAAATAACCAATTTGATGGGTAAATTGCACTAGAAGCCATCCCACTATTTAGGGGCTTGCATAATAGCACTCAAGCTTTACTTAATTTATATAACGGCCCCTAAAATTCTAAATTAACTCAATTTAATCCTTTAACAAGAGTTAGGTTCACAAATTCAAATTCCTAAAATTAATTTAGGGTTTTAACCCAAATCCCCAAAATTTAGGGTTTTAAAATTGGGAAATTTTTGGGGTGTTACAACTCTCCAACCCTTAAAAGAAATTTCGTCCTCGAAATTTTCAAACTTAACGATAGGTCCCTATAAAAACTAGCACAACTTAAATTTCGTCGTTCTGGATTCCTCATCGTTCAACATAAAAGTAAAAACTAAAAGCATAAAAAATGTACCTGCCATGTCCTCTGGCTCATCATCATAACTCTCGTGAGCTCTAGTCGCGTATACCAAGCCTGGTCGTCTAGCACCTGATCTATTACTTTGTGCAGGTCTTTCTCTACTAGCTTTACCTGAAGCAACATGTCTATTCTGACCACTACCTCTAGATGGTGCTTGTACTGATCTTTGAGATTGTGCCAGAGCCTGGTTAGTACCATGGGCGAGAGGACAATCACTCCGAAAATGCTCTAAAGAACCACATAAGAAACATGCTCCCAACTTCTTCCGACACTCACTACTATGTCGTTTGTTACAGTAAGAACATATTGGAAAAGATTGAGAACCTGTCGAACCACCTATACTAGCGGTCGGAACAATAGAAATCATCGGTTTAGCTCTAGAGCAACCCAGATGGTCAGACTCCTCTATGGCCCTCTTCCTAGACTGATTCCCTTGATTGTGCTGAACAAATGCGATCGGTTGCTTACTAGCTTGATCAGTTCCAATAGATTCATGTTGCTTCTTCTGTGCTTCAATCCGCTCAGTAGCCCTAGCCCGCTAAGTAATATCTTTATACACTCTATCCAAATACAAGGCGACACCAGTCTTAATCGAAGGTCACAACCCTCTTAGAAACCAGTCACATTTTTCTTTCTCTATGGCCACTAACCCCAGAACATACTGGATCAACCTCATAAACTCTATCTCATAATCATTTACGGCCATGTCATTCTACTCTAAATTCATGAAATCATGTCGGCACTATGCTAAGTACTCTGGTCCAACATAACGATCTCGAAATGACTGTCGAAAATAATCCCAAGAGATCTAACTGGCCGAAACAACATTTTCCTCAGCCTCCCACCAATTCTGAGCCTCACCTTGCAGCAATGATACAACAGCTATAAGCTTCCGATCGGTGGGATAATCCATCTCAACAAACAAACGTTGAAGCTTCTTCAACCAATATTCTACATTCGCCAGATTTGTACCCGTCTTCCCATCAAACATTGTCATCACGATAGGGAAGAACTCAATAGAAATAGGTCTCCTAACGCCTTCAGACTGGCAGAGGTAACGAAACAACTCCCTATGCACTATAGCAGTATCTAAGCCATCAGTCTCACTATCCCTAGAATCATGTGGACCATCATTCTGATTCTGTTGAACTTTGGATTCCTACCACTAGTCTGCTGAGCTCTAGTTTGATCCTCAAGTTGCTCATCCCCACCATCATTATGAATCTCATTCTCATTCTCATTCTGCGTCTGCTCAATAGGGGATAATTGATCACTCTCTAAAGCAGTGGTACGACCTCGACCACGTCCTCGACCACGATCGGTCGCTAATCTAGAACTTCTACGTGGTGGCATAGTAGTCTATCTACAAAAAAGAATTAATCCTAAAGTTAGAGTTGGTACTTGGAGTCTCTATTCAAAACACATCTTTAATTCTTTAAAAATAATAAACTTATCATAAAATCCCATTTTGCCCCAAAACATTTAATATACATGCAAAAATCATTTTCGGCTTAAAATTTTATATGAGCCTCACAGTCCGAGGGTTGAACTTGGCTATGATACCACTAAATGTAACCCCCTAAACCCGGCCTAGAAGAAAAGACCGAATTTAGGAAGTCACCGTTGAAAACTTTTCCCTCAAGAAATCTAATTTTGAAAATTATACTTTAATTAAAATAAAATAACATAAATTTAATAATAAATATAAATATAAATATCATAATAAATATTCGAATATCTATATAAAATCTCTGAATTAAAATAATAGTAAATGAATGTTAAAAATAATCCCAAAACATAAATAGTCCAAAATTACATCCATGTCCCAAAATAATAAATAGAAATCTGATTAAACTAAAATAGTTTCGTACTGAATAATAAAATAAACGAATAAAATTGAGATCCTCCAAGTACCACGTCGCCTAAAGCTCAAAGATATCTGTAAGAGGAAACTATGGGGGAGTAAGCTAAAGAGCATAATGTGTCTCTAAAGTGCAAGAAAAATCATAATCGTAAAACATAGTATTATTTTCTTAAAATCCTTTTAAAAATATGATACAATATCACAAGCGTAATGCAATGCACCCAACTACGTCCGCCATAAATGAGGAAGGTTCCCATAACCTCCTCCCTACGTTCGCCATAAGTGGAATTCAACCCGAAGGGTGAAACCACTGAACTTCCTCCTTACAAATCCCAACCCATGCTCATACACATATGATGTTTAAAATTCAAGTTTCATGAAAACCAATTCCATAAATTCGATATTCCATAAACATAATTCATAAATCATAGTCCATAAATCCATAAATCATAGTTCCGTAAATCCGATGTTTCATAAATCAATGTTCGTAGTACATAACCAAAATAAATTCTGAAATCGTATGCATATGATGTCAACCATACAAGCCATAATACATATAAATAATCACACAAGAGGTAAAACACCAACACATAGAAAAATAGTATATAATTTAATTATAACACAGTAAGAAAACACACCTTAAGCAACAATAGCTCTAATGTTGAGTCGAACGCCTCTCACGTTCAGATCTAGTTGAATCGGAACCTATGATATACAATTCTACATTAGAATCTAACAATATGCCAGCAATTAACACTTGTACCAATCTAAAAAAATACTCACATGTAGTCCTTGTGGTACGTGCACAGTTAGATCGAACATGCGAAAGAGGTGGTAGTTCGCCGTCTTCAAAATCAATGTCGTCTAAAACACATATTTAAACTGCATAAAATCTTATATCCAAATCCTTCAAAGAGTTAAGATTGTGCGATGCTAGAAACTCACCAAAGTTCGATTGAAATAAGAAAAATAAAAAAAGATGTCGAGAGAGAGGGAGATAACGACGTGCAACTATTGAATTGAAAACAAATTTTAGGGCTGGTGAGGTTTAAATAACTAATTTGATGGGTAAATTGCACTAGAAGCCATCCCACTATTTAAGGGGCTTGCATAATAGCACACAAGCTTTACTTAATTTATATAATGGCCCCTAAAATTCTAAATTAACTCAATTTAATCCTTTAACAAGAATTAGGTTCCAAATTCAAATTCCTAAAATTAATTTAGGGTTTTAACCTAAATTTCTAAAATTTAGGGTTTTAAAATTGGGAAATTTTTGGGGTGTTACAGATTTAGTCCGTTCAGGTCCTCTTCTAGGTAGTCTCAGACAGTTAGGTTCCGTACAGGATCGAATTGAATTCTCGGATTTTCTCCATCTACAACTGGGGCATCTTTTCTGCCCGTCAACTACTGGCTACCCATTGGCATTCCGATTGTTGTTGGCATTGTTGCCACCAACTTGATGTGCCATCCTTTGTCTTATCTGCTGATTAAGTCTTTTACAACGTTGATCGATTTCCTTATCAAGGTCATGGAGCGGATACTTCAGGTTCACCCTGGTCATACACAATTGCAAAACCAAAGTTTATTAGTGCTCGAAAACTTAAGCAAGTAAAAGAGCAAGAAAATAAAATTGAAAGTCGATATTATCAATCCCCGACAACGGCGCCAAAAACTTGTTGTGTGTAAAAGGTGCTCCACAAGTAGTGTAAGTGTACACGTCTCAAGTAATATAATGATAAGTATTAGAGTATCATCTCCACAGGGATTTGGGATGACTTCCTTCAATTATCTTCTCGCACTAGAAAAGAAAAGAAAAAGTAAAAACACAAGTAAAGGAGTTTTGGATTTTAACTAAACTAAAAATCATAAACTAAAGCAAATAAGTAAAAATTGAGATGTCAAGGATGATAGAATGGGTCGGATTGAATTGCTTCATAGTGTGGAAGGCAATTGGCTTGTCTCGATCTTTGAATGCAATGATCACCAAACTGCCTCGGCAGTGACCGTCATCCTTGCCGCGGCAATAAAATGGGCTGCCTCGGCAATCCCTTGCTGGTTGGTAGATGTTGTCAAGGTTCGGCAAAACGTCCTTCCATGGCTCCTCCTTATCTCTAAGTCGTAGCACTGTTGATGAATAGGCCTTGATAATACCTCTCGTTGTAAACCAAAGATAAACACCAACTAATCTCACGCTTCTCTTAGCTGTTGAAACTCTAACTTATCTCTAAGCCGAGTTAGCTTCAACCATTTGGGATGAAAACCATGCTTACTCGTTTCGTGAGTCTAACTCTCTCGATGTTAGACAAAAAGATAACCTCACAATACTCTTTCTCGATGATATTGCAAGGATCAATTCAATGCCAAGAATAAGCAAACCTTGAACTAAATTACATTAAAAACTTAAACAAAGTACAATTTTCTTCTCACAACCACTAAGCAAAATAATCCTAACCCTAAGAGAAATTAGAACATGATGGACATGGAGAATACACAACCAAACCCTAATCTCAAGCTCTCAATCTCGACTCTTTGAAAATCGGTGCCCTTGATGTGTGCGTTGAGCCTTGCTTAAATAGGAAGAGGAGTAGGGCAAGGTCATTCTTGGATAGGAAGTTAAGTTGGACTTGGACTTGTCTTCATTAAAGAAGTGAATCTCTTTAATTTTAATGCCTTTATCCACTTGAGCCAAATTCCATCTTTAACCTTCCTTCCATGCTTTCGTCATCTTCTCATGCTCCGATTTTCACGCAAAGTATGTAGAAAAATCCAGCGTTTTATGCTCTTCAAATTGACTATCACTTTGCATGCTTTGCCCTCCGGCAGGTTAGTATGTGTACTGCCTCAGTAGAAGATATCTGTTGGCTCGGCAGGGGTCTATCACTAGATCTACTCCGTGATGCTTCCTCTTCATAGTTCTGCTTCCTTCAGTAGAAGCTGTCATCTTTGGCTTGGCTTGATCTGGATCTGTCACTAGCTCATTCTGCACCATATTTCCTTTTCTTCTTTTCCTGCTCGGCATCACCTCCCCCGGCAGTGGGTAAATCTGTACAAGTACCAAACATGCATTAAAATAGTACCTTATCATTAAATAAATCAAATATCGGGATCAAAGGTAAAAGTAGTGTAATTAATGCATATAAGGCCTTAATGTCACTCGAATGGGTGTAGGTTAGGCAATAATTGCCATGTAAAAAGGGTGAAAACATAGGACTTTTGGGCACTTATCAATGACTTTGAGTCACTTGTTTCATTCCCTTAACATAGATTGTTCCTATGACTATCCCGAACCCCTTGGCTAAACCATTGATGAGTTTTCCCTTACCCGTGCTCACTTTGCATACATCAAAAATGAATGGGTTCGTGTTCCTCGAGGTCCTCGCCAAGATACTCAATCGGAGGCTCCACAAGGTGCACCTATTGCTCAATCTTCCATGGATAACCTCATGACGTTTCTCAATGAGAAATTCACCACCATGGGGAATAACATGGACGCCGGATTTTTCCGCAATTGATACTCGCTTCACCTCCTTGGAGGATCGTGTCAAGGACTTTGATACTCACTTTACATCCTTGGAGGATCGAGTCAAAGCCATCGAACATCAACAAAATTCCATGGATGTCTCTCTCACCGCCTTCCATTGTGCTTGGCTTAATCACACTCGGAAACCTCAAACAAGTCATGATGATGAAGATGAAGAGGACGAGGACGAGGATGAAGACGATGGTGGGGACGAATAGCTTTGCATCTCATATCATTTAGATTTCTAGTTTATGCACATATCTTTTATGTTTAGGAACCTATGCCTTATTTTATATTTTTTTAGGATGTGTGTTTGGAATTATGTTTGAACTTTTGCTTTGGATATTTCTTGCTTAATGATATTATGTTGCTTATTTATGCTTTAAATTATGCTTAATGTTTATCATGTCCCTATTTTATGCATTGAATCTTTTTGATCTAACAAAAAGGGGGAGAAGTGTAAAAAGAGCCAATCTTTGAAATTTTTGAATCTTTTTGAAAACCTATCTTAAATTAAGGGGGGAGTAAGCTTTTCAAAGTTTTCAAAACTTAAAAAATTTATACTTGGTTTTGTTATATAAAAAATGGGAGATTATAAAACCTAAATTGATTTTGATATAACAAATTGTATAAGGACTTACTTGCAAATATAATAAAATTTTAAGTATTTCAAACACTCACAAATTGACCAGCCTTATTGAACCAAATGATCTTTCAAGAAAAATTATTTTAAGTGTTCAAGTTTTTCTAAATGTTTTTCAAGCCAAAATTCAACTTTACGCCTAAGCGTATTGATAACCTTATAGCGTATCGATACGATTTTTGGCTACTGGAATTTCAATTAACCAAGGCGTACCGATATGGTCTAACCTCGTATCGATACGATATTCATCTGGGAAAGCTATTTAGGCATAACGTACCAATACAGTCGCCTACCGTATCGATACGATCTCGATGATGATAGCAAATCTTTATATTAAATAATTCGAACGTTGGCTGTCAGTTATTGGAATCCTAAATTTTTAAACGGCCGTTGAACCGTATCGATACACCTAGATAGCGTGACGATACAATTTTTTGTCAAAACACAAATTAGGATTTCAGTGAGCAAAAATTGTATCGATACGACATTTTCGTATCAATACGCCCTTTATAATCGTACTGATACGCCCTTCCCGCGTATTGATACGCCCTTCCCATGTATTGATACGCCTTTCCCGCTTATTGATACACCCTTGTTTTTAGTCACAATGATTGTTTCTTCTTTGAGACAGGTACCGATACGGTCCCGAGGGTACCGATACGCTGTGCAGTTGAGGAGCATTTATTGCGGGATAAATGCAGCCCAACAGCTAGATTAATGACCTCAACCACCCAAACGGCTAGAATTCAATACAAGGGTATAAAAACAACTCTCCAAAGCTACAACAACAACGATTGAACCTTGAAGCAACATCCAAGCAATTATTCCAAACCCTTGAGCTTATAGAGTCAAATTTGTGTACCCAACTTCTAAAATTCTTCATTGTTTATCTATCTTTCAAGTTTGGGGAGTGTTTGTTTGTAATTGGGAAATTAATTAGTCTATTGAGAGATACATTTAATTAAGCTTTGGGTAGAATGCTTAATCGGTTTGTAAGGTTTCCTCCTAATCCGAGAAAAGGGGACAAATCAATTAGTGGATTGATTGAAAATCCTTAGTGGGAGCTAAGGTAGTAGATGTAAAGCTTGTTAGAAGCTTGAACCACTCTGAATTGTCTTGTCTCATCTTTTTCACTTAATCCTTTCCTCCCTTCAAAATTTTAATTGCCAATTCACCCTTCTTGGCCATTTGCAATTAAGTGATCAACTCAACACGAACTATATCCGATAACATTTTAAACCACATCACTTGCCAATATAATTCATTATTAAAGATTAACCCATTGTTTTCATATGCATCAACACAAAACTACTTTAACAAAGCAACAGACCATGCTTTTAAACAATTATAAATACATACTTACATGGATTACTTACCACGTGCATCCATCACCATTTCATGATTAAAAATAGTATATCGCATACTCAAAACATGCATAAACAATAGGTTCCATGAAATCAAAACAAGTGCATAAGACCATTTCATAAAAGCACGACTGAGAGAAAATTCACTTATACATACTTTTGAACTTAGACTAGTGTTTCAAGCTCAATCTAAGTTCCCAAAACCATCTTCAAACCTTTTTAAAGTTGTAGGTTTCGTTCTCACTCACCTACAGCGTAAAGCACCTTCCGTTGATGCGAATTCAAGCGTCCAAATCCTCCAAAGCTTCATTGATAGCTATAAAATCAACCTCCTTTGTTTTAACGCCGCAAAAACAGAGGATATAATGCATCACAATGAATTCATAAACCCATCAATAACAATTCTTAGCAAACCTCAACAAACATAAGCTGAAACCCTTCCACAATAGCTAAAATCAACCTCAAACTCGAGCTAATCAAAGCCTAGACACGGACTCTTGAATCTAACATCGAATTAACATCAAATAACATCCAAAATTCATCTAATAACAACCTTATACCTCCAACGTACATAAAACCACCACAACTCCTCAAAAACTCATCACTAGAAATCTAGATAATTAGAGATTCACCTAGTTTCGGGATTCCAATGTTAAAACCAACTTATTAACATTATAAAACATCATAATCATGTTTTAATATGACCAAGAACCCAACAAAATAGATCCAAAACGAATCTAATCAATTTGACCAATTAAAACTCAATTAAACCAAATTTCCACAATTAAATAATCAATGCCCATTAGAAAACATATATAAAGGATCAAGAGCTTTGAAATTTCAATAAAGGACCATTCATTAAAGGAGAGGAACAAATCTCACCTTCAATGATTGAAATCTCTCTCAATTGGATGATTTACTTATTGAATAACAAAGGAAATCAATGAGATTTTTTAGAAACAAAATAGGAAATCAATTAGGAATAATTAGTTAAAGAAAACCAGATCATTACCTCAAATCTTTGCTGGAAAAAAGTGTTTGGCTGAAGATATTTTGAGAGAAAAGTTTGGAGAATAGAAAATCACGTCAAATTGGTTTTTGTGAAAATAACTACATTCCTTTAATTAATTCCTTTTAATCCTTTAATTAAAACACTTTAAAACTAATTCAATTGAGAGAAAAATCTGATAAAAACACTTAGGTATATTAGCTCCTTAAATATTCAAAGTTTTGATTCTTTTACAAAACAATCACTAAAATAGTTTTACACTTTTACATTTTGGTCACTAGTCCCAAAATGTCAAGTTTCCAAAACTCATTTTCCAAAATTGATTCCTCCAAAATCATTAACATATTAAATAATGATTTTTCGAACATTTTCCATATTTTTATCCTTCCCAAATTATTTATTCCAATTTAAATCCCGAAACTAACTCGAATCACTAACCCAATTCTCCCGAACCGCCTAATCTTTCCTGGTTAATGTTTAGGCCCAAAATCGGGGCATTAAAACTCCCCCCACTAAATAAATTTCGCCCTCGAAGTTTTACCTGGAGGAAAAAGTTGCAGAAACTGTTTAAACAGGTCCGCCTTGCTTTCGCACATGGCCTCCTCAACTCCTCTATGTCGCCACAACACCTTTACAAGTTCAACCATCTTACCACAAAGAACTTTGCTACTAGAATCAAGAATCTCAGCAGGTTCCTCATCATAAGACAAATTCGGTCGCAACTAAATATCCTCCACTGGCATAGCATACAACGAATCTGACCTATACCTCCACAACATCGATACATGAAACACATCTTGAATTTTCTCCAACTCAGGAGGTAACTTTAAACGATAAGCAACAGGACCAACACGCTCCAGAACCTCATATAGTCCAATAAACCTTAGACTAAGCTTACCCTTACGTCCAAACCTCATCACCTTCTTCCAATGCGACACTTTCAAAAACACAGGATCACCAACCACATACTGAATCTCCCTACACTTCAAATTTGCGTAGGATTTCTGACGGTCTGAGGTAGCTTTCAAGCAATCACAAATGAGCTTCACCTTCTCATTTGTGCCTTTCAATACATCAGGCAAAGAAACATGCTTTTCCGCAACCTCAGCCCAACAGAAAGGCATACGACACTTCCTACCATACAAAGCCTCATACGGTGCCATTTGTACACTAGCTTGATAACTATTATTATACACAAACTCTACCAAAGGCAATTGTTTCTCCCAGGTTCCTTGGAACTCAATGATACAACATCTCAACACATCCTCCAAAACCTGAATCACAAGTTCAGACTGACCATCCGACTGAGGATAATACGAAGTACTGAAATTCAACCATGTACCAAAAGCTCGATGTAAACACTCCCAAAACCTCATTGTAAATCGTGGATCTTTATCCGAAACTATAAACTTGGGCACTCCGTGCAAACGGACAATCTTTGCAATATACAAATCCGCTAACTTATCCAAAGTATAGGTCGTATGCACTAGCACAAAATATGCACACTTCGTAAACCGATCAACAATCACCCAAATGGAATCCTTCTTAGTTGGCGTTAACGACAAATCAGACACAAAATCCATGGTGATTCTCTCCCACTTCCATTCTGGTATCCTCAACGATTGCAACAACCCGAAAGGAAACTGATGTTCAACCTTAACACGCTAACACACCATGCAATTAGCCACAAAATCATCCATATCTTTCTTTAAACCAATCCAATAGTATTCCTCTTTCAAACTTTGATACATGTTAGTACTACCGGGATGCATAGCAAAAGGACTACCATGTGCTTCGGTCAAAATGGTACGCCTCAACCCATCGTCATTAGGAACCACTATCTGATCTTTGAAACACAACACTCTGTCATCATTAAAATGAAAATCTATCAGATTTCCATCCATGATATCCTTTACATGCAGCACCAACTCCTTACCATAAGGTTTATTGTCCTTTATCAACTGTGACAAAGATGACTTCACTTGCAACTCGGCCAAGAGACCACCATCTTGCGTCACACTCAATCGTGCAACCATTACTCTTAAATCCACTGCAACCTTCCTACTCAAGGTATCTGCCACAACATTAGCCTTACCCAGGTGGTACTCAATTGTCAAATCATAATCTTTAAGCAACTCCAACCATCTACGTTACCTAAGATTCAATTCCTTTTGATTCGTCAAATATTTCAAACTCTTATGATCCGTAAGCACAACACACTTCTCGCCATAAAGATAATGGCTCCAAATCTTTAATGAAAACGCAACCACAACCAAGTCAAGATCATGAGTAGGATAATTGCGCTCATGCACCTTCAACTGTCAAGATGCATAAGCCACGACTTTTCCTCATTGCATCAACACACAACACAAACCAACATATGATGCATCACTATACACAATAAAATCCTTACCTGACTCAGGTAGAATCAAGATAGGAGCTTGCGTCAAAGCTTCCTTCAACTTCTCGAAAGCTCAATGTCTATCCTCCGTCCACTCAAAACGAGTATTATTTTGTTAGACTTAAGCTCATTTTAGTTGCATTATTAGGCATTCAAGCTTATTTTCATAATTTCCTTCACATGTATGCTTGAGTTCATGTTTTGATTAGTTTTGGTAGAAAAAGATATTGCTTGAGGCTATTTTTACGCGTGCAAGACTAGTTGCCATGACAACCATCGACAAGAAGGAGATTCTGAACAAGTTGCCGCGACAACCATCGACAAGAAGAGAAGAGGCAAAGTGGTAGCCGAATTGAAGAGCATAAAAAGCTGATTCAATCGTGATAGGTGGCATGAAGAAAGAAGATTGGAGGTTCGTGAAAAGGTCAAGAGAGATAAATCCCAAGAAAATAGAAGAAGTTTTAGTTGGATAAAGATTTAAAGATATTTAATATTTCTTTTATTCAATTTAAATTTAGAACATAATTAACTAATCCTAAGCTCTTCTCTCGAACTCTCGTCTCTTCCTCCTCTCTTGATGTCGTTTCTCCATGGCATCAAGCCCCTTATATAGGGGAAGGTGTAGGCACAAATCCTTCTTGGAGAGGAAGTTAAGTTTGGACTTGGACTAGACTTTATTAAAGAGGTAAATTTCTTTAATTTATTACAATATACATTTTTGGCCAAAAGTCCAACTTTATCATTTCTTCCATGTTTTCCTCCTTTTCTCGAGCTCTAGTTGCCACACAAAGTGTGTAGAAAAATCCAGCGTTTAAAGCTCCACAAGTTAGCTACCACTTTGCCCATTTTCCCTCTGGCAGAATGCTGTCGCGGCCAGGCTTTTGCTGCCTTGGCATCGGTCTGCTCTGCTCCGCAAGGCTTCATCAGCTTCCCTCAATAGATGTTGTCATGTGGCTTGGTTCGATCAGGGTCTGTTGTCTACTAATTCTGCCTCATCTTCCCTCCTGATTCCTGTGTTGTGGCGGCATCTTCTTGCTCCAGCATTGTACAACCTGTAAAATCCCAATCATACATTAAATAGTACCTTTTTCATAGAATAAACAGAATATAATGCTCAAGGGCATAAATGATGAAATCTATGCATGAAAGGTCATAATAGAGCTCAAATGGGTGTAGGTTGAGAGATAATTGCCATGTAAAAGGGGTCAAAATATAGGACTTTTGGGCCCTTATCACACCCCCAAACTCAAACTATTTCTTGTCCTCAAGCAATGCAAACCATCAATTGCCAAACCTTAGTTTTTATAAACCGTCTCCTTGGTCTTACTTTTCCCTCTCTCCTCAAACCATGGCAAAGAACGATTCGTCCTTTAAATCTTTGGATGCCCTAGGAATTCCCTAGAATCAAACTATAAGATTTGTGAGTGTGTGCATGCATGTGAACAAGATGATTATAAGGATTCTAAGTAAACACTTAAGCATTAACCTACTTAAGTTGGGTAACATTTTTATAAGCAACCTAACCGACTAGAGCGAATTTTGGGCACCTCTAGTGATTAGCCTAGAGCTGGTTTCGGGCACCTCTAGGGCTTCCTTAAGCTAGAGCCAGTGGTGGGCACCTCTAACTTTTTACCCAATTTTCTTTCTAAGCTTGTCTATGTCCTAAGTGTAGTAGAATTCCTTAAATCATGCAAGTCACAAAGGTATTTTAAGGTCTAATCTCATAGTGTGATCCTAAGTTATCTTCCTTTAACCATCCTAAAAGTAAAGGCTCTAAACAATTCTAAACAATGGTAAGAAGAGAGAGTTCTATTCCCAAGTAAGAATATTTAATTAAAACTAAACTAAGGCAATTGATAGAAAGTACAGCCGAGGCATAAGCATAATTTAGTTAAGGCAATGCAATTAAAAAAATTGACACGTAAAAGCACAAAATAACATGGGAATTATATTATACTGCTGCGACATCTCATTACCTCAGCCTCTCAACCTACACCCCCAAAATCGAACCAAGCATTGCCCTCAATGCTTTACAAATCATTTTTAAGATAGAAAAAATTAAATCACAAAATATAAGGGCAAAAAAATATATGCAGCAAAAAAATGAAGAGGAATGTAAACAAATTTAGAGGTGGCATAATCATCCTCCTCTTCACTATCGAACTGCAAAAGTAGCCTCTTCAGCTTATGAGCTGCTCGCTTGATTCGTTTGGATTCTCGGTGTGGCTAGATACGGGATTGTGGGGTGGGCTTTGCTGCTGGGGCATCCACCTCTTCAAGGGAGTCAAGGTCGATGTTGTCCATGTTCAGTCCTTTGCGGTTGATCAAGTCGAACACCCTGCTAACAGAGTGATCACTATCTGAGGTGGTGTGGTGTATAAATCTGGCTGGTGTGTCTAAGCCAACCTTGCGCTAACCTTTCCTCGCCACGGTAGAAAGTGTATCAGAGGCTGCGGCGGGTTGGGACTGGTGGTGCCTGGAAGTAGCGGTAGCAGAGGTCTCTTGGGCTCTATATTGAGGTACGACGACAACAGAGAAGACATCAGCAGGGAAGAGGGGGAATTGGACCGTCGGATCAGGGAACCTCCTTTGGATCAACTGAGTTATTGCGATGTGGAAGTCCCTGGTATATGTCATAAGCAACCATTGGCGATGGTCCATTGCCTCCAACTTGTTCAAAATCTACTGGAGGTCTGTGGCGGCAGGGGCTTGTGTCTGAGGTGTCATCGGGACGAATGTCGAGGCTGCTACCCGGGCAATACTCTACATCGGTGTGGCATGTAGAGGATCTTCATTATTTTGTTATAGGTTACATTGTCCCATCATTGTCTTTCTTTTGTGAGTTCGTCGGTTCTATCAAACGAGACTTCATTCTCCGTACAGAGGCCAGTGATGAATGACGGGAAATAGAGCGGCCCCTTATCCTTCACCACGCATTTGTAGATTTCCTGCACAATTAAATTACCCACATTAATTTTACGATTTTTCATAATAGAGTGGATAAGAGCAAGCATGGGCCGTTCAACGGCCGTGTTATGGGATGTCGGTAGAAGTCGGTGGCGGATGAACTTGTTTCACAGTTTGGCTTCCGGCCTAAGATGTTTCCACTACACCGAACCTCTGTGTGATCCGGCCTCCCACGGCATACCGGCGAAGCAAAGCTGCTCCTTTATGCGCAGGAAATCGTCTTCATTTAGGGCCTCCAAAACCTCGGCATGCTCATCTCATTCAATGTGCAAGTCGTAGAACCTGTTGATTGTAATACACCAAATTCTAGCCTAGTAGAATTGTTTAATTAAAAAAAATGTTTCATGGTTATATGCTATGGAAAATATGTTTAATGTTCGTATGTTATAGCAATTATTGTTTCGTGATAATATGATGTGGCAAATGTGTCTAATGATTATATATTATAGCTTGATTGCAATATGTTTTATGATGATTGTTTGATTAGAAATAAAAGTGAAAACCTTTTAATTGTGGACTAAATCGTAAATAATCGAAACCATAATTAATTAATAATTAATATATATATAATGTACATTTAACACATTAATAATTAATATATATATATATATATATATATATATATATTAAGTGGGATTTACCAGGTTAGTATTAAACCAAGTGTCCCACCATCTCAAATGAGATAATAGGACTCCCGGCCAAGTGTTTAGGTAAACAACACCACTTGTTGTTGTCATCATCTCTCTCTTACACTTATCTCCACCGAATTGAGAGAGAAAAAGAATGAGAGAGTGAAATCTGGAGAGTTGGTATTCAAACAAGAATGAAATTGTGAAAGCTTGAAGGAATTTAGAAGCTTGAATAGGATATTCACATGCATGTTAAAAGAAATTCCATGTAAGTGCTCTTCTATGCTACCCAATTGCGTTAGTATAAATTAGTTGTTGTTGAAAGCTTAGAATTCTGGGAATTTATGAAATTAGTTGGTGCTTAATCTTGTCTTGATACTAGTTTTAAGCTTAGGGGAAACTAGATTAAAAATCAGATTTAAAAGTGGTAATCGAATGCTATAGAAATACCCGGATTCAACCTTGTGAAGCTGATCATAAAATCTGGAAATTTGAATATGTTCTAGACCGAACTGGAAATATTTCAGTAGGAGAAAGTTATTTAAAATTGAATTTCCTATGGGTAGAAGTTTTAGATTGATGAAAATATTCATATGTTGCTGGAAATTTCATCTGGAATCAAACTGGTCACAATTAGGTGTTAAACCGAAGTATAAGGACTGTTTTGAACAAATTATAGAATTCCAGTACTTAAATGAACTAAATGAGGGCTGGAAATGATACTTGAATAACAGGGGAAACATGCTTTACAAGTTGATGAATTAAAATTAAGTTTATAATCATGTTTGAATCAATTAATTAGTTTACATATTACAAAGAATAAATGGTACTGGAAAGTTCATGTAAAATCAGGGGAGATCTTAGGTTAAATCATAATTAAAATGTAGATATTGGTTGATAATGATTCAAATTGTTAAAGTGGATTAAAACTTAAGTTTGCAAAATTGAGTCTGGTAAATGACCTAACTTCAAACATTAAACTGTATTGATGTAGAAATGATAAAAATGTGTGTTATATATGGTTAGAAAGCTGTGTGAATAAGCTTTCTAGGGATATAAATGAATTGAAAATCCAATATGTATACTGAAAGTTATGGGCATATTACTGAAGAGTGTCCAAACTGCCTAAAACAAGACAATTTAGTGTATAATGTGATTGTACTTACTTATATGCGTTATAGGGAAGATTGTTAATGATGTATTTATGTTGTTTATACATGTAATGTTAGACCAAGACTTAGGAGAGGCTTGTGAAGGCACCAAGGGTGGGAAAACAAAGGAAAGGAACAAAGAGATTATCATTCAAGACTAGCTTGGAGACTTTGTGAGTGTAGCTATCATTAGGGTTAGGACTTAGGTCCTAACCAACTTATGTTTGTTTAAATCTTGTCACATGAATTATGCTATGAAATGAACTTAACTTATACTTGGTAAATTAAATTAAGAGAAGAATGAATTAAATGTAAATTGGTTGCTTGAAATATATGCTTGCTATGTGTGATTATCGTGTAAATGAATTATGTGGCCCATGTTAGCCCTTTCTATTACTTGTACTATCATTTGAATGCCTTGGCACATTAGAATTATTATACTTGTAACTTGATGATTTGAATATATGTATAATTTGCATGCTTAACAAGCAAATGACTTATGAGAACCCTTTATAACCTTCTATGGTCACTTGTGTGACACTCGAATACTTCTTGAATAAGGATAAATGTGATCTTACATGTTACTTGATACTCGATATTTGATACTTGTACGTGATAACTTGTAACATAAACGTTTACTTGACTTGAGAACTTGAATATAAGCTTGATAACTCGAGCTAAGGCTCTATTAGCCTAAGGGCTAAGCCTGAACTTGTATACCATGCTGAATGGTAACTCTTGAATAAGACATGAAATAACTTGAACATAAAATAATTGAAAAGTAATAAGATATCTAAGTCCCTCAATCAATGGAAGTCCTTGGATAATAGAAAATGATACTTGGTTTAATTGGGACTACGGTCCCTGAGCCACGGCTCAGGGGGACGCCCCATTAATACATGACATGTATATTGGCGACAGTAGGAGGTAATGGGGGAGATGTATGGAGAATGACGACAATGGGTTGGATAGTTGTGAAGATAGGATTTACATGTTGGATATTAACCATTGCTGTGTGCTTTGAGCAAAATATCGCTTGGACCTATATGGTCAAATTCGAACCAATGTTCTTTATGATTGAATCTATTATCCAAGGCAAATAAGTAAAAGACATGACTACTAATCAAGACAATAAATCAAAGTATTAAACAAGATATAAGCATGATTTAAAGCTCAAATAATACTTGACGAAATGTTACCTAGTTTACTTGCCTTGGTACACTTGGCAGATTCATCTGGTTGTTAGATTACATGCCATGAACTTGGAATACTTCTCTTGTTACTCGATTTCTTGGTTTGAAAATGAATTGCCATGGAATATTTGATTTACATTGAATTGCTATGAAATGCTTGGATGACGATTGAATTGTGTGATAAGGTTTTTTTCTTACAAACCGCTAAGTGAGGCCTTATCACCATCTCTTCTTGAAAAGGGTTTTATTTAAAAAGAAGGGGAAATTCGGATTTATAAAAGGATGAAAATTTGGGGTCGCCACCGGCCACTAAGGTAGGTCGGACACCACAAAACCAGAGATTCGTAAAAAAACAGGTTCGGGAGTTGGTTACGTGTGGGGAAGGATTAGCACCCCATCACGCCCGGAAATCGGTACCAAATTGCTTGTTTCCTTTTGATCGATAGAAATTATTTAAAAATCAAAATGGGCTTAATAAGAATATTCTTAAATGAAAATATGGCTTAATTTGTACGGGCTTTAGCGAATTTGTGACTTTTAGAATTAATTAAATGTTTAACTAATAAGGATGACGGTACACCGGACCATAGACTAAACCGACATCATATAAGACTGACTACCGTGTTATTTTAGGGTTCGGATCCCGTATGTCACCTTTATGCATGATGTAGACGAATAAGGGATGGTGCGTGTTATTTTCCTTTTTTATGCTTCCGCTTACTTAGAGACGGTGAAAATTAACCCAAATATTCGATCGACATCCATTAAGCTAGGACTATCGTTTATCGGATACCGAGGCTAATTAATACCTCTTTTGGGGTTGATTTTTAAGTCCGGTTATCATGCTTAATTATTGGGCCTTATGAATGACAAGTATAAATATGCATGTCATAAAAGTGCTCAAAATAAACACATAAAAAGCCCACCTAAGGCCCTAACTTAAAGGTCCAAATTATGGGATATTAATTAGTGATTTAATTTCTTATCACATAATCCTAATATTAAGCCCTAGATCATTTATACCCTAATTAAAAGGTTCGGTCCAATTATGGATTATCTAGTTTAATTTGGTCTAAGTGTCACATTAATTCTAATTTATAGAAGTGGGCGTGATTAAAACTAATAAAGGCCTTAAACCCGATGTTGCGTGTAAATAGTCTATCGCAATTTTAGTTCAAGTATACACGACGCAAGTAGTAAAGTGATACGAAGTATCGGGTATCGTCTCCACAGGGATTGGGCTAATAGCTTCACCTTAATTCACTGCACAAAAGTAAAGAAAATATTTGAGAAATTGTCACGGAAATAATAAAGTAAATGTAAATAAAAGAGAAGGAAAATCAAGATAGAGAGAATGGGCTGGTATTGAATTGCTCAGTAGTGCAGGTATTGTTGAGTCTAGGAAATCCAGTGCTGTCGTCGTCCCCGTCGCGGCAGCAGTCCGTTGCTTGTCGCGGCAGCGAACAATCAACTCAGTACTTCAAGTTTGGCAAGAATCCCAGATGTGCCTTGGCCTATCCCTAGGTCCAAGTCTGTCGATGACCACGTCTTGATGATACCTCCCGGCGTGAATCGAAGGATGAACACCGATGTGGATGAATTCTTCTTTAGCCACTTAACCTCGTCCTATCCCTAGGTCCGAGATAGTTCAACTATAAACTAGAGAACTTGCTCTTATTTCTTTCGTATACTTAACTCTCCCGATGCTAAGTAAATAGATAACCTCACAATGCTCTCCCGATGCTCTCGCAAGATATTAATAACCAAAAATAAGAGAACTTGAAGTTTATTTTATTGAACTGAAAATTCCTAAAACAAAACAACCCTTGCAACTACTTTACAAATCAACCCGTGGCCATAGGGGGAATTTAGAACATGTTGTGGGAAGGAAAACAACTAGAGTTTTGGGAAGGAAGCTAGGGTAATCGGTTATGCCCTCTAGGTTAAGATATATGCCCTTAAATAAGCTTTGGGCTCAAGTTATCTAATTTAGCAAGGATTACAACTTTAAATTAAAGTACAACTCTAATAAGGACTAAATCTTTAGAGAATCTCTCTTTAATTCGTCCTCATTCTTTCTTGGGATTATCTATCCTTGAACTTTGGGCTTGGAATATCTTCTGATCTAGGGCTTGGAAAAATATGGTGATTTCACACGACAGACGGGCTGAATTTTCTCTATCTGTCGAGGTCCACTTTGCATCTTCTCCACAAAACTGCTGTCGTCCTCTGCTGTCACGGCGGCAACCATGGCAGCATCGTCCTCCTTGACTGCTCGTCCAGTTCCAGCTCTTCTGCTTCACTGCCCAGCGCCTGCCCTTTCCGTCTGCTACAGCAGCAACCTGCAAAAACAGCCAATTTTAGTAGAAACTGTGCCTTTTAATATAATTGTGATGTTTAACTGTAAACTGACCTAAATGCAATAAATAATGCTTGAATGCAGCAGAAATATGGGTTAGATAGGGGGTAAATAATAGAACTTTTACACACTCAACACACCCCCAAACTCAAGTTTTTGCTTGCCCTCAAGCAACTAAGACCTAAAAGAAAAATGAAATATTTTTGTTTTGGCTTTCAAACAATGAACTTTCCCTTACCCGTCGTTCGTTCCCTGCGACGGCAGCACCCTGTCGGATAATCTAGGATTTGTCCGGAATCTCTCTATAGTCCTCGTACAGTGTGTGCATGCTTGTGAACAGTTATATTCCAAGACTCTCTTAGTTTCACTAGAATATTATACTTTAGTTTGTTTAGAGTTTTTTTTCTTACGAGACTGATTTCTTTCTTTTTCTTACTAGAGCCAGAATCGGGCACCTCTAGTTATTTCCCTTTTTTTCTAATTTCTTCTCTTTTATACTAGAGACAGTATTTCAGGCACCTCTAGTTAACTGTCTAGAGCCAGTGATAGGCACCTCTAGAAGTTTTTCTCTGGTTATCTGCCTAGAGCCAGTGGTAGGCACCTCTAGGTTTCCTGAGATTCTAGTCTCTTTTCTACTCTAAGTGCTAAGTTTTCTATTCTAGTTTGGCTAAAAGAAGTCTAAGCAGTATAAAAGTCACAATGGTGTTTAAGTTTTTCAAAACAATGGTGTCACAGCAGGTAAGTTCAAGTCACAGTTTTCAGCCAAATTTTCAATATTTTAATTTTTTTAACAAAAATAAACTAAGTAAAGACACCAAGTTTTAAACTAAGATGCACTCCATTAATGGAGGGATGCCACCCCCAAACTCAAGGGTTGCATTGCCCTCAATGCAAAATGACAGAAGAAAAAAAATAAGGCAGTACATCACAAAATATATAGCAGGCAGCAATAATAAGATAAGAAACTTAAATTTTAATCGCTGTCTTCGCTGCTGCTGCTGAGTCTGATCTAGCGGCGGGCTCTGGCTTTCGGAGCTGGTTGGGGCACGGGGGAGGCAGATGTGTTCTTTGCTTTGGCCTCCCGTGGTGGCTGGATTCTGGTCGGGGAGATCTGAGGCGGTTGCTCCACAACCTGGATTTCAGAGCTGCAGCTGCTCTCACCACCAGTGCTGCCGTCACCTCCGCTGCTGCTGGCTTTTTGCATGTTACCTTTGTCTGCCATCCGCTTTTGCCTCTTCATTGGTGAGAACTCTTTTGACAAATTCCTCTTGATCGAAGGTTTAGTGTCACTGGCGGCCCAAACAGAAGAGGAGGAGAACCCAGCAATAAAGGCATTAAGATCCTCCGATGCCATTCGACCTTTCGTTCCTCGGGTAGATGGTTCGACATGGGTGCTGCCCGCTACTGTTGGGGCAGGTGTTGGCGTTGAAGCAGCAGAAGGTGTCCGTGGGGTGGCAGCGGGTGTAGGTGTGTGGGCAGGTGTAGGTACAGTAAAATAATGGGCAGGAAAAGTGGGGAATGCAATATCAGGGAAATTTAAGGAGTTTTGAATAAAAGTTACCGTAGAGGCAGCAAAGTCCATGATGAAAGTCATTAAGCCCAGCTGTCTTTCCTCCAGCTTCTGAATGGCAGCTAATATCCGGGCGGAAGAGTCTGTCGGGGCAGCTGCTGCGGCTGCTGGTTCAGTGTGCTGCTGCTCTGTCGTTTCGGCTGTGGCGACAGCGGGGTCGAATGATGACAGGGGGTAGCAACAGTCAGCTCCATAAGACTGAGGATGTTCTTTTCAGTCCAACCTCTTCCTTCTTCTATCACATCAGTGCGTACTTCTGGAACATTATGGCCGCGGCAGAGCGAGGTGATGAGGTATGGAAGGTAGAGGGGACCCGTCGGTCTATGCGCACACTCCAAAATACTTTCTCGAAGAAAGTTGCTCACATTAATAGGCCGTTCATGTAGAATTAAGTGTATCAACGCTAACCTTGGCTGGTCGACGGTGGTGTTGTGGGATGATGGCATGATCCTCTTCTTTATGAAGGCATTCCAAAACTTTGCCTCCGGCAGCAGTTGAGTCCTCCGTACTGTCCTTGGATTCTTCTTGCTAGTGTTCCATTCAGTTCCCTCCTTTGTCAATTCTACCATGACAGCGTCGTAGGCAGCAGTGTCTAATGTATTCAGGAATTGCTGGTGGGCGTCTTCATTGATACCGATGTAGAAGCCATAGAGGGTATTAATGTATTCTGCTTCAAATGACACCTCTTTCCCTCGAACGAACACCGCTGTCGCTGTCCTGCTGCTGATGGCAGCATAAAATTCTCGAACCAGCGTGACATTCATTTCCTCCGGCTGCTCTGCAAAGGTTTGCCAATGTAAGGCTCTGATCTTTCGGGCTATGAATGGTTTGAGGCCTAGATGTTCCTCCGTTGATGTGTAAATAAAGCCTCTCTCTTCCCACATGTCTCTGTTAGCAAAGGAACGAGGGGGAGTTGTTGCTGGTGTGGAACTGGAGGCAGCACTGCGTCGGGTTTTTCTGGAAGACATATTTGTGCAAGGGTTGTGAAAAGAAAATGAATGTAAATTAAACTAAAGAGGTAGAGTAAGTAAGAAAGGCAGAAGTGAGTGAAAATGAAAATGAAACGGGGTTATATAGAGAGAAATTTGCTACCCGTTGAAGCTGTAACGACATGTGCGAATAACGGGGCCAGCTGTTATGCGTTAGCGTGTCTGACGCGTCTAACACACGTTTCCGCGTCTGTTATGCGTCTGTGACGTGTTTCCGCGTCTGTCGCGGGAACGTGATGACAGCCTGTATTTTCCGCGTCTGTCGCGGCAGCTTGAACGACAGGCTTCAACTGTTGGGCTTTGTTGGGCTGGTGGATGGATGGTGGGCTAAGTTCACTTCTCCTGTTCTTGTTGACTCCTTTATTTCCTAAAAACAATGAAAATAAAAACATTATTCAAATAAAATAAATCTTATTTCCTAATAACTAATAAATAATAATAATAATAAAATAAAATAAAAATTAGGTTAAGTTAGGGATGCCAGGTGGGGCATCTCCTAAGGTAACCACTTCCTGTATTCCTGGGGCTTCAGTCCCCTGATAATGATTGAGACGCTGTCCGTTGACTTTGAATTGGTGCCCGTCTTTTAGTGACCGGATTGTGATGGCACCATGGGGAAAAACCTGTACGACTTAGAACGGGCCAGACCATCTAGATTTCAGTTTCCCTGGGAAAAGTTTCAGTCTAGAATTGAACAACAATACTAGCCGCCCTGGGCAGAACTGTCGTGGCAGAAACTTTTTGTCATGCCACTTCTTCATTTTATCCTTGTAGATTCTTGCATTGTCATAGGCCATTGTTCGGATTTCTTCAATTTCATTCAGATCTAACAGCCTTTTCTGCCCTGCCCTATCCAAGTCCATATTCACTGCCTTGATCGCCCAGTATGCTCTGTGCTCTATCTCGACAGGTAGATGACATGTTTTCCCGTAAATCTATCGGTATGGAGACATTCCCAATGGAGTTTTGAAAGCTGTCCTATATGCCCATAACGCATCATTAAGAAGTAAAGACTAGTCTTTTCTAGTTTGCTTAACCATCTTCTCAAGAATGTTCTTGACTTCCCTGTTAGAAATTTCAGCTTGTCCATTGGTCTGTGGGTGATATGCTGTCACGATCCGATGTTTGACACCGTATTTCTTCAAGGCAGCAACGATAACCCTGTTGTCAAAATGTCTCCCTTCATCACTGATAATCGCCTTAGGGATGCCAAACCTAGAAAAAATGTTATTGTGTAAAAATCTTTGAACTGTCTTGGCATCATTCTTTTGAGTGGCGATAGCTTCAACCCACTTTGAGACATAATCTACTGTCAGGAGGATGTATAGATTCCCACATGAAGATAGAAAAGGTCCCATAAAATCAATCCCCCAAACGTCGAAGATCTCGACTTCTAGAATGTTCTGCAGCGGCATCTCGTTTCTCCTTGAGATATTTCCTGTCCGTTGGCACCTGTCACAACTCTTGTAGAAGATTTGAGCATCTTTATATAGTGACGGCCAATAAAACCCTGATTGCAGCACCTTGACAGCAGTTTTGTTGCCTCCTAAGTGTCCTCCATACTGTGAAGCATGTCAGTGATGCAGTATGTCTTTCTGCTCCTCCTGTGGTACACATCTTCTTATAACCTGATCTGCACAAATTTTGAAAAGAAGAGGTTCGTCCCAATAATAATGCTTAACATCATTTTGGAACCTCTTCCTGGCTTGATAATTAAGGTCAGGAGGAATTATTCCGCTAACTAAGAAATTAACGAAATCTGCATACCAAGGAAGTTCAGAATACGTACCTGCCGCCATGGCTGTCGCAACAGTGATTGCGGCAGCAAAGAGCTGCTCGTCTGGGAAGGTCTCCAGTATGTTTGTCTCATCTATTGGTAGACTCTTTCCTTTCTCCAATCTTGACTAGTGATCTGCCACCTGATTTTCTGTCCCTTTTTTATCCTTGATTTCAAGGTCGAATTCTTGCAGTAGCAGGATCCACTGTATCAATCGAGGCTTTGCATCCTTTTTCGCGAACAGATACTTAAGGGCAGAATGGTCTATGTGCACTATGACCTTCGTTCCAAGTATGTAAGAACGAAACTTGTCAATGGAGAATACCACAACTAATAACTCCTTTTCTGTGGTGGTGTAGTTTACTTGGGCGTCATTCAGTGTCTTGCTGGCATAGTATATGACATGAAACAATTTGTCTCTCTGCTGCCCAAGTGCTGCCCTGACAGCATAGTCACTAGCATCACACATGATCTCAAACGGCTGTGTCCAGTCTGGTGGCTGTACTATTGGGGCTATTACCAGTTTTTCCTTCAGAACCTTGAATGCTTCAGTACATTCATCATTAAAGTCAAGGGGTCGGTTCTGCTCCAAGAGATGGCATAGGGGCTTGGTGATTCTTGAGAAATTTGCAATGAATCTCCGATAAAAACCAGCATGTCCCAAGAAACTTCTAATACCCTTGACTGTAGTCGGCGGCGGCAGTTTTTCGATCACTTCTATTTTGGCCCTGTCGACTTCTATGACACGACATCTAATCTTATGGCCAAGGACTATCCCTTCATCCACCATGAAGTGGCATTTTTCCCAATTCAAGACTAGGTTTGCTTTTTCACATCTTTCAAGTACCTTTTGTAGATTGCCTAAGCAGCTCTCAAAATCGTCCCCAAAAACTGAAAAATCATCCATAAAAATTTCTAGGAAGTCCTCCACCATATCAGAGAATATGGCCATCATGCACCTTTGGAAGGTGGCGGGTGCATTGCATAGTCCGAATGGCATTCTCCTAAAAGCATAAGTGCCATAGGGGCATGTGAATGTCGTCTTTTCTTGATCTTCCGGTGCGATAGCGATTTGATTGTAACCTGAATAACCATCAAGAAAACAATAGTAAGGTTTACCCGCTAATCTATCAAGCATTTGATCAATAAAGGGTAAAGGAAAGTGGTCCTTTCGGGTAGCTTTGTTAAGCTTCCGATAGTCCATACAAACCCTCCAACCGGTCACAGTCCTGGTTGGGATTAACTCATTGTTTTCGTTGGTTACCACGGTTATTCCTCCTTTCTTGGGAACACATTGCACCGGGCTCACCCATTTGCTGTCCGAGATGGCGTAAATTATGCCAGCATCTAACCACTTGATTATCTCTTTACGCACCATCTCTTTCATCGCATGGTTTAGCCGCCTTTGAGCATCTATAGTCGGCTTATGATCTTCCTCTAAGAGGATTTTATGCATGCATAATGCCGGACTAATGCCTTGAATATCAGCTATCGTCCATCCAATTGCCTTTTTGTGCTGCTGCAGCATCCCTACTAACTGCTGTTCGTGTTCCTGCATCAACTTGGAAGAGATGATTACGGGCAACGTATCATTTGAACCAAGAAAAGCATATTTTAGCTGCCGTGGCAGGGGTTTCAGTTATAAAACAGGGGGCTCAACAGTAGATGGCTTTTGGATTGCATGGTTATCCGAAGTATAATTTAAAGGTTCGAATAACTTACCTGGACGATCGCCTATCCAGTTTACCTCATCCTGACCTTCAGTATCTGATGTTTCGAATTCTAAGGAGTTGCTGTCGTCAGGGCTGTCGTGACAGTCCTGTAAGTGGCTGCCGAGGCAGTGACCAATTTTTATGTCGTGACAGCCCGACCTGATGCAGGGTTGATCAAAGGTAACTTCAGTGATAACCTTACATTCCTCATCTGCATCAGCATGCTTCATAGCTTGGAGAACATTCAACTTAATTTCTTGATCGTTCACTCTCATGGTGAGTTCTCCTTTTTCCACATCAATCAGTGATCTTCCCGTGGCTAAGAAGGGTCGCCCAAGGATGATTGGTGCGTTTTCATCTGCTTCGCAATCTAACACAAGAAAGTCAGCAGGAAATATAAATTTATCCACTCTTACCAGAATATGTTCGATTTTTCCTTCCGGATGAACGTAAGAGCGGTCTGCCAGCTGCAGAATTACTGTTGTGGGTCGAGATTTTCCAATACCTAATTTCTGAAAAACAGACTTTGGCATTAGATTAATACTAGCACCAAGATCACAAAGTGCCTTACCCACATATTTATCTCCGATTACACAAGGTATGATGAAGCTCCCCGGATCCTTCTTTTTCTGGGGTGGCTGCCTATGAAGAATACTCATGCATCCTTCTGTCATCTTAACCGTTTCAAATTCCCCAAGTTTAGATTTCTTTGACATGACATCCTTGAGAAATTTGGCGTAATCGGGTATCTCCCTTACAGCATCTAACAGCGGAATATTAATATGAACCTGCTTAAAAATATCATAAATCTTTTTGAGCTGAGATTCTTGCTTTGCTTGCTGTAACCGTTGAGGAAAAGGAGGTGGGGGACGATAATCAGCAATACGTCCTTCCCACTGCATACGAATCTGAGGAGGTTTGAGTTCATCATTTTTCTCCTCTGTCGCTTCTGCTGTCGTGACAGGCTCATCGGCAGCAGGCTGTTTGTTACCTGTCGGGGCAGCTTCCTCTGCAGGTTTGTCCAAGGCTGGTTTCTTCACTGTTTCAACTTCTTTCTCTGGCCCTGGTAGTTTCTTCCCACTCCTAGTAGTAATGGCTTTACACTGCTCATGTGTGGGCTGTCTAGCATTTTCAGTATTGCTAGGAAATCCTCCAGTCTGCCTTGGGTTGATATGCTGGGAAACCTGACCCATTTGTGTCTCCAAGGATTTCAAAGTAGCTTCATGATTCGTCATCCGCATCTCTGTTTTATCCATGAATGTCTCTGTTTTCTTGACAAACTGATTCATATTCTCAATATAAGTACCTGTCTGAGACATAAACGTAGCCAGAGTCTGTTTCAGTATACTGTTTGTGGCAGCTGGTGGGTGTTACTGCTGCTGTTGCAGCTGCTGTCGAGTCAACAATCTAGGTCCTCCCTGATTCTGATTGTTGTGTCCTTGAGGGTTCAGGGCATTATTAGGATTACTCCAAGAAAACTTGGGATCCTTTCTCCAGTTGGGATTATAGTTGTTGGAGTTGTAATTCGGCTTATTGTAATTTCCAACATACTTTCCCTCTTTTAATTGTATTGGACATTCCTCCGAACTGTGATTTCCCTCACAAATGTCACATACATCCTCGACAACAAATCCATGTTGTGCATCCTCGTTCAAGAGCTTTTTCATTGCCTTAGTAAGGTATGCCACCTGTGATTTCATCGTACTGTCGGCCTCGTAATCCTTAACAGCTAGGACCCGTTTACCCCCTCTTCTAGCTGTCGGAAACTGCTCTTCATTCTTGGCCAGATTTTTCAATACTTGCATTGCCTCATCCGAGTCTTTGTCCAATAGTAATTCGTTTGCTGCTGAATCAATTCGAATACGAGTTTGTAAGTTGGCAGCATTATAAAACTTGGTTACCTGGTTCTAGACGGGGAATCCATGCATAGGGAAGTTCCGTAGAAGAGTGGTGAATCTGTCCCAGGCCTCGTGCATCGGCTCATCATCTTCCTGTTGAAAAGTAGCGATTTTCATTACGTAATCGCTCAGATAAATGTGAAGGATTAAAACGAGATAAAAATTCACGAGACAAATCTGCCCAAGTTCTAATTGAACCCGGCGTAAGTTTATTCCACCAAGTCTTTGCCCTGTCCCTCAATGAATGGGGAAATAACCAAAGCCTCAGTATCTCCGGATTAACTCCTGGTAGTCTAAACGAACCACAGATTTCCTAGAATGTTTTGAGATGCTCCCTAGCATCCTCTGTAATAGCACCACTGAATTGACCGGCATTGTTGATCATGCTAAACATGACAGGTTTAAGCTCAAAGTTGTCAACTTAAATATCCGGCAGCGTGGTTTCTAGTTCTACATGGTCATTCAGCATGTAGTCTCGACAGGACCGGCGTGCGGCAGCGGCAGGAAAGTCGGCAGCATGACCGTTTCCTCCATTTCCGGCAGGATCTACAGCATCCTGGGGATTTCTTGGGTCGTCCATTCTTTCTTCTTGTCTTTCGTTTACCATAGTTTCGAGTTGTTGCTCTAGGTATTCGTTCCTTTCAACGAGGTAGCGAACTCTTTTCTTGAGATTTAACGTTCGTTCTGGTTCAGGATCTAACTGGTATTCCGGTTCCTTCCCTCGTTGAGATATGCGCATACGAAAACAAAAGACCTTGTGAATGGTATAGGTTGGACAATCCAAGTAAACTAGAAAAATAAAAACAAAAATAAAAACGAAAAGTGCAGTAAAAGAAAAGGTAGAGTTATGTTGCCAATCCCCGGCAACGGCGCCAAAAACTTGTTGCGTGTAAATAGTCTATCGCAATTGTAGTGCAAGTATACACGACACAAGTAGTAAAGTGATACGAAGTATCAGATATCGTCTCCATAGGGATTGGGCTAATAGCTTCACCTTAATTCACTGCACGAAAGTAAAGAAAATATTTGAGAAATTGTCACGGAAATAATAAAGTAAACGTAAATAAAAGAGAAGGAAAATCAAGATAGAGAGAATGGGCTGGTATTGAATTGCTCAGTAGTGCAGGTATTGTTGAGTCTAGGAAATCCAGTGCTGTCGTCGTCCCCGTCGCGGCAGCACCTGTCGCGGCAGCAGTCCGTTGCTTGTCGCGGCAGCGAACAATCAACTCAGTACTTCAAGTTTGGCAAGAATCCCAGATGTGCCTTGGCCTATCCCTAGGTCCAAGTCTGTCGATGACCACGTCTTGATGATACCTCCCGGCGTGAATCGAAGGATGAACACCGATGTGGATGAATTCTTCTTTAGCCACTTAACCTCGTCCTATCCCTAGGTCCGAGATAGTTCAACTATAAACTAGAGAACTTGCTCTTATTTCTTTCGTATACTTAACTCTCCCGATGCTAAGTAAATAGATAACCTCACAATGCTCTCCTGATGATCTTGCAAGATATTAATAACCAAAAATAAGAGAACTTGAAGTTTATTTTATTGAACTGAAAATTCCTAAAACAAAACAACCCTTGCAACTACTTTACAAATCAACCCATGGCCCTAGGGGGAATTTAGAACATGTTGTGGGAAGGAAAACGGCTAGAGTTTTGGGAAGGAAGCTAGGGTAATTAGTTATGCCCTCTAGGTTAAGATATATGCCCTTATATAAGCTTTGGGCTCAAGTTATCTAATTTAGCAAGGATTACAACTTTAAATTAAAGTACAACTCTAATAAAGACTAAATCTTTAGAGAATCTCTCTTTAAGTCGTCCTCCTTCTTTCTTGGGATTATCTCTCCTTGAACTTTGGGCTTGGAATATCTTCTGATCTAGGGCTTGGAAAATATGGTGATTTCACACGATAGACGGGCTGAATTTTCTCTATCTGTCGAGGTCCACTTTGCATCTTCTCCACAAAACTGCTGTCGTCCTCTGCTGTCACGGCGGCAACCATGGCAGCATCGTCCTCCTTGACTGCTCGTCCAGTTCCAGCTCTTCAGCTTCACTGCCCAGCGCCTGCCCTTTCCGTCTGCTACAACAGCAACCTACAAAAACAGCCAATTTTAGTAGAAACTGTGCCTTTCAATATAATTGTGATGTTTAACTGTAAACTAACCTAAATGCAATAAATAATGCTTGAATGCAGCAGAAATATGGGTTAGATAGGGGGTAAATAATAGAACTTTTACACACTCAACACCCGAGGCGACCTAATTACTCGAATCATGCCCCTATAAGGCGGGTGCACAAACCGACGTAATTAAATCGACCGAGATGACTTATCTAGACTAACTAACCCAAGCCCACATAAAAAAAACAAGCCCATAAGATGCTAAACCAACCTATCTATCCTAAGGCCCAAAAAGGCCCACTTTAAGGATACCTACATCTAAAACACCATAAGGCCCAATTTTACAATCCTTTAATATTTATTGGTTAATTTAGTTGAAAAACATTTGCATTAATTCACCTTAATACATAAAACTAGGTGGGTAAAAAAACATGGTGACACATATATATATTCGACTTATGCAACCAATCAAAATAAGCAAGAAAACACAATAACTTTAATCATTTTAGACCATAAAACAAACGAAAGAACATATATTCGATACAACAATGATTAGGTAGTAAACGAGTCACGTGGCACCCACAAAATCGCAAGAAACATTTCGGGCCAACATACATATTTGATATATTCGAAATAAAAGAACATTCACCAAGTCATCAACCCATTTATCATGCCATTAAAAAAACAGATTGGGACCAAATTGCAAAAGACACAAAAACAATGGCAAAATTAAAAAAAAAAAGACACAAAAACTTAACACTGGAAAAGGGATCAAATTGAAAACGGAACGGAGTACGGGGGATGGGGGAGACGGTTTGACAAGAAAAAAGACTCGGTCTAGGACGACATTGAACACGTGCCTAAAACTCAAAGGACCTAGGGAGTAATTTAGAAAGACGGAAACCCCTAACCTGTGATAGACTCGACACGGAGGGACCAAATACGAGATTACCCCACAAACTAAACCTAAAATGCCTATAAGTACCCTCTCTAAACAACTCGAACACCCCTTTTGTCCCTCTTAAATCCTAGCCGTCACTCTAAATACCCCTTTCTCTCTCGATCTCGAATGCCAGCCAGTGCTACTCACCGTCCGGTAGACCTAAAACTCCGTCTGAATAGAAAAACACTCCCCACAGAAACCCAAAAACCAAACGAAGACCAACCTACAACACTACCCAACGCCCGACACTCAATATTTCCCCGTTCCCTTTCGAAATAAAAACCCAGAAAACCCAAAAAATGCAAAAAGCTTATCGGACTCAAGGGAAGACGAAGACAGAGAGGGGAAGGGAAGGCCTTCTCGTCTTCCCTCCTGACCGAGTCAACTTTCGTGCCAACGAGTGGCTTGGCTTGTTCTCGCCCGAGGAAAAAGGAATTGGAGAAGACGAAGAAGTTAAAAAACAGTGAACTTTTTTTTATTACTCTACCATTGCATGCAAATATTGAATACTGATATACCTGGGAATGATTCTGGAATTGGTATTGCTTTCGTTCTTTCTTTGTGGGAGTTCACGAATCCCTTACAAATGATTGTCGATTCGGCTTTATAGCTGGAATTTCGACTGCTTTTTACATTTTGTTTATATGACGGAAAATATACATTGGTTCGTATCACTGATTTGGCCGAATTCATGTATGATTCTGTCATTCCCTACCATTCTGTTGCCTCTTTTGTTTTGTTTTGCTTTTCTTTTCCTTTTTGTTTTACTGTATTTGGCATTGCTGATCTTTTTTTCTCTTGCATGGCTCGTACGGCGGACGACGTGGCCACTGAATCGGCCGTTGGATCGGACGAGGACGACGTGGTGAGCTCTCAGGAGCATTCGAAGGGTCAGACTTGTGCAGCACGCGCGCGTGTGGTGAACTGAAGCGTCACGCGTGAACGCGCTTGGAGTCTTTAAGGCATCTGGACCGCCAGATCACATTTTGATCCAACGGTCCAGCTTCGAGGCGGCGTGAGATCGATCTGGAGGCTCTAGGGTTTCTGTAGAGGGATGATCTAGAGCGTCGGATCGTTCTATGATCCAAGGACTCTGGTCGCGCGGCGCGGACCCGGGCGAACCCTCTCTTAGGATTTCCTGTATCTCTCATCTGGGCCGTCAGATCTGATCTAGATCTGACGGCTGGTAATTGCCTGCACAACAACAATGGGTTAAGGCTTGTAAAAGTTGGGCTATCACTTGGGCCATCGTGCCTTGTATTTATTTTTGGGTTTTTTTTTCTGTACTGTGATGAACTTTTTGTATTATTTAAGACCTAGGCCTTTTTCTTAGATTTAATTTGGGCTTTAATTATTTAATGGACTTTTTTCTTTATTTAATCTAAGCCTGTTTATTTATCTATTTAATATGTCTCTTCTCTTTTTTAAATTTTCCAATGACAGTTATAATAATAATAATAATAATAATAATAATAATAATAATAATAATAATAATAATAATAATAATAATAATAATAATAATAATAATATGATAATATACAATTGTTAATAATAAAATATAACAAGATAATTATTATAACATAATAGATAATAATAATAATAAGATAATACATAATAATAAGGGTAATAATACTTATGATAACAATATGACTTATGTTAATTATGGTAATAACACTACAAATGATAATAATATTAATAATATTAATATATGGTATATGATAATAGGATGATGATATAATAATGGGAATAATGGAAGATTAATAATGGTGATCAATAACTCTAATAATATATATATATATATATATATATATATGTATTAATTTAAGTTAAACAAAGCCCAATGTGAACAAAAGCCCCTTTTTATTTAAACACATATAAAGGCCAATTGGCCCGGATAAAATTAGTGATTACAGTTGCCCCTCTTTACTTGTACTTGTGAAACAAGAATAAAGCAAAGACCATAAGCACTAATTTTGTCCAACTTCCCTGTTTGGGTGATCTACTCCTCCAAAGTGGTAGAAACAATGTGGGTATTGTTGGCATGTCCTCCCGGACGGCTAAGGACCTGATGGATTCATTCCTCTGAAGCGGCAAAGAAAGAACCCGAATAACTCGTTTTTCTGAAGCGGCAAAAACAAACTGAGTAAGCCTTTTGGCTCTTCTGCCCAGAAATCCTTGAGCTCTTCCGCTCTTAGATTCTGGCGCGGCGAGTCTGAAATTCTTCGCCTGAAGGTATGTTTGCCCCTCCGAAGTGGTAGGAACAAAGTTGATAGCGTTCGTACGTCCTTTCGAAGCGGCAAAAGACATAGTTGATTCATTCATCCGAAGTGGCAAAGAATGAACCCTAAATGACTTGTTTTCCCGAAGCGGCAAAAGCAAGCTGAGCAGGCCTTCTGGCTTCTCTGCCTGAAAATCCTTGAACTCTTTCGTTCTTGGATTCTGATGCGGTGAGTATGAAATTCTTCACCTGAAGCTACATTTTCTCATCCGAAGCGGTAGGAACCAAGTTGGTAGCGTTGGTATGTTCTTCCGGAATGGCAAGAGACATAGTTGATTCATTCCTCTGAAGTGGCAAGGAATAAACCCAAATAATTTGTTTTCCCGAAGTGGCAAAAAAACTGCTTCTGTACTGTAAACCAGAGAGTACAGTGTTGCCCCAGTCGAGGTACGTATGGATGTCTGGTATGCGAAGAGGGCAAATGGCAACTTCTCATGCCAATCCTTGAACGTGTCCGTGGTCTTGGCTATAATCTTCTTGATGTTCTTATTGGCAGCCTCTACTGCCCCATTCATTTTTGGGCTATACGTCGTGGAGTTATGGTGTTTTATTTTGAACTGCTCGCATACTCCATCCATCATCTTATTATTCAGCTTAGAACCATTATCAGTGACGATCCTTTTCGGCATCCCGTATCGGTAAATAATCTCCCTTTTCAGGAATTTGAACACCGTTTTCCTAGTAACATTGGCATAGGAAGCGGCTTCTACCCACTTAGTGAAGTAGTCAATGGAAACAAGGATGAAGCGGTGTCCATTGGAAGCCTTGGGGTGGATCTGGCTAATCACGTCCATCCCCCACATGGTAAAAGGCCAAGGGGTATTCATGGTATGCAATGGCATCGGTGGTGAATGTATCTTATCGGTATATATCTGACATTTATGACACCGCTTAGCGTAGTCAATACAGTCCCCTTCCATGGTTGACCAAAAGTAGCCATACCTCATGATTTTTCAGGCCATTGAGAAGCTATTGGCATGAGTCCCACACAACTTATCGTGAACTTCTGCCATAATGTTTTTGGCCTCCCGAGCATTAATGCACCTTAGCAGCACTTGGTCCTTTCCCTTCTTATACAAGATCTCCCCATCTAGGACATACCCGGTCGCCATTCTCCTAATGGTCTTCTTATCGTTCTCGTTAGCCTCTGCGGGGTATGTCTGGTATCTAATGTACTGCAAGATGTCATGATACCATGGATTACCATCCCCCTCTTCTTCTATGCTGTAACAGTGGGCTGGTACTTCCAACATTCGCATCTTAATTGGTCTTATCTCTACACCTGAGCCTACCTTGAATGTGGCAGCTAAGGTTGCTAGGGCGTCTGCCATCTGGTTATCCTCCCTGGGGTGGTGAGTAAAACTAATCTTCTCAAAACTCTTGATCAGTCCCTAGACCAAGTTGTAATACTTGACCAACTTTGGATCCCTGGTTTCCCATTCATCCCTGAGCTGATATATTACCAATGAGGAATCTCCAAACACATGAAGTTTCTTAACCCTTCTTTCAATGGCTGCATGCAACCCCATGATGCACGCCTCATATTCAGCCATGTTGTTGGTACAGAAAAAGTCCAGTCTACTGGTGAAAGGGTAATGTATCTCTTCCGAAGAGACTAGCACTGCCCCGACTCCGTGGCCTAGAGTGTTGGATGCCCCATCAAAGTATAGCCTCCATGATTCTCCTTCAATGGTGTCACTCTCCCCTTTAGTTATACACATCAGATCCTCGTCTCAGAAGCTGAAGTCTAATGGTTCATAATCATCTGAGGCCCGGCTTGCCAGAAAGTCTGCTATAGCGCTCCCCTTTACTGCCTTCTGACTCACATATATGATATCAAATTCGGACAAAAGCATTTGCCAATGGGCTAACTTTCCTGTGAGTGTTGGCATTTCCATCAGAAACTTTAGAGGGTCCAATTTGGAGATCAACCACGTGGTGTGGTACAACATGTATTGTCTGAGCCTCTTGGTCGCCCATACTAAGGCACAACATAACTTCTGGATTTGCGGGTACCGAGTCTCACACTCGGTAAACTTCTTACTCAAGTAGTAGACTGCCCTTTCTTTCTTGCCGGTCTCATCATGCTGCCCTAGGACACATCCTATCGAATTCTCAAAAACTGTCAAGTATAGGATCATCGGTCTATCTGGTACTGGGGGTACTAAGACTGGAGCATTGGTCAAATACCCCTTGATCTTATCCAGGGCCTCTTGGCACTCTTCATCCCATACCCCGAGGTTATTCTTCCGAAGTAGTCTGAAGATAGGGTCGCATTTGTCGGTTAACTGGGAGATGAACCGAGATATATAATTTAACCTCCCTAAGAACCCTCGGACTTCCTTTTGGGTCCGAGGTGGTGGGAGATTCTGGATAGCTTCTACTTTGTCGGGATTAATCTCAATCCCCCTCTTGCTGACCACAAAGCCTAGAAGTTTACCGGATGTGACGGCAAAAGTGCATTTTGCTGGGTTGAGTTTCAACTGATACTTCCTCAACCTCTAGAATAGTTTCCTCAAGTTCTGGATATGCCCACCTTCAGTCTGAGACTTTGCTATCATGTCGTCCACATAGACCTCGATTTCTTTGTGCATCATGTCATTGAAGAGCGACACCATGGCCCTTTGATACGTTGCATCGGTGTTTTTCAAACCAAATGGCATTATCTCATAACAAAATGTCCCCCACATTGTCACAAATGTCGTCTTGGTCTTGTCATCAGGATCCAATTTTATTTGGTTGTATCCTGAAAAACCGTCCATGAAGGAGAACCACAAATGGCCCGCTGTGTTGTCTACTAGGGTATCAATATGAGGCAGAGGGAAATTATCCTTTGGGCTTGCCTTGTTGAGATCTCTATAGTCCACACACATGCGAACCTTTCCATCCTTCTTGGGGACAGGCACTATGTTGGCCACCCATTCTAAATATTCAACCACCTTCAGGAACCCGGCCTGATACCGCTTTCTTACTTCATCCCGGACTTTCGACAAGGTATCTGTTCTTATCCTTCTCAATTTTTGTTGGACCGGCTTGCATTCTGTCCTGATCGGTAGTTTGTGCACCACAATACTCATGTCTAGACCTGGCATGTCTTGGTAGGTCAATGCAAAAATGTCATTGAATTCTAACAACAGGTTCCTTAGCTCGACCCTGGTTGCGGACGAAAGTGTTGTACCAATCTTGACCTCCTTTCGGTCTTCATCATCATTCCCCAAATTTAGGATTTCTATCTCCTCCTGGTGGGGGACTATCTGTCTATCTTCACTCTCCATTAGTCCGAGGAATTCTTCCGGAATTTCATACTCTTCCTCATTACTCTCTTCTTCGCCAACTTCGGCCATATACAATGGTTGCTCAAAATCCATCTCGGGATTAAATTCAGCATCATTCACAAAGTTAATAATAGGGGTCCTGCAACATTTATAAAAATAATGTGTATTGGGGAAACGAATGTATATTATTTACATAGAAGGTGGAATAATAAATAATAAACGAATAATGAATGAAATGCTTGCAATTTTGGAAAAGCGTCTTTTTATTGAATTTAAAATGAGCAGATTAACATAGGCGCCCTTTACAAAAGATCCCTATTACTCGCGGGCACAAGCAAATAGGGTGAGTTCTGAGTATTACTCTGGCTTAGACCTAAAGACTACATGCACATCCTGAACAGTCCAGTTGTTAAGAGCCTCTCCCTGAAGACAAGGACGAATTCCTGCCAAGAAGGTCGAGCTCCCCTCATCTTTGGATATCATATTAACATTCAATTCTCTTAGCGCCTCGCTGATCTTCTCTTCCTCACAGAGCTTGGCATTCTCCATATTGGCCTCATGTACCATTTGTTCGGGTTTGATGACTCCACCCGCCACAAAGATGTGTCTCATATCGGTGTAGACAATTGGATCCATAACATGTCTTCTCCTCGGAGTCTAGTCATTCTCTGTTCGGCTTTCCTCTTCCATTCCAATTTTCTTTGTTGAAATGTGGGCTTATGACCAAGCCCAAATCTGTCTTGTTTGTTGATAACACCTCTGACATGCAAACATCCTTGCAAGTTTCTGCCGAGTCCTCTTCCTTTCTTTGCTCCCCACCCCAAAGTCTTCCACACTTGCATCTTGGCGCATTTAGATAATTTCTGGTACGAGATCTTGCTTCCCTCCGTCACAAAAGATGCATTGACGAACTCAAGGGCCTTAAAAGCACATTCAACTGCTTCCTCGTTAGTTTGGACATATGAGGCGTCGGTAGCCACGAACGCTATAATGTCATGTTCGGCAGACACACTCACTAGCTTCCCCTCAATGACGAACTTCAACTTTTGGTGTAACGAAGAGGGCACAAATCCCGCTGAATGGATCCAGGGCCTCCCTAATAGACAATTATAGGTCGGCTTGATATTCATCACCATAAAATCGACCACATACTCAGTAGGTCCGATTAGCAACGGTACCTCGATCTTCCTCACAACTTCCCTTTGGGTTCCATCAAAAGCTCTGACTAAATTATGACAAGGCTTCATATGTGAGATGTCTATGGGCAGCCTTTTTAAAGTTGACACCGGCATCACATTCAAAGTCGAGCCGTTATCAACAAGTACCCCCGGTAGGACATACCCTTTGCAATGCGCGGTTATTTTCAAAGCCTTCGTTGACCCCATTCCTCCATCTGGGATCTCGTCATCACTGAAGGAGATGAAATTATTCGCGGCGATGTGACCTACAATCCGATCTAGTTTGTTGACTGAAATGTCGTCCGGGACAAATGTCTGGTTCAATACCTTTAGGATTGCATCGCGGTGTTTCTCAGAATTCAACAACAGTTCTAACACTGAAATCCGGGCTTGCTGCTTCCGGAGTTGATCGACAATGCTATACTCGCGGTGCTTCAAGAATCTCAAAAACTCCTGAGCCCGTGCTTCTGTCACTAGTTCATTAATCTTGGGAGGGGGTCTTCTCCAAACAACTTTTCAGTCTCCAGCTCGGACGACTTCTCTTTTCCCTTTGGATCTGTCTCTTTTGGAGCCTCTGGGGCATAACACCTCCCACTTCTTGTGAGATTCCCCACCTCATTTACTACTTCGATTTCTAGCTCCTTCGGACCATCCTCTTTCTTTGGTTCTTGCTCACTAGGCAATTTGTTTTCTTTCATTGGCTTCTCATTCTCCGGCACCGAGACATGTGCAGCATAGTTCCATGGAATCTTCTTTTCGTCCTTAAAAGGGAAGGACGTCGGGCGAGATATCCTCAATTTTGGAGCTAGTTTAGGGCTTTCTCCCTCAGATATGCCTCCCTCATTCACTTTGCGAGGTATGATAAAGGGTCGGTCTAAGCCAAACTTGACCTTGGTGTCGTCAGACGCACACACCTTTAGGTCCCCACTTTCCTCATCCTTCTCAAAAAACTCAATTTCTTTACTATCCATCATTCCTTAGACCACTTGCTTCAACTCCCCACAACACTGGATGTCATGTCCCTCGTGCTGGTGGTATTCGCAGTAGGGCCCACACCCTTTCAACACAACCTCCATCCCTCGATCAATTAGACAGGCCATGCATAGCTGTTGAAACACCCATCGTAACGGGGATCTGATTTCAGACACACTGGCTTTAGCCCTCATGGTGTAACCCTCCTCGATCACATTCACTCCCCGGCCCGTATGATTCGGCAACGGGTTGGTTGTAGTATTTGGCTCATCTAGCTGTAATACCCCGGTTTTAATCAAATACTGCACAAACTTCTTAAAGGCTATGCAGTTCTCAATTGTATGCCCCAGAACACCACTGTGATACTCGCAATTGGCTTTCTCATCATACCAAGCCGGGAATGGCGGCTTGAATGGGGTGACATGATAGGGACGAACTAACTCTGCCTCGTATAAGTGAGTGTACAAGTCAACGTAGGATATTGGGATCGGGGTGAAGTGCATCTTTTCATCCTCCTTCTTGGGAGCCTTAGTTTCCTTCTTATTCGAACTCTGTCCCCCGCCTGATGTAGCTTGCGGTGCCAAAAGGGTAAAACTTTTCAGGGCCGTATAGGTGTTCACAGTATTCACCTCATTTTCCTTCTTCTTATAGCTCTTGCGATGACTTTCCCCATTGTTGATCCTCTCACTTTTGATGGCCACTTCAATGGAATCCCCCATCTTCACCATGTCTACAAAGTTCTGAGTAGTATTATTTATCAAGCGGTCAAATAATGTTCCCTTTAAGGTGTTGATGAACATTGGGGTGATCTCGTGTTCTGGAATCGAGGGCTGGATCTGAGCACCCACATCTCGCCACCTCTAGGCGTATTGGCGCAAACTCTCATTGACTCTTTGCTCCATTCCCTCCAACATAACCCGATTCGGGTTCATATCTATCACATGTTTATCGTGGTGTATGAAGGCCTTTGAGAGGTCCTTCTAAGTCTTGATATTTACTCGGCTGAGCGTAGTATACCACCTGATAGCGGAGCCGGTCAAACTATCTTGGAAACAGGGGATAAGCAGCTTCTCATCCCTGATAAAAGCAACCATCTTCCGTCAGTACATAGTGATGTGTGCTGAGGGGCAGGTGGTGCCATCATATTTATCAAAGTCAGGGACCTTGAACTTGGGTGGAAGCACTAAATCTGCCACCAAACTCAAATCACTGGCATTGTTTCCTTGTTCGTTCACCTCTTGGATACTTTTGAGCTTCTCCTCGAATGCCCGAAATTTCTCCTCGTATTTGTTTTCTATCTCGGCTCTGACCCTTTCTACCTCTTCTAACATGCTCAAATCTGGCACCTCATTCTCATGGTCACCTTCTATATCAACAGGTTGACTTGCAACCACTCCCTCGGAGCGACTAGCAGATGCCCCCGTGAGGTTAATGAAGACCTTTTTTCCCTGACTCTGGCGCTTCTGGGTTAATCTTCATGCGAGACGTAGTACTTTCATGTTCCTCCACATGTGAGCTGTCAACAGAAACTCCCTCCTTTCCCTTCATCTTGGTTAACAAGCTAGTCATCTTAGCAATGATGGAAATCTGCGATTGTGCTATATGATCGCTGATGTTCTTGTTAACCCCATCTAAACGGTTCTCCAAATCCATCTGGCCTTGTTCTACTTTAGCCAACCTTTCCTCCATCACTCGATACTGAGGTCGTGTACCGTATGAATGTGGAATGGTTGAAAATTTTAATGAACCAAAATGCAATTGTTATCTGAAATGCAAAGTCTTTTAGTTAAGTTCAAGTTATTTAAACAATATGTGCAAGTAAATGTTCAAATAAATGTATAATGTATGTATATATGTATATTACATGAATCTTCAAGTAATGTATGAATAAATGTATAATGTATGAATGAATAAATAAATGTATAATGTGTGAATGTTCGAATAAATGCATAATACGTGAATGTATGAATACGAAGAGCAACACTGGGTTTGGCGAATATCATCCTCAAATAGCTCATATTAAGTGGAATGTGTTTGATTACAAATCTTTGGGGAAGTTGATTACATCAAAAGTCCTACATTAACAACCACTAAAAACCTAGTCAATCTAACGCTACTCCTTCTTTCCTCCACCCTTCTTCTTCATACATATTGGTCTAGCCCGGCGCTCGAATCCATAACCTCCTTGAGAATCCACACGACCGTCTCTCCTGCCTTGTTCAAGTCGTCTACCTGATCATGAAGTTCGGTGGCATCTTCGGCTAAAAGCTGCAACTTCGCGGCAACATAACGCACACGGGCGTCCCACTGTGCCAGTTCATGTTCTTGCCTCCAAATAGTAAAGGCGGCGAAGTGTAATTGCTCCAAAGTAGGCGTAGGGCGTACTTGGATTGCCTTCTGATGCTCTCAATGCGATCTTTAAGCTCTTTTACTTTGGTTTCTAGCTTGTCGATGCGATCCCTCAAGACTTGATTCTCCGACTCACTGACCTTGAGTTTGTTAGTCGACCCCTTGTACCTGAAAAGAGACTTCTCCAGATTCTTCACTTGGTCTTTTAAGGCCCCATTCTGATTCACTTCTCTCTCGAGCTGCCCTAAATACTCGATGCGTAGGCTTTTCAATTCTTGAGTTAATGTAAGTACTCAGTCTTTGAATTCATGGTACCATCTCTTATAGTTTTCATCCCTTGCCCTTTCTTACTTGAGACGAAGTTCAGCCCCCTAACTCGTCCAACCTTCGCTAGCTCTATTTCCCTTTTTCATTCGTTGCAAATTCTGTATTTCCTCCTTCTCCATCCTTAGCTCAAGCTGTAACTCGTCATTCTTCTTTTGTAGTCCCTCAATGTTCCCCTCATATCGCACTCTTTCTAGTTCGAAATCGAACTTCTCTCTGTTTGCCTTCTCTTCAAGCTGCACATACTTCTTTTGTTCCTCCTCTAGTTGTTCCCTCATTAGGTCTGCTTCGGTGGGAAGTGAAGCTAACCTTTCCCTCATGGTCCTCCTCTTGTCCGGGTTCAACTGGGGAACGTTATCATCGACGCGGTTGAACCTCCACACTTCGTACTCTGGGGTGACCATGTAAGGGGCATTCAGGATCCTTACCCGCCTTGCATTATTCCATGTTGAGGAAGCGGTATACACCTTTCCTTTGTAGCCCTTTTCCTTATGGTAGTTGATGTCGAAATCATTCAAACCCTTCGTGGCCGGCACAAACTGCTTTGACCAATATTGTCTTAAAACTAACAGAGGTGCGTAGGCCGTGTATCCCCAAAGTCCCAATAAGGGTACCCACGAGTACATTCAACACCGGTAGATAATACTTCTTGCTGATAACCAAGGAACTCTCCATATTATATCGTCGGCGTTCATATTCTGAAGGACATCAAGCCAAACCTCCTCGGTTCGCTTTGTAGGCCAATTCCCTTTGTTCAAAAATTCTTCTAAAGTTGAAAACTTGCTATCATAGACCGGCCTTGAAAAACTGGCATCTGTCCAAAAGTGGCTATAGAACCACACTGTTAAAAGTTGAGGACATCGCAAGAAGCGACCACCTCCGTGCTCTCGGCAAAATCTTAAAGATTGGAAGGTTTCTGACAGAATGACTGGTACTGGATTACCTCCTTCGGCCAATTTATCGAACAAATCTAACACCGCCGGATGGATGAAGCCTAGGGCTTTGGGAATGAGGACTAATCCATAAATCAACAGTGCGAATAAATTCCACTGAACCCTACCGGCCGGAAGTACCAAAGCTAAGGCCAAGATCCCTTCAACCTTTAGGTACTCCTTGTTGTTCCATGTCCCAACTTGTTGGTCTACCCACGATGCTAAAGTATCTAAAAGCTTTAGAAGTTTTGTCCGAAAAGGCTTGTACTTGTTTGTCTTCGAGAAAACACGATCCTCCTGTATTTTTCTTGCAATTCACAAGATCTTGGTACTCTTCAATGGTTGGTGTGAGGTCTAAATCCCCGATTGTAAAGCAACTGTAGGTTGGGTTCCAAAACCCGGCTAAGGCTCGAAGTAATGCTTGATCAACTGGGACGTATAACAAATATGCTATGTCGCCAAACTCACCTTTAAAGGTAGTCCTCCCTTCAGAGTCCCAACTATTCCATACTTGCTTCAACCCTGACACATCATTGATTTATGTATTCAAGAAAGTCTTGTTAGCCATCACCGATCTGAACCCAACGGTAATGCTATCCCCTTCATGTTGTTGCTCTCCTTCCGACCACACTTGTACCTCTGAATTCTTTTCATCCATACTCCTCACTATTTCCCCCACAATTCTCGCCTTTAATTTAGACTATTCCCAAACCAATGTGCTCTTTTCGACATGATGATATATGTAGAATCAGAGAAAAAGGAAAATGGAAGCAAAAGAGGTTAGTCACATGAGAAATATAAATCAACGCAAGCAATAAAATTCAAGCATTAACGGAAAAAAAACGTAGAAACACTCAATTAGCAAGAAAAACCTAGACGCTCTAATTCTAGGGTTATCTGTATGGCTCTAAATGGGTGGGCTTTCTATATTCTCACTCATGAGTTCGGTTCTAGCAAAAGGGTACCCGAACCTATCTCATCACCTACTAAGGCAATAAGAACCCCAATTCCGGCCCATTATAGGCTTGCGAATTGGTTTCAGCTCGAGGGAAAGCACGACCTAATGACGTGGAGGGTTGCTCACATGTCAAAAGGCATGGATTCTGAAAGTGAATTACCGACCCGTGGAGGGATACTCACGTGGGTATGGGCGTTTCACTCTCACTTAAAAAGGGTAGCTTGGGTATAGAGCTTAATGAACATGATGCAACACATGTCGGTGACTTTCTTAATAATTAAATGGAAAATTAATTCGAATGTCACAAATTTTCAAAGCCCGTTCAACTTAAGTCATGTTTTCATAAAAGAATAAACTCATTATCTTCACTTCGAATTTTACATATTTTCTATCGATTAATTGGCAACAAACTTTTTATTGGCTTAACTCTCATTTTTTGTTTTATAAAAACAAAAATTTAGTCCCCAGCGGAGTCGCGAAACTGTGATAAGGTTTTTTTTCTTACAAACCGCTAAGTGAGGCCTTATCACCATCTCTTCTTGAAAAGGGTTTTATTTAAAAAGAAGGGGAAATTCGGATTTATAAAATGATGCAAATTTGGGGTCGCCACCGGCCACTAAGGTAGGCCGGACACCACAAAACCAGAGATTCGTAAAAAAACAGGTTCGAGAGTTGGTTACGTGTGGGGAAGGATTAGCACCCCCATCACGCCCGGAAATCGGTACCAAATTACTTGTTTCCTTTTGATCGACAAAAATTATTTAAAAATCAGAGTGGGTTTAATAAGAATGTTCTTAAATGAAAATATGGCTTAATTTGTACGGGCTTTAGCGAATTTGTGACTTTTAGAATTAATTAAATGTTTAATTAATAAGGATGACGGTACACCAGACCATAGACAAAACCGACATCATATAAGACTGACTGCCGTGTTAGTTTAGGGTTCGGATCCCGTACGTCACCTTTATGCATGATGCAGACGAATAAGGGATGATGCGTATTATTTTCCTTTTTATGCTTCCGCTTACCTAGAGACGGTGAAAATTAACCCAAATATTCGATCGACATCCTTAAGCTAGGACTGTCGTTTATCGGATACCGGGGCTAATTAATACCTCTCTTGGGGTTGATTTTTAAGTTCGATTATCATGCTTAATTATCAGGCCTTATGAATGACAAGTATAAATATGCATGTCATAAAAGTGCTCAAAATAAACACATAAAAAGCCCACCCAAGGTCCTAACTTAAAGGTCTAAATTATGGGATATTAATTAGTGATTTAATTTCTTATCACATAATCCTAATATTAAGCCCTAGTATCACATTAATTCTAATTTATAGAAGTGGGCGTGATTAAACTTAATAAAGGCCTTAAACCTGAGGCGACCTAATTACTCGAATCATGCCCCTATAAGGCGGGCGCACAAACCGACGTAATTAAATCGATCGAGATGACTTATCTAGACTAACTAACCCAAGCCCACATAAAAAAACAAGCCCATAAGATGCTAAACCATCCTTTAATATTTATTGGTTAATTTAGTTGAAAAAACATTTGCATTAATTCACCTTAATACATAAAACTAGGTGGGTAAAAAAACATGGTGACACATATATATATTCGACTTATGCAACCAATCGAAATAAGCAAGAAAACACAATAACTTTAATCATTCTAGACCATAAAACAAACGAAAGAACATATATTCGATACAACAATGATTATGCAATAAACGAGTCATGTGGGACCCACAAAATCGCAAGAAACATTCCGGGCCAACATACATATTTGATATATTCGAAATAAAAGAACATTCACCAAGTCATCAACCCATTTACCATGCCATAAAAAAAACAGACTAGGACCAAATTGCAAGAGACACAAAAACAGTGGCAAAATTAAAAAAACACACAAAAACTTAACACTGGAAAAGGGACCAAATTGAAAACGGAACAGAGTACAGGGGACAGGGGAGACGGTTTGACAAAAAAAGACTCGATCTAGGACGACATTGAACACATGCCTAAAACTCTAAGGACCTAGGGAGTAATTTAGAAAGACGGAAACCCCTAACCTATGATAGACTCGACGCGGAGGGACCAAATACGAGATTACCCCACAAACTAAACCTAAAATGCCTATAAGTACCCTATCTAAACAACCCGGACACCCCTTTTGTCCCTCTTAAACCCTACTCGTCACTCTAAATACCCCTTTCTCTCTCGACCTCGAACGCCGGCCGGTGCTACTCACCGTCCGGTGCTACTCACCGTCCGGTGCTACTCACCATCCGGTAAACCTAAAACTCCGTCCGACTAGAAAAACATTCCCCACAGAAACCCAGAAACCAAACGAAGACTAACCTACAACACTACCCAACACCCGACACTCAACATTTCCCCGTTCCCTTTCGAAATAAAAACCTAGAAAACCCCAAAAATGCAAAAAGCTTACCGGACTTAAGGGAGGACGAAGACAGAGAGGGGAAGGGAAGGCCTTCTCATCTTCCCTCCTGACCGAGTCACCTTTCGTGCCAACAAGTGGCTTGGCTTGTTCTCGGCCGAGGAAAAAGGAATCGGAGAAGACGAAGAAGGTAAAAAACAATGAACTTTCTTTTATTATTATTATTATTATTACTCTACCATTGCATGCAAATATTGAATATTGATATACCTGGGAATGATTCTGGAATTGGTATTGCTTTCGTGCTTTCTTTGCGGGAGTTCACGAATCCCTCACAAATGATTGTCGATTCGACTTTATAGCCAGAATTTCGACTCATTTTTACATTTTGTTTATATGACGGAAAATATTCATTGGTTCGTATCACTGATTTGGCCGGATTCATGTGTGATTCTGTCATTCCCTGCCATTCTGTTGCCTCTTTTGTTTTGCTTTTCTTTTTCCTTTTTGTTTTACTGTATTTGGCATTGCTGATCTTTTTTTTCTCTTGCATGGCTCGTACGGCGGACGACGTTGCCACTGAATCGGCCGCTGGATCGGACGGGGACGACATGGTGAGCTCTCGAGAGCATTCGAAGGGTCGGACGTGTGCAGCACGCGCGCGTGTGGTGAACTGAAGCGTCACGCGTGAACGCGCGTGGAATCTTTAAGGCATCCGGACCGTCAGATCACATTTTGATCCAACGGTCTAGCTTCGAGGCGGCGTGAGATCGATCTGGAGGCTCAAGGGTTTTTGTAGAGGGAGGATCTAGAGCGTCGGATAGTTCTCTGATCCAAAAGCTCTGATCGTACGACGCGGACCCGGGCGAACCCTCTCCTAAGGTTTCCTGCAGCTCTCATCTGGGCCTTCAGATCTGATATAGATCTGACGGCTGGTAATTGCCTGCACAACAACAATGGGTTAGGGCTTGTAAGGTTGGGCTATCACTTGGGCCATCGGGCCTTGTATTTATTTTTGGGTTTTTTTTTTCTGTACTGTGATGGATTGTTTGTATTATTTAAGAATTAGGCCTTTTTCTTATATTTAATTTAGGCTTTAATTATTTAATGGACTCTTTTCTTTATTTAATCTGAGCCTGTTTATTTATCTATTTAATATGTCTCTTCTCTTTTTTATATTTTCCAATGACAGTTATAATAATAATAATAATAATAATAATAATAATAATAATAATAATAATAATAATATTAATAATAATAATAATAATAATGTGAATAATAATAATAATGATAATATGATAATATACGATTGTTAATAATAAAATATAACAAGATAATAATTATAACATAATAGATAATAATAATAAGATAATACATAATAATAAGGGTAATAATACTTATGATAACAATATGACTTATGGTAATTATGGTAATAACACTACAAATGATAATAATATTAATAATATGGTATATGATAATATGATGATGATATAATAATGGGAATAATGGAAGATTAATAATGGTGATCAATAACTCTAATATATATATGTATTAATTAAAGTTAAACAAAGCCCAATGTGAACAAAAGCCCCTTTTATTTAAACACATATAAAGGCCAATTGGCCCGGACAAAATTAGTGATTACAAATTGCTATGGCATATTTGAGTTACAATTAGTGAATTTCAATGCCTTAACCTAGAAGTAAAGAAATCGACCTTAATCACCTTGATGCATAATCTAAATTATTCAGATGCCATGAAGTGTAAGTGAAGATGAACGTTTAAAATAGATCACATGTATGGCTTGTCTTGTATGGAAATCAAGTAATGCCTTCTTGTTTTCTAAGATAAGCATGTTATGTTGCTTGTTAGCTAAGAAACATATTATATAAGGTGAGTTTCTCTTGTTTCTTGTCTTGCCTTGTCTTGGTAATGCTCCTAAACTTGGTTATTCTAAACCTTTAATACTTGTCATGTTCATCTGGTTGTTAGATTACATGTCTTGAACATGAAATACTTATCTTGTTACTTGATTTCTTGTCTTGAGCACGAATTTCTTGATTTGATACTTGAGTCTTGACTGGATACATGAATCAAAGCATTTGTTGATAATTTTAATGGAAGCTTGATTAGTGTATTACATGATTGGAATAAATCTAAAAGCATGTAAGATTGGTTTCACGACTGAACGATTACGATTCTAATTGAATTTAGTGACTCAAGTCTTGGTTCGAATGATATATTGTACATATATAGATGTTTATACTTCTTAATTAATTCATGTGACTAAGACGTGTATGTTATAGCAAAGATTTCTAATGAACATATATTATAGTAGAGATGTCCAAATGCCAAAGGCTCAAATTAAAGAAAGGAAACAAGAAATATCAAATGCATAAACTAAAGCAATCAAATGAGAAATGATTGAAGCTTAAAGCTTAATTGAATAATTGAATTTGCTTTACATATAATCTTGAATGCTTGAATTGCTTGATATGAAAATTCGAATATTAGTATGCCTTGAATGGTAAGATGCCATCGTGTTATTTTAATTGAATGCTACAGTAAACTTGTCTTGTTGATTTAAATACCATCATGTTGACTAGTATGTTAATAAAAACAATTGTTACCTTGTTTATCAATCCATGTTATTGATTAAAGGTATGTAATATGCCATGATCATATCTTGTTTATGTCATGCTGATCAATGCCATGTTTCCTTGCCAAAAAAATGAAATGCTTTCTAGAATTTACATATTGATCATAAAACGTGTCAATCTTGTTCCATGGTCCTTGTTTTTATGCTTGTATGCTCTATGCTCTTAGTGACGAGAATACTTGTTGATAGTGATTGAGTTCATTATTATTATTATTCCTTGATAATGATCCTTCTTGTTACTTGATATTACATGAAATACGATATTATGCTTGAACTTGAATTTTATTGTAAAATCTTATTATTATAAAGCTTGTCAGCACATGTAAATGAAATGAAACTTAACTTGACCATAAACTTGTTACATGCCACGATATAGGATCTAATTAATCCAATTGCCTGATCTACATGCCTTGAAATAAACCTTGAATCAATTACCCAAACTTTTATATGACATGAACATGATCTGTTGACATATATCCATGATCTTATTAATAAGTGCTGGTTGGCTTGAAATTGAAATGAAGTATGTAAACATGAACTTGAAATGTTATGCCTATTTAGTTGTCAATTTCATGGTATAATGTTGGCCTTGCCTAGACCATTCGAATGTCATAGCAAACATAATGCCTTAATCTATTTGAACCTAATTAGGTTTCCTCTTGAATAAATACACTTAAAAATGAAATGAACTTTCCTAGCTTAGTTTTCTACCTCACTAAGTACTTAATCGTACTTATCACTCTTGTTTCCATTCTTCTCAATCTATAGGTTAGTAGATTGAAAGCCATCCTTGATTCAAGGCAGGGCGAGACAAGCTCAAGCATAAGTACGATCCATGTTGCTTTGTAAACTCCTATATGGTGGCTTTAGACATGTATCTAGTCTAGTGATCATGCATTTTTGAATCCTTAAAAGGCATGTATATAATTGATATAATTGTGATGTAAAGGCATGTTATTAAAATTTGAACTTGTGGCCTAGTTTATTTAGGTATTATGCTATGACATAAGACCATGAATGGTTTTATGCTGCGACATATGATGTCTTGAAAGCCTAGATGATTGATAGTTGGTTTGAATCATGCCTTGATTGCTTATCAGGATTAAAGTAGGATGATTGTTTACTTGCTACAACATAGTACTGTTACGATGTGTCGTATTTAAAAATACTATGACATGTTTTGATGCTAGTGTTTAGGTTGATCAAATTGGTTAAGAATTCAAGGGTCTAATATATGGTTTTATTGGCAAATTAAGTGGTTAATCTAGTCATGTATAAGTTGTGTAAGTAGTAACCTGTAATGCCTACTGTTCATGTAATTATGGTTGAATGCTATATGAATGAAATTGAATTGCTTTGATTGATTAGAAGTCTAACTTACTTGTTAAGGGTAAGTTAAGAAAAGTTTTTTGTTGGTTCGTGTTTTCATTTCTTGAGTAACATTCCTTAGTCGGTTTACGATTAAACCGAGTGAGGGGTGTTACATTGATGGTGTCAACATCGATGCAGATGGATTTTCCCCCCACATGCACGAACAATGCGTCAGCACTCGGTCTATGAGCATAGAACTCTCATACGATCGTTAGATTGGTCTGGGCCGGCTGAAGGCAGAATACTTGCCACATCTGATGTATGATCTTGTTGAAAATGAAGTGCTCGATGTTGTAATTTGGTTCGCTTGAGGCATGGAACCCTTGCTCTTCCCACACCTGCCACCAATTGTAGTGCATTTTGAACCTTTCTTCTACCAATACCGGTGCGAAGCGAACATAGGCTGGTGCCGCGGTAGCTCTGGAAGATGCTCCTCTAGTTGCCATCTGAATTTGATAAGAGCGGTGAGAGAAATTGAGAGAGAGAACAAACGGCTTGGAGAAGTGACTAAAGGAGTGCATTAAAGGAGTAAAGAGAGAAATAAAGTGTATATGTAACGCCCCGGTTTTGGGCTTAGAAGTTTTGGGCGTTGACCGGTTTGGTCAAAGTGCTGTTCGAATCTAAGAGAGTGAATTTAGGAAAGCTTAGTTCGGGTTGCATTAAAAATATGGAAAAATGTTCTAAAATCATCTTTTAATATATTTAAGTGAACTGTGAAATCAATTTTGGAAAATGAGTTTCGGAAGGGTGACATTTTGGCTAGTGACCAAAATGTAATTTTTGAAAGTTTTGTGACTGTTTTAGAAAGGATTGAAACTTTGAATCTTTAAGGAGCTATTTACCCAAAGGGAGTTTCTCCAGATTTTTCTAAGATATTTTAATGATTAATTCTGATTTTCAAGCAAAAGAAAAGTGGAGGGAAAATCATTTTGGTTATTTTGTAACTAATTCTCATATTTTCCAATTTCTCTTTTCTCTCATTTTCTCTCAACCCAAACACTTTCTCTCCAGAGATTTCCTTCTGATTTTGTCACTCATTTCTCTCTTTTCAATCTTCTTTTGATTCCTAATCATCATATCTACAAAACCTCTCAATTTGCTACTTGATTCATCAAGCTTTTTGGTTCCAAAAGAGGAGAAACTCAAGTTTGGAGGTAAGAACGTCCTTCTCCTCTAAACTTCAAGTTCTTTAATGAAATTCCTAAGTTCTCAATCCTTAATTGATGTTTTATAAATGGCTTTTAAGATTGTTTAATGGATCTTGGCTTAAAATGCAAGATTTGGTGAGTTTTTGATGAAATTTCGTTGGATCTATTTAAGCAGTGTTTTAAGGTGTTAAAATGATGATTAATGAATGTTAATTTGATAAGGAATTGAGTTTTGATTAATGCAATCCCGGATAGGTTGAATTTCCTAAGTTTAGCTTATGATTCTTGGTTGTTTTTGAAGTGATCTTGTGGATCTGGTGTTGCTGGAAGTATAAGGATGTTGTTAGGTTCTTTTTAGATGTAGAAAGATGTTAAAGGATGTTAGGTTTTGATGGTTAATGGCTGGGCTTAGTTGAGAAGTGGTTTGGATGCATTTTCGGTTGTGTTTGGTGGCCGAAAATGGAGTGTGGATGAGAGCAGCGAGTAGAGATGCTTTCATTGAAGTTATTAATGCATGATGATGCATTAATCTACTGTTTTAATGTGTTAAAACAGGGGAGTCATCTTTGGATCCAAGTGGTGGTGATCTGGAGGCTTGATTTGGTGCTTCGGCAAGAGGCGAAGTGGAATCGGTGAGTGAAATTAGGTTTTCGGCTTTGAAACCAATGTCTTGGGAGCTTAGTTTAAGTCTAAACAACTTTGCTAAGCTCAAGTGTAAGTTTTCGGAAATACTCTCTAGTGGTGGCCATGATTTGATTGTTGTGCAATGTGGTTTAATGCATGTTTTAAATTCTGTTTTGAAAGCATGATTTAGCATGGTTAATGCTGTTTTTGTAAGCCATATGTTGAAGGAAGCTCAAGGTAAGAGTTCCTTGTTTTTGAACATTGATCAAATGTGGTTTGATGCTTTTAAATGCATGATGAATATGGCTTGGTTTAATGCTTTAGAACAGTGTATAATTTGATGATAATGATGTATATTGGCAAGTGATGTTTTAAAAAGGTTGAGGTCACTAAGGTGGTTAAAAGTCCTTGAGTGAGCCTTGTTACTTAAGAACATCAAGGTGGTTAAAAGTCCTTGGATGATTCTTGTTACGGACACAAAGGTGTTTAAAAGTCCTTGTGTGGTCCTTTCTATGGTGTTTAAAAGTCCATAGGCCAAGGTGTTTAAAAGTCCTTGGGGTCAAGGTGTTTAAAAGTCCTTGAGGTAATTTATATCATGGTGTTTAAAAGTCCATGGCCAAGGTGTTTAAAAGTCCTTGGCGTCCAAGGTGTTTAAAAGTCCTTGGGGTGAATGTTGATGAGCTTGTTTTCAAAGAAATGAAATGTATCACTTGTGGCCAATATGACATGTAATGAAATGAAGCATGAGATGCTTGTTAAAGTATGCTTTTGAGCATGTGTAAATGATGATTTGAAGCATGATTCATAAGTGTTTTATAAATGCATTATTGGATGGTTTTATTGAGCATTCCTCACTAAGCTTTTGCTTACGCTCTCTTTGTTTTCTCAAACCAATATTGTAGAGCATTAAAGTACTTTGAGGGCAGCAAGGAAGGCAAGCATTCAAGTGGTAGTAAAGCTCAAAGTATGGAAGGTTTTTCTTAAGTACGTTTAGCTTTTGGTAATTTGGCAATGGGGGACCTATGTGTATGTTTTGGGAGATGTTTTGAACTCCCTAAGTATGTTGAATGTTGTTGAGAATGCTGGTTTTTGTGGTTGGCTTTTATATGCTTGAATTTGGAAGTTTATGCTTGAATGGTTGCTTGTGTAGGAAGCATGCCTATAGATTTGGGGCTTTTCATATATGCGGATGTTTTGATGAATTGTTGATGCAAGTATGTCTTATATATGTTGAATTGCATGTTGGCAAAGTTTGGTGACATTTGGAGCATGATTGGTTGGTCAATTGCATGTTTAAGTATGCATTTTTGGGCAATCTGTGCAGGGTGTTTCGGAACAGCACCTACCGTTTCGGAACGGGTGCCTTAAACAAGCCCAGGCGTCCGAAACGGGAGGGACCGTTCCGAAACGAAAAGGCTACTGCCCGACCCCCGTTCCGGTACGCGTTGCGGAACGGCCCCGTGTTTCGAAACGGGCTGTCTCCCGTTTCGGAACGGGTGACCGTTGGGGGCTGACATTGGCAGTTAAATGTTTTGAAGTGTTTGCATTTTGGTCCTGAATCTTGTTTGTGCAATTGTATGAGTTTGGGAAGTCCTTTTGAGCTGAAATTTCACAGAGAAGCATGAAACATGATTAATTTCAAGATGGTAACTTCAATTTGGGTTAAGTCCTTATATTTATCAGAATTTACAATTTGGTCCCCAAAGTTGTAAATTGTTCAATTGGGTCCCTGTTTGATCTCTGATGTTTATGATCTTTGAGTATGCTGTTGTTTGATCATATCTAAGGCTTAATATGCATCTAGACAAGTTTAAAAAGAAAAAAGGGTCGTTAATCAAGGTTGACTTTCGGGTTGACTTTGGTTTTCCCCGTGTGACTTTCTTAATTCGGGTCAACCGTCTAGGCCGGGTTAAGGGGGTTACAGTATACTAAAGGAGTGCATTTGGATGCATCCCCTAAAGTGTATACTTCCTTATCCCTCATAACATGTGCTCTTGTATGTGGTAGCAGCCTTTGTCCATGTTCTCCCCCTTGTATGCCGTGGCATGTGTCCTGGCATGGTCCAACGTATTTTTCTCGGCATTTTACCACTTCAGTGCTGGGGTCGTTTGGTTCCTTACTGCTACCTTGTTGCTAAGTGGCCTTGAGTGAGTGACAAGTTGTTGTATCGTCGGCATGTTTTCTACTGTTTAGGACATGAATTGTAGCATGCTCGCCATTAATCCTCATTGTTAGTTCTCCCTTTTCCACATCGATTACAGTCCTCCCAATTGCGAGGAATGGCCGTCCAAGTATCAATGGAGCTCTTTCATGTACATCGCAATCTATGATGGGGAAATTAGTAGGTAAAATAAACTTATTCATTTTTACCAAGATATCTTTGATTTTCCCTTCCGGTTTCACATGTGATCCATCGGAAAGCTGTAGCATCACTGTGGTCGATTGTGTCATCCAAATCCCCAATTTTTGAAAGACGGACTTGGGCATGATATTGATTCTTGCACCTAAATCGCATAACGCTCTCCCCTTATATGTGTTCCCGATCGAACATGGTATGAGAAAGCTTCTGGGATCCTTGAGCTTGGGTGGTGCTCGATTATGTAATGCGGCCATGCATTCCTCGGTTACAGCCACCATTTCAAATTCCCCAATTCTTTTCTTTTTGACACTATGTCCTTGAGAAACTTGGCATAGTTTTGAATATGCATAATAGCTTCCACCAAAGGTATATTAATATGTACATGTTTAAGAATATCTAGGAACTTTTTAAACTGGTACTCTTTCTTTGGTTGTTTCAGCCTCTGTTGGAATAGTGGAGCTGGTGGGCTGTCTCTGGGCTTTGTGGGTGATGTCACAGGGCCTTCGGTGGCAGGATTTGTCTTGACTGGTGTCACGGCATCCTTGTCCTTAGACTGTGTAGGGACAATGAGCTCATGAGGTTTCTCATTTTGTAGTTGTTTGGCTTGTGGCTCTTTTAGTTGGATGCCACTCCTGGTGGTCATGGCTTTGCACTATTCGTACGATGTCCCCTTAGTGGCTTCAGTGCCGCTAGGGAAACCTCCTACTAGCCTAGTGTTTAGGATCTAAGGCATCTTCCCCACTTGTGTTTCCAAGGATTTCAGTGTGGCCTCATTATTCTGCAGCCTCATCTCTGTCATATCCATAAAAGTTTCTATCTTTTTGATGAACCTGTCAATGTTAGCCATATATGCACTAGTTAGAGCCATAAAATCATTTAAGGTGTTTTCAAGAGGACTAGACTGCATTGGCTATTGAGCTCGCTGTTGTGGCATGGCCTGCCGCCGCTGCTGATGTAACGCCCTGGTTTTGGGCCTTGGTGTTTTCGACATCGAATCGGGCCGGTCTGAAATGGTTCAAATCGTATTAGGTGATTCAGGAAAATCAAGGCTCGAGATAGGATAAAATATGGCAAAAATTGCTAAAATCCTCTAAAAATCATGTTTAAGAGGTTGGTCAAATCAATTTTATAAAATGAGTTTTGTAAGTGGTACATTTTGGGCAGTGACCAAAATGTAAAGTTTTAAAACTGTGGAAAATGCAAATTTCAAAGGAGGAGTCAAAATCTAAGAATCTTTAGGGTGGTTTTGTGCAATTACACCTTTCCTTAATTTGACATGTGTTTTCAATGAATTTTAAGTAATTGTTTAAAAAGGGGATTTTATTTATTTATCAAATAAAATCATTAATTTGGAAGTTTCATTTACGTAACTAACTTTTCACTCTTCATTTTCATAAACACCTTTCTAAAGTCTTTTCTCTCAAACACTCTATTTTGGATGTTAATTGATGTTTAGAAATGGTTAGAAGTGATGGATCTTGGCTGGGTTAAGTTTTGGAAGAGTTTGGAGGTGTTTTCGGTTGTGGTTGGTAGCCGAAATGTTGGTTTTGGGAGTGTTGGTTGAAGATTTCAATGCATGATGATGCATTAATCCTCTGCTTTGATGTGTCTAAAACAGGGGAGACATCTTCGGACACTTTTGGAGTTGATCCGGAAGCTTGATTGGCGTTTCGACAAGCAAGTGAAACGAAATTGGTGAGTGGAGTTGGTTTCCAGCTTTGGAACAATTATTTGGAGGTTTTGGGAGCTTAGTTTAAGTCTAAACTACTTAGCTAAGCTCAAGAGTATGTTTTCGGAAAAACTCCCTCGGATGTGCCAAGTTATGGTTTGATGCATTAGTTACGAAATGCATGTTTAATTACTATTTTGAAAGCATGTTTTAGCTTGATTAATGCTGGTTTTGAAAGCCTTGTATTGAGGGATGCTCAAGGTAAGAGATCCTTGGTTTGACATGTTATTAATATGGTTTTGATGCATAGTGATGCATGATGATAAGTGGCTTTGTTTTATGCTTTAAAACAGTGAATTGATGATGGTATTTGATGTATATTGGCAAGTGATGAAATGGTTTTAAAGTACTTGAATCGGATATAGTTAGCCAGCTATAGGATTGGGTGCACCGTAAGTAAAGTCGCCTTGGATGTTGCGGGGTTGTGATTGTAACCTAAACTCCATCCAAGTACCCTAACGATTGAGGTAAGATCACAACGGTGGTTGTAAATTCCGTGTGTGGATCTTGTGTTATGTGTCCCTTACTCTCGTTAGTAGAATTATACAACTACCGGTGAGTGGTGTTGAGGGGTTGAGATTGTAACGTTATACTCCACCACGGGTGTCACATCAATGGATGGATTGCTCTTGATTGTGAACCTTGTGTAGTCCGGTAGTGTGTATGAAGCGTGTGGGACAACACTTGTAATCCGCGTATCCGATTGTGTTTTGTGTTGAAATGGTTATGAACTATCACTTGAAAGCCAATATATTGTATTGAATGTAATGAAGCATGAGATGATTGAAAAAGATTCAAGGTAGCATGAGAAAGAGATGTGCATGTGGTTTAAAAGCTTTGTTAAAAGTGTTTTTTTTTAAATGCATTATTGTAATGGTTTTGTTTAGAGCATGCCTCACTAAGCATTTGTGCTTACGCTCTCTTTTACCAATAATGCAGATAATTGAGGTGTTAAAGGGCATCAAAGGAGCTAAGTATATCCAAGGGAAGCTAAGCTCATGTATGGTGAAGTTTTCGTACACTATTAGTTTTGATAATTTGGCAATGGGAACCTAAGTTTTGTTTTGGGAGATGTGTTAAACTCTCTAAGGTTGTGGCATGTGTGCCTTGGTTGTTCTGAATTGTAATTGGCCTTTAATGCTTGTTTGGAGGTTTGGTTACTCTATTTGGTTTGGATATTAGGATGCATGCCTCTAGACTTATGAATTTTCTTGTTTGATGCCATGAAGGTGTTTTGGGGCTCTATATGTGTACCTTGTATGTATGTTGACTTGTTGATATGCTTGGGAAGTCATTTGGATGTGTTGGATCGAGTTTGTGAATGAAAAACCAGCAATTACTGCTGTTTCTAGGCAAACCGTATCGGAACACTCCCTAGTGTTTTGAAATGGGGGCCTGAAATGGCCCTCGTGTTTCGAAACGCCAAGGTATGTTACGAAACGAATTTGCCACTGGAAGGCCTCGTTTCGGAACCAGTCTCGAAACCAACCCGCGTATCGAAACGGTCAACGCCGTTCCGATCCTGCGTTTTGATACGGCAGGTGAGTGTTTCGAAACAGGTGACCGTTGGGCACTGATTTGAATGGTGCTCAAGTTTGCAAGCTTTACATTTTAGTCCCGAAAGTTGTGTTTGCAATTGTATGAGTTTGAGATGTCCAATTATGGTGAATTTTGGCAGGAAAGCATGTAACATGACTAATTTCATACTGGTAACATAAAAATTAGTGAAGACCCTCTAATTCACTGAATTTACATTTTGGTCCCTATTCTTGTAATTAGTGCAATTGAGTCCCTATTTGTCATCTGATCGCTGTGCCTTTCTCAAATAAGCTTTATGGGAACTCACTCAGTGTTAATGTGCATCTAGACAAGATTAAAAAGAAAAAAAGGGTTATGAATCAAGGTTGAATTTCGGGTTGACTTTGGTTTTCCCCGTATAACCTTCGTAGTTCGGGTCAACCGTCTAGGCCGGGCTAAGGGGGTTACATGGATGTTGTGAATTATATGAGAGTTAAATATTATGGTGGTATTGTAAGTTGATTTTGTGTTATAATTGAGGTATGACTGGGGTACCCATTGCCAAAGCTACTGTTAAAGGAAATTTTGTTTTGAGCAAATGAATTGAGTGACTTAGGTCCTTCTACCGAAACCCTAATTGATTTTATTTTTGTATTTGTAGTATAGTACATCTCTTTCACCATGGGTCCGAGAAGAGAGACGAGGGGCGATGCTCGAGTTGTGGCTGAGGATGGGTCGGAAGAGAGTGTAGAGAATCTACCGCCTCCTCCTTCGGGTGGACCACCTGCAGGTGGTGAGACAAGAGTACTTGAGGCTGGAGCTGGTGCTGGAGGTGTTTCACCTGAGGGAGCACCGGGACAAGGTGTTCCGGATATGACAGTACTGGTATAAGCTATTGCTGGAGCCTTTTAGGCGACAGTAGCTGTTTTATATGTAGCTACAACACAGCAGAGTACCAATCTTGGGTTGCCTCTGTTGCGTTTACGCAGCCTGGGCGGTGCTAAGTTTAGAGGGTTGACTCCTGAGGGGTTCGAGGCTTGGTTTGAGAGTACCAAGCGAATCTTGGGACAGATGAACTTTAATAATGTCCAGAAGATGGGCTGTGTAGTGTCGTTGTTGCATGACGATGCGTATACATGGTGGACGACTATCACGGCTGAGATGGAGAATGATAAAACTGAGTGGGCTTTTTTCGTGAATGCGTTGAAGAAATAGTTCTTGGGGGGTCCAATATCTGGACAAGAAGAAGCGTGAATTCATGGCTCTAGCGCAGGGTAGTATGTCGGTCGATCAGTATGAGGTGCAATTTGTGAGGTTGAGTCAGTATGCATCTGAGTTAGTACCAGACGAGCGGGCGAGGTGTGAACGTTTCCACTATGGGTTGATAAGGAAAGTTAAGACATACATGCTAGTGGCTGAGTACATAGACTTTGATGTGCTAGTATCGCGAGCTAAGGATATAGAGCTGAGTCTAGGGATGACGACTCAATCTGGAGGCTCTAGTTCAGGGAAGAGGAGTGCAAACCATGATGGTGGGCGTGATCTTGGCAAAAGGCCACGGGATAGAGGTTATCATAGGGATCATCGCCGGGGTGGTGGTGGTGGATCAGGTCGTGGACAGCATGATTAGAATGTTGGTGCTCGTGCTTCGGTTTGAAACCATTGTGGGAGACATCACATTGGGGAGTGTTGGGGTGTCTAAGAGACTTGTTCGCACTATGGGGTGTAGGGTCACGTGAAGCGTGACTGTCCGTAGTTGGCTAGGCAGGCACCAGTACGTGCTGTGGAACCTCAGAGAGGCTGTGAGTACAACCCAGGTAACTTTCAGAGGAGAGAGGAAGGTCAGGGAGGAGTTGCTCACGTGGTAGTTGTTTAGCTAGAGGGAGGTGGTCCTGTAAGAGTTTATGCTCAGCGCGAGGGGCGCAATGATACGAATGTGATCGCAGGTACCTTTGCTCTACAGTCTTTATCTTTGTTAGCATTGATCGATTCTGGATCCACGCACTCTTATATCTTGAGTGAGCATGCATATTTGCTTGATATACATGTTGAGTTGTTGAGAGTAGGAATGCAAGTGACTAGTTCCTTTGGTGAGACTGTGGTCATAAGGAAATTGTATAGGAGATACCCTTTGTCTATACAGGGTCATGTTTTTCCTGTGGATTTGATGGAATTACCTTTTTATGGCTTTGATGTGATTCTTGGGATGGATTGGTTGTCTGAGCATAGGGCTATTGTTGATTTCGATGTTAAGCGAGTTACCTTGAAGCTTGCTGATGATTTTGAGGTGGTGATAGTAGGCGAGAATGTGAAATTCTTGTCTAATGTTGTTTTGGCTTTGGAAGCAAGACGTATGCTAAGGATGGGCTGTGATGCTTATCTTGCTTATGTGATGAATCCTGGTGCAAAGGATGTACGTGTGCAAGACGTCAAAATTGTTTACGATTTTCTGGGTGTCTTTCCGAAAGAGTTGCCTGGATTACCACCAAACAGGGAAGTTGAGTTTGGTATCGAGTTGTATGAGAATACGACTCTGGTGTCCATTGCTCCTTATCGAATGGCACCGAAAGAGTTGAAAGATTTGAAGACGCAACTTCAGGAGTTGCTTGATCGAGGATTCATCCGGCCGAGTGTATCACCTTGGGGTGCGCCGATGTTGTTTGTAAAGAAGAAAGATGGGACAATGCGGAAGTGTATAGATTATCGGCAACTGAACAAGTTGACGATCAAGAACAAGTATCCCTTGCCAAGGATTAACGATCTCTTTGATCAATTTCAAGGAGCCTCGGTGTTTTCTAAGATTGATTTGAGGTCAGGGTATTACCATTTGAAGGTGAAGGATGTGAACGTACCTAAGACAGCTTTTCAGACAAGGTATGGGCATTATGAGTTCTTAGTAATGCCTTTTAGATTAACCAACTCACATGCTGCTTTCATGGACATGACGAATCCCGTATTCCATGAGTTTTTGGATCAGTTTGTGGTAGTGTTCATCGATGACATCCTTGTGTACTCTCGTACCGAGGAGGATCATGATAGACACTTAAGGATAGTGTTGCAAGTGTTGTTGGAGAACCAGCTTTATGCTAAGCTGAGCAAGTGTGAGTTTTGGCTTAGGGAGGTAGTCTTCCTTAGACATGTTGTATCATCCGAGGGTATTCGTGTTGATCTATAGAAGATAGAAGCAGTGATGAATTGGAAAGTGCCTAACTCGGTGACAGAGGTGCGAAGTTTTCTTGGCTTGGCTGGATATTACTTTAGGTTTGTCGAGGGTTTCTCGAATATTGCTGCACCTTTGACCAAGTTGTTGCAGAAGAATGTTCGATTTGAGTGGACAAATGCGAGGCAACAAGCTTTTGAGAAGCTGAAGGAAGCTTTGACACAAGCTCCTGTCTTTATTCAACCTGAGTCTAGTAAGGAGTTTGTAGTCTATAGTGATGCGTCCTATGTTGGTTTAGGCCGTGTGTTGATGCAAGAGGGTAAGTTAGTGGCATATGCATCTAGACAGTTGAAGGTGCATGAGCGTAACTACCCTACTCATGATCTTGAGCTTGCGGCTGTTGTGTTTGCTTTGAAGATTTGGAGGCATTACCTTTATGGAGAGAAGTGTGTGGTATTCACAGATCATAAGAGTTTGAAGTATCTTATGTCTCAAAAGGAGTTGAATCTTAGGCAACAACGATGGGTGGAGTTGCTTAAGGATTATGATCTGTCGATCGAGTATCATCCTGGGAAGGCCAATGTTGTGGTTGATGCTTTGAGCAGGAAGGTAGCTGTGGAGTTGAGGGCAATGTTTGCTCGCTTGAGCATATCGCGAGATGGTGGTCTTGTTGCCGAATTGCAAGTGAAACCATCCTTGATTCAGTTGATCAAGGATAAGCAGTTGCTTGATGATTCTCTTGTCCCTCACATTTAGGATATTGCAGATGGTAAGCCTTAAGATTTCAGTTTTAATGATGACGATGTTTTGTGCTTTGGGAGTCAGATAGTGGTGTCGAATGATGCTGAGTTGAGGCGCACTATTCTGTCTAAAGCTCATAGTAGTCCTTTTGCTATGCACCCTGGTAGTACAAAGATGTATCGTGGTTTGAAGGATGAGTACTTTTGGGTGGGGTTGAAGAAGGATGTTGCTGAAATTGTTGGCAAATGCATGATTTTTCAGCGAGTGAAGGCTGAACATAAGGTTCCTTATGGGTTGTTGAAAATCCCAGAATGGAATTGGGAAAGGATTACCATGGATTTCGTGTCTGGTTTGCCTTTTTCACCATCGAAGAAGAATTTTGTTTGGGTGATTGTTGATCGCCTTACGAAGTGTGCACATTTCTCACCTTTGCATACTACGTATACATTGGATAAGCTAGATGAGCTGTATATTGCTGAGACTGTGCGTTTGCAGGGGGTGGCGAAGTCTATAGTGTCAGATAGAGATATGAGGTTCACATCGAGGTTTTGGGAATGTTTGCATCAAGCCTTGGGTACACGGTTGAGTTTCAGTACTTCTTATCATCCTCAGACGGATGAACAGTCGGAGCGTGTTATCCATGTGCTTGAGGACATGTTGAGATGTTTTGTTATTGATTACCAAGGTTCTTGGGAGAAGCACTTGCCTTTGGTTGAGTTTGCTTACAATAATAGTTACCAGGCAAGCATTCAAATGCACCATACGAGGCTTTGTATGGGAGAAAGTGTAGAACTCCTCTTTGTTAGGCAGAAACAGGGAAAAAGTTGGTTTCGATGCCGGACTTGTTGAGAGGAACCACTAAGAAGGTGAAGCTCATTTGTGAGCACTTGAAAGAAGCATCGAACAAGCAAAAGTCTTACGCGGATTTGAAGCGTAAGAAGATTGAGTTCGCAGTTGGCAAACATGTGTTTTTGAAAGTAACGCCTTGGAAGAAGGTGATGAGATTTGAGCGTAAGGGTAAGCTTGGCTCGAGGTTTATTGGACCTTATGAGGTTGTGGAGCGAGTTGGAAAAGATCCATGATGTGTTTCATGTTTCGATGTTGCGGAGGTATAGATCAGATCCTTCGCATGTGATGCATGTTGAGGAGATAGAGCTAAACTCGGATTTGTCCTATGATGAGGAACCGATAAAGATTCTAGATTCGAGCAGCAAAGTTCTTTGTGGCAAAACGATAGAGCTTGTGAAGGTGTTGTGGCAACACCGAGGAGTTGAGGAGGCCACGTGGGAAAGCAAAGCAGACATGTTGAAGTAGTTCCCGCACCTTTTTCCTTCAGATAAAATTTCGAGGACAAAATTTCCTAAGTGGGGGAGAGTTGTAACGCCCTGGTTTTGGGCCTAGGTGTTTTAGACATTGGATCGGGCCGTTCGGAAATAGTTCGGATTGTATTAGGTGGTTCAGGGAAATCAAGGCTCGAGATAGGATAAAATATGACAAAAATTGCTAAAATCCTCTAAAGATCATGTTTAAGAGGTTGGTCAAATCAATTTTACAAAATGAGTTTTGTAAGTGGTACATTTTGGGTAGTGACCAAAATGTAAAGTTTTAAGTAATTGTTTAAAAAGGGGATTTTATTTTTTTATCAGATAAAATCATTAATTTGGAAGTTTTATTTACGTAACTAACTTTTCACTCTTCATTTTCAGCAAAACACCTTTCTAAAGTCTGTTCTCCAGATTTCTTTTCTCCCAAACACCCTCACTTTGATCTCATTAACCATTTTAAAGATTTCTCTTCATTTTCTTCAAGAACTATGAAGTAAAACTTGTCAAATCTTAAGGAAAGCAAGGATTGGAGGTAAATCCCGTTCTCAACCTCTAATCAAGGTTGTTTGTTGAAATTCACAAGATTTTTTACTCTCAATTGTTGTTTTTAACTGAGTTTTGATTATAATTTTGATTTAAGACCAAAATCTTGCAAAACTAAGGTTTAATTCTTGATTTTCGAAGTGTTGTTGACGAGCTCTGTTTTAGATGGATTATACTTGAGTTTTTAGGTGATTATGATGTTGAAAAAGAGTTTTAATGATTTAGATCCCAAAATCCTTGAGATCCTTGAGTTTTATGATAGTTTTAGTTGTGTTTTTTAAGTGATTTGATGGTTAAATGGTTGCTGGAGATATAAGGAAGGGTTTAGGTTGTTTTTGGATCTGATTTGATGAATATTAATGATTGGATGTGTTGATTGTTGGCTGGACATGGTTTATGAAGCAATCAAATGAGTTTTCAGTTGTTTCGGATGGGTAAATTGATGTTGTTTTTCTGCGCAACGTGTTTGTGTTTAGTTGCTGGAGTTAGAATGCATTTTGATGCATTGGATCTCTGTTTTTGGTGCTCTAAAAGCAGGGGTCATTGATCCGGGAGCAAGCGAAGGGATTTTGGAAGTTTCGGATGAGTGATCTTCGCGTCGGCACGTGAAGTTTTGCGTATCGGTGAGTGGATGTGTTTTAAAGCTTTGTTAAGCTTGGATACGAGGTGTTGGGAGGTTAGTGTAAGCTTGAAACGCTTAGCTAATCTCGGAAGTAAGTATGGTTACTTAAACTCTCGGTTTTCGGTTTGAAATGGACTCCATGGTTTATCATGTTCATGTTTTGATAATGGTTGTTACTCATTGTTATGCATGGATTTAAGCATGGTGTTGCTTGTGTTTATCCCATGAAATGGTTTGGTTTGATACAAGATGGTATGATCTTTTATAAGATGGCATTTGCTATTTAAAAGCATGTTTAATTTTGGGATATGAGATGATTTTTAATGATGCTTTGTAAGCAGTGAGTTAACATGGTTTTATGGCTATATTGGCAAGTGAATGATCTATTTTTAATATACGGATACGTTGGTCGACCAATACGATGTGAGTGCACTATAATCTATAAATCGTACGTGTGTCTAGCTATGTGACATAATAGGGGTGGGCTTATTGCGGGTGGTAGAGGTGAGTCTATCACTATGGGTTAGGGGTGGGCCTAATTCCATTCGTAGCCATTAAGATGGAGGTGAGCCCACCATTGAGTATAGGGGTGAGCCTATACAAGTCCGTGTATCTGATATTGTTTGTAAAAGTGATAGAGGTGAGTCTATCACAACGGATAGGGGTGAGCCTATGCCGGGATGTTTTAAGCCAATATACGTGTTTATTGTTGCCCATGCATCATGATTATAATGAATGCATAATTGATTATTGTGCATGAGATGCTTGATGATGAGATGTTGCATCGGACAAATCTATGCATGTGAATTAAGCAAGTGAGGCTTACTATGGCTTTGCATTGTGAACAATGCATGTTGCTAATGATACATGTGGAACATGGTTAAAGAATGGTTTGCTTTGGTTGTGAAAGCTTGAATTGAGATTGAGCATGATATGGTTTCAACTTGTTTTTTAAAAAATGCATTGTTGATGTGTTTTGAGCTTTCCCTCACTAAGCAAGAGTTCTTACGCTTCTTTTTCCAACAATGCATATAACTAAGCTTGAGGACTGAGGAGTAGCAAGTGAGAGCACCTAATTCGTCACTCAATCTCATGTATGAACTTTGGTGATTTTAAATAAGTAGATAATGGCAACGGGGAAAGAACATCGGTTTGGGAGATTTGTTTTAGAACTTCCTGGTTGAGATAAGTTGATTTGTCTATTTGGGTTTGTAAAAGGGCCATTATGTGTTGCTTGAGAAAGAATGATACTTTTCATTTGTTTTATGGTATTGCTCATGAGATGCATGCTATAGCTTACTAGAATTACATGTGTTGGATTAGTAAAACTCTTGTAGTTGTATTTAAGCATGATTGACATGCAGTATAAGCTTAGGGATGTTTATCTATTGATGCTTGAGCATGCTTGGCTGATTAAAATGGACTTTGGAGTTGTATGTGATGCCTATCTGGTACGCGTACTCAAAGGCTTTTTGCAGGCTAAACAACACAGGGGTATCAATACGACTTGCCGTGTATCGATACACTTGGGCTATCTTTGAAGGGTGTACCGATGCGCGAGGAAGGGTATCAATACCTTCTTTCCAATTTGAGCTACTGTCTTGCCGCGTATCGATACGAGCCTCAGGGGTACCGAGACTCGGCCATTGTTTTTAGTTAAAAGCACCTATTAAAGTCTAAAAAGTTACATTTTGGTCCCTGAATGTTGTATGTGCAATTGGATGAGTTTGGATGGTTCGTTTGTGATGAAATTTGACATGGAAACATGTTTCATGCTAATTAATGGACGGTAATATTAAAATTGGATTGGTCCCTATAATTTGCTAAAATTACAATTTAGTCCTTAAATGTGTAAGTTGCGGAATTGAACCCCTAAACAAACTCCGATCGCTGTGTCGTTTTCTTCTAAGTGATTTCTTGAACACATAGAACTTAAAATGTATCGAGGAAAAAAAGAGAGAGAAAAAATGGTCGTTAATCTAAGTCGGCTTTAGAGAGTTGGCTTCGGTTTTCCCCGTGTAATCTTCTTAGTTCGGGTCGGGTGTCTAGGCTGGGCTAAGGGGGTTACAGCTGAAATCCTACTAATGGAGCATTCTAATTTTGTGGGTTCAGTGCATTGTTGGGGTTGCTCCAGGAGAAGTTGGGGTGCTTTTTCCAGGCCAGGTTATAAGTGTTGGACATCGCATTGTTATTCCTATTAATGTTTCCATCATAGCATGCTGACTCTGGATTCTGCGGGCATTCAGAAAAAGCATGGTTACCTCCACAATTTTCGCAAAATATATATTACATTGACTTCTTGTTGATTGTTTTGCGACTGTAAGTTTAGAACCTGCCTGTTGAGTGGATCGAAAAATCAATATGAACCAAGAGGGGGTGAATTGGATTTTTAAAGCTTTAGGTGGTGGAAATTGCAAATTAAAAAGATGGACAAGGAATTTTAGAGTGGTTCAAGTTCCAAATGAACTCTGCATCCACTACCTTAGCTTCACTAAGGATTTGCAGCAATTCCACTAATTGCTCTTCCCCTTTTCTAGGCTAAGGAGGCAACCCTTACAATATAAGAATTAAAATTACAATTGGGGTTTCTAGACAATTTGGGATAAAAGCACAAATGCTTGGATTTGATGTTTGGATGTTTGCTTTTGGATCAATAGTTGTTGCTGGTGCTTTTTGAAGTCTCTTTTATACCTTCTCATTGATTTCTAGCCGTTGTGGTTGTTGTATTCATCAATGGAGCCGTTGGGGGTGTTATCTCACCTCCATAAATACAGTCTGCAACCACCCGTTTTGGAACGCGGGAACATGTTTCGAAACGGACCAAAATAGAAAGAGCCGTTGGGGTTGCATTTAAGAGCCCGTTTCGAAACGTGTTGAAACCGTTTCGAAACACTTTTGCCACTGTCAAGGGTCGTTTCGAAACAGCTTGAGCCCGTTTCGAAACACCCTAACGGTTTTCAAAGAATCAGTTGAAAACATTGTAACGGTCATAATTTTCAAATCAAAATGAAGAACCGTTTCGAAACGTTTAAAGTCGTTTCGATACGTGTTCATATGTTCTAAAGTCGTTTCGATACGCGTTTCAGAACAGGGGTCGACAGTGGTGAAAACGTTTCGAAACGCCTTAGGCCGTTTCGAAACAGGGACTTGAAAAACACTGTCTAGGCTTTAAAACACTTAGAAAATATTTGAAAACTTTGGTTTTTAACTTTGGCATATTCTTAAAATTATATGGGGATGTTTGAGGACTTAAAAATTCGTTTTGACATTTTCAATTTAGTCCTTAGGTTCTTTAGTTATATCAAAATTAAAATATCGGTTTCACAATCTCCCCCTTTTTGATATAACAAAACCAAAGTTAGAATTTTTAAGAGTTTTGAAAATTTTGAACATATTCTAACTCCCCCTTAATTTAAGATAGGTTTTTAAAGTTTTAAAAAATATTTTAACTTTGAAATTCAAGTTTTAAAACTTAAAAACCTTGAAACATTTAAAACGAATTTTTGTGGCTCTTAAATTTCTTCTCCCCCTTTTTGTTAGATCAAAAAGAATAAATAAGGCTCATAGAGAAGAGAAAGGGTTAGTACCAATAAGCATTAAGTAATAAGCAACAATAATATTAATTCATAAAATTAAAATATCCAAAACATAAATCAACATTAAGTTCAAAAACATAATCCCAAATAAGATCAAAAGCATAGGTTCCTAAAACACAATGAAACATAAAGATGCAAACTTAAACCTAAAATGCATAGATAATATGATATGATATGATATGAATATCCTAGGCCTCGTCACCACCATCATCATCATCCGAAGTCTAATCATCGCTCTTGACTTGAGAACGGCGAAACATCGTCCATTGGCCATAGAGAGTAGAGAAGGACAAATCCATGTTCGAGTGGGAAGCCTCAAGGGATTGGAGTCGATCCTCCACATTTTGCAAGCGAGTGTTGATGGCACCAAAACCCGTAGCCATGTTAGTGTCCATGGCATTGAACCGCTCGGTAATCAAAGCCGTGAGAGCATCATTGTTTGCAACTGGAGCTGGAGGTTCAACGGGAGGAGGAGGAGGAGGAGGTGCGGCTCTATCAACACGTTCCCAAACATGATTCACATAGTGAAAACCGGACTTGCGAAGAGAGGACTCACAAATCTTGGACTTGCGAGGTTCCGGAGAGTCGTAGGAGCAATCGAGACCAATCTTGCTAAAGATGTGACTTAAGATCGTGCCATAGGTAAAGGATTTCAAGGTATCGGTGTCAATAAGCTTAACATTATTAACCATCTCGGCAAATATGATCTTAGCAACATTAGGGAGCTCACCACGACGGAAACATTCAAGCCAAAAGTAATCAACTTGACGGATATGAGAATATTTACCTCCGGAGGGGCGAAGGAACCATGATACCATCTAGTGAAGAAAACGATCTTGCGCATCCAAGGTAAGCACTTGACCTGTGTTAGTACAAAAGTGACGTTCATTCTCAATTCCCTCATCCTTAAGGGAAAAAGTAGACTCCAAGAGTTCAACATTAACAACAAACTTTTTCCCCAAAATAAAGGATTCAATCCCAACAACCTCGGTATTTGTTTCATCATTAATAAGACGAGCATTGGAGTAAAAGATGAGTACCATATGTTTGTAGCGAATATCCAGGATGCTCAACAAAGGAAGAAGATTCCATTCGCTCAAACGCTCGAGGTAACGGAAAAGGAATCGCTCGGAGTTAAGAAATTCGAGATCAATGTCGCGCTCACGACGAACTTCGAAATCTTTGACATATTTGAAACGAGCACGCATCTCTGGAGTTCGAAGGGATTTTTGAAAGAGCTGAGCAAGATTCGGATGCACACTCGAGTCACCGGATTGAACGGACTTACGCTTTTTGCTAACATTATCCGACATCCTAAAAACATAAGCAAGCAAGCGAAAAGTTTAAGTGTATGCATAGATTTCGTAATTCAATCCAATAATAAATCCCACTTAGGTTTAAAAAAGTTTTTAAAACAGTAAACAACTCAAAATAAAATAGAAAACAAAAAAATAGAGAAAACAGCAAAAAAATACGATTGAAAATTTTTATATTCGAATCAGAAAAATTAAGATTTTGAATTTTTTTTACAAGATATTGAAAACCCAAGCATAAAAACATATAAACTATACAAAAATAAATTTTTCTAACCTAAGATTCGAATAGAAATTGAAGGAAAAAGAAAAAGAGGAAACATACCTTAGTTTGGGATTTTGGATGAATGGAAGAAAATCCTTGCACAATGTTGATGAATCTTGCTTAGACTAGTGTTTTAGAGAAAACCCCCTCAAGATTTGGTGAAAAACAATGAGGTTTAGAGGGTTTTTATAGGGAAAAAGTTGGTTTAGGGTTTTAAAGAGTTTTAATTAAAAGAGAACTTTAACATTAAAAGCCCTACTTAAAGCTGTCCGTGAAACCGTTTCGGAACTGTCCTGACCGTTGCGAAACGCGAGGAAGAGAGTTTGACCATTTTAAGGATTCCAGCTGACCGTTTCGATACGGTGTTAACCGTATCGAAGCCCCGTTGACACGTATCAAAACTCGTTTCGATACACCCCTTGGCAGTAGCAAAACCATTTCGAAACCCTTTTGAGGCGTTTCGAAACGACCTTCTCTCAGACATGATTTTAAGGCATCCGTATCGAAACAGGTTTACCCGTTTCGATACACTTGGGCCTGGAAGTGCAGATGAGGCTCTAAAAGTGCAGAAAATTGAGTTTTTCTAAAGCCTAACTTGCATGAATGACATGAATGAGCAGGCAAAACATATGCAAACATAAACATACTCCCCATAGCTATAAGCATGGATGAAATTAGGAGTCAAAAACACATAAACATGGCATTTCACAAGATCAAGCAATTTAAAGCACAAAAGAGGTCCTAAAAGGTCAAGATAGGCTAGCTAGACCTAACTCTCTTCTAAGGGACCAAAAACGCTCTTTGTCTAAGGGTTTTGTAAATATGTCCGCTAATTGATTTAATGTGTCTACATACTCTATAACCACATCTTCTTTAAGGACATGATCTCTAATGAAATGATGCCTTATTTCTATGTGTTTGGTTCTAGAGTGTTGGATGGGATTTTTTGTTAGACATATAGCACTAGTGTTGTCACATTTTAAGGGTATGGTTTCAACTTTAATTCCATAATATAAGAGTTGTTGCTTCATCCAAAGGACTTGAGCACAACAACTCCCTAAGGATATGTACTCGGCTTCGGTGGTAGATAAGGCTACACTATTTTGTTTCTTAGAGAACCAAGATATGAGCATACTACCTAGGAATTGAAAAGTTCCCGAAGTACTTTCCTATCGATTTTGCAACCCCCATAATCCGCATCCGAATAAGCATGAAGCTTGAAGGTGGAGTCTCTAGGGTACCAAAGACCTAAACAAGGAGTATCTCTAAGGTATCTAAAGATTCTCTTAACGACTATAAGGTGAGACTCTCTAGGACTAGCTTGAAACCTAGCACACAAGCAAACACTAAACAAGATATCCGGTCTACTTGCGGTAAGGTAAAGCAATGATCCAATCATAGAACGGTAAAGTTTAGAGTCAACACACTTTCCTCCTTCATCTTTGTCAAGCTTTGTAGATGAGCTTATAGGTGTGGCTTGAGGCTTTGCATTCTCCAAGCCAAACTTCTTGAGCATATCCTTTATGTACTTTGCTTGATTGATGAAGGTGCCATCCTTATTTTGCTTGATTTGGAGTCCCAAAAAGAATGAGAGCTCCCCCATCATGCTCATCTCAAATTCATCTTGCATTAGCTTAGCAAACTCTTGACAATGACATTCGTTAGTAGAACCAAAAATAATATCATCAACATAAATTTGAACTACTAAGATGTCATTTTTATACATTTTTATAAAAAGTGTAGTGTCCACCTTACCTTTTTCAAAACCTTTTTCAATTAAAAAGTTTGAAAGTCTTTCATAAAAAGCTCTAGGAGCTTGTTTTAAACCATAAAGAGCTTTAGTGAGTTTGAAAACATGATTTGGAAATTTTGAGTCTTCAAAATCCGGTGGTTGTTCCACATACACTTCCTCATTTATAAAACCATTTAAAAAAGCACTTTTAATATCCATTTGAAAAAGCTTGAAATTATGATAACATGCATATGCAAGCAACATCCTAATGGCTTCCATTCTAGCTACGGGTGCATAGGTTTCATCAAAATCTATTCCCTCTTCTTGAGTGTAACCTTGAGCTACAAGTCTAGCTTTATTTCTCACAATGTTACCACTCTCATCTAGCTTGTTCCTAAATACCCATTTAGTTCCTATGGTAGATTGATTACTAGGCCTATCAACTAATGTCCAAACGTTACTTCTCTCAAATTGATTTAACTCCTCTTGCATAGCCATAATCCAAAAGTCATCTTTCAATGCTTCTTTTATATTCTTAGGCTCTATGCATGATATAAATGCAACATGATTCATTAATCTAAGAGAAGATCGAGTGGTTACCCCCTTGGATGGATCACCCAAGATTTCACCATCTTTGACATAGTTGAACTCCCTTGGGTAGCTCACTTCCTTTTCCTCAAGAGCCAAGTCCTTCAAGGCTTCAAGAGGTGGATCTTGTGTGTCTTCTTCTTTTGTTGGAATCTCATCCTTCTTTGAAGTTTGTCCTCCATCAAAGGCATTTTTGATTCCTACATCATCATCATCACAAGAATCCTTCCTTGGAAGGAGGTTATCATCGAATACAATATGAATAGATTCTTCTACTACTAAAGTTCTTTTGTTAAATACTCGATAGGCTTTAGAGGTTAAAGAGTAACCTATGAAAATAGCTTCATCACTTTTTGCATCAAATTTACCTAAGTTGTCTTTTCCATTATTTAAAACAAAGCACTTGCAACCAAAAGGGTGAAAATAGCTAATGTTAGGCTTTTTAGATTTTAAAATCTCATAAGGTGTTTTCTTTAAAATTGGCCTAATCATTACTCGATTAACAATATAGCAAGCGGTGTTTGTGGCTTCCGCCCAAAAATATTTAGGTAAATTATTTTCACAAAGCATAGTTCTAGCCTTTTCTAGAAAAGTTCTATTTTTCCTCTCAAATACCCCATTTTGTTGAGGAGTTCGAGGAGCCGAAAAATTGTGGCTAATACCATTTTCATTTAAAAAATCTTCAAACCCTAAATTTTGAAACTCGGTTCCATGATCACTTCTAATATGTGAAATTCTAAGTTCAAGATCATGTTGGGTTAGTTTTGAAAATGTGATGAATTTTTCCAAAGCCTCATCTTTAGTACTTAAAAATAGAACCCAAGTAAATCTAGAAAAATCATCAACAAGTACAAATGCATAAGACTTACCACCCAAGCTCATAGTCCTAATTGGCCCAAATAAATCCATATGGATTAGTTGTAAACATCTACTTGTAGAAACATCATTAATGGATTTAAAGGAAGATTTATGTTGTTTACCCTTAGAGCATGCATCACAAATTTTATCATTTGAAAATTTAATCTTGGGTAAACCTCTAACTAGATCAAGGGAAACTAGTTTTTCAAAAACACTAATGCTAGCATGTCCTAGTTTCCTATGCCACAACCATGCATCATTTTCATTTTGTGCTACTAAGCATGCATGAGATGTATGAATGTCATCTAGATGCACCATGTATATGTTTCCTATGCGATGACCTATGAGCATAATATTATTAGATTTAATGTCTACAATTTTGCATCCATTTTTATCAAATAAAACATTAAATCCTTTATCACACAATTGACTTATGCTCAATAAATTGTGTTAAAGACCATCGACATACAAGACATTTTCAATGAGAATAGTAGAGTGATTACCTATGGACCCAATACCTTTAATGTGGCCTTTGGAGTTGTCACCAAATGTCACCACTCCTCCACTTTTTGGCTTTAGATCCATGAATCTACTCTTGTCTCCGGTCATATGCCTTGAGCATCCACTATCAAGGTACCATGAGTTTTGACTTTGTGCTTTGGCCTTGTAGCAATGCTCCCCCTACAAACAAAGATATTAAGCTTTTGTTTTTGGTACCCAAATCATTTTGGGTCCATGAGTGTTAGCTCCCAAAACCTTGGTTCCCTTAGGGATCCAAGATGACATATCAATAATGTTATTAGATTTTACAAATTCCTTAGGAACCCATACACTTCTAATTCTTTTAGTCCTTCTATGTCTAGGAAGACTACCTTGTTTGTAGTTATTAGTCCTTTTCTTAAGTTGGTTTGTTTTAGAAGATTCACCAATTTCATGCTTCATACTACCAACATTTTTAAAGGACTCCTTGAGCTTGTTAAGCTCATCTAACACCTTTTGGTGTTCACTATTGCATTGAGATAAAAGATTATTAAGATCAACATTTTCATCTTGAAAAAATTTAAGTTCATCTTTCAACCCTAATATCTTTTTCTCAAATTTTGAATTAGCTTGAGATAGTGAGTCATTTTTCTCATTTAGCTCCAAAATGATTTTCTTATTCCTAATGACGACTCTTTATATTTCTCAACTAATTCATCATAGACCTCTTGCAACTCATCATATGCATCATTTAATTCATCATATGTAAAATCAAAAGATGATGAGTTAGAGGTTACCATAGAGGAATCTTCCTCAAGTGCCATGAGGCAAAGGATGGCCACTTCTTGTTCGTCATCCTCCGATGACTCCTCATCACTCCAAGTAGCAAGCTTGACTTTGAGCTTCTTCTTCTTCTCAAAGCCCTTCTTCTTGAGTTGAGGGCACTCCGAACGTATGTGGCCGGGTTTATTGCACTCGAAGAAAATGATTTGATCCCTTGCTTCCTCTTTGTTCTTGATTTTGAAGTCCATCTTCCTTTGAATTTTTCTTCCCCGGTTGGACCTCATAAAGCGTGAGAATCGTTTGACTATCATAGCCAATTCTTCTAGCTCATCCTCCTCACTAGAAGAGCTCTCCTCAAGTAGTGAAGCTTTGAGAGCTATTCCCATCTTCTTCTTCTTTTCAACCTCTAGCTTTTCTACTCTCTTCTCTTCTTTCTTCTTCTCTTCTTCCCTTCCTTGCTTCATAATCTCATGTGTAAGGAGAGAACCCACTAGCTCATCAAGCTTTAAAGTCTTCAAATTCTTAGCTTCTATGATGGCGGTTCTCTTCCCATCCCATGATTCGGGAAGTGAATAGAGTAGCTTCTGGACAAGCTTGTCTTCCTGTATGATCTCTCCAAAACCTTTGAGCCCATTGACTATAGTGGAGAACCGATCAAACATCTTGGACACCGTCTCATCGGGCTCCATCTTGAAGTTCTCATAACTAAGATTGAGAATTCCAATCTTAGTTTCTTTGACATCGTTGGTTCCCTCATAGGTAGTCTCAAGAGTGTCCCACACTTCTTTGGCACTCTCAATGGATGACACTTTAGAATAGATGTCCGGACCAAATGAACAAAAGAGCATGTGGAGAGCTTTGTCATTTACTTGAATCTTTCTCCTTTCTTCTTCACTCATCTCCACCTTTTACTTCAAAACCATCTTGCCTTCACTATCTTGCTTCAATGGAATGTAAGGGCCATCTTCAATGACATCCCACACTAAGTAGTCACTGGACTTGATGAATAGATGTATTCTATTCTTCCAAAAAGAATAGTTGTCACCATTGAAGAAGGGAGGCTTTGTAGTGGATTGAGACTAATACATGCCCGAACCGGAGGTTGAAGCCATCCCTTGATATTTGATGATCACAGTATTCCTAGGAACTCCTCTTGTGGTTTTTAATCCTCAAAGAGGTAGGCTCTAATACCAATTGCTGAGTGGATCGAAAGATCGATATGAACCAAGAGGGGGGTGAATTGGATTTTTAAAGCTTTAGGTGGTGGAAATTGCAAATTAAAAAGATGGACAAGGAATTTTAGAGTGGTTCAAGTTCCAAATGAACTCTACATCCACTACCTTAGCTTCACTAAGGATTTGCAACAATTCCACTAATTGCTCTTCCCCTTTTCTAGGCTAAGGAGGCAACCCTTACAATTTCTGTTAAATTTTCTACCCAAAATTTAACCCAATCCTCACACAAAGAAAACAAAGAGTTTAATGGCTAAGATAGTATCTCTCAATACAAATTGTAGCCCAATTATAAGCACTCAACCCAATTGAAAAAGATAATAATTAAAATTACAATTGGGGTTTCTAGACAATTTGGGATTTAAGCACAAATGCTTGGATTTGATGTTTGGATGTTTGCTTTTGGATCAATAGTTGTTGCTGGTGCTTTTTGAGGTCCCTTTTATACCTTCTCATTGATTTCTAGCCGTTGTGGTTGTTGTATTCATCAATAGAGCCGTTGGGGGTGTTATCTCACCTCCATAAATGCAGTCTGCAACCACCCGTTTCGGAACGCGGGAACCTGTTTCGAAACGGACCAAAATAGAAAGAGCCGTTGGGGTTACAATTAAGAGCCCGTTTCGAAACGTGTTGAAACCGTTTCGAAACACTTTTGCCACTGTCAAGGGTCGTTTCGAAACAACTTGAGCCCGTTTCGAAACACCCTAACGGTTTTCAAAGAATCAGTTGAAAACATTGTAACGGTCATAATTTTCAAATGAAAATGAAGAACCGTTTCGAAATGTTTAAATCCATTTCGATACGCGTTCATATGTTCTAAAGCCGTTTTGATACACGTTTCGGAACATGGGTCGACAGTGGTGAAAACGTTTCGAAACGCCTTAGGCCGTTTCGAAACAGGGACTTGAAAAACACTGTCTAGGCTTTAAAACACTTAGAAAATATTTGAAAACTTTGGTTTTTAACTTTGGCATATTCTTAAAATTATATGGGGATGTTTGAGGACTTAAAAATTTGTTTTGACATTTTCAATTTAGTCCTTAGGTTCTTTAGTTATATCAAAATTAAAATATCGGTTTCACAGTGGCGATCTGAGATGTAATTGAGTCCGAAGACCCTATTTCATTAACTATGGGTTGACGGCGGATTCCTTCCCTTTGGGCCGTGGGGAACTGGTAATCATTCTTGGTCGTCCTGTTTAAAATCTCCATGTATTCTTCCGGCTCTTTGTCTAAGAGTATGACGTTTACCGAGGCATCAAGCATCGTCCTAGTTGTCGTGTTAACCGTATTGTAGAACATAGTCACCTGCGTCCATATTGGGAATCCATGCAAGGGGAATTTGTGTAGTAGCTCTCTATATCGCTCCCAAGCCTCATGCATGGACTCGTCACCAGCCTATCAAAAATAAGTGATCCCGTTACGTAATATGTTAGTTAAATTTGTAGGAATAAAACGAGCTAAGAAATCACGACAAAGATCACTCCAGGATCCGATTGATCCTGCTAGGATACTGTTGAGCCAAGTTTTTTCCCTATCCCTTAGTGAATAGGGGAACAACTTCAATCTCAGAATATCCTCATGTACTCCCTCAATTTTAAATAAGTTACAAATCTTGAAGAAGGACTTGAGGTGTTGTCTGGTATCTACAGTTCCGGAGCCGCCAAATTGCCCCATCGTGTTGATCATGTTAAACATCACGAGCTTTAACTCAAAGTGGGCGGCCTCAATCTCTAGGGTAACAACTCCATGGTTTAGTCTGTTCAGGTCCTCTTCAAGGTAGTCTTGGATAGTTAGGTGTCGAACTGGTACAAATGGAACTTGCAGATTTGCTCCATCTCCTGTCGGGATCTGCTACTCTTCAACAAGTGGCTGCCCATCGGCAAAGTGCTGCCCAATGATATTGTGTGCCGGGGCACCATGGTTAATTCCCCGGCTGCGACCTCGGGGTTGCTGCATTGCGGCTTCGTTCTCTCATCTAAGCCTTTGGTAAGTGCGTTCAATTTCTAGATCTGGATCTCGCAATGGGCTTCCTGGGTTAGCTCTGGTTCTGCAACGAGACAAAACCAAATTTTATTAGCAATAAAATAAAATAAAGAAAACAAATAAACTGAATAAAAGAAAGAGTGCAAGAAAATAAAAACAAAAGTTGCCAATCCTCGGCAACGGCGCCAAAAACTTGTTGCATGTAAATAGTGCTCTGTATTTGTGCAAGTATACACGACGCAAGTAATATAGGGATAAGTATATGAGTATCATCTCCACGGAGATTGCTACTCAACCTTTGGTTCTACTCCCTCGCACTACAAAATAAATAAAGTAAAAACACAAATTAATTGGGTGAATTGAGATAATCTAAAAATAACTAAACTAAGAAAATCCAGTAAATAAAATAAAAAAGAAATCGAGATGATAAGATGGGCCGGATTAGAGTGTGTCCTAGTGTGGAATCCTCTTGAATTCGTTTATGTTCTTGAATGCAGCAATGCACTACTTTCGTGGAAATCCCTTGCTTATGGGCAGATGCAGTTAAGGCTCGGCAAAGCTTCCTTGGGTGGTTCCGCCTTATCCCTAAGCACAGAACGCTACTTGATGACTGAACTCTGATGATACTTCCCGGTGTGAATCAAAGGGAAAACACCAATTGTTCATACACTTCTTTTAGCCACTAAAACTCTAACCTATCCCTAGGCCGAGTTAGCTAACATCATGTGGGGCGAAAATTGTACTTATTCCTTTCGTGAGCTCAACTCTCCCGATATTGAATAAATGGATGATCTCACAAACCCTCTCCCGAGTAGAATGCAAAAATAATTAAAGCCAGAAAATGCAAACCATAGTTTTTATTGCATTAAGAACAAAACTAAGTACAAAGAGTTTTCACACAACAACTAAACAAACTAATCCTAACCCTAAGAAATTTAGAACATAATTAATTAATCTAAGCTCTTCTCTCGAAATCTTCTCTCTTCCTCCTCTCTTGATGTCGTTTCTCCATGGCGGCAAGCCCCTAATATAGAAGAAGGTGTAGGCACAAATCCTTCTTGGAGAGAAAGTTAAGTTGGACTTGGACTAGACTTTATTAAAGAGGTAAATCTCTTTAATTTATTACCATATACATTTTTGGACAAAAGTCCAACTTTAGCCTTCCTTCCAGGTTTTCCTCCTCTTCTCGAGCTCCACCTGCCACGCAAAGTGTGTAGAAAAATTCGGCGTTTAAAACTCTACAAGTCGGCTACCACTTTGCCCATTTTCCCTTTGGTAGAATGCTGCCACAACCTAGCTTTTGCTGCCTCGGCATCAGTCGGCTCTGCTCCGCAAGGCTTCATCAGCTTCCCTCAGTAGAAGCTTTCTTGTGGCATGGCTCGATCAATTTTTTTGTCTGCTAATTCTACCTCATCTTCCCTCTGCTTCCTATGTTGTGGCGGTATCTTCCTAATCCAGCAGTGTACAGCTTGCAAAATACCAATAATGCATTAAATAGTACATTTTTCATAGAATAAACAGAATATAAGGCTCAAAAGCATAAATAATGAATTCTATGCATGAAAGGCCATAATGCAGCTCAAATGGGTATAGGTTGAGTGAAAATTACCATGTAAAAGAGGTCAAAATATAGGACTTTGGGGCACTTATCACCTTTTATGGAGAACATCATGTGTTTGAAAATTGCCCTCATCTTTTGGGTGCATATGACTACAAGCAGGACCAAAGATGGAACGAACAACTAAATCCTTTATGGTATGATCAAATAACTTAAACTTTTTTATACCATGAAGGTTTTGCAATGACAAAAGATATGCCCTGGCAACATAGTCCTTTTCAAGAGCATTCAACATGCTTGGAGGAAACACTGCAAGTTTTCATGGCTACAACTGACTCTTACATCAAATCCAATCAAGAAAGACTGAAGAGACTCCAAGACACGCACGAACAATTCAGACATAGGGATACTGACGTCCCAAGGCAAGAGGATAAGGAGCAATACAAAGAAAACTCCTCGATGTGTGGGGAACAACTAGAACCACCAAGTCGAGAGAACGCCAATGAGAGAGACTACCCAACACAAGATGAACCTATGCAACAAATTACCCCAGAAAAGATTGAGGAGCCTAAGCAAAGCAATGCCGCAACAACACTTAGTAAGGATGAGAACTCTATTGAGAATGCCACAACAATACCACATCCCTCAGTAGCTACACATGCCTCAGCAACTACATATGCCTCGGCAACTACACATGCCTTGGCAAGTCCAGATGCCTCGACAATTCCATCAATCAAGTTCCAAACAGATGAAAAGATTGAGGATATTCGACTTCCACCCCCATTCCCAGAGAGGTTGAAACAACAAAAGTAAGAATATGTAGATTACTCTCATCTATCTTTGTCACATCAATTGCATGACCACATGTAGGAGCAACAAGATGACAATACTTTGCCAATGGAATATGAGCAGGTAATGGTTGAACCTTTTGAATTCTTTAAAAACTCACATCATCCATTGTAGGTATGTCTTGAGGAACTGATGTTGGTAGATTTGAAGCCATCAAAATATCTACTGATGGAGATGTTTGAGAGGCCAAAAGAAAATGGTGTTTGGATTCGTAAAGCTTTTTCAGAAAATTGTTTTTTCCTTGACTTACTACGAATTTTGGCAACCGATTGCCACGATGAGCAGCAATTGCCACAACAACGAAGGCTACATCTAACCATGATGGAGGTCGATGAGATTGAGGTAATTAAATGGTTGGGTGTTGATATAATTTTTTCTACTAATATATTCATGCCTTCAGGAATAGTAGCAAGGTGGAGAGCATACATGGACTACAAGAGAACAAGGAAGAAAGACACCTCCACCATGGTAACACAAAAGGGAGTAGTTGCGAGCACATTGACCCAACTCTTTTTGGGAAATATTGTCACTCGATAGAGGGTGCGGATGGACTATAAGAAGTATCGGAAACAACCCTCCTCAAGCTTTCTCGGATATGAAGTAACCTAAAAAGATGCATTAAAATGCTCTTTCTAAGAATTTTTAATTTTCCGTTTTAATTTTTTTGACCTATATTTTATTTTCGGGTATTTTAGGAGATATTTTATTTGTCTTCATTATTATTAGTTTTTAGGTTTTCTTTGTTTTTCCACATCAAGAATAAACACCACCATGGCCAAGAACTTCAAAACCATGGAAAAACCATGTTCTTCCAATTAATCCCAAGCTCACCCATAGGAGCAAACATCTGTTTAGAAAAATGAGTCCAAATCTGCTGCCAAAATAGACAAGACAAAGGATGCCTCAACAACTCCAAACGTGCATGCCTCGACAATACCTAATGCCTCGGCAACCACTGAAGTGCATACCTCGGCAAAACTTGATGCCCCGACAATGCCTACTGCACATGCCCAGGCAACCGAAACTGGCGATGCCATGTCAACTACCGCACACAACAAAGCTGCACCAATAAAGTCGTCCATAGTCAACTCTTCAAAGGCGAAATGCAAAACATCTAGCATCAACAAGATTGAGGACGTAGATGACGATGGCATGAGGTTGCCAACATACGAGAATCAGTTGTGCCACCAACCACCACACGCTAGCAAGGGAATCAAGAAATCAACTCGAAGCAAACTCATCATACCAGGTGACGACCTTTTCGACTAACTCACTTACATCTCATTTTATTTTTCTTTTTATGCATTGAGGGTAATGCTTTTCTCGAGTTTAGGGGTATTTGTCTTTAATTAGTTTCATATCTAATTGCATTCATCGTTAGGAATTTCATTTAGGATTCATATATTACTTTCATTGCTTTTAGTTGGATTGAATTTTCCTAGACTCGATCAATATTCAATGATGAAATTGCCATTGCACTTAATTGATAAAACTTTCAATTCTAGTATGATAATGGAAAACACTTAGAATCCTACTATGATGCTAAACTTAATTGTACACTAATTGTGGCTTGATTGTTTGAAGGAATTCTGGTGAACTTAGGTTAATTATATAAAATTTGGGTAAATAAAATTTTTAATTGCTAGAGGTGCCCAAAACGGGCTCTAGTATTGTGTTTAAAGGAATCACTAGAGGCGCTCGAAATTGGCTCTAGTCGATTAATTATAAAAATTGGAAAATTAATTAATAAACTAGAGGTGCCACAAATTGGCTCTAGTTGAATGAAATAAAAAAACCCAAGGAATTAATTTTAATACCTATTGTTCACAGAGAATCGGGATAATCATCTCGTACACAATTACACACACTCACAAGCATTATAGTTTGACTCCAGGTAACTTCTATACCATCCGAACAATTGAATGCCAATCATACTTCGTGCCACACTTCTGAGGAATGAAGTCAAGTGCGAAGCAAATTCTCTGATGATAAAAATCCTTGCATGTAAGTTTTAGTTTTGCATTGCTTGAGGACAAGCAATAGTTCGAGTTTGGGGCTTCGATGAGTGTTCAAAAGTACAATTTTTATGACCCTTTTACTCATATTATTTTTAAACTAAAGCTCATTTTAGTTGCATTATTAGGCATTCATGCATATTTTCATAATTTTTTTCACTGGTATGCTTGAGTTAATGTTTTGATTAGTTTTGGTAGAAAAAGATACTGTTGGAGGCTGTTTTTATGCGTGCAGGACTAGTTGCCAGGACAGTGTCCACGACAACCATCGACAAGAAGGAGATGCCGAATAAGTTGTCATGGTAACCCAAGAAGGAGATTTCGACCCAGTTTCCGAGGCAATAGTCGACAAGAAGAGAATAGGCAAAGTGGTAGCCGAATTGAATAGTAGAAAAAAGCTTATTCAATCGTGATAGGTGGCATGAAGAAAGAAGGTTGGAGGATTGTGAAAAGGTTAAGAGATATGAATCTCAAGAAAATAGAAGAAGTTTTAGTTGGATAAAGATTTAAAGAGATGTAATATTTCTTTTATTCAATTTAAATCCAACTTAACTTCCTCCTCAAGAACGACTTTGATCTAGCTTTCTCCTATAAATAACAAGCCTAGCCGCCAACTAAAAAACAAGTAAGAGAGATCGTTAGGGAGAGAGCTCGACTAAGAAGGCTGCACCGATTTCTTCATCTTTTTCTTCATAGTTTTTCGATTAGATTCATGGTTGGGGATTGTTCTTTGTATATCCTTCAAAACCTATCCATGAACTAACTTGATTGGCTTAGGTTATTTTGGGTTTTGTGGTTTTGATAAACGATTAGATTTGTTTAGGGTTTTGAGTTTGCAATTTTAATTCAAGGTTTGTTCATTCTTGGTTTTTAATCTTGTTCGCGAGTGATTTGAGAGAGGATCTTGTGAAACTATCTATTTATCTAATATCGGAAGAGTTAGATTCACACAACGATTTAGCATGGTCTTTATCCAATTAAATCGATGGTGAAGACTAATTTAGCTAAGGGATATGTTTCAAATTTCAACGGCTAAAAGGAGCGTAAGATCGATTGTTGTCCACCCTTGGTTCACGCTGGGAGGTATTATTAAGGCATGCACAATTACTAGCGTTTTGAATTAGGGATAAGGAGAAACCATTGAAGAACCCTTCACTGAACCTTGAAGGTTGCTGCTTAGTTGCCCAAGCAGTTTCGCTTGGCAATCATTGTCCCGGCATCGTTATGCTAGTTGCCATGGCAACCACTATACCGGTTGCCTTGGCAACCCGAATGACATCAGTTGCTGGAGCAATTAAGTTGCTATTGCACTCATCACCGAGACGATACATTCGACTACCAATCCTCAACTCACAATAACCTGACCTACTCTTCTCTCTTATTTGATTTCCACTATCTTTTACTTTTATTGTTCCTCAGTTTACTTGTTAATTAGAACTCTTCTTATCACCTATTTGTGTTTTTGTTTTCTACAGTGCAGTAACTTAAGCAAAGTGGCCCTAACCAATCACTGTGAAGACAATACTCGTTACTTATATCACTTTATTACTTGCGACGTGTATACTTGCACAATTGCGTAACACTTATTACACACAAGTTTTTGGCGCCGTTGCCAAGGATTAGCAATTGGTGTTAGTTGTGTTTGTTATTGCATTTTTTCTTATTAGTTTTACTAACTTTTCTTTTTGTTTGTTTAAGAAAAAAAATCAGGTGCGCTACAAGTTAAGGAACATCAACATGTGGGGAAATAAAAGTAAAACTATTCGAGAGTTGATGTTGGATGATAGGAATCAACCGAGAGAAGCATATATCTGGAAAACTTTTGTGCTTTTTGTGGAGAATATCATGCGTTTGAAAATTGTCTCATCTTTTTGGTGCATATGACTACAAGGAGGACCAAGGATGGAACGAACAACAAAATTCTTTATGGTATGATCAAACAACTCAAATTTTTTTATACCATGACAGTTTTACTATGACAACAGATATGTCATGGCAACATAGTTCTTTTCAAGAGCATTCAACATCCTTGGAGGCAACAATGTGAGTTTTCGTGGCTACAACTGACTCTTACATCAAATCCAATCAAGAAAGATTGAAGAGACTCCAAGACATTCACGAACAATTCGGTCATAGGGATACTGACGTCCCAAGGTAAGAGGACAATGAGGAATATGAAGAAAACTGCCCGATGCGTGGGGAACAATTAGAACCTCCAAGTCGAGAGAAAATGATAGAGTATACCCAACACATGATGAACCTATGCCACAAATTGCCTCAGCAATGATTGAGGAGCCTAAACAAAGCAATGACGCAACAACACTTAGTGAGGCTGAAAAAAGTATTGAGAATGCCGCGATAATACCACATGTCTCGGCAACTACACATCCCTCGGAAACTACATATGCCTCAGCAACTACACATGCCTTGGCAAGTCCAAAGGCCTCAACAATTCCATCAATCAAGTTCCAAATAGATGAAATGATTGAGGATGTTTGATTTCCACCACCATTCCCACAAATGTTGAAATGGAAAAGGCAAGTATATGTAGATTACTCTCATCTATCTTTGTCACAGAAATTGTACGACCACATGCATGAGCAACAAGATGAAAATACTTTGCAAATGGAATATGAACAGGTAATGGTTGAACCTTTTCAATTCTTTAAAAACTCGCCTCTTCCATTGCAGGTATGTCTTTAGGAACCGATGTTGGTAGATTTGAAGCCATCGAAATCTTTAATGATGGATATGTTTGAGAGGCCAAAAAACGGTGTTTGGATTTGTAATGATTTTAAGAAAATTGGTTTTTCCATTGACTTACAGCAAATTTTGGCAACTGATTTCCACGACAATTGCCTTGAGCAGCAATTTCCATAACAACGAAGGCTACATCCAACCATGATGGTGGTCGATGAGATTGAGGTAATTAAATGGTTGGGTGTTGATATAATTTTTTTACTAATATATTCATGCCTTCAGGAATAGTAGCAAGGTGGAGAGTATACATGGACTACAAGAGAACAAGGAACCTCCATCATGGTAACACAAAAGGGAGTAGCTGCGAGCACATTGACCCAACTCTTTTTGGGAAATATTGTCACTCGATGGAGGGTGCGGATGGACTATAAGAAGTATCGAAAATGACCCTCCTCAAGGTTTCTCAGATATAAAAAACCTTAGAAGATGCATGAAAATGCTCTTTCTAAGAATTTTTAATTTTTCGTTTTTAATATTTGGAGCTTTATTTTATTTTCGATTATTTTATGAGATATTTTAGTCTTCACTATAATTAGTTTTCATGTTTTCTTTGTTTTTCCACATCAAGAATCAAAACCACCATGGCCAAGAACATCAAAACCATGGCAAAACCAAGCTCTTCCAAGGAAGCTCAAGCTCACACAAAGGAGAAAACTTCTGCTCAGAAAAATGAGTCCAAAAATGTAACCAAGACGGAGGATGCCTCGACAATACCCAATTCCTCAGCAACCACTAAAGCGCATTCCTTTACAATACTCGATGCCTTGACAACCCCTGAAGAAAATACCTCGGCAACTCCAAATGTGCATGCCTCGGAAATACTCAATGCCTCGACAACCACTGGAGCATAAGCCTCAGCATGTCCCGATGCCCCAACAATGCCTACTGCTCATGCCCTGGCAACCGAAACTGGCGATGCCACGACAACTACCGCACACAACAAAGTGTAGAACTAATGTTTTAATATAATAATTGAAAAATGTTTTAGACTAATTTAAAATGAATTCAAAACTATTTCCAAAGTCCAAATAACTTGAAACTATGTTTAAGGGATGTTTCTAAAGGTTTTTACATGTTTTTCAAAGTCAAATTAAACAAAACCATCCAAGTGTATCGAAACACCCTTAGGCGTTTCGATACGGGGTCTTCCAGTGTCAAAATGTTTTGATACGGGTATCGAAACAGGTCTTTTCTGATGAGGTTTTTTGCCCAGCATTTCGATATGAGCTATGTCGTTTCGATACGTCTACGTGGCATCGACCACAACGGTCATAAACCTCAACGACTATTTTCCAACTAACATTTAAATGCAGAGCGTTTCGATGCGGTGCCTAGCGTTTCGATACGGCCCATGGTGTTTCGATACATATGCTCATCAGACTACAACGACTCTTTCTACTTGAAGAGCGTATCGAAACGGGTTCGAGCGTTTCGATACGGGTAACAGCAGAACTGCATTTATGGTGGGAAATAAAGTCCTCAACGGCTCCAATTCAACCCCAACGGCTAGTAACGACTACAAACTCATTAAGGAGTATAAAAGGGACCTCCAAGCATGAAGATATTGTTAATGCTTCAATTTTCAATCAACAAATGATCAAGAAATTGTCTTAGAGCTAAATTGTCATTTCTTTGTATAGACAAACACTAGTGAGCCAAAATTGTCAAATTTGCTCAAGTTTTTTAGGTTTTGGGTGAGAGCTTATTTGTGCAAAAAATCACCTATTAGAGGGATTTAAGTTTGCCTATCTTTTCTCTTTGTAAAGAGGGTTTGATCAAGGATTTGGGTAGAAAGCTTGATCGGTGTATAAGAGTTTCCTCCTAAGCCTAGAAAATGGGACGAATCAATAGTGGATTGATTGGAAATCCTTAGTGGGAAGCTAAGGTAGTGGATGTAGACCTTGGTTAGAAGGTTGAATCACTCTAAAATCATTGTGTCATTTACTTTTTAGCTTCCATACCACATCCACCCAAAATTCCACCTCTCCACCACTTGGTAAGCAAGACCGGTTGAAGGAATTGAGCACCTTAAAACTCAACAATTGGTATCAGAGCTTGGCTCAATCGAAGAGGATTAACATCCTATTGAGAAGATCCGGCAAGCTCGATCATCATTTCACACAACCGGCTCAATGGCGCAATCCATCGACAAACTTCCCCTCTTTGACAGAACTCACTATGCCCATTGGAAGATAAAGATGAAGTTCTTCATCAAGTCAAGAGACTACAAGCTATGGAACATAGTTGAAGATGGTCCGTTCGTGCCTCAATGAAGCAAAGCGGAGTGGAGTGCCGACGATCACAAGAAGATGGAGCTTAATTGCAAAGCCTTGCACATCCCCTTTTGTGCATTTGGGCCAACCATCTATGAGAAGATGTCTTCTTGTGAGAGTGCCAAGGTGGTATAGGACAAGCTTGAAGTCACATACGAGGGAACCGATGAAGTTAAGGAGACCAAGATTGGGCTCCTCACCTTAGAGTATGAGAACTTCAAGATGGATCTGGAAGAGAACATCGAGAAGATGTTTGATAGGTTCTCCACTATCACCAATGATCTCAAAGGCTATGGAGAAGCCACCCCGGAGGAAAAGCTTGTCCGAAGGCTCATCTACTCACTTCCCGAGTCATGGAACTCAAAGAGGACTGCCATCATCGAAGCCAAGAACTTAAAGACCTTGAAGCTTGATGAACTCATGGGGTCACTCCTTACTCATCAAATCATGAAGAAGAACAAAGAAGATGAGAAGAAGAGGGAAGAAATTTGAGCTATGGGAAAGAAGAAGATCAAAGGGCTTGGCATCAACACAAATGTCATTGCTCTCAAGTCCTCCACTTGTCATCATGTAGATTCTAGTGAGGAGGAAAGTGAAGATGAAGAGATGACCTATCTCTTCAACAAATTTGCCCGGTTCATGAAGAGCGAAATGGAAAATTCCAAACATGAATCGAGGAAGAAGATGAAGAATTCCCACAAGTCCAACAAGAGGGGATCATCTTCAAAGCAAGCATATGTGGCCACATGGAGCGATGAAGACTCCACCGATGATGAAGTAGCCCACCTATGCTTGATGGCCATCAATGAGGGGGAGGTAGCTTCTAACTCATGTATTTCAAATTCATATACATTTGATGAGTTGCAAGATGCATATGATGATTTGCTTTTGGAATTCAAGGCATCATTTTCCAAAAACAAAAAGTTGATTTCAAAAATAAAAATTGAGAATGATTTGCTTTCCAAAACAAATCTTGAACTTGAAGCAAAATTGAAAGATTTTGAACAAAAATGTTTTGATTTACAAAATTTGCTTCTTCAAGTTCAAAAAGAAAAAGATTTGATTTCCAATGAACTTCAAATGAAAAATGATTTAGGAAAATCAAATTTTTATGTAAGACAATCTAGTGCCCCTAGATTTGTTAAAGGAAAATGTTTTAGAAGTACTTGGGTCCCAAAAGGACTTAGTACTTCAATTAAAAAGGATGGATTTGAAAAATGGATTCCTAAGGGGACTAAAGTTTGTGCTACTAACGTTTATGGATCCAAAACAATTTGGATAACAAAAATCACTCGATTGTCATTTGCTAGGTGTGATGGAGAGTGATCAACAAGTCCAATTAAGAGGGGGAGCTCCATGCACACTAAGGAAAAACACTTGAAGAAGGAAGGCTTCACATCCTCCCTTGAGTTCAAGTGTGGTAAAATCTAGTTGCTTTTGTTTTTATTTGATTTATTTTTATTTATGTCAACTAGATGATCATATATGTTGGACTAACATTTTTATGATGCTTTGAGTAAGGGGAGCCATTTTAAAACCAAATTCTTATTTTTTTCATTTTTTTACCTCCATTGTTATTTTTAAACTTAAAAGTATTTCGAATTCTTTTTGATATAAAAAAAGGGGGGAGAAATGTGAGGTTTGAAAAATTGAATTTTCAAATGAATAAGGGGGAGCTATATTTGATTTCATATCTTTAATCTCTTATTCACATTTTTAAACTTAGAGGGGGAGAATCCCAAAAAAAAATTCAAGTTAGTTTTATTATATCAAAAAGGGGAGATTGTAGAACTAATGTTTTGATATAATAATTGAAAAAAAATTTAGACTGATTTAAAAAGAATTCAAAACTATTTCCAAAGTCCAAATAACTTGAAACTATGTTTAAGGGATGTTTCTAAAGGTTTTTACATGTTTTTCAAAGCCAAATTCAACAAAACCATCCAGGTGTATCGAAACACCCTTAGGCGTTTCGATACGGTGTCTTCCAGTGTCAAAACGTTTCGATACAGGTATCGAAATGGGTATTTTCTGGATGAGGTTTTTTGCCCAGCGTTTTGATACGGGCTATGCCGTTTCGATACGCCTATCTGGCATCGACCACAACGGTCATAAACCCTAACAACTATTTTCCAACTAACATTTAAATGTAGAGCGTTTCGATACGGTGCCTAGCGTTTCGATACGGACGTTTCAATACGACCCATGGCGTTTCGATACGGATGCTCATCAGACTGCAACGACTCTTTCTACTTGAAGAGCGTATCGAAACGGGTTCGAGCGTTTCGATACGGGTAGCAGTAGAACTGCATTTATGGTGGGAAATAAAGTCCTCAACGGCTCCAATTCAACCCCAACAGCTAGTAACGGCTACAAACTCATTAAGGAGTATAAAAGGGACCTCCAAGCATCAAGATATGGTTAATGCTTCAATTTTCAATCAACAAATGATCAAGAAATTGTCTTAGAGCTAAATTGTCATTTCTTTGTATAGACAAACACTAGTGAGCCAAAATTGTCAAATTTACTCAAGTGTTTTAGGTTTTGGGTGAGAGCTTATTTGTGCAAACAATCACCTATTAGAGGGATTTAAGTTTGCTTACCTTTTCTCTTTGTAAAGAGGGTTTGATCAAGGCTTTGGGTAGAAAGCTTGATCGATGTATAAGGGTTTCCTCCTAAGCCTAGAAAATGGGACAAATCAATAGTGGATTGATTGGAAATCCTTAGTGTGAAGCTAAGGTAGTGGATCTAGACCTTGGTTAGAAGGTTGAACCACTCAAAAATCATTGTGTCATTTACTTTTTAGCTTCCACACCACATCCACCCAAAATTCCACCTCTCCACCACTTGGTGAGCAAGATCGGTTGAAGGAATTGAGCACCTTAAAACTCAAAACAAAGCCGCACCAATAAAGTCACCCACAATCACCTCCTCAAAGGCGAAACGCAAAACATCTAGCACCAACGAGATTGAGGACATAGATGACGATGGCGAAGAGGTTGCCAACATACAGGAATCAGTTGTGCCACCAACCACCACACGCTAGCAAGTAAATCAATAAAACGACTCGAAGGAAACTAATCATACCAGGTGACGACCTTTCCGACTAACTCATTTACAACTCGTTTTATTTTTATTTTTATTCATTAAGGACAATATTTTTCTCGAGTTTGTGGGGTATTTGTCTTTAATTCGTTTCATGTCTAATTGCATTCATCGTTAGGAATTTCATTTAGGATTCATATATTACTTTCCTTGCTTTTAGTTTGATTGAATTTGCCTAGACTCGATGAATATTTGATGATGACATTTCCATTGCACTTAATTGATAAAACTTTCAATTCTAGGATGATCATGGAAAACACTTAGAATCCTACTATGATGCTAAACTTAATTGTACACTAATTGTGGCTTGATTGATTGAAGGAATTCTAGTGAACTTAGGTTAATTATTTAAAATTTGGGTAAATAAAATTTTTAATTGCTAGAGGTGCCCGAAACTGGCTCTAGTATTGTGTTTAAAGGAATCACTAGAGATGCTCAAAATAGGCTCTAGTCGATTAGTTATAAAAATTGGAAAATTTATTAATTAACTAGAGGTGCCCAAAATTGACTCTAGTTGAATGAAATAAAAAAAGCCCAAGAAATTAATTTGAATACCTATTGTTCACATAGAATCCGGATAATCATCTCGTACACAATTTTCACACACTCACAAGCATTATAGTTTGGCTACGGGTAACTTCTATACCATCCGAACAATTGAATGTCAATCATACTTTGTGCCACGGTTCTGAGAAATGAAGTCAAGTGCGAAGCAAATTCTCTGCAGATTAAAATATCGGCAGGTAATTTTTAGTTTTCATTCCTTGAGCTCAAGCAATAGTTCGAGTTTGGGGGTGTGATGAGTGTTTAAAAGTACTATTTTTATGACCTTTTTTACTCATATTATTGTTAGACTTAAGTTCATTTTAGTTGCATTATTTGGCATTCATGTATATTTTCATAATTTTCTTCACTGGTATGTTTGAGTTCATGTTTTGATTAGTTTTGGTAGAAAAAGATACTGTTGGAGGCTGTTTTTATGCATGTAGAACTAGTTGCTAGGACAGTTGCCATGGCAACCATCGACAAGAAGGAGATACCAAACAAGTTGTCGTGGCAACCCAAGAAGGAGATGCCGACCCAGTTGCTGTGGCAACCATTGACAAGAAGAGAAGAGGCAAAGTGGTAGCCGAATTAAAGAGCAGAAAAAGCTGATTCAACCATGATAGGTGGCATGAAGAAAGAAGATTGGAGGTTCGTGAAAAGGTCAAGAGAGATAAATCCCAAGAAAATAGAAGAATTTTAGTTGGATAATGACTTAAAGAGATTTAATATTTCTTCTATTCAATTTAAATCCAACTTAACTTCCTCCTCAAGAAGGACTTTGACCTAGCCTTCTCCTATAAATAACAAGCTTAGCTGCCAATTACAAAACATGTAAGAGAGATCGTTAGGGAGAGAGTTCGACTAAGAAGGCTGCATTGATTTCTTCATCTTTTATTCTTAGTTTTTCGGTTAGATTCATGGTTGGGGATTATTCTTTGTATATCTTTTAAAATCCAGCCATGAACTAACTTGATTGGCTTGGGTTATTTTGGGTTTTGTGGTTTTGATAAACAATTAGATTTGTTCAGGGTTTTGATTTTGCAATTTTAATTCAAGGTTTGTTCATTCTTGGAGTTTAATCTTGTTTGCGAGTGAATTGAGAGAGGATCTCGTGAAACTGTCTATTTATCTAATATCGGGAGAGTTAGATTCACGAAACGAATGAGCATGGTCTTTATTCAATCAAATCGATGGTGAGGACTAATTCAGTTTAGGATAAGTTGTGAATTTCAACGTCTAAAAGGAGTGTAAGATCGGTTGTTTTCCACCCTTGGCTCACGCTGGGAGGTATTATCAAGGCATGCACAATTACTAGTGTTTCAAATTAGGGATAAGGAAAAAACCATTGAAGAACGCTTCACCGAACCTTAAAGGTTTCCGCTTAGTTGCCCAAGCAGTTGCCCTGACAATCATTGCACCGCCATCGTTATACTAGTTGCCCTGAAAGCTGCTATACCAATTGCCTTGGCAACCCGATTCACATCAATTACCGCAGCAACTAAGTTGCCATTGCACTCAACACCGAGACGATCCATTCGACTATTAGTCCTCAGCTCACAATAACCTGGCCTACTCTTCTCTCTTATTGGATTTCCTCAATCTTTTACTTTTATTGTTCTTTAGTTTACTTTTTAGTTAGAACTCTTCCTATCACCTATTTGTATTGTTATTTTTATTTTCTACAGTGCAATAACTTGAGCAAAGTGGCCCAAACCAATCCACGTGGAGACGATACTCAAAACTTATATCACTTTATTACTTGCAACGTTTATACTTGCACAATTGTGTAGCACTTATTACACGCAAAAATCATCCACAAACTTATGGTAATAACCAGCAAACCCAAGAAAACTACGAACTTCTAACACGGATTTAGGTGGTTTCCAACCCATCAACTGCCTCGATCTTATGTGGATCAACTCGAATTCCTTCGGCTGACACAACATGTGTAACACCCCTCGCCCGAGTTAAGAGCGAGGAGCATTACCGGAGAACAGAACACAAGCAGATACGGGTGATCGAAAAAAAAATATCATATTTTAACATCAAACTGTAACCATAGCGCATTGCAGAAAGAGTGGGCAAACAAAAATTTTCTAAAACAAAATGAATCTATAACATATTAGCAGTTCAATGATTCAAATTACAACTTGGTCAAGGGACTTTGTTCATTACAATTAGCTTTCTATACTTTTCGAAACAACATAAGCAAGGTTCAATTCGGTCATTAACAAATTGATATCCTAATACTTCCCTTATCAAGTTACTCAATCGAATAACATAAACATTTCGTGCAATTTAAATTCATAATTCTACTATTAAACCTTAAATTCAATGACTTATCACTTATCTTAACATTTACTTCCAATTCATATTTTATCTTGGAACTTATAATTAAACTTATAACCTAATCGATCAACGTGATAGAATTATCTAAAATATTCAGGCGAATTGAACTACCCAATTACATGCTTGTTGAGTTGTGTTGTGCTCGATTCCTTCAACCGATTATGCTCACCTAGTGGTGGAGAGGTGGATATTTGGGTGGAAGGGTTTAGGAAGCTAGAAAGGAAAAAGACACAATGATTTTAGAGTGGTTCGGTCTTCTAACAAGCACCTACATCCACTACCTTAGCTCCCCACTAAGGATTTCACAATCAATCCACTAATTGATTCGTCCCCTTTTCTAGGCTTAGGAGGAAACCCTTACAACCAATCAAGCTTTCTACCCAAAGCCTTGATTGAAACCCTCTTTACAAGAGATAAACAAAGCAAACTTGTAATCCTCTAATAGGAGTTTGTTTGCACAAATAAGCACTCACCCAAACCTAAAACACTTTAGCAAATTTGACAATTTTGGCTCACTAGTGTTTGTCTATACAAGAATTGACAATTTAAGTGCTAAGACAATATTTGATCATTTGGTGTTTGACAATATGAGCATTAGCCTTCTCTTGATGCTTGGAGGTCCCTTTTATACTCCCAAATGAGTTTGTAGCCGTTACTAGCCGTTGGGATCAAATTGGAGCCGTTGAGGACTTTATTCCCACCATAAATGCAGTTCTGCAGCTCCCCGTTTCGAAACGCTCGAGGCCGTTTTGAAACACTCTCAATGTAGAAAGAGCCGTTGCAGTCTGTCAGGGTACCCGTTTCGGAACACCCCCTTACCGTTTCGGAACGCGTATCGAAACGCTATAAGCCTGTATCGAAACGCCTGCATTTAAAAGTTAGTGGGGAAAATAGCCGTTGGGGTTTATGACCGTTGTGGTCATTGCCACGTGGGCGTATCGAAACGACCTAGCCCGTTTCGAAACGCTGGGCAAAAATCAAGTCCAGGGAAGGCCCGTTTCGAAACACGATTTGAAACGAAAACGCTACTGGAATCCCCTGTTTCGAAACGCCCTATGGTGTTTCGAAACACCTGGACAGGTTTGAGAAAATTTGCTTTGAAACACATTAAAAACCCATTTAAAAACATCCCTAAACATAGTTTCAGAATATTTGGACTTTGGAAATTGTTTTAAATACTTTTTAAATCAGTCCAAAACATTTTTCAATTATTATATCAAAACATTAGTTCTACAATCTCCCCCTTTTTGATATAATAAAACTCTCTTGAAAAATTGTTTGGGATTCTCCCCCTTTAACTTTAAAAATGTGAATAAGAGACTAAAGATATGAAATCAAATAAAACTCCCCCTTATTCATTTGAAAATTCAATTTTTCAAACCATTTCTCCCCCTTTTTGTTATATAAAAAAGAATTTAAAACATTAAGTTCAAAAATAACAATAGAGGTGAAAGTTTGACAAAAGTAAGAATTTGGTTTTAAAATGGCTCCCCCTTACTCAAAGCATCATCCAAATGTTAGTCACAACATATATGATCATCTAGTTGAATTTAAACAAAGATAAACAAATAAAATCAAAACAACTAGAATTTTACCACACTTGAACTCAAGGTAGGATGTGAAGCCTTCCTTCTTCAAGTGTTCTTCCTTGTGTGCATGGAGCTCCCCCTCAATGTTTGACTTGTTGAACATCTCCATCACACCTAGCAAAAGACAATCAAGTAACTTTTGGTATCCAAATTGCTTTGGATCCATGAACGTTAGAAGCACAAATTTTTGACCCCTTAGGAATCCATTTTTCAATGTCATCCTTTTTAATTGAAGTGGTTAGTCCTTTTGGGACCCAAACACTTCTAAAACATTTACCATTTTTAAATCTAGGGGCACTAGATTGTCTAACATAAAAATTTGATTTTCCAAAATTGTTTTTCTTTTCAAGCTCTTTGGAAATCAAATCTTTTTCTTCTTGAACATTTTGAAGCAATTTTTGTAAATCAAAACATTTTAATTCAAACTCTTCAAGTTTTGCTTCAAGTTCAAGTTTGGTTTTAGAAAGCAAATCATTTTGAATTTTTAACTTTGAAACCAATTTTTTGTTTTTCAAAATGTGGCTTTTAAAATCTAAAACCAAATCATCATAGGCATCTTGTAATTCATCAAAGGAATAAGAACATGAAGTAGATGAATTAGAAGTTACCCTTGAATCTTCTTCGATGGCCATAAGGCAAAGGTTGGCTTGTTCATCGTCGGTGGAGTCTTCATCACTCCAAGTAGCCAAATGTGCCTTCTTCTTATGGCTTGAAGTGCTTGCCCTCTCCTTTCTCTTAGGTTCTCGTTCAAGCTCTCTCAAGGATTTCTTCATGAACGGGGCACACTTCTTGAAGAGATGAACTATCTCTTCTTCTTCATCCTCCTCTTCACTTGAGTAGACATGATGGCAAGTGGAGGATTTGAGAGCCATGGCACTAGCATTGATGCCAAGCCCTTTGATTTTCTTCTCTCCCATAGCTCTAATTTCTTCCCTTTTCTTCTCCTCTTCCTTGTTCTTCTTCATAATTTGATGAGTGAGAAGAGACCCCATAAGTTCATCAAGCTTCAAAGTCTTCAAATTTTTGGCTTCGATGATGGCGGTCCTCTTTGAGTCCCAAGACTCGGGAAGTGAGTAGATGAGCTTTCGAACAAGCTTTTCTTCCGGGATGGCTTCTCCATAACCTTTAAGACCATTGGTGATAGTGGAGAACCTATCAAACATCTTCTCGATGTTCTCTTCCGGATCCATTTTGAAGTTCTCATACTCCAAGGTTAGGAGCCCAATCTTGGTCTCCTTGACTTCATTTGTCCCCTCGTATGTGACTTCAAGCTTGTCCCATACCTCCTTGGCACTCTCACAAGAAGACATCTTCTCATAGATGGATGGGCCAAAAGCACAAAACAAGATGTGCAAGGCCTTGCAATTGAGCTCCATCTTCTTGCGATCGTCGGCACTCCACTCCGCTTTGCTTCGTTGAGGCACGAACGGACCATCTTCAACTATGTCCCATAGCTTGTAATCTCTAGACTTGATGAAGAACTTCATCTTTATCTTCCAATGGGCATAGAATGTTCCGTCGAAGAAAGGCGGTTTGTCTATGGATTGCGCTATTTTGAGCCGGTTGATGAACTAGTGATCGAGCTTGCCGGATCTCCTCAATAGGATGTTAATCCTCTTCGATTGAGCCAAGCTTTGATACCAATTGTTGGGTTGTGTGGTGCTCGATTCGTTCAACCGATTATGCTCACCAAGTGGTGGAGAGATGGATATTTGGGTGGAAGGGTTTAGGAAGCTAGAAAGGAAAAAGAGACAATGATTTTAGAGTGGTTCGGTCTTCTAACAAGCACCTACATCCACTACCTTAGATCCCCACTAAGGATTTCACAATCAATCCACTAATTGATTCGTCCCCTTTTCTAGGCTTAGGAGGAAACCCTTATAACCAATCAAGCTTTCTACCCAAAGCCTTGATTGAAACCCTCTTTACAAGAGATAAACAAAGCAAACTTGTAATCCTCTAATAGGAGTTTGTTTGCACAAATAAGCACTCACCCAAACCTAAAACACTTGAGCAAATTTGACAATTTTGGCTCACTAGTGTTTGTCTATACAAGAATTGACAATTTAAGTGCTAAGACAATATTTGATCATTTGGTGTTTGACAATATGAGCATTAGCCTTCTCTTGATGCTTGGAGGTCCCTTTTATACTCCCAAATGAGTTTGTAGCCATTACTAGCCGTTGGGATCAAATTGGAGCCGTTGAGGACTTTATTCCCACCATAAATACAGTTCTGCAGCTCCCCGTTTCGAAACGCTCGAGACCGTTTCGAAACACTCTCAATGTAGAAAGAGCCGTTGCAGTCTGTCAGGGTACCCGTTTCGGAACACCCCCTTACCGTTTCGGAACGCGTATCGAAACGCTATAAGCCCGTATCGAAACGCCTGCATTTAAAAGTTAGTTGGGAAAATAGTCGTTGGGGTTTATGACCGTTGTGGTCATTGCCACGTGGGCGTATCGAAACGGCCTAGCCCGTTTCGAAACGCTGGGCAAAAATCAAGTCCAGGGAAGGCCCGTTTCGAAACATGTTTCGAAACGAAAACGCTACTGGAATCCCCTGTTTCGAAACGCCCTATGGTGTTTCGAAACACCTGGACAGGTTTGAGAAAATTGGCTTTGAAACACATTAAAAACCCATTTAAAAACATCCCTAAACATAGTTTCAGAATATTTGGACTTTGGAAATTGTTTTAAATACTTTTTAAATCAGTCCAAAACATTTTTCAATTATTATATCAAAACATTAGTTTTACAATGCTTCATTCGATTCCAACACTTTACAAATTTCATTGAGCTACTTGCTACAAGGCTAATCGATCCATACAACTATTTAATGTTATTCTCAATGACTAAGATTTACAGCCCCATTCGAACCATACAAGAAATCTAAACATGTACTAAAATAATTTCATTCATCGAGCATGCTTAGATACAAAACATCACCATTTCATTTAACCTAGCCATGACAATAAGTTCATACACCATTTCATACTTATTTTAAAATTCAGGAATGTGAGAGGCATATCTAAAAATACTTCCAAGCCACAATCTAAGAGTTTAAATACAAGGCTTAAATCGTACATGTTCGATGTTCTTGCAAAGAGCCTTAAAAATAAAACTCGAGTCTTCTAGCCCAAGTTACCCTGTTAGGTGGGAAGAAGAAAGCAGAGAGCGTTAAGTAAAAACGTACTTAGTGAGGTAGAGCTAAATCTAATTCATTCTTCAAATATTCACATCGAAGCTAAGAAACTTTAGTTAGGTCGATTTATGTCAAGTTACTTAATCCTCAAGAATTACACTTATACAACATAATTTCATAATAACTTAACCATCAAGAAACATGCTTGAATATCATGAACTTAACATTCAACATAACATTCCAATTTCGAATACAATTACCACATTCCAGGTTCGATATACAATATTCATGATCAAGCAACACTAGATTTCATCACATATAAGATTCGGCTAAGATAACAAGTCATAATAAAGCATGCAATTCGAATGGCAATTAACTCATTCGTGCATTTACAAGTCATGTTTCCAATATTAACAATACATGTCAATAACATGATCTCATCACCGATTTCTTATTAGCCAATTTATCTTAAGAAAGAACCTTGCAAGACCAGAACGGACAAGGTAAACAAGTCTAACGACGGGTACCAAGTACCAAACAGAGGATGCCCAAGGCATCAAATCAGAGGATACTAATGTATCATTTATTCATCAATGTAAGCACTTTGATAACAACAAGGATGCTTGAGTCCATCCATCAAAAGTGCACATTAAACATGTAATCGGAGAGTACACAATGTACTAAAGTTTGAGATATCTCGAGACTCTAAGGCATGCCCTTTATACCTATGACCTTTTACTCAACCAAGGTCTTATAACCTTTTAGAATCATTAGTCATGAATAAATCCATATAGAAGGTCAATCATGCAATTTCCTAGTTCATAGCTCAATCAATTCATACATCTTGTAACATCTTAACATACCAATCCATGTCTCATATAATCACCAAGCATACAAGTGAGCATCCATTTTTAATTTAATGTGCAAAACAGTAGCACCATGGATCTTTTCATAGGCCAATTATTCAGCATAAAAAATTACATAAGGACGGTCCAATAGTATAAAAAAATCACAACATAATTAAAGCATGCAATCATACTCTCAAGTTCCCTTTTATCTCTTTTTCCCTTACTACAATTACCAGCTTCAAATTAAGATTAATTTCATGCATAAACATAACTAACAACAAATTAGAAATCAATGGTTGGGACACTAGTCCCAACCCCAAGGTGTCTACACTCACAAATACTCCACTAAGCTTGCTCTCTGATTATAATGCCCTTATTTCTTCCACTTGGTTGTCCAACCTTTGCTTCCTCCAAGATCTCCTCACTCACTTGATCTTAACATTCAAACACAAGTATATACAATGCAAGTTAGAAATCAATTCAAGCATTTAAACCTTTGACTCAAGTATAAACATCAACATTCAAAACTGTTTTTTTTTCACTTAAATAGTTTAAGGACCAATAAGTGTTTTGGCCATATCATTTTAGTCTTAACTCTAAAATTCAACTTCTTTACCAATCTAAAAATTTTATTCACACCTCTTTATTACCATGTTTAGCACATAATTTTCCTACATGTGTACAAATACAGTTTATTACTCAAACATTAACCATTTTAACGGTTTTAGACAGCTTGAACTGTTTATTTTATTTAATTTTTAACTCTTAGTATACTTACTGGAATTAAATTCCGTTTTCTCACAATGAAAGTAGACATTCCCAAGTTTCATCCATTAAATTATCAGCTCAAAATACCTTATATCCTATTTTTAGTGAATTTTCAAAGTGACTATCCAGAACTAGATTTTCTAGGCAGATTACTAAAGTTCCATTTCAAGCATATAAATCCTTTAACCATTCTTTCCCAAAAATCATCATTTTTTGTTCTAATTCATCTTTCAATTTATCCTTAATGTTCACAAGTCTCAATTGATCTTTAAACCAACAATTCAGTCCCTTTTTTCATAAGATTTATCAAAGCAGTCATAATCTTTCATTTATAACTAAAGCCACTTAAGAATTCTAATTTAGACTTTTATTAGTTTAATTCAAGTTTGTAAACTGATTTATATCCATTCCTCAGATTGTAACCTTAATCTCAAAAGCTAAATTCAACTCATAACATTTTAAATTCTTGTCAAAACAGTCCTTATTTCCAGTTTCTCTTCGATACACGTCTAGCTTCATTCTAGAGTGAAATTTTTCTATACCAATTTATTTTTCATGCAATTGAACACTTATACCATGTTTATACTTCGATTATCTAAAATTTTCACCTGCAAAATATTTTCTAATTCGAACCAAAACACATCCAAATTTCCAGATTTCAGTAGCATGTTTGTCGGGTTGAGTTTAAGCATATAAGCATACAATTTAATTAATTTCCTTAACACTTCTGAATTTTATTCGAATCGAAGCTTTCATTTAACCAATCATGCAAAAACCCCTAATTTTCCCAGCATCAAAATTGCACCAATTCATTTAAACAATAACAAAAATTTTACAAAGAAAATTGAGTAGTCTTTGAGTCACTTACTTGTTTTCTAGCTCTTAACTTCAAAATTTCTAATCCATGCATTCCTTAATGTTGTCATCCATGGCTGCCATGTTTTTATTATTTTATCTCTTACCAGTCGGCCAAGCAAGAAGATGAATAGAAACCATGCAAAATGATTACAATATATATAATAGGGAGGGAAATACCGTCCATGCCCCTCACTTATAAACTAGTAATCTTTATTTACAATGGGTAGGGAAATAGGAAAATTTAGCATGCATACTTTTATTTATTTATTTTATTCGGTTTAATCATCCTAATTAAACCACACAATTTATTTTTCTTCCCAAACAAACCCCTTTTTCATTAGTTATAGGATTTTCAGTTACTTAAATTGAATTGATTTTGGACTTACTTGTTGTGAGCGTTTTAGTGTTCTCTATTTATAAGCGGAAGTGCACACTCTTGTCAAGTTATAGTATAAAAGATATCGTCTGCTACAGGGATTGGAACAACTTTTATGAGTGTTTTTCTACACAAGGATAGAGTAATTGCACAATTAAATTTCTGAGTATTGGAAAGCATAAAAATAAAAACACAAGTAATTTAAGATAGAAACAGAGAGAGAGAGAGAGATAAGTTTGATAGATTTGGGCCATGTAGTTGTGGATCAGTAGTGTGTAGACTGCATTGTAAAGATTAAGTGCGTTTTACGTTGCCATGATCTGCTGCCTTGGCGGGTAATGGCGGATTGAGGTGGCGGTAACTTTCGATGCCACGGCGGAACTCTGCGCTTGCAAATTTCGTTGTCTCGGCAGGTGAGATAGAGAGAAGTCCTGGCGACAAGTCTGGCAGATACTCCAAGTTTGGCGAAGCAATTCTGAAGTGATCCTTCCTATGTCTAGGCAAGAGTTCTGTCACTACGTGATGTAGGCAATACCTAGTAATCTCAGTGTAAACCTAACACAGGCAGTCGACGTTTGGTTGCAAACACAACTTAAACTATTACAATTGTTTGCTCACAACTACTTTACATACAAAAACCTAAACCCTAAGAGAGAATTGGGACATGATCTCCAATTCACGCTATGCAATCTATGCACATATACCCTCACAAGCATGGGTATATATAGGGCTTGGCCTAAGTTTGAGTTCTCCTTGGAGTAGAAGTTCTTAAATTAACTTTATATTAAATGTTGATTCCTTTTTAACTTGAATGTGGACTCTTTAGACGTTGCCTTCTTCAGCAAGTAAAGATAAGTCACTTTACTTATCCCTCTTCAATCAACTCTTCAGGCCGGTACAAGCTTCAGAAAACTACAAGACTGGGCTCATTGGGCTCAGAAGATTGTCCTCTTTCAATTGCAACCCATCTTGACTAAGGCGGTTTAACTCCTGTCTGGGTGGCAGTCGGCAACAATGCTGCTACGGCGGCGTCCTTGGCTGAACTTTAGAACTGCTTCAGTACAACTGCTTCAGTACAACTCCTTTTGCTCCCTGTTTTACTGTCCTCTCCTCCTCTACATAGCTACAGCACTTGAAAATGAAAACTAAGCTAAAACAGTATATTTTCTTAACCAAACATAGAATATTCAATAAAAGCATGGTAAAAGAGCAAATATTGTTATTATGCATGTAATACACCTAATTATGCCTAAATGAACTTAAGAACAACAATCATAAGGGAAGGAATGTGTACAAAATATAGAATTTGTGGACACTCTACACACCCCCAAACTCAAACTATTGTTTGTCCTCGAGCAATGCAACCTAACTAGTAAACATGCCCCTTACACAAAAATTAACAGAAACTTAGCCTTTGACTTGATTTCTTACCTCAAGGTCGTGGCACCTATTTTATGTTAGTGATAGTGAATGGCATGAAATGACTTAGGATTTAATTTTCATAGTGCCAGTGCAGTGTGTGCAGGTCTGTGTCCATGCTAAACATGTTGAGTATACTAAGTAAACAAAGAATGCCAAAAATAATTAAATTATGAAAAAGGATATGAGTTGTTGCCATGGCAGCACAGTTAAACACTTCTTGCTAAAAAAATTCTGATCATGGCCTTAAGGGCTTCAGCTCATCACAACTATTCTCTAGGTCTGAAGCTAAGATAGGTGCACACTACGAAACTCCGAACCCTTTGAATAGAGTCATCCCGTGAAGGCTTTCATTCACTCTTGCTAATTTGTTCGTCACTTATTTTAGATACTTGGAATTTGATAGCAGCGGAGTGTCCTTGCTCATGATCCTTCCTAGATCCTATTTCAGGCACCTCTAGGGTATTATACATCCTTTTTAGAGCATGTTTCGGGCACCTCTAGGGTATTAAACATCTTTGTGTTGCTGCCCTGTTTTGCTGCGGCGATAATTCTTCATCCAATTAAGAAATTTTCATTAAATAAAGCAGGCAGTGTTAAACTTAGAACTCAAGTAAAACTCAGCACTTAATAGACAATGTAAGAATAATTGACAACTAAAAAATTTCTAAGTATTTATCATGCTTCCTCCAATGGTTAAGTTAAATTTTAAGTATGGTGCAAAAATAAGTAATCAGCTAACTATCATAGGCACAAGTTTTTAAGCTAAGACTTTCCATTTCATTATGTGCTAGGGCAGAATTTACATATGCTACTACATGCGACTAAATGCAACTAAAGAAAACAAAGAGGACTAACCCCCCGCCCCAAACTCAAGGTTGGCATTGTCCTCAATGCCTTACAAAATATAAAATAAAACATAAAAAGAAAATAGAAAATTAAAAGAAAATATAAAAAGAAAGGAAAATAAAGAAAAGGTGCTATAAACTAGGGGAGTTCCCCTCCGTTTCTACTGCTGCATCGGAGGAGGACTTTGAGGAGGCAGGGAGGACGAGGCGACGTGTGGTGGGAGATTTGGCGGCTGGGCTCTTCTTCTAGCCTCATGATGGCTGGATGCGGCTGGGAGTGGGTCTTTTAGGTGGCGCTTCTGGCTCGATTTCAAACCCTTCACCTTTAGGTTCAGTCGCACCAGTGAGCCGCTTCCTTTTCCTTGCTGCTTCGGCCGGTTCGTCGTCGAAGGAATCAGAAACCTCTATGCCTAATGAATTCGAGGCCTCGGTTGTCTCTTTGGCAGCTGCCTCCTTTTCTACTGGGGAGGCGGCGGTAGTCTCCTTCTTTTTTCAGAATCAGATGAGTAGGTGAGGTTGTATGGCTGGATGGGAGTGGGCGAGGTCCTTCGTTTGGGGAGGATGTACGGTCCCTAGCTGTCTGCGGAGGCTGGAGTGGCAGCTGGTCGAGGTGTGATTTGGGTTGGTTTAGAAGCTGCTAACTCCGATGGGAAGACTGGCAGTCTTGGGCCGGCGTCGTGATATTTGTCCAGCAAGTAGGCCTCAAAGGCCTATTGCACCTCTGCAATGCATCTTGTAAAGATTACCTGCTTGTTCTCAATCCTCTGGTAGCTCTCTATAAGTCTTCGAAGTAGAGGAATCACGGCGGAGGAAAAGGGCAGCATCAGTACTGCCCGGCGCGGCCTGGGTGGCGGCAGGGTGTGACAGCGGCCTATTAACTGTGGAACCGTGTGAAATGGGCATTAGGCGGCGCTGGACGAAGTTACTCCAAAGAATGGCCTCTGGCAGCATGTCGCGGTGGTTGACTGAGCCGTTATTTTTGTCGGTGAGCCACTTTGCGTTGGGCTGGCAGATTTCTCTTTTAATCTTTTCGTTGTCTGCTGCCGTTAAACCCAAACTCCATTGTTCATGTGGATTCCGTTTGATTTCTATTCCGTAGAAGCTGTTTATTGTTACCGCTGTGAGCTTGACACCCTCGTCGCAAACGTAGGCGAAGGGGTTTCCCGGGGTAGGTTTGTGGGCATAAAATTCTCGCACTAAGTTGGTGTTTATCTCCTCTAGCTGTCTTGCAAAGATATGCCATCCCAATGTGTGGAACCTTTCAAATACGTTAGGCTGAAGGCCAAGATCCCCTTCTTGTCTTGTGTATTGGAAGCCTATCTCTTCCCAGATTTATCACTCAGCAAAGTGCTGCCGATAGGTTGCCGCTACATCAGCATTTAATAACCTCTAGAAGGTGGGCTTGGAGGACGAGGCTGTGGGTATTGATGTTGCAATAGTTGTGAGAACGGTTGTGTTTTCTAAAAAAGAAATAAATTGCAAGAAATTAAAACATATGAGATCTTGAAAGTAAAGACGACAAAAAGAATTGAGAGAGAAAGTGACAGCGAAGTGAAGAATGAGGAGAGAATGGTTGGCCTTATATAGCCATTACTCTCCACTGCCTTGGCGGGCACGATGCCAACGGGCGGCAATGATTGCGGTGCTTATAACAGGATTCCAGCCGTTACACAAATAGTCATTTCACCAGCTATTGCAAATGTAGTCGTTGCGGCTAGCCGTTACAAAGTCGTTAGCCGTTATGCTAATCTACCTGGGGCCGCCTTGGTCGCTGGGTTGGGCCTCTCCTTTATTCTTTATCCTTATTGGTCTTGCCTCCATTCCTAACCTTAAATAAATTAAATGCAAAAATTAAATAAAAATAACTGAAAATTAAATAAATTAAAAATTAAATCTACTCCTAATGCATAGAAATAAATTAAAGATAAAGATAAAATTAGGTTATGTTGGGTTGTGCATCTCCCAAACATAACCATTTTCTGAGAGTTTTGTGTTTGGCTATTCGTCCAGATATGTCCTTCTTCTCCTTAGGTGGGTGTTGTTTGCCGTCTTTGCCGCCCTGGCGGGTAAGTGTTGGTCCTTTGTTCGCCCTGGTCATACCAAAGACAAATAAGAGGCGTTAATTTTTTTGTTTGAAAAATAAATAAATAGAAATTTAAATGCAGAAACTAGAAGTAAAAGTGCAGGAATTCAAACGTAGTTGATGTTGCCAATCCCCGACAACGGTGTCAAAAACTTGTATAGTGTTTTAGTGTTCTCTGTTTATGAGCGCAAGTGCACACTCTTGTCAAGTTATAGTATAAAAGATATCGTCTCCCACAGGGATTGGAACATCTTCTATGAGTGTTTTCCTGCACAAGGAAATAGTAATTGCACAATTTAATTTCTGAGTATTAAAAAGCTTAAAAATAAAAACACAAGTAATTTAAGATAGATAGAGAAAGAGAGAGATAAGGTTAATAGATTTGGGTCAGGTAGTTGTAGCTCAGTAGTGTGTAGACTGAATTGTAAAAATTAAGTGCGTTTTCGGCTGCCACAATCTACTGCCTTGGCGGGTAATGGCGGATTGAGGCGGTGGCAACTTTTGATGCCACGGCGGAACTCTGCGCTTGAATCTTTCGCTATCTTGGCAGGTGAGATGGAGAGAAGTCCCGGTGGCAAGTCTGGCAGATACTCCAAGTTCGGCGATGAAATTCTGAAGTGGTCCTTCCTATGTCTAGGCAAGGATTCTGTCACTACGTGATGTAGGAAATACCTAGCAATCTCAGCATAAACCTAACACAGGTAGTCGACATTTGGTTGCTCCTTTTAGCCACTGAAATTCTAACTTATGCCTAAGCCAAATTAGTCAACACCTCGTCATGATGAGACCGTGCTTAATTCTTTCATGAGTTTGACATTCTTGTGCCCGACAAATGGATTTCTTCAACTGGACTTTTGGAACTAATTGAAGAAGTGAAGAACATGAATTAAGCAAACTTGAGAGTATTTTATTGCAAACACAACTTAAACTATTACAATCGTTTCTCACAACTACTTTACATACAAAAACCTAAACCCTAAGAGAGAATTGGGACGTGATCTCTAATTCATGCTATGCAATCTATGCCCCTATACCCTCACAAGCATGGGTATATATAGGGCTTGCTCTAAGTTTGAGTCCTTCTTGGAGTAGAAGTTCTTAAAGTAACTTTACATTAAATGTTGACTCCTTTTTTACTTGAATGTGGACTCTTTGGACGTTGCCTTCTCCAGCAAGTAAAGATAAGTCGCTTTACTTATCCCTCTTCAATCAGCTCTTCAGGCCACTACATGCTTCAGAAAACTGCAAGACTGGGCTCATTGGACTCAAAAGATTGTCCTTTTTCAATCGCAACCCATCTCGACTAAGGCGGTTTAACTCCTGCCTGGGTGGCAGTCGGCGGCAATGCTGTTGCAGCGGCTTCCTTTGCGGCACTTTGGAACTGCTTCAGTACAGCTTCTTTTGCTCCCTGCTTTCCTGTCATCTCCTCCTCTACATAGCTATAACACCTGAAAATGAAAACTAAGCTAAAACAATATCTCTTCTTAACCAAACATAGAAAATTCAATAAAAGCATGGTAAAAGAGCAAATATTGTTATTATGCATGTAGTGCACCTAAATATGCCTAAATGGACTTAAGAACAGGAATCACAAGGGCATGAATGTGTACAAAATATAGAACTTGTGGACACTCTACACTTGTTCTCAAAGAATTATGGAATACCCTAATTAACTATTCAATTTAATTTAAGACGGAATGGAGATGTTACAATTCCTCCCTCTTTAAAGAAAGAATTCGTCCTCGAATTCTTACCTGAACTGAACAGTTGAGGATATTGATTCTGCATCGTATCCTCGGTTTCCCACGTTTCTTCTTTAACGTGATGATTCTTCTAGAGAACTTTAACAAGAGGGACATTTTTATTACGAAGCCTTTTTATTTCCCGATCAAGAATCTGGATAGGCTCCTCCTCATAAGAAAGGTTGGGATTGAGTTAAATTTCTTATAGTTCAAGGATATGAGACGGATCAGATCGATAAGGTCTTAACATCGAAACATGAAAGACATTATGTATCTCATCGAACTTAGGAGGAAGTGCGAGTCGATAAGCTACATGACCAATTCTTTTAGTTACTTCAAACGGTCCAATGAAACGAGGACTAAGCTTTCCTCTTTTGCCGAGTCGGAAAACTTTCTTCCATGGAGAAACTTTGAGAAATACTTTATCCCCGATTTCATATTGAATGTCCCTACGCTTCAGATCAACATACGGCTTTTGCCTGTCAAAAGCTTGTTTCAACCAGGAATGAATAATTTGAACCTGCTCTTCGGTTTCCTGAAGCAATTGAGGTCCTAGCACCTTATTATCTCTGAGTTCAGACCAGCATAGAGGCGTTCGACATCTTCTTCCATGCAGTGCTTCAAAGGGAGCCATCTGAATAGAAGACTGGTAGATGTTGTTATACGCAAACTCTATCAGTGGTAGCGACTTTTCCCAGCTCTTTCCAAAATCGATGATGCAAGCTCTGAGCATGTCTTCAAGAACTTGAATCACTCGTTCGGATTGTCCATCGCTTTGAGGATGAAAAGTTGTGCTAACATTTAGTTTGGTTCCAAGAGCCTTGTGTAGCATATTCCAGAATCGAACTGTAAACCAAGGATCTCGATCTGAGACTATTGAAGTCGGAACTCCGTGTAAACGTGTAATTTCCTTAATATACAATTCGGCCAAGTCCTCAAGACTAAAATTCATTCGCACTGGAATGAAATGTGTTGATTTGGTAAAACGATCAATGATCACCCAAATAGCATCACACTTTCTTGGAGACCAAGGAAGACCGGTCATGAAATCCATCGTAAGCCGTTCCTATTTCCATTGCAGAAATTCAAGAGGTTGAAATAATCCAGTAGGAACACGGTGTTCGGCTTTGACCCGTTGATAGTTCAGACATTTCGCTACAAAGTCGTTGATAGCCGTTTTCATTCCCGACCACCAATATAAGGGCTTGAGATCCTTGTACATCTTAACCGATCTGGGGTGGATCGAGAAAGAACTTTGATGCACTTCTTGCATAATTTCATCTTGTAACTCCTTGTCACTAGGAACGCATATTCGATCTTTAAAGTATAAAAGACCGTTCGACTTGACTGAGAAATCAGAATTAGACTCAAGCTTAGAAATGATTTTCTAAAGTTCTGGATCAACTTGTTGGAGTTCTTTGATTCTATAAATCAGAACATATTGGACTTGAAGTTCTTTCAGATAATTCTGAGCCTTATATAGTCGGAAATGAGCATTGATGGCCAGAGAAGCTACGAACAAACAAATCAAATACATTACTTGGAAAGCAAGGCACTATTTGAATGATTTAGTTGAATTTTTCAAGATTGAGCATTTTCAATTTTTGAGAATTTCAAAAGACTTACCGAGGTTCGGTTTCTGACTCAGAGCATCGACAACCACGTTAGCCTTTCTCAGATGATAATCGATGGTCAGATCATAATCTTTGAGTAATTCCAACCACCTTATTTGTCTAAGATTCAATTCTTTCTGAGTGAGCAAGTATTTCAGACTTTTATGATCGGTGAATAGCTTACACTTCTCACCGTACAGATAATGTCGCCAGATTTTAAGCGCAAATACAATGGCCGCTAACTCAAGACCATGTGTTGGATAATTCACCTCGTGAGGCTTAAGTTATCGAGAGGCGTATGCAACCACATTGCCTTCCCTTATCAGAACGCATCCAAGGCCAGAATGTGATGCATCATTGTAAACAACAAATTACTTTCCCGACTCTAGCTGAACAAGAACAGGGGCATGAGTCAAGGCTTGCTTAAGCTGATCAAAACTTCTTTGTTTCCCTTCGAACCACTTGAACAGTTCATTCATTCTATGTAACTTGGTTAGTGGTGCGGTAATTACCAAAAATCCTTTCACAAATCTTCGGTAATACCCGGCTAAACCAAGGAAACTTCGAACCTCGCTTACATTGTTTAGAGGATGCCATTCAAGAATAGTCTAAATCTTCTTAAAATCAACCTTGATTCCTTCGGCCGAGATAACATGTCCGAGGAATGACACTTCTAACAGCCAAAATTCACACTTAATGAACTTAGCGAATAAATGATGTTCTTGGAGTGTCTAGAGTACAATTCAAAGATGTTGAGCATGTTCTTCCTTGTTACAAGAGTATACAAGAATATCATCGATGAAAACGACAACAAACTTGTCAAGATGAGGCTTGAATACTCGATTCATCAGATCCATGAATGCAGTAGGGGCATTCATTAACATGAATGGCATTACTAGAAATTCGTAATGACCATAGCGTGTTTTGAAAGCAGTTTTTGGTATATCTTCATCCTTCACTCTCATTTGAAAATAACCGGAACGAAGGTCAAACTTAGAGAACACTCTAGCATCCTTCAGCTGATCAAACAGATCTTCAATTCGGGGCAGAGGATACTTGTTCTTGATAGTTACTCTGTTCAATTGCCGGTAATCAATGTAAAGTCGTATCGTCCCGTCTTTCTTTTTCACAAATAAAATCGGAGCACCCCAGGGAGAAGTGCTTGGTCGAATGAAACCCTTATCTTCTAACTCTTGAATCTGCTTCTTGAGTTCTTGCAATTCAATGGGTGCCATACGATAGGGCGTAATGGACATCGAGTTTGTTCCGGGATGAACTTCGATCTTGAACTCAACTTCTTGAATTGGAGGGAATCCAGGGAGTTCTTCAGGAAACACATCAATAAAATCAGATACAACTGGCATTCCAGCTAAGCCAAAATCTAATTCATCTTGCAAGGCCATAGTAGAAAAAATAGATGTTGGTTTCTTGTCAATCAACAGAATCGATTCTTTCCCTAAACTCCTTAAGTAAAATCTTTTATTATGGCAATCTATCCAAGCTTCATGTCTACCCAACCAGTCTAAACCTAATATTAGGTCAAACTCACATTTAGGTAGAACATACAAGTCACATGGAAATGGTACATTCCGAATAGATACATGGCAATTCTTACATATTAAATTGATAGGTAAGTCACCTCATATAGGGTTCGAGACAATTAACCCAGTTTTAACAGTTTCAGGCTTTAATTGTAACTTGTTTATTAAGTAAGAACATACAAAAGAATGAGTTGATCTTGAATCAATTAAAGCGTAAACATGAGTAAGGTTTAGTTCAACCGTACCCGTGATAACATCCAGAGATTCTTCCTCATCCTTGCTACGGATATGATAAACTCGAGCTGGGGCTCGTGATTCCTGATGAGTGATGGCTTTCGACTGATTGCTTCTGCCTCTACCCTGATTTCCAGACTGTGCTTGTCTAGTGTTCTTGTTTCGATTGGATTGCACATGACTCAGATTAGTAGAATTTTGAGTAGGAGCTTGATCCTATCTCTTCGGACAGTCTCGGATGTAGTAAGTTGGACTACTTTCGGCACTGACCGAAATGTGGTTTCTGGCAATGCTTACAAATTGGAGCCCTTTCTGAGTTTCCCGTGTTGTTAACAAATACAACCAGAACAACAAGTCTATTCACTGACTGGGGCTTTAGGGTGAAGTTACTACGAGGAGTTGGATTATACGAAGAAGACCCTTCTTTCTGACTTTTGGACTTCTTCGACTTCCAGTGGGACTTGTCATCACCCTTGCGCTTCTTATCACTTCGGTAACCGCTTTTCTTCTTTTCTGCGGCCCGCATCTTGGCTTCCGTAGCAATAGCTCGGTTCACCAGAGTTTGGAAGTCTGTGATATCCAGAGCGGTAAACATCGGACTTAGCTCATCATTCAGGCCATCTATAAACTTATGACACTTGTCCTTCTCTTTCTTGATGTATTCAGAACCGTACTTGCAATACTTGAACAAATCCGCAACGTACTGCTCTATCGGTCGGCCCACTTACGTCAGATACAAGAAACATTTTCTTCGATCGGCCAAGTAATGTTCACTGATATACTTCTTCTTAAATTCATCTACGAAGAACTTCAATTTTAACGACTCCGCTGGAGCGGTTAGTGTCGTAGTCTCCCACCAGCTTAAAGCTTCGTCAGCAAGCAAAGTAACAATGCATTCGAGCTTGTGTTCATCTAAGCACTGAAGTTGTTTGGTCAATATCTGAGTAGTTCATTCTAACCAATACTCAGCCTCTTCAGGTTTCTCTTCACTAGCAGCAGTGAACGTGTAAGCTCGGTGTTGTGCAAGCTTTTCAATAGGAGCTCTGCTAGGTGCAAGTGCTACGGGAGTAGGTTGTTCTTGTCGTATATTTGTCAAGAGTTGGTCAAATATCTCTTTCATGCTCAAGAGGCAATCTCGTTGCGCATTCCGAACAATTGGATTAGGAGAATCTTGTTGACCTTGTACAGAAGGCTGTTGTCGGGTATTATCTTGTGCAGGAGGATTTACTCCCATACAGAGACTATCCCCTTCACTTGAGGATTCTCGGGGACTCTCATCATCGTGAGCTATCCGTGTTTCAGGCATTCTATTTCAGTTTAAACAAAGTCAAAGTTGGATTAGGAGCAAGGAGCGTTACCGGAGAACAGAACACAAGCAGATACGGGTGACCAGAAAAAGAAATCATATTTTAACATCAAACTGTAACCATAGCGCATTGCGGAAAGAGTGGACAAACAAAAATTTTCTAAAACAAAATGAATATACAACTTATTAGCACTTCAATGATTCAAATTACAACTTGGTCAAGGGACTTTGTTCATTACAATTAGCTTTCTATACTTTTCGGAACAACATAAGCAAGGTTCAATTCGGTCATTAACAAATTGATATCCTAATACTTCCTTTATCAAGTTACTCAATCGAATAACATAAACATTTCGTGCAATTTAAGTTCAGAATTCTACTATTAAACCATAAATTCATAATGCTACTTGCTACAAGGCTAATCGATACATACAACTATTTAATGTTATTCTCAATGACTAAGATTTACAGCCCCATTCGAACCATACAAGAAATCTAAACATGTACTATCATAATTTCATTACAATTAGCTTTCTATACTTTTCGGAACAACATAAGCAAGGTTCAATTCGGTCATTAACAAATTGATATCCTAATACTTCCTTTATCAAGTTACTAAATCGAATAACATAAACATTTCGTGCAATTTAAGTTCAGAATTCTACTATTAAACCATAAATTCATAATGCTACTTGCTACAAGGCTAATCGATACATACAACTATTTAATGTTATTCTCAATGACTAAGATTTACAGCCCCATTCGAACCATACAAGAAATCTAAACATGTACTATCATAATTTCATTCATCGAGCATGCTTAGATACAAAACATCACCATTTCATTTAACCTAGCCATGACAAGCTAATTCCTAATAATTACAACAAAATGAATGCCTTCACAAAAACCAGCAACTTACCTACTTATATACAAGCAAATTAAGGCATAATTAGTTAACCACATGGCATGCATACTAGACTCGATACTAGCCTTCAAAAGCAAAGAGTAAGTGCATACACCATTTCATACTTATGTTAAAATTCAGGAAAGCGAGACGCGTATCTAAACAAACTCCCAAGCCACCATCTAAGAGTATAAATACAAGGCTTAAATCGTACATGTTTGATGTTCTTGCAAAGAGCCTTCAAAATAAAACTCGAGTCTTCTAGCCCAAGTTACCCTGTTAGGTGGGAAGAAGAAAGCAAAGAGCGTTAAGTACAAACGTACTTAGTGAGGTAGAGCTAAATCTAATACATTCTTCAAATATTCACATCGAATCTAAGAAACTTTAGTTAGGTCGATGTATGTCAAGTTCCTTAATCCTCAAGAATTACACTTATACAACATAATATCATAATAACTTAATCATCAAGAAACATGCTTGAATATCATGAATTTAACAATCAACATAACTTTCCAATTTCGAATACAATTACCACATTCCAGGTTCGATATAAAATATTCATGATCAAGCAAAACTAGATTTCATCATATATAAGATTCGGCTAAGATAACAAGTCATAATCAAGCATGTAATTCGAATGGCATTTAACTCATTCGTGCATTTACAAGACATGTTTCCAATATTAACAATACATGTTCGTAACATGATCTCATCACCGATTTCTTATTAGCCAATTTATCTTAAGAAAGAACCTTGGAAGACCAGAACGAACAAGGTAAATATGTCTAATGGAGGGTACCAAGTACCAAACGGAGGATACTAATGTATCATTTATTCATCAATGTAAGCACTTTGATAACCACAAGGATGCTTGAGTCCATCCATCAAAAGTGCACATTAAACATGTAATTGGGGAGTACACAATGTACTAAAGTTTGAGATATCTCGAGACTCTAAGGAATGCTCTTTATACCTATGACACTCTACTAAACTAAGGTCTTATAAACTTTTAAAATCATTAGTCGTGAATAAATCCATATAGAAGGTCAATCATGCAATTTCTTAGTTCATAGCTCAATCAATTCATACATCTTGTAACATCTTAACAGACCAATCCATGTCTCATATAATCATCAAGCATACAAGTGATCATCCATTTTTAATTTAATGTGCAAAACAGTAGCATAATGGATCTTTTCATAGGCCAATTACTCCGCAAAAGAAATTACATAAGGGCAGTCCAATAGCATCAAAAATCAAAACATAATTAAAGCATGCAATCATACTTTCAAGTTCCCTTTTATCTCTTCTTCCCTTACTACAATTATCGGCTTCAAATTAAGATTCATTTCATGCATAAACATAACTAACAACAAATTAAAAATCAATGGTTGGGACACTAGTCCAAAACCTAAGGTGTCTACACTCACAAATACTCCACTAAGCTTGCTCTTTGATTATAATGCCCTTATTGCTTCCACTTGGTTGTCCAACCTTTGTTTACTCCAAGATCTCTTCACTCACTTGATCTTAAAACTCAAGCACAAGCATATACAAGGCAAGTTAGAAATCAATTTAAGCATTTAAACCTTTGACTCAAGTATAAACATCAACATTCAAAACTTTTTTTCACTTAAATAGTTTAAGGACTAGTTAGTGTTTTGGCCATATCTTTTTAGTCTTAACTCCAAAATTCAACTTCTTTACCAATATAAAAAGGTTATTTACACCTCTTTAATACCACGTATAGCACATAATTTTCCTACACGTGTACAAATATAGTTTATTGCTTAAACATTAACCATTCTAACGGTTCTGGACAACTTGTACTGCTTATCTTCTTTAATTTTTAACTCTTAGTATATTTATTAGAATTCAATTCCGTTTTCTCCCAATGAAATCAGACATTCCCAAGTTTCATCCATTAAATTTTCAGCTCAAAATACTTTATATCCTATTTTTGGTGAATTTTCAAAGTGACTATCCAGAACTAGATTTTCTGGGCAGATTACTAAAGTTCCATTTCAAGCATATAAATCCTTTAACCATTATTTCCCAAAAATCGTCAATTTTTGTTCTAATTCATCTTTCTATTTACCCTTAATGTTCAAAAGTCCCAATTGATCTTTAAACCAACAATTCGGTCCCCTTTTTTATAAGATTTATCAAATCAGTCCTAATCTTTCATTTATAACTAAAGTCACTTATGAATTCTAATTTAGACTTTTATTAGTTTAATTCAAGTTGTAAACTGATTTATATCCATTCCTCAGTTTGTAACCTTAATCTCAAAATCTAAATTCAACTCATAACATTTTAAATTATTGTCAAAATAGTCCATATTTCCAGTTTCTCTTCGATACACGTTCAACTTCATTCTAGAGTGGAATTTTTCTATACCAATTTATTTTTCATGCAATTTAACACTTCTACCATGTTTATACTTCGATTATCTAAAATTTTTACCTACAGAACATTTTCCAATTCGAACCAAAACGCATCCAAATTTCAAGATTTCAGTAGCATGTTTGTCGGGTTGAGTTTAAGCATATAAGCATACAATTTAATTAATTTCCTCCACACTTCTAAATTTTATTCGAATTGAAGCTTTCATTTAACCTATCATGCAAAAACCCCTAATTTTTCTAGCTTCAAAATTGCACCAATTCATTTAAACAATAACAAGAATTTTACAAAGAAAATTGAGTAGTCTTTGAGTCACTTACTTGTTTCCTAGCTCTTAACTTCAAAATTTCTAATACACGCATTCCTTAATGATTTCATCCAAGGCTGCCATGTTTTTATTTTATTTTCTCTAATTCCTTTTTCTCTCTTACGAGCCGGCCAAGCAAGAAGATGAATAGAAACCATGCAAAATGATTATAGTAGGTATAATAGGGAGGAAAATACCGTCCATGCCCCTCACTTATAAACTATTAATCTTTATTTACAATGGGTACGGTAGGGAAATAGGAAAATTTAGCATGCATACTTTTATTTATTTACTTTATTCGGTTTAATCATCCTAATTAAACCACACAATTTATTTTATTCCCAATTAAACCCCTTTTTCATTAGTTATAGGATTTTCGGTTACTTAAATTGAATTAATTTCGGACTTACTTGTTCTCAAAGAATTATGGAATACCCTAATTAACTATTCAATTAAATTTAAGATGGAATGTAGGATGTTACAACATGCCCGAGAAAGACTCTTCCCTAAGCCAAAACTCACATTTGCTCAACTTAGCATACAACTGGTTATCCAACAAAGCCTGAAGCACAGTTCGCAAATGTCTACCATGATCCTCCTCTGTACGAGAGTACACAAGGATATCATCAATAAACAGAACCACAAATTGATCTAAAAACCCATAGAATACTTGATTCATCATGTCCATGAATGCAACAGGTGCATTTGTCAAATCAAACGGCATCACCAAGAACTCATAATGTCCGTACCTCGTACGAAATGTAGTTTTAGGCACATCCACATCCTTTACCTTTAAATGATAGCACCCGGACCTCAAATAAATCTTAGAAATACACCTCAAAAATGATCAAACAAATCATCAATCCTTGGCAAAGGATACTTATTCTTAATTGTCAACTTGTTCAGTTACCGATAATCAATGCACATCCGCATTGTGCCATCATTCTTTTTCACAAACAACACCGGCGCACCCCAGAGCGAAACACTAGGCCTAATAATTTCTCGATTAAGAAACTCTTAAAGTTGCGTCTTTAACTCCTTCAACTCTTTCGGAGCCATACGATAGGGAGCAATAGACACTGGAGCTATATTTTCATACAATTCAATGCCAAACTCAACCTCTCTGTTCGGTGGCAAACCAGACAATTCCTCCATAAAAACACTCGAATACTCGCATACCGTACATATATCCTGAACACAAATTTCATCAAACGACTTGCTTCCAGAGCTAAAACAACATTGGACAAGAATTTAACATTCTAAACCCACGATGACCACTTCGTAACCATCAGCAAGTTTCAGGGTAACTCGCTTGGTTTCAAAATCAACCACAACCCTTTGTCATGACAAATAATCCAGACCCAAAATTAAATCAAAACCGTGAAATGACAACTCCATCAAATCAACTGCAAACATATGACCTTGAACAGTTAAAGGACATCTCCTAAAAAACCTTCTTATAACAACTGTTTCACCAAAAGAACTAGTTACTTGCATTCCCACCATTAACACCTCAACCAGCATATCAAGCAAATGCACATGCTCACATAAGATATATGAATGCGTAGAACCAGAATCAATCAAAGATAATAATGAAAAAGATTGCAAAGTAAATGTGTCTGCAATCACATCGGTGTCATTGCGTCCCTCGCGATGTGCGTACACCCTCGTAGGACCACCACCCTCAGGTTGTACTGCCACCAAATGAGCCACAGTCCTCTGACCATCCTCCCTATGCTGGAAGTTACCACGACCACACCCACAGCCTCTCTGTGGTGCAAAAATAGGTTCCCTATCATGACCACCACCAACCAACAATGGACAATTGTGCCTCAAATGATTAGCCGATCCACAACTTCAGCAAGCGTTAGCCGCCACAACATCATGAGCCTTTCCTTCTCAAGCCAAACGCGGACAGTCTCACCTCAAGTGCTCACGCGATCTACACACTCTACAAGTGTTAAAAGCCAGTCTAGCCTGAGCACCTTGACCTTGTGATCCACGCCCAGAACTACCTCCATCACGCCTCACATCAGGACGATACTTCTTGTCACGTTGCCTGTTATACTGACCACTACTGTAGCTAGAGTCTGCAACTCTCTTACCCAATACGTAACTGAATCGATCACAACGATGCCTCTCATCCGGTACTAACTTAGGAGCATACTGGCTCGACTGAACAAATTGTACCTTGTACTCAACCGCGGACATATTGCCTTGCACTAGAGCCATAAACGCGTGCTTTCTTTCATCCAAGTATCTAAATCCCAGATACTTCTTCTTACAAGCAACTTGGAAGAATTCCCAAGTTACATCACCGGGTTCCATGCCCGCGATCACAGTAGTCAACCATCTATACGCGTCTCCTTGTAATAGAGATACAATACAACCCAACTTACGAGCATCATTGCACCTGATTTGATCCAAAATCTGATATGTGCCAGTCATCCACTCCTCGGATGCTACAGGTGCCAACTCTCGAAACTCAACTCCTCCAAGACTACGTAGACGCTCCAATGGAAAACTCGTTTGTCCAGCAGCAAGTGCGGGCACATGCACTCCAGCAACATCAGCTTAGAAAGCTCCAGTCATCGCATGGACTAAAGGCGTCAAATCACCCAACATTGACCCATCTGCCGCATGGGGTACTTGCTCCACATTCTCGGGTGGATTAAGTAAAGGAGGCAACAAACCTCCAAGAGGTACATCATTCTCCTATTTCCCCTACCCTCCGAAAATAGTAATCGTGTCAGACCTCAACTCTCTCCTCGGTCCCATCGTGCTAAAATATCTAAGGCATGATAATTTCAACAAAACAAAACAATTAAATCAGCTTTAAGCAATGATCCAAGACTTCCATTATAAATCAAAACATTTCAGACTATAGTAATAAGGTAATGGTTTCCCCAAAACAAACCTCACATGGCATATCACAATCAACATATATAAAACAATCATTGCGCATAACAATTAACAACATTCAACAAATATCAACATTCCAATTTATCACAAACTTGGTTTAAACAATCAACAACAACAATAAATAATCACAAACTTACCTCCCAATTAACGCAAACCTGGCTCTGATACCAAAAAATGAAACCCCCTCGACCTGGCCTAGACATCCGACTGAACCGAACGAGCTACATTGAGTTTGCCGAAGCAAACCCGTGAAAAGATTATTGGAATTACGTCCATTTTTTTCTTTTATAATATCTAGATGCAATTTATTAATCTATGGTGTACATGAAAGTAACGATTCAAATCTCACTCAAATTGGACATCAATAAGGCATTCAATAGCAATCACAAACATTAAGGGACCAAATTGAAAATATGAAAAATTATAAGAACTTAGAAAAATTTTAAGTTACCAATCCTCAAATAATCAAGTTCCATGCTTCTATTCCAAATTTAGCTCTAAATGACCATCCGAAATCATTTAATTGCAAGCATAACAATCAGGGACAAGAATAGAAGAATCTAAAACCTTTTTTGTCCAAAATAACAAACATAACTACCAAGTGTATAGGAACGGCTCCAAAGTGTATAGGTACGCGGGGGCGTATCGATATGGTCCGTAGGCGTATCGATACGCGGGTTACAAACCATTTTTTCGGGAATTCTAGTAGCTCAAAATCGTATCGATACACCTCTACCCGTATCGGTACACCTGACCAAAATACACTTACCCGTAACGATACACCTCTACCCGTATCGATACACCTTGCCAAAATACACTTACCCGTATCGATACACCTCTACCTGTATCGATACACTTGAGCCTGAAATGCCTCAATTTGCTAGTTTTTCATGGTTTTAAGGTTTCAATCTCATACCAACATGCCTTAAACATATTTACACACATATTAGAGACCAAACCATGTCAATCCAACACAAAATTATCATCAAGAAACAACATCATGCTTCAAAGGAAATCTAGAGGCATGCTTCCTAGAGACTAAACCATCCAACATCCAAAACATTAAACCCAAGCAAAACCAAAATATAAAGACCATTTACAACTTCAAAACAACAATATAAACTTGCTCAAACATGGAGTTTAACAAACACACTCCAAAACCCCATTGCCTTTATTACTAAAAGTCTAGTTTGAACCCATACTTTCATATAACGAAGCCCTTGGATCCTTTTTTCTCACTTGCTGCCTCCACTCATTTAATTCTTGGCATTGATGGACAAATAGAGCGTAAGCACACTAGGCTTAGTGAGGAGTGCTCAAAACAAAACACCATCAATGCAAATTGGAAACATTTTCTCAAAACCATTGAATTGATCATTTCAATCCATTTATAAAACACAATGCCTTAAAAAACTTTCCTTCTAGGCCCAGTTCAGGATGTTACACCTACTCCTTATGGGCCTAGGATAAGTCCTTATGGATGCAGTTCTGGGAACTGTATATCGGTGTATAGTTGGAGGGTAGTTAGGTGCTTCAAATAAAACTATCCCTCCTCTTTTAAATCTACCCTACTAAATAAATTATCAATGCCTAAACTCTTTGTATGGTTCCTATCTACACTTAATGGAACACACTTAACTCCCTTGTTCAACTTCCGCAATCCCTCTTCGAATTCTTTTGGACTATAGGCATCTTGTCTGTTACTCATGTGATAAAAAACAACCATTTCACCTTCAAGTATATCCTTGTTACGAATATCAATTCATAAATGGAACTTGTAACCCCCTCGACCGGGCCTAGACGCCCGATTAAACCGAACGAGCTACATTGAGTTTGCCGAAGCAAACCCATGAAAAGATTATTGGAATTACGTCTATTTATTTCTTTTATCTTATCTAGATGCAATTTATTAATATATGGTGTGCATGCAAACAACGGTTCAAATCTCACTCAAATCGGATATCAATAGAGCATTCAATTGCAATCACGCACATTAAGGGATCAAATTGCAAATCTAGAAAATTATAAGAACTTAGACTATTTTTAAGTTACAAATCCTCAATTATTCAAGTTCCTTGCTTCCATGCCAAATTTCAGCTCTAAACGACCATCTAAACTCATTTAATTGCATGCATAACAATCAAGGACCAAAACAAAAGAATCTAAAACCTTTTTTGTCCAAAATAACAAACATAACTACCAGATGTATAGGTACGACTCCAAAGTGTATAGTTACACGGGGGCGTATCGATACGCGAGTTACAAACCATTTTTTCCAGAATTCCAGTAGCTCAAAACCGTATCGATACACCTCTACTCGTATCGATACACCTCTACCCGTAACGATACACCTGGGCCTAAAATGCCCCAATTTGCTGGTTTTTCATGCTTTTAAGGTTTCAAACTCATACCAACATGCCTTAAACATAATTACACGCATATTAGAGACCAAACCATGCCAATCCAACACAAAATTATCATCAAGAAACAACATCATGCTTCAAACAAAATCTAGAGGCATGATTCCTAGAGATTAAACCATCCAACATCCAAAACATTAGTCCCAAGAAAAACCAACACATAAAGGCTATTTACAACTTTAATACAGCTCAAACATGGAGTTTAACAAACACACTCCCAAATCAACAATGAACCCAATGCCTTTATTACTAAAAGTCTAGTTTGAAACCATACTTTCAAAGAGCGCATCCCTTGGATCCTCTTTGCTCATTTACTGCCCACTCCTTTAATCCTCTTAATTGATGGAAAAAGAGAGCGTAAGCACACTAGGCTTAGTGAGGAGTGCTCAAAACAAAACACCATCAATGCAAATTGGAAACATTTTCTCAAAACCATTGAATTCAACATTTCAATCCATTTATAAATCACCATGCCCTTAAACCATTTCAAAACCAGCATATTAAACCACATGCCTCATGTATCATTAATCAGCAACAAATACCATTGTTAAACCTCAATTTAAGCCTTCCCATGCATAACAACCATATGCAAAGCTTAAAGAGTAAACATGTACAAATCACATTATACAACATAAACCTTTTCATGATACATCAACAATTATATTGGCTTACAAGTGATCATTAACCAAGTTCCATTTCCAAAACAGTTCATCGGATACACAGATTCAAAAAGTGTTCTTACAACACTTTAAGACATCTCAACCGAAATTGTGATACAATCACGATTGCGGTACATTAACAATCGGGTACGATCACAACCCACGGGGATATCAACTCTATCCATCGGTTAGATGCTTAACCCACTAACGGAAGCTTATGGGACACCAACCCCTCGACCGTTACGGTACTTGGATGGAGTTACGGGACACCAACCCCTTGACATCCAATGTGACTTATTTATAGTGTACTCAATCTTATGGCCAGCCAACTATATCTGATAGCATTTTAAACCACATCACTTGCCAATATAATTCATTATTAAAGATTAACCCATTGTTTTCATATGCATCAACACAAAACCATTTTTCCAAAGCAACAAACCATGCTTTTAAACAAGTATAAAATACATACTTACATGGATCACTTGCCACATGCATCCATCACCATTTCATGATTAAAAATAGTATATTGCATACTCAAAACATGCATAAACAACATGTTCCATGAAATCAAAACAAGTGCATAAAACCATTTCATAAAAGCACGACTAGGAGAGAACAACCACTTATACTATAACACCCACATTTCCGTCCTAGAATTTAATCTGTTGAATTTAATTTATTCTTAGAAAGCAATTGAGTTTATGATTAAGCAAATTATTCAATTTAGTCCTTTAATTTCCTTTAATTGGGCTATTATTGCACCAACTAGAATTAAAGGGAATTAAGCTTTCGAATTAAGGAATCTAGCCGAGTTGATAATTAGTGGTTTCAAATTAGTAGTGATAAGATTCAAAGTAATGAAATTAAAGGAATTGAAAGTAATTAAAAAGGGGTACATTTCCTTAGTGGAAATCGGACCAAAATGGAAAAATAAAGAAAGAATGGTGGGGGAAATTGATGACTAATTTAAAAAGAAAATAAAGTTTCAAAATTGCATGTTAATAATTATAATTCCCTAGGGCTGCCCTTAGTAAAAAACAAATAAAAGACATAGTGAGAAGGACAAATAAGTAAAGTCACAACCTATCAAATCCCCCAAATTAGGGGAGGATGTTTTCTCTCCATCATTTCTCCTCCTTGTTGCCGTGAGGTTTGAGAAAAATGGAGAGAATGGAAGCTTAAAAGTCTGAAATTTTGAAGCTCAAATGGTGAAGAAATGGCTTGAATGTTTGAAGAATTAAGCTAGGATTAAGAAGAGTGGCTAGTGGTAACAAGAAAATAAGAAGTAAGTTTCTATTTCTCCTTGTAGCTATTCGAATAAGTGTCAAAACCATGCATGCAAACTTAAAATTTGTTTAAACATGAAACTATGAGAGTCTTGATGATTATGATGAGTTGAGCTAATGAAATTACTGAAAAACTAATCGTGAAACGATGAGTAGATTTAAAAAGGGGACTGTTATGAGATAGAGTGTAAAGTCATGTATAATTGAAAAATTGGTATGGTTAGGGACTAAACTAGAAAATTCCTATTAGGAGAAAGTTGTAGAGAAATGAGAATATTATAAGGAACTAATTTTGGTTTGCTGGAAAAATGAATTGGAATGGGGAATTTTGATTAGAACCAACATTGGACACATACTCGAAAATAATGGAATTATGGACTGAACTGGAAAATTAGTAAAATTGAGGACTTGAATGTTGATAATAAAAGTTAATATGGACTTAAAAATGTTATGAAAGGATAGTATAAGTCATGTAATAAGTGAATTTAGAATTTGACTAAGGTAATTAGGTGAATTTTAACCTAAAGGTGACAAACGAGTAAGCTGTCCAGAACATTCGAACACTAAGCTGAAACTTTGAAAATTCACCAAAAATAGAATTTAGGGTGTTTTGAACTGAAATTTTTACTGTATAAACTTTGATATGTCTAGAAACACTGGGAGAAAACGGAATTTGATTCCAATATTGGAAGATATAAATTAAATAAGTTGGGCAGTACAAGCTGTCCAGATTTATCGAAAGGGTTACATTCAAGTAATAAACTGTATTTACTTGGACTAGATAAAAATATGAGATTTACATGGTTGGAAAACGGAGTTTAATACCTTTCTAATGGTGTATGATAAGTGAATTTTGGATTAGTAATTAAAGAGATATGATTAAAATACTAACTGGTCCTCCAACTAATTTAATAGAAGATCAGATTTAAGAAATTAATATTCATGCATGAATTTAAAGAGTGATTGTAATTGAATTGCTCTCTAATATAGTGTGTATTCATTTTATGGTGAGTGTTAAGATCGAAATTGTGAAGAGACTTTGGAGGAAGCTAGGATCGATCGATCAATCAAGGGGAAGGAACAAGGGCATCTTAATTCAAGATCAAGCTTGAGGAGTTGTGAGTGTAATTTGGCAATTAGGGTTGGGACTAGTGTCCTAACCACCTTATTATTGATGTAAATTATGATTTTATGCATGAAATTGGACTTAAATGAGGATTGGTAAAATGTTTAGTAAGGGAAGGAGATTAAAAGAAAAATGGATGCATGAATTGGATTCTTGCTATTGTTTGAATGTGTAGAAATGTGGACTGCCTTATAGTATCTAATTGTTGTGATTTATATGCATGAAATGGACCTTTGTTATCGTTAAATGTGTGGAAATGTGGACTGCCCTATGTGATCTATTAGTATGTCGTATAAGCGTGAATTTGGATCCTTGATAATGCACGATTGTATGAGTATGTGAACTGCCCCTGTGGTACTTTTGTTATGATTTAAATGCATGTGATCATATGTTAAGTTGTTGCCCATGTATGTTTAATGCTATTCGAATGAAGCATGAAATTGATTAGCATGAATTATGTAAATTGGTACAACTATATGATTGAATGAGCATGCAAATCGAATTATGCAATATGTATGTGTTAAATAAAATAATGAATGATAATTAAGAAGAATAATATGCCCTCGGTCGATTAGAAGTCTTAGATAGTACGACATGCCTAGAGTCCGAGCTCTCTTGTTTGTTGCTTTGTGCAACCATTGTTTGTTGCTTTGTGCAACCATTGATTTGTTGCTTTATGCAACCATTGCTTAGTACCTTGGGTACTCTCCGACTTGATGATTAAAGGTGATCTTGACTGGTATTCAAGAGACATTGATGCTATTGAGCATCCATTGACTTGTTGCTTAGGCAACCATTGTTTGGTACTTGGTACCCTCTTGATGACTTGATTATCTGATTCGTCTACTCTACCTAGGGCAATGCAATGAAATTTAATTAAATTAAATGGAAGTACATATTTATGAAAGCTTATGAAGTGGATAAATGAATTGACAATTGACTTGGCATGATATGATGTGAAATTAATGGATGAATTTGTGGACATTGGTCGTTCTGATAATGTTATAATGCGTATAAGATGCTTGCAATATCCGAATATAAGCAAAGTGGGCAAATGGCTCTGTTCGAATACATTGAAAATGAATTGTAATATGTTTGAATATTTTGACCTATGGATAATGGTTTATGACCTATTTCGAGTGACATGCTTAAGAAATAATTGGTGATTTTGCTTTTGATAAATTGATAATGCTATGTTTCAATTGGCATGATTTTTGGTTATTTTGATTATTAAGCATAAAATTGAGTATGTTGGAAATTGAATCAAATTATGGTCTTGACTAAATTGAAAGTGAATCATGAGGTTAAATTAATGTTGTGTGAAATGTATTCGAGCATGAAATATGAATGTTTGTTTATGTCGTGCATGAAGCTATTTGTTTTGATTTTTGCTAAGCTTAGTTGGGTATAAATTGTTTGTTAACAAGCCTAGCTAAGTAAACTCAATTCTTGATCACACCTAAATTTAAGAATGAATTAGCTTTATCATTACCTCGCTAAGTACAATTTTGTACTTAACGCTTCGTTGTTTCCTTCTTCCCACCTTAGCATAGTAGCTTGGACCTAAAGCTAGCATTTGATAGGGACAAGTTACAAGACCAGAAAAATGTATGATCTTAGTCTCATATTTAGACTCCTAGATGGTGGCTTCGAAGTTTGTATAAGGGTTTGTTTCGTTTTGTTGGGTCGTGGCCTTAGTTTACGTCGGTGTTTAAAATTATATGGTCCTTGATGCTTAATTAAGAGGCCAAAATCATGTTTTGTACTTAGATAGAAAGCCTCATTATTTTGTTGTATATATATAAGTCGAGCTAGTGGTCTTGCCTATTCTTTTTGTTGTACATAGTTGATAACTTGGCATGGTTTAGGGGCATATGAAACTTGATATTTTGTAATGATCTAGTTAATGGAAATCGAATATCATAGTATATGAATCTGACATGACTTGTATGTAAAATTGATGTTTTTAATTATTGGTAACTTTGGTATAATTCGAAACCACCTAGACTAAAGTAATCAAAGTTTCGAATGGCTTGGTAATGAATAGCTTAAGCACTGGTATGTTTAGTTTAATTATTACCAATGAAATAAATTGTAAATTATTAGTTAATGATTAGAATTTAATTGACTATATAAAAGGCCTAGTGATCGAATGATTTGTAGAATGTGATTTGAAATTGATTCTTGATAATGTTAATATGGTAATTAAATTGACTTGTAATCTGATAAGTAACATTAAAAGAAACTTTGTTTGGTCATGTATGTTAGTAAAAGTTTTTGTTAGCCCACTTTCCGCGTGCGCATTAATACGAATAATTTAATTAAGAATGGATTTTGTTTCCGATTTTTTGTTTTCCGATCTCCGGTAACGCCCCTCTCTCTTAACCTGGGTTAGGGGTGTTACATTTTTGTGGCATCAGAGCTTTTTAGGTTACAGGTCCTAGAAACCTCGAATAAGTTCGGTCATGCATCATTTAGGTTGAGTCGAGCCACGGTTAGCTCGAGACGATGAAAGTCCTCGAGGATCCTCAAGTGAAGGGGATAGTGTCTGTATGAGAGAGAACCCTCCTGTACAAGATAGTACTCGACCACAACCTCCTGTACAGCCTCAGACGAACACTAAGAATCCGACTATTTAGAATGCTCAAAGAGACTACCTCTTGAGTATGAAAGAAATGTTCGAACAGCTTTTGACGAACATGAGACAAGAACAACCTACTCCGGTAGTTGCTGCCCCTAGCAGAGCTCCTATCAAAAAGCTTGCTCAGCACCGAGTCTATACATTTGTAGGCTCTAATGAAAAGAAACCAGAAGAAGCTGAGTATTGGTTAGAGAGAACTACTCAGATACTGACTAAGCAACTTCAGTGCTTAGATGAGCATGAGCTCAAATGCGTTGTTGCCTTACTTGCTGATGAAGCTTTGAACTGGTGGGAGACTACAACACTAACCGCTCCAGCTGAATCTGTGAACTGGAAATTCTTTGTAGAAGAATTCAAGAAGAAATACATCAGTGAAAAATACTTGGCCGATCGAAGGAAGCGTTTCTTGCATTTGAAGCAAGCGGGTCGACCAATAGAGCAGTACGTAGCTGATTTCTGTAAGTATTGCAAGTATGGTTCTAAGTACATCAAGACAGAGAAAGAAAAATGTCGTATGTTCATTGACGGTCTGAATGATGAGCTGAGTCCGATGTTTACCGCCCTGGATATCACGGACTTCCAAACTCTGGTGAACCGAGCTTTTGCTACGGAATCCAAGTTTCAGGCCGCAAAAAAGTGAAAAAGCAGTTACCGTCATGATAAGAAGCGCAAGAGTGATGACAAGTTTCACTGGAAGTCGAAGAAGTCTAAAAGCCAGAAAGAGGGGTCTTCTTCGTATTATCCAGCTCCTCGTAGCAATTTTACACTGAAGCCTCAGTCAGTGAATAGACTTGTTGTCCCGGTTATATCTGTTAATAGCCCGGGAAATTCAGAAAGGGCTACAGTCTGTCAGCATTGTCAGAACCACATTTCAGTCAGTGCCGAAAGCAGGCCAACTTATGCTTTTCTTGTGGCGGAAGTGACCACTATATCAGAGACTGCCCGAAAGGACCGAATCTGGCTCCTGCTCAAAACTCTACTAATCCAAGTCATGTGCAATCCAATCGGAACAAGAATACTAGACAAGCACAGTCTGGGAATTAGGGTAGAGGCAGAAGCATTCAGTCGAAAGCCATCACTCATCAGGAATCACGAGCTCCAGCTCGAGTATACCACATACGTGGAAAGGATGAGGAAGAATCTCCAGATCTTATTGCAGGTACGTTTGAACTGAACTTTACTATTGTCTATGCTTTAATTGATTCGAGATCAACTCATTCTTTTGTGTGTTCTTACTTGATTGACAAGTTACAATTAAAGCCTGAAATTGTTAAAATTGGGTTAATTGTCTCAAACCCTATAGGAGGTGACTTACCTATCAATCTAATCTGTAAAAATAGCCTTGTATCTATTTGAAATGTACCTTTTCCCTATAACTTGTATGTTCTACCCAAATGTGAGTTTGACCTAGTATTAGGTTTAGACTGGTTGGGTAGACATGAAGCCTGGATTGATTGTCAGAATAAAAAATTGTACTTAAGGGGTTTAGAGAAAAGAATCAATTTTGTTAATTGACAAGAAACTGACATCTCTTTTTGCTGCTATGGCTTTACAAGATGTATTACATTTTGGTTTAACTGAAATGTCTGTCGTGAATTTTTTGATGTTTTTACCTGAGGAACTCCCTGGACTCCCTTCGATTCGAGAAGTTGAGTTCAAAATTGAAGTTCAGCCTGGAACAAATCCGGTGTCCATTACGCCCTATCGTATGGCACCTATTGAATTGCAAGAATTAAAGAAGCAGATTCAGGAATTAGAAGATAAGGGTTTCATTTGACCCAGCACTTCTCCTTGGGGTGCTCCGGTCTTATTTGTGAAAAGGAAAGACGGGACGATGCGACTTTGCATTGATTACCGGCAATTGAACAAAGTCACTATCAAGAACAAGTATCCACTGCCCCGAATTGAAGATCTGTTTGATCAGCTAAAGGGTGCTGGTGTGTTTTCAAAAATTAACCTCCGTTTCGGTTATTATCAAATGAGGGTGAAAGATGAAGATATACCCAAAACTGCTTTCAGAACTCGTTATGGTCATTACAAATTTCTGGTGATGCCATTCGGGTTAACGAATGCCCCTGCTGCATTCATGGATTTGATGAATCGAGTGTTCAAGCCTCATCTTGACAAGTTTGTTTTCGTTTTCATCGACGATATTCTGGTATACTCTCGTAACAGGGAAGAACATGCTCAACACCTTCAGATTGTGCTCCAGACACTCCGAGAACATTAGTTATTTGCTAAGTTCACTAAGTGTGAATTTTGGCTGTCAGAAGTGTCATTCCTCAGACATGGTATTTCAGCCGAAGGAATCAAGGTTGATTCTAAGAAAATTCAGACAATTCTTGAAGGGCGGCCTCCGAGAAATGTAAGCGAGGTCCGAAGTTTCCTTGGTTTAGCTGGGTATTACCAGAGATTTGTGAAAGGATTTTCGGTAATTGCTGCATCACTAACCAAATTACTTAGAAAGAGCGAACCGTTTAAGTGGTCCGAAGGACAACAAAGAAGTTTTGATCAGCTTAAACAAGCCTTAACTTGTGCTCCTGTCCTTATTCAGCCCGAGTCGGATAAAGAATTTGTTGTTTACAGTGACGCGTCACATTCCGGCCTTGGATGTTGTTGAGTGCATAAAAGTTCTATATTTTACCCCTCATTTACCCATATTTTTGCTGCACTCAAGCATGATTCATTGCATTTAGGATAGATTTTTGCATATACATCATAATTAGATAAAATGGCACAGTTGCTGCTGATTTTGGTTACTTTTGCAGGTATCTGCTGCGGCAGACCCAGGGCAGCAAAGGAGCAGAGGCGGATTGCAGAGCTGGAGTCGAGAAGCAAAGGCTGTCATGCCATCTGTCATGGCAGCCATGACGACAGAGGAATGCTGAGGTGGAAAATTGAAGTTGAGCTCGACAAATAGAGGATTTCAAGCCAGTCTGTCGTGGACAACTCCCATATTTTTCTGAGCCCTGAAGCAGAATGAAGGCCAAGCCCAAAGTTCAAGGAAGAAACTCAAGGCAAGAAAAGAGGACGAATTCAAGGAATCTACTCAAAAGATTTAGTCTTTCATAGAGTTGCACTTTAATTCGAAATTATATTCTTGCCATATTAGAAAACTTGAACCCAAGGCCTATATAAAGGCATGTAATTCGACCTAGGGAAGGATATCTCATTCATAGCCGTCTTGTAACCCCCTTAGCCCGGCCTAGACGATCGACCCGAATTAAGAAGATCACACGGGGAAAACCAAAGTCAACCCGAAAGTCAACCTTGATTAACGACCCTTTTTTTTCCTTTTAAATCTTATCTAGATGCATATTATCCCTAAACATGATCATACAAACAGCATACTCAAAGATCAAAACCATCAGGGAACATTCAGGGACCCAATTGAACTAATTACAACTTTAGGGACCAATTTGTAATTTCGGCAACTTATAAGGACTTAGCCCAAATTAAAGTTACCAACTTGTAATTAGTCAGATTTCATGCTTCACTGCCAAACTTCAGCTCAAAAGGACATTCCAAACTCTTACAATTGCATAAGCATATTCCAGGACCAAAATGTAAGCATTTCAAAACATATAACCGCCAATGTCAGCCCCCAACGGTCAGGTGTTCCGAAACAGGGAGAACTTGTTTCGAAACACGGGACCGTTCCGCAACGTGTTCCGAAACGAGGTCTGGCAGTGGCACATCTGTTCCGAAACAGTCCCTACCGTTTCGGAACGCCCAGGCTATTTCAGGCCCCCGTTCCGATACGGTAGCACCTGTTCCGAAACAGGTTGCCCAGATTGCAGAAAAACAGCTGGTTAATTGCACAATTAGCCTATCACACATCATCCAAAAGCCACCAAACTTTACCAGCAAGTCATACAACATACCATGAACCTAATTGTATCAATCAAGCATCAACATTGCATCAAATATGAAAAACCCCAAATCTATAGGCATGCATCCTACTTAGCAACCCATTCAAGCAACAAACCATCAATTCAAACCCATAATGGCCAATTACAAGAACCAACAATGTTAACAACATTTATACAACTTAGGGAGTCCAAAACATCTCCCAAAACAACAACATAGGTTCCCCATTGCCAAATACCCAAAAGCTAATAGTTTGAGAAAATGTTCACCATACATGAGCTTTGTTCACCACTTGGATTCTTCACCAACTTGCTGCCCTCAAATGCACTTTAATACTCTGCATTATTGGTTTAAGAAAAAAGAGAGCGTAAGCATAAGCTTAGTGAGGAATGCTCATTAAAACCACACAATAATGCAATTATAAAACATCTTTATAATCTTTCTTCAAGAAACATTTGAACATGCTCCTAAACATTTTAAAACAAGCAATACATGCTTCATATCAATATCATGTCATATTGGCCACAAGTGATAATTAACATCTTTTCAAAACATGATTAACATAAGACTCACACATGGACTTTTAAACACCATTGGGATCTTATAATTCACAAGGACCACACAAGGACTTTTAAACACCTTTGTGACCTTAGCAAGTATCACCCCAAGGACTTTTAAACACCTTGGCCCCAAGGACTTTTAAACACCTTGGCAAGGACCACACATGGACTTTTAAACACCATTGTGTCCTCAACCCATGGACTTTTAAACACCATGACAAGGACCACACAAGGACTTTTAAACACCTTTGTGTCCTCAACAAGAATCATCCAAGGACTTTTAAACACCTTGATGTTCTTAAGTAACAAGGCTCACACAAGGACTTTTAACCACCTTTGTGACCTTCAAGGCTCACCTAAGGACTTTTAACCACCTTAGTGACCTTAACCTTTTTCAAAACATCACTTGCCAATATACATCATTTATCATCAATATTTCACTGTTTTAAAGCATTTAACCAAGCCATAAACATCATGCATTTTAAAGCATCAAACCACATTTAAACAATGTTCAAAAACAAGGAACTCTTACCTTGAGCTTCCTTCTACACATGGCTTATAATCTCAGCAAATAAACATGCTAGATATGCTTTCAAAACAGGATTAAAACATGCAAACAATCACATTGAACCCAACCATCACATGGTTCCTCAACAAGAGAGTTTTTCCGAAAACTTACTCTTGAGCTTAGCAAAGTTGTTTAGACTTAAACTAAGCTCCCAAACCTTCAAAACATTGGTTTCAAAGCCGAAAACCAAAATCCACTCACCGATTCCGTTTCGCCACTTGCCGAAACTCCAATCAAGCTTCCGGATCAACACCACTTGGATCCAAAGAAGACTCTCCTGTTTTTAACACATCAAAACAGTAGATTAATGCATCATCATGCATTAATATCCTCAATGAAAGCATCTAAACTCGTTGCTCTCATCCACACTCCATTTTCGGCTACCAAACACAACCGAAAATGCATCCAAACAACCCCTCAACATTACCCAGCCAAGATCTATCAAATCTAAGCATCCTTAAACATCAATTAACATCCAAAAAGGATCTCAACACTTCCTTATACCTCCAGCCATAACAGATCCACAAGATCACACCAAAAACAACCAAAAACACAAGCTAAACTTAGGAAATTCAACCTATCCGGGATTGCATTGATTAAACCTCAACTTCTAATCAATTTAGCATTCATTTAACATCAAAAACACACCTCAAATCACTGCTTTAACAGATCATACGAAATTTTACCAAAATCAAACAAATCTTGCATTTAAAAGCCAAGATCAAGAACAAATCAATAAAACCTTTTATAAAACACAAATTAAGGATTGAGAACTTGGGAATTTCAGTAAAGAACTTAGAGTTCAGAGGAGAAGGACGTTCTTACCTCCAAACTTGAGTTTTCTCCTTTTTGGAACCAAAGTCTTGAAAATTCCACTAAGCAAATGGTGAGGTTTTGATGAAGAGATGATTAGAAATCAAAAGAGAGTTGAAATGATAGATTTAGGTGACAAAATCAGAGAGAAAAGCTCTGGAGAAAAGGTGTTTGGTTTGAGAGAAAATGAGAGAAAATAGAAATGGAAGATTTGAGAGAAAAGTTAGTTATGGCCAAAATATCTTCCCTCCACTTTTGTTTTATTTAAAAACATTTAATTAATCATATAATATCTTTAAAAATCTGGAGAAAACTCCCATTGGGTAAATAGCTCCTTAAAGATTCAAAGTTTCAATCCTTTTTAAAACAGTCACGCAGTTTTCAAAAATTACATTTTGGTCACTAGCCAAAATGTCACCCTTCCAAACCTCATTTTGCAAAATTGATTTCACAGTTCACTTATATATATTAAAAGAGGATTTTAGGACATTTTTCCATATTTTTAATGCAACCCGAACTAGGCTTTCCTAAATTCACTCCTTTATATTCGAACAGCACTTTGACCGAACCGGTCCAAGCCCAAAACTTCTAAGCCCAAAACCGGGGCGTTACACGTCTTCCCCTAAACCCTTGTCATTTTCCCTTTCCATCATGTTCTAAACTCCCCCTAGGGCTAAGGGTTGATTCTGTAAAGTAGTTGCAAGGATTGTATTGTTTTAGGAATTTTCTATCAAGTAATAAAAGCTTCAAATTTAGTTACTCTTGTTTTTCATATCTCATAAGAGCATTGGGAGAGCATTGTGAGGTTATCCATTTGTTTGATATCGGGAGAGTCAAACATATGAAAAGAGTAGATACGTGTTTTCCAGTTTATGGTTAAACTATTTTGGCTTAGGGATAAGTACAAGGTTAAGTGGCTAAAGAAGAATTCAACAACATTGGTGTTCACCCTTTGATTTACGTCGGGAGGTATCATCCAAGAAGTGTTCATTAACAGATCTTGGGCCTAGGGATAGGACAAGTCATAACAGGGATTCTTGCCAAGCTTGAAGTACAGAGTTGTTGATCGCTGCCGCGACATCAACAGACCTCTGCCGTGACAGGTGCTACCGCGACAGGCACAACGATAGAATGCAAAAGTTCCTCTAACCGTGCAACACCTGCACTATTGAGCAATTCAATACCGGCCTATTCTTTAAATATGATTCCTTTATCTTTCACTTTAGTTTTTACTCAAGATTACTCCAATATTCAATTAAACTATTTTCTTTCTCTTGTGTAGCAATTCAAGGATAGAGATATTTCCAGTCCCTGTGGAGACGATATCCGATACTCTAGTATCACTTTACTACTTGCGTCGTGTACACTTGCACTATTTGCGATAGGACTCTTTTACACGCAACAAGTTTTTGGCGTCGTTGCCAGGGACTGGCAACATACCTTTACCCTTTTATCACTTCACTTTATTTTTATTTTTCTATTTTTAGTGCTGTTATCTACCCCGTGCTTTTCACAAGGTTTTCTATTTGCTTATGCGCAGATCTAGACGAGGTAAAGAACTTGAGTACGAACTAGATCCAGAAATCGAACGCACGTACCAACTCAGGAACCAAGCCCGACTCTTGATAGAAAGAAATAACTATCTTGAGGAGATACTGGAAGCAATGGTAAACGGAAGGCAAGGCAATGGGATAAATGACCCCAACAACAATGACCACAGGGTTATTGTTGATCCTCCTAACGATGCCCGGAACGAACGACCGCCGCCCGCTGCCGCACGACAGACCTGTCGAGACTACATGGACAATGACCATGTTGAATTGGAAACTACCCTGCCAGACGTGGAAGCTGAACACTTCGAGCTGAAACCTGTCATGTTCAGCATGATAAATTCCGCTGGCCAATTTAGTGGTTCTGCTACTGAGGATGCACGAGAACATCTTAAAACATTCCAAGAAATATGTGGATCATTCAGACTGTCAGGGATAAGTCCGGAAGTACTGAGGCTCCGGCTATTTCCTCACTCATTGAGAGATAGAGCTAAAACTTGGTGGAACAAATTAATGTCGGGTTCATTAAGAAATTGGGCAGATCTCTCTCGTGAATTCCTTTCTCGTTTTAATCCTTCTCATTTATCTGAAAGATTGCGTAATGAGATTGCTACTTTTCAACAGGAAGATGACGAACCAATGCACGAGGCGTGGGACAGATTTACAACCCTCTTACGGAACTGTCCAATGCATGGATTCCTTGTGTGGAATCAGATCGTCAAGTTCTACAACGCTGCCAATGCACATTCTCGACTGAGAATAGATTCGGCAAAGAATGGGCTATTACTGATAAGGAACCATACGAGGCAATGCTCGTGTTGAAAAAGTTAGCGAAAAACGATGAGCAATTCCCTACAACTCGAAGAGGAGGAAAACGAGGAATATCTGTAAAGGAGTATGAAGCTGATAACTCAGTTAAATCACAGGTTGCATACCTCACAAAGATAGTCGAAAATCTACAGCAGAAAGATTCTAAAGTTGTATATTCTGTAGAAGAGGTGTGTGAAACATGTAGTGGGAACCACAGTTCAGAAGATTGTCCTTTACAGCTTGAAGAATGAATGTATGTTGGGAACTATAGCAAGCCTAGAAATTATGATTCCAACAATTACAATCCCAACTAGAGGAAGGATCCCAAATTTTCATGGAGCAATCCGAACAATGCACTAAATCCTCCAGTGCAGAACCAGAACCAAGGAGTACCCAGAATTCTGTCGCGACAACAGCCACAGCAGCAGCAACCACAGTAGCCGACAGCAACACCTAGTATACTGGAATAGACCTTGGCGACATTTATGTCACAAACGAGAGCATACAAGGTGAACATGGATCACTTTGTCAAGAAAACTGAATCATTCATGGACAAGACAGAGATGAGGATGACAAACCATGAGGCTACCCTAAAATCTCTGGAGATACAGATGGGCCAAGTTTCACAGTATATCAAACCGTTGCAGAACGGAGAATTCCCTAGTGATACTGAGGTCACTAGAAAACCCACACATGAGCAGTGCAAAGAAATTACAACGAGGAGTGGGAAACAATTACAAGGGCTGGAGATAAATGACATACCGAGAGAGGATCCGACCCTAGAGACACCTGCCGTGAAAACTGCCCCTGCAGAGGAGAAACAACCTGCTGTCGACAAACCTGCCATGACAGCAGAAGGGACAGAGGAGCAGACAGAAGATGCTGAAGAACTTAAGCCTCCTCAGATCTGGATTCCATGTGAAGGAGGCCTTGAAGATTACCGTCCTCCCCATCCTTTTCCACAGCGGTTACAAAAACAGAAACATGAGTACCAGCTTAAAAAAAATTATGATATTTTTAAGCAAGTACATATTAACATACCGCTGCTAGAGGCCATTAAGCAGATGCCTGGATATGCTAAGTTTCTCAAGGACGCAATGTCCAAAAGGTCCAGAGTTGGGGAATTTGAGACAGTAAAGATGATAGAAGGATGCATGACAATCTTGCATAAGCATCCACCCCAAAAGAAGGACCCTAGGAGCTTCATCATACCATGCGTAATTGGAGATAAGTTCGTGGGTAAGGCACTTTATGATCTTGGTGCTAGCATAAATCTAATGCCCAAATCTGTATTTCAGAAACTAGGTATTGGACAAGCAAGGCCCACGACAGTCATGCTGCAGTTGGCGGACCGCTCTTACGTACAATCGGAAGGAAAGATCGAAGATATCTTGGTAAGAGTGGATAAGTTTATTTTTCCTACTGACTTTCTTGTTTTAGATTGTGAAGCAGATGAAAACGCACTGATCATCCTGGGGGAGACCCTTCCTAGCCACAGGCAGAACAGTGATCGATGTCGAGAAAGGAGAACTGACGATGAGAGTAAATGATCAGGAAATCAAACTCAATGTTCTCCAAGCAATCAAACAAGCTGATGCAGAGGAAGGGTGCAAGGCAATCTCGGAAGTAGTCCTTGACCAACCCTGCATCAGTTCGAACTGCCACGACAGAAAGTTTGGTCAATGCCACCACAGTCACCCTGAAGACTGTCATGGCAGCAACGATGATAGTGACCCCTTAGACACAGAATCATCCGACACTGAAGGTCCTGAGGAGGTAAATTGGATAGGCACACGTCCAGGTAAATTCTTTGAGACTTTGAATTATACCTCGAATGAACATGTAATCCAATAACCTTCCATTGAACAGCCACCTATTCTAGATCTAAAACCCCTACCATGGCAGCTTAAAAATGTTTTCCTTGGTTTAAATGATACGTTACCCGTAATCATCACTTCCAAGTTGGTGCAGGAACAGGAAAAACGGCTGATCAAAATGCTACAGCAGCATAAAAAGGCCATTGGATGGACTATAGTTGATATCCAAGGCATCAGTCCGGCATTATGCATGCACAAGATACTCTTGGAAGATGATCATAAGCCGACTATCGATGCCCAGAGACGACTGAACGAGGCTATGAGAGAGATGGTGCGGAAAGAAATTATCAAGTGGCTTGATGTCGGAATAATATACGCCATCTCAGATAGCAAGTGGGTGAGCCTGGTGCAATGTGTTCCGAAAAAGGGAGGCATAACCGTAGTAACCAACGAAGAGAATGAACTAATCCCAACCAGGACTGTGACCGGTTTGAGGATTTGTATGGACTACCAGGAGCTTAACAAAGCTACCCGAAAGGACCACTTTCCCTTACCCTTTATCGATCAAATGCTAGATAGATTAGCGGGGAAACCTTACTACTGTTTTCTTGATGGTTACTAAGGTTATAACCAAATAGCAATCGCACCAGAGGACCAAGAGAAAACCAGCTTCACATGCCTGTACGGCACCTATGCCTTTCGAAGAATGTCATTTGGGCTCTGCAATGCACCAGCAACCTTCCAACGATACATGATGGCAATATTCTCCGACATGGTGGAGGATTTCCTGGATAATTTCATGGACGACTTTTCCATCTTTGGAGACAGCTTCGAGGATTGTTTAGGCAATTTGCAAAAGGTTCTCGAGAGATGCGAAGAGGCGAACTTAGTTTTAAACAAGGGAAAATGCCATTTTATGGTAGACGAAGGCATAGTACTGGGCCACAAGGTTAGTTGTCGCGACATAGAGGTGGACAGAGCCAAAATAGAGGTTATCGAAAGGCTGCCACCACCCACCACAGTCAAAGGGATTCGAAGTTTCTTAGGGCATGCAGGGTTTTATCGACGATTTATAGCTAATTTTTCGAAGATTACCAAGCCTCTTTGCCACCTGTTGGAGCAGAATCGCCCCTTTGATTTTAATGCTGAATGTACTGAAGGATTCAGAATACTGAATGAAGAAGCTGGTAACAGCCCCAATCGTACAGCCACCAGACTAGAGCTTGTCATTTGAGATAATGTGTGACGCTAGTGATTTTGTTGTCGGGGCAGCATTAGGGCAGAGGAAAGATAACCTCTTCCATGTGATTTACTATGCCAGCAAAACACTGAATGATGCCAAAATCAACTACACCACGACAGAGAAGGAGCTTCTAGCAGTGTTGTTTTCAATCGACAAGTTCCGTCCGTATATACTTGGAACGAAAGTGGTGGTCCATACAGACCATTCAACACTAAAGTATATGTTCACAAAAAAAGATGCAAAACCTAGACTGATACGTTGGATTCTGCTGCTGCAAGAATTTGACATTGACATCAAGGATAAAAAGGGAACAGAGAACCAAGTAGCAGACCACTTGTCAAGGCTGGAGATGTGAAGGAGTCAATCAACAGACAAGACCAACATATTGGAAACCTTCCCAGATGAGCAGTTGTTTGCTGCCACCAGCACTGCCGCGACAGCCATGGCGGCATGTAAGCTTTCTGAAACCCCTTGGTATGCTAACATTGTTAATTACATTCTAAGTGGGTTATTACCTCATGAGCTTAATTACCAAGCAAGGAAGAGGTTCCAAAATGATGCAAAACATTATTAATGGGACGAACCTCTTCTTTTCAAGCACTGTGCAGATCAGATTATCAAGAGATGCATACCACAGGACGAATAGAAAGCAGTGCTTCACCACTGTCATGCTGCCCCCTATGGAGGAACCTAGGGGAAATAAAACTGCTGCCAAGGTTTTGCAACCCGATCTCTATTGGTCCACACTAGTCAATGATGCAAAAGCTTTTTACAAGAGCTGTGACAAATGCCAAAGGACTGGGAATATATCAAGAAGGCATGAGATGCCACTGCAGAACATACTAGAGGTCGAAATCTTCGATGTATGGGGAATCGACTGCATGGGGCCATTCCCATCCTCTTGGGGGATTATACATCCTACTGGCAGTAGACTACGTGTCAAAGTGGGTAGAAGTAATCGCCACTCAAAAGAACGATGCCAAGATTATGCAAAGATTTCTTCATAGGAATATCTTCTCAAGGTTTGGCATCCCAAGGGTGATAATTAGTGATGAGGGGAGACATTTCGACAATAGGGTAATTGTTGCTGCATTAAGGAAATACGGAGTGAAGCACCGAATTGGAACAACATACCACCCTCAAACCAATGGGCAGGCCAAGATATCAAACAGAGAAGTAAAGAACATATTAGAGAAGATGGTTAAACCCACTCGAAAGGATTGGTCTCTACATCTAAATGATGTACACTGGGCCTACAGAACAGCGTTCAAGACACCATTGGGGATGTCACCCTATCGACTCATTTATGGGAAAACCTGTCATTTACCTGTCGAGATAGAACACAGAGCTTATTAGGCTATCAAGGCAGTGAATATGGACTGGGATAAGGTAGGACAGAAAAGGCTACTGGACTTGAATGAGATTGAGGAAATTTGAGCAATGGCCTACAACAATGCCAAGATCTACAAAGACAAAACCAAGAAGTGGCACGACAGGAAGCTGCTGCCACGACAGTTCTGCCCAGGGCAGCAGGTGTTATTGTTCAACTCTAGGTTGAAGCTTTTTCCAGGAAAGCTTAAATCTAGGTGGTCTGGTCCTTTCCAAGTTGTCCAAGTTTTCACCCACACTACCATTACAATCAAATCAATGAAGGATGGGCACCAATTCAAGGTCAATGGACAGAGGCTCAAGCATAATTAGGGGACTGAAGCCCTAAGGATGCAGGAAGTAGTTACTTTAGAAGATGCCCCTCAAGGCATCCCTAATTTAACTTAATTTTATTTATTTATTTATTAGGAATTAAGATTTTTATTTATTTATTTATTTATTTTAGAAAATAAGATTTTAATTTAGTTTATTTCTTTAATTATTTTTAAGAAATAAAGGAAGCAAAGCAAAGAGGAGGAATGAACCAGCCCACCGTATTCACAACAGCCTAAAAAGCCCAACGGACAAGACTGTCGTCACAGCTTGTCAACAACTGTCGCGACAGACGCGGAAAATTCAGCCTGTCACTGAGCTGTCGCGACAGACACGCAAACGCGTAACAGACGCGCAGCAGACATGGAAACGCGTGACAGACGCGTCAGAAACCGCGTAACAGCTGGCCCAGTTATTCGTGCCTGCCGTTAAAGTCCCAACGGGCAGAAAAAACCCCGCTCTATATAAACCCCTACTCTTATTTCATTTTTCATCCCATTGTTATTCTCTCTGTTTTTCTCTCTAGAAATTAGTATTACAGAATTTTCTTTCATTTTTCTACAGTTTTCCTTGCAAATGGCTACCAGATCAACAAGAAGAAGCACTGCCTCCACCTCTGTTGCGGTAGTGTCAACACCCAGCCACAGCGGAATACCTGACCGCTTTGCATCATTGGACTCAACAAAGAGGTACTATGGGTCCTTCAAGAAAAGAGAAATGTGGGAAGAAAGAGGGTTCATTTATACCCAAAATACAAGAGAACTAGGGCTCAAAAGCTTCATCGCCAGGAAGATCCTCGCACTCAAGTGGTAGATGTTTGCTGCCAAGCCAGAAGAGATGAACGTCACCCTAGTTCGAGAGTTCTACGCTGCTGTCCCCGACAAGGATGCCACGACAGTGACTGTCCGAAGTAAAGAGATCTCCCTCGAACCGGCATACATTAACACGTTATACGGCCTCTATTTAAGCAAGAAGGAAGATGCCCATCGGAGGTTCGTGAACAGTCTGTCGCCGACAGATTATGACGATGTCATGGTAGAGTTGACAGAGGAGGGCACACAGTGGAACGATGATCCCAAGCACCGGTGGACCGTGTGGAGGACTCAGCTCACCCCACAAGCCAAGTTGTGGAACCACTTCGTGAAGAAACGCCTTATACCGACCTCACATAATACCACGATGGACCGGCAGAGACTAGCCCTCGTACACTCTATCCTCAGCGAGAGGCAAATCAATGTCGGCAGATACATACGAGACGTCATCATCGAATGTGCACTCTAACCAACAGGCCCCTTAGTCTTCCCTTATATGATCACCACGCTCTACCAGGGCAACAATGTGCCAGAAATCAACGAAGATGTCAAGGTCCAAGGGAAAGGATGGACGCAGTAGAATCTCTACAGTTTGATGGAATTAAAAGCTGGCACTCCTTTGTAGTATGTAGATCCTACTGCCACGATAGAAGCAACAGCAGACCCTGACCCCACCAAACCTGCCACATCAGAACCGGAGCAGACAACAGTAGCACCACCGGCAGACACTTCCAGCCAGATCCTTAAGCTGCTACAAAAGATGGAAGAACAACAGCTCGGCCTCATGGGTTTTATAAGGGATTTCACTGCCGCAACGGTAAATTTTTTTAAGAATGATTTAAATTTATCAATGTGCAATTTCCCTCCTTCCCTGAAAGTCTTTTTCCTGCACCCACACCCACTGCTGCCTTCACACCCACACCTGCCATGACCGGAGACGGTGGCAGAAGATCTGCCACTCCCCGAGGAGAGAAAAGGAAGGACCCCCTACCAAAGATCGACCCAAAATATTTTGAAGGGTTCTCCTACTCCTTCGTCTGGCAGGATTCTGACTCAGAGCCATCGGTTTTCCGAGACATATACAAGGACTTCCCTCTGATGAAGAGGAAGAAGCTGAACGAGACTGTCGAAGGACCCTGCCACGAAAGATTAGACAGCGGTAGCAGCAGCAGCGAGGATGACCTCGAGGTACTGGACCAACCCCCACACATCTCAACTACCAAAGTCCAGCCGCCTCAAGAGGCCAAGAAGAAGATAACCTCCCCGTCTCCCAGCAACCAGCCAGCCCCTATCGTCCAGAAAAGATGAAGTTGAGTCTAAGGTCAGAAAAAACTAAAGGAGCCTAAGAATTGCCTCCAGAAAAAAATGAAATTGGCATAAAATTCAAGTGAGTAGCATAACTATTCTGGTAAACTAAAGGAGTCTAGGCACATATTTGTTTACAAAACTTACACACACTTGCACAAGAACTATAGAATTGTTCTGGATAAATCCATAAACACCCGACAATGTACTACTTTTGATAGTAAATGTGTGGTAGGTAATGCAAGTTCACCGAATTAAGCCAAGCCAAAAAGTTTTTATTTTTAGTTAGGTTGTAGTTTCTTGAGGACAAGCAAGGACTTGAATTTGGGGGTGTGTTGAGTGCATAAAAGTTCTATATTTTACCCCTCATTTACCCATATTTTTGTTGTACTCAAGCATGATTCATTGCATTTAGGATAGTTTTTTGTATATACATCACAAATAGATAAAATGGCACAGTTGCTACTAATTTTGGTTACTTTTGCAGGTATTTGTTGCGACAGACCCAGGGCAGCAAAGGAGTAGAGGTGGATTGCAGAGCTGGAGTCGAGAGGCAAAGGTTGTCGTGCCATCTATTGTGGCAGCCATGACGGCAGAGGAATGCTGAGGTGGAAAAGTGAAGTGGAGCTCGAAAGATAGAGGATTTCAAGCCGATCTGTCATGGACCACTCCCATATTTTTCTGAGCCCTGAAGCGGAATGAAGGACAAGCCCAAAGTTCAAAGAAGAAACTCAAGGCCAGAAAAGAGGACGAATTCAAGGCATCTACTCAGAAGATTTAGTCTTTTATAGAGTTGCACTTTAATTCGAAATTGTATTCTTGCCATATTAGAAAACTTGAACCCAAGGCCTGTATAAAGGCATGTAATTCGACCTAGGGAAGGATATCTCAATCCTAGCCATCTTCCCCTAAACCCTTGTTGTTTTCCCTTCTCCATCATGTTCTAAACTCCCCCTAGGGCTAAGGGTTGATTCTGTAAAGTAGTTGCAAGGATTGTATTGTTTTAGGAATTTTCTGTCAAGTAATAAAAGCTTCAAGTTTATTTACTCTGTTTTTCATATATCATAAGAGCATCGGGAGAGCATTGTGAGGTTATCCATTTGATTGATATCGGGAGAGTCAAGCTTACGAAAAGAGTAGATATGTGTTTTCCAGTTTATGGTTAAACCATCTTGGCTTAGGGATAAGTACAAGGTTAAGTGGCTAAAGAAGAATTCAACAATATTGGTGTTCACCCTTTGATTTACGCCGGGAGGTATCATCCAAGAAGTGTTCATCAACATATCTTGGGCCTAGGGATATGACAAGTCATAACAGGGATTCTTGCCAAGCTTGAAGTATAGAGTTGTTGATCGCTGCCGCGACATCAACAGACCTCTACCGCGACAGGTGCTGCCGCGATAGTCACAACGACAGAACACAGAAGTTCCTCTAACAGTGCAACACCTGCACTACTGAGCAATTCAATACCGGCCTATTCTTTAAATATGATTCCTTTATCTTTCACTGTAGTTTTTACTCAAGATTACTCCAACATTCAATTAAACTATTTTCTTTCTCTTGTGCAGCAATTCAAGGATAGAGTTATTTCCTTTATCTGAAAATACGATATCTGATACTCTAGTATCACTTTACTACTTGCGTCGTGTAAACTTGCACTATTTGCGATAGGACTCTTTTACACGCAACAGATGTGTTCTGATGCAGGAAGGTAATGTGATTGCATATGCTTCTCGACAACTTAAGCCTCACGAGCTGAATTATCCAACTCATGATCTTTAATTAGCATCCATTGTTTTTGCACTTAAAATATGGCGTCATTATCTATACGGTGAGAAGTGTAAGCTATTCACCGATCACAAAAGTCTGAAGTACTTGCTCACTCAGAAAGAGTTAAATCTTAGACAAAGAAGGTGGTTGGAATTACTCAAAGATTATAATCTCACCATCGACTACCATCCTGGAAAGGCTAACATGGTTGTCGATGCTCTGAGTCGAAAACTGAACCTCGGTAAGGCTTTCAAAATTCTAAAAATTCTGAAAATGCTCAATCTTGAAAGTTCACTAAATCAATCGAATAGTACCTTGCTTTCCAAGTAATGTATTTGATTTGTTTGTCCGTAGCTTCTCTAGCCATCAATGCTCATTTTCGACTATATAAAGCTCGGAATTATCTGAATAAACCCCAAGTTCAATCTATTATGATTTCTAGAATCGAAGATCTCCAACAAGTTGATCTGGAACTTCAAAAAATCTTGTCTAAGCTTGAGTCTAATCCTAGAAAGGCTAATGTTTTGATATAATAATTGAAAAATGTTTTGGACTGATTTAAAAAGAATTCAAAACTATTTCCAAAGTCCAAATAACTTGAAACTATGTTTAGGGATGTTTATAAAAGGGTTTAACATGTTTTTCAAAGCCAAACTTCACAAAACCTTCCAGGCGTTTTGAAACACCCTTAGGTGTTTCGATACGGTGTCTTCCAGTAGCAAAAACGTTTCGATACAGGTATCCAAAACGGGTCTTTCCTGGATGAGGATTTTGCCTAGCGTTTCGATACGGGCTATGTCGTTTCGATACGCCTAAGTGGCATCGACCACAACGGTCATAAACCCCAACGGCTATTTTCCAACTAACATTTAAATGCAGAGCATTTCGATACGGTGCCTAGCATTTCAATACGGGTGTTTCGATACGGCCCATGGCATTTCGATACGGATGCTCATCAGACTGCAACGGCTCTTTCTACTTAAAGAGCGTATCGAAACGAGTTTGAGCATTTCGATACGAATAGCAGGAACTGCATTTATGGTGGGAAATAAAGTCTTCAACGGCTCCAATTCAACCCCAACGGCTAGTAACAGCTATAAACTCATCAAGGAGTATAAAAGGGACCTTCAAGAATCAAGATATGGTTAATGCTTCAATTGTCAATCAAAAAATGATCAAAAAGTGTCTTTGTACTTAAATTGTCAATTCTTGTATAGACAAACACTAGTGAGCCAAAATTGTCAAATTTGCTCAAGTGTTTTAGGTTTTGGGTGAGTGCATTATTGAGCAAACAAATACCTATTAGATGGATTTAAGTTTGCATATTTCTTTTCTCTTGTAAAGAGGGTTTGATCAAGGTTTTGGGTAGAAAGCTTGATCGGTGTATAAGGGTTTCCTCCTAAGCCTAGAAAAGGGGACGAATCAATAGTAGATTGATTGGAAATCCTTAGTGGGAAGCTAAGGTAGTGGATGTAGACCTTGGTTAGAAGGTTGAACCACTCTAAAATTATTATGTCATCTTTATTTTAGCTTCCACACCACATCCACCCAAAATTCCACCTCTCCACCACTTGGTGAGCAAGATAGGTTGAAGGAATCGAGCACCTTAAAACTCAACAATTGGTATCAGAGCTTGGCTCAATCGAAGAGGATTAACATCCTATTGAGAAGATCTGGCAAGCTCGATCATCTTTTAACCAACCGGCTCAAATGGCGCAATCCATCGACAAAACGCCTTTCTTCGACGGAACCTACTATGCCCATTGGAAGACCAAGATGAAGTTTTTCATAAAGTCGAGAGACTACAAACTATGGGACATAGTTGAAGATGGTCCGTTCGTGCCTCAACGAAGTAAAGCGGAGTGGAGTGCCGACGATCGCAAGAAGATTGAGCTAAATTGCAAAGCCTTGCACATCCTCTTTTGTGCATTTGGCCTAACCATCTATGAGAAGATGTCTTCTTGTGAGAGTGCCAAGGAGGTATGGGACAAGCTTGAAGTCACATACGAGGGAACCGATGAAGTTAAGGAGACCAAGATTGGGCTCCTCACCTTAGAGTATGAGAACTTCAAGATGGATCCGAAAGAGAACATCGAGAAGATATTTGATAGGTTCTCCACTATCACCAATGGTCTTAAAGGCTATGGAGAAGCCATCCCGGAGGAAAAGCTTGTCCGAAAGCTCATCTACTCACTTCCCGAGTCTTGGGACTCAAAGAGGACCGCCATCATCGAAGCCAAGAATTTGAGGACCTTGAAGCTTGATGAACTCATGGGGTCACTCCTTACTCATCAAATCATGAAGAAGAACAAAGAAGATGAGAAGAAGAGGGAAGAAATTAGAGCTATGAGAGAGAAGAAGATCAAAGGGCTTGGCATTAACACAAATGTCATTGCTCTCAAGTCCTCCACTTGTCATCATGTAGATTCTAGTGAGGAGGAAAGTGAAGATGAAGAGATGGCCTATCTCTTCAACAAATTTGCCCGATTCATGAAGAGCGAAATTGAAAATTCCAAGCATGAATCGAGGAAGAAGATGAAGAATTCCCACAAGTCCAACAAGAGGTGATCATCTTCAAAGCAAGCATATGTGGCCACATGGAGTGGTGAAGACTCCACCGATGATGAAGTAGCCCACATATGCTTGATGGCCCTCAATGAGGGGGAGGTAACTTCTAACTCATCTATTTCAAATTCATATACATTTGATGAGTTGTAAGATGCCTATGATGATTTGCTTTTGGAATTCAATGCATCATTTTCCAAAAACAAAAAGTTGATTTCAAAAATAAAAATTGAAAATGATTTGCTTTCCAAAACAAATCTTGAACTTGAAGCAAAATTGAAAGATTTTGAACAAAAATGTTTTGATTTACAAAATTTGCTTCTTAAAGTTCAAAAAGAAAGGATTTGATTTCCAATGAACTTCAAAAGAAAAATGATTTAGGAAAATCAAATTTTTATGTAAGACAATCTAGTGCCCCTAGATTTGTTAAAGGAAAATGTTTTAGAAGTATTTGGGTCCCAAAAGGACTTAGTACTTCAATTAAAAAGGATGAAATTGAAAAATGGATTCCTAAGGGGACTAAAGTTTGTGCTACTAACGTTTATTGATCCAAAGCAATTTGGATACCAAAAATCACTTGATTGTTTTTTTGCTAGGTGTAATGGAGAGTGATCAACAAGTCCAATTAATGAGGGGGAGCTCCATGCACACAAAGGACGAACACTTGAAGAAGGAAGGCTTCACATCCTCCCTTGAGTTCAAGAGTGGTAAAATCTAGTTGTTTTTGTTTTTATTTGATTTATTTTTATTTATGTTAACTAGATGATCATATATGTTGGACTAACATTTTTAATGATGCTTTGAGTAAGGGGAAGCCACTTTAAAACCAAACTCTTATTTTTGTCAAATTTTTCCTCTATAGTTATTTTGAACTTAATGTTTTAAATTATTTTTGATATAACAAAAAGGGGGAGAAATGTGGTTTGAAAAGTTGAATTTTCAAATGAATAAGGGGGTACTTTATTTGATTCCATATCTTTAATATCTTATTCACATTTTTGAACTTAAAGGGGGAGAATCCCAAACAATTTTTCAAGATAGTTTTATTATATCAAAAAGGGGGAGATTGTAGAACTAATGTTTTGATATAATAATTGAAAAATGTTTTAGACTGATTTAAAAAGAATTCAAAACTATTTCCAAAGTCCAAATAACTTGAAACTATGTTTAGGGATGTTTTTAAAAGGGTTTAACGTGTTTTTCAAAGCCAATCTTCACAAAACCTTCCAGGCGTTTCGAAACACCCTTAGGTGTTTCGATACGGTGTCTTCCAGTAGCAAAAACGTTTCGATATAGGTATCGAAAAGGGTCTTTCCTGGATGAGGATTTTGCCCAGCGTTTCGATACAGGCTATGACGTTTCGATATGCCTATGTGGCATCGACCACAATGGTCATAAACCCCAACGGCTATTTTCCAACTAACATTTAAATGCAGAGCGTTTCAATACGGTGCCTAGCGTTTCGATACGGGCATTTCGATACACCCCATGGTGTTTCGATACGGATGCTCATCAGACTGCAATGGCTCTTTCTACTTAAAGAGCGTATCGAAACGGGTTCGAGCGTTTTGATACGGGCAGCAGCAAAACTGCATTTATGGTTGGAAATAAAGTCCTCAATGGCTCCAATTCAACACCAACGGCTAGTGACGGCTATAAACTCATCAAGGAGTATAAAAGGGACCTTCAAGCATCAATATATGGTTAATGCTTCAATTGTCAATCAACAAATGATCAAAAAGTGTATTTGTACTTAAATTGTCAATTCTTGTATAGACAAACACTAGTGAGCCAAAATTGTCAAATTTGCTCAAGTGTTTTAGGTTTTGGGTGAGTGCATTATTGAGCAAACAAATACCTATTAGAGGGATTTAAGTTTGCATATTTATTTTCTCATGTAAAGAGGGTTTGATCAAGGCTTTGGGTAGAAAGCTTGATTGGTGTATAAGGGTTTCCTCGTAAGCCTAGAAAAGGGGACGAATCAATAGTGGATTGATTGGAAATCCTTAGTGGGAAGCTAAGGTAGTGGATGTAGACCTTGGTTAGAAGGTTGAACCACTCTAAAATTATTGTGTCATCTTTATTTTAGCTTCCACACCACATCCACCCAAAATTCCACCTCTCCACCACTTGGTAAGCAAGATCGGTTGAAGGAATCGAGCACCTTAAAACTCAACAAACGGTCTTCCATATTTCAGAGATCGGATTTGTGTACCTAATAACAAATAATTGCAAGATAAAATTCTGCATAAAGCACATCAAAGTTCTTTTTCAATCCACCCTGGATCTGTTAAGATGTACAAGGATCTCAAGCCCTTGTATTGGTGGTCTGGAATGAAATCGGCTATCAATGACTTTTTATCGAGATGTCTGAATTGTCAACGAGTCAAAGCCGAACATCGTGCTCCTACTAGATTACTTCAACCTCTTGAATTTTTGCAATGGAAATGGGAACGGATTACGATGGATTTCGTGACCAGTCGTCCTTGTTCTCCAAGAAAGTGTGATGCTATTTGGGTGATCGTTGATCGTTTCACCAAATCAGCACATTTCATTCCAGTGAGGATGAATTTTAGTCTTGAGACCTTGGCAGATTTGTATATTCGGGAAGTTATCCGTTTACACAGAATCCCAACTTCTATTGTTTCAGATCGAGATCCTCGATTTACAGCTCGATTCTGGAAAACGCTACACAAGGCTCTTGGAACTAAACTGAATGTTAGCACAGGTTTTCATCCTCAAAGCGATGGATAATCCGAACGCGTAATTCAAATTCTTGAAGATATGCTTAGAGCTTGTATTATCGATTTCGGTAAGAGCTGGGAGAAATCGCTTTCATTAATAGAGTTCGCTTATAATAATAGCTATCAGCCTTCTATTCAGATGGCTCCTTTTGAAGCATTGTATGGAAGAAAATGTCGAACTCCTTTGTGCAGGTCTGAACTCGGAGATAATAAAGTTTTAGGACCTCAACTGCTTCAGGAAACTGAAGAACAGGTTCAAATGATTCATTCCCGGTTGAAACAAGCTTTTGATAGGAAAAAATCGCACGTTGATCTGAAGCGTAGGGACATTCAATATGAGATCAGAGATAAAGTGTTTCTTAAAGTTTCTCCATGGAAGAAAGTTTTCTGTTTCAGCAGAAAGGGAAGGCTTAGTCCTCGTTTCATTTGACCATTCGAAGTAACTGAGAGAATTGGTCATGTAGCTTACGCCTTGCACTACCTCCTGAATTCGATAAGATTCATAATGTCTTTCATGTATCTATGTTAAGACGTTATCGATCTGATCCGTCTCACATCCTCGAACCAGAAGAAGTTGAACTCAATCCCGACCTCTCTTATGAAGAGGAACCTATTCAGATTATTGATCGGGAAGTGAAAAGGTTTCGTAATAAGAACGTCCCTCTTGTTAAAATTCTCTGGAAGAATCATCACGTTAAAGAAGCAACGTGGGAACCCGAGGATACGATGCGAAAGCAATATCCTCATCTGTTTAGTTCATGTAAGAATTCGAGGGTGAATTCTTTCTTTAAGGAGGAGGGAATTGTAACACCCACGTTTCCGTCCTAGAATTTAGTCTATTGAATTTAATTTATTAATTTATTCTTAGAAAGCAATTGAGTTTATGATTAAGCAAATTATTCAATTTATTCCTTGAATTTCCTTTAATTGGGCAATTATTGCACCAACTAGAATTAAAGGGAATTAAGCTTTCGAATTAAGGAATCTAGCCGAGTTGATAATTAGTGGGTTCAAATTAGTAGTAATAAGATTCAAAGTAATGAAATTAAAGGAATTGAAAGTAATTAAAAAGGGGTACATTTCCTTTGTGGAAATCGGACCAAAATGGAAAAATAAAGAAAGAATGGTGGGGGAAAATTGATGACTAATTTAAAAAGGAAATAAAGTTTAAAAATTGCATGTTAATAATTATAATTCCCTAGTGCTGCCCTTAGTAAAAAGCAAATAAAAGACATAGTGAGAAGGACAAATAAGTAAAGTCACAACCTATCAAATCCCCCAAATTATGGGAGGATGTTTTCTCTCCATCATTTCTCCTCCTTGTTGTCGTGAGGTTTGAGAGAAAATGGAGATAATGGAAGCTTAAAAGTCTGGAATTTTGAAACTCAAATGGTGAAGAAATGGCTTGCATGTTTGAGGAATTAAGCTAGGATTAAGAAGAGTAGCTAGTGGTAACAAGAAAATCAAGAAGTAAGTTTCTATTTCTCCTTGTAGCTATTCTAATAAGTGTCAAAACCATGCATGTAAACTTAAAATTTGTTTAAACATGAAACTATGAGAGTCTTGATGATTATGATGAGTTGAGCTAATGAAATTCTTGAAAAACTAATTGTGAAATGATGAGTAGATTTAAAAAGGGGACTGTTTTGAGATAGAGTGTAAAGTCATTTATAATTGAAAAATTGGTATGGTTAGGGACTAAACTAGAACATTCCTATTAGGAGAAAGTTGTATAGAAATGAGAATATTATAAGGAACTAATTTTGGTTTGCTGGAAAAATGAATTGGAATGGGGAATTTCGATTAGAACCAACATTGGACACATACTCGAAAATAATGGAATTATGGACTGAACTGGAAAATTAGTAAAATTGAGGACTTGACTGTTGATAATAAAAGTTAATATGGACTTAAAAATGTTATGAAAGGATAGTATAAGTCATGTAATAAGTGAATTTAGAATTTGACTAAGGTAATTAGGTGAATTTTAACCTAAAGGTGACAAATGAGTAAGCTGTCCAGAACATTCGAACACTAAGTTGAAAGTTTGAAAATTCACCAAAAATAGGATTTAGGGTGTTTTGAACTGAAATTTTTACTGTATAAACTCTCATATGTCTAAAAACACTGGGAGAAAACGGAATTGGATTCCAATATGTAAATTGGAAGATATAAATTAAATAAGTTGGGCAGTACAAGCTGTCCAGATTTATCGAAAGGGTTACATTCAAGTAATAAACTGTATTTACTCGGACTACATAAAAATATGAGGTTTACATGGTTGGAAAACTGAGTTTAATAATGGTGTATGATAAGTGAAATTTAGATTAGTAATTAAAGAGATGTGATTAAAATACTAACTGGTCCTCCAACTAATTTAATAGAAGATCAGATTTGAGAAATTAATATTCATGCATGAATTTAAAGAGTGGTTGTAATTGAATTGCTCTCTAATATAGTGTGTATTCATTTTATGTTGAGTGTTAAGATCGAAATTGTGAAGAGACTTTGGAGGAAGCTAGGATCGATCGATCAATCAAGGGGAAGGAACAAGGGAAAATGTTTATTATTGATGTAAATTATGATTTTATGCATGAAATTGGACTTAAAGGAGGATTGGTAAAATGTTTAGTAAGGGAAGGAGATTAAAGGAAAAATGGATGCATGAATTGGATTCTTGCTATTGTTTGAATGTGTGGAAATTTGGACTTCCTTATAGTATCTAATTATTGTGATTTATATGCATGAAATGGACCTTTGTTATCGTTGAATGTGTGGAAATGTGGACTGTCCTATGTGATCTATTAGTATATCGTATAAGCATGAATTTGGATCCTTGATAATGCACAATTGTATGAGTATGTGGACTGCCCCTATGGTACTTTTGATATGCTTTAAATGCATGTGATCATATGTGAAGTTGATGCCCATGTATGTTTAATGCTATTCGAATGAAGCATGAAGTTGATTAGCATGAATTATGTAAATTGGTACAACTATATGATTGAATGAGCATGCAAATCGAATTATGCAATATGTACGTGCTAAATAAAATAATGAATGATAATTAAGAAGAATAATATGCCCTCGGTCGATTAGAAGTCTTAGATAGTACGGCATGCCTAGAGTCCGAGCTCTCTTGTTTGTTGCTTTGTGCAACCATTGTTTGTTGCTTTGTGCAACCATTGGTTTGTTGCTTTATGCAACCATTGCTTAGTACCTTGGGTACTCTCTGACTTGATGATTAAAGGTGATCTTGACTGGTATTCAAGACACATTGATGCTATTGAGCATCCATTGACTTGTTTCTTAGGCAACCATTGTTTGGTACTTGGTACCCTCTTGATGACGATTATCTGATTCGTCTACTCTACCTAGGGCAATGCAATGAAATTTAATTAAATTAAATGGAAGTACATATTTATGAAAGCTTATGAAGTGGATAAATGAATTGACAATTGACTTGGCATGATATGATGTGAAATTAATGGATGAATTTGTGGACAATGGTCGTTCTGATTATGTTATAATGCGTATAAGATGCTTGCAATCTCCGAATATAAGCAAAGTGGGCAAATGGCCCTGTCCGAATACATTGAAAATGAATTGTAATATGTTTGAATATTTTAACCTATGGATAATGGTTTATGACCTATTTCGAGTGACATGCTTAAGAAATAATTGGTGATTTTGCTTTTGATAAATTGATAATGCTATGTTTCAATTGGCATGATTTTTGGTTATTTCGATTATTAAGCATGAAATTGAGTATGTTGGAAATTGAATCGAATTATGGTCTTGACTGAATCGAAAGTGAAGCATATGGTTAAATTAATGTTGTGTGAAATGTATTCGAGCATGAAATATGAATGTTTGTTTACGTCATGCATGAAGCTATTTGTTTTGATTTTTACTAAGCTTAGTTGGGCATAAATTGTATGTTAACAAGCCTAGCTAAGTAAACTCAATGCTTGATCACACCTAAATTCAAGAATGAATTAGCTTTAGCATTACCTCGCTAAGTACAATTTTGTACTTAACGCTCCGTTGTTTCCTTCTTCCCACCTTAGCAGGGTAGCTTGGACCTATAGCTAGCATTTGATCGGGACAAGTTACAAGACCAGAAAAATGTATGATCTTAGTCTCATATTTAGACTCCTAGATGGTGGCTTCAAAGTTTGTTTAAGGGCTCGTTTCGTTTTGTTGGGTCGTAGCCTTAGTTTACGTAGGTTTTTAAAATTATATGCTCCTTGATGCTTAATTAGGAGGCCAAAATCATGTTTTGTATTTAGATAGAAAGCCTCATTATTTTGTTGTATATATGTAAGTCGAGCTATTGGTCTTGCCTATTCTTTTTTTTGTACATGCTTTAGGGGCATATGAAACTTGATATTTTGTAATGATCTAGTTAATGGAAATCAAATATCATAGTATATGAATCAGACATGACTTGTATGAAAAATTGATGTTTTTAATTATTGGTAACTTTGGTATAATTCGAAACCACCTAGACTAAAGTAATCAAAGTTTCGAATGGCTTGGTAATGAATAGCTTAAGCACCAGTATGTTTAGTTTAATTATTACCAATGAAATAAATTCTAAATTATTAGTTAATGATTAGAATTTAATTGACTATATAAAAGGCCTAGTGATCGAATGATTTGTAGAATGTGATTTGAAATTGATTCTTGATAATGTTAATAAGGTAATTAAATTGACTTGTAATCTAATAAGTAAGATTAAAAGAAACTTTGTTTGGTCATGTATGTTAGTAAAAGTTTTTGTTAGCCCACTTTCCGCGTGCGCATTAATACGAATAATTTAATTAAGAATGGATTTTGTTTCCGATTTTCTGTTTTTCGATCTCCGGTAACGCTCCTCGCTCCTAACTCGGGTTAGGGGTGTTACATATACTTACTTCCGAACTTAGACTAGCGCTTCAAGCTCAATCTAAGTTCCGAAAACCATCTTCAAACCTTTTTAAAGTTGTAGGTTTCGTTCTCACTCACCGACAACGCAAAGCACCTTCCGTCGATGCGAATTCTAGCGTCCGAAGCCTGCAAAGCTTCACCGATAGCTATGGAATCAACCTCCCTTGTTTTAACCACACAAAAACAGAGGGTACAATGCATCACAATGCATTCATAAATGGTAGGGTAAAGTACACAGACGGTCACTGAACTTTGGTAAAAAAACAAAATGGTAACTAAACTTTCAAAAATCACAAAATGACAATTAAACTTTATATTTTAAAACAAAACGGTAACTAGGGCGTTAAACCACGTTAACTCTTAACGGAAAACTCACTTACTTGCCTCATCACCTTACCCATCTCCACATCATCCTCTCTCATTTGCCACATAGGATTAATAAAATAATAAAAAGTAATTTTTACTTTTACTTTTACTTTGACTTTGACTTTGACTTTGACTTTCACTTATCATCTTCTTCTTAAACAAATACCACTTCACTGTTCATCTCTTCACTCCTCCACCATGTCGCAACCTCTTCGAGAGCGAATAGAACGCCTCCCACTGGAGCACAGAAAGCCGCACAAACACCCGACGAAGAACCACATGTGATAATATCCATGCGGTCGCGATCGCTGTTGAAGTAACGAAGGCAACGCCACTTAAGACGGTAGTTGTCAGGACCGCCATGCGCTAGTAAAGAAGCGATGCAACTCGAGATGTGCACTAAAGGCCCTCCTTTCCCCAGATCTAGACTAGTAGAAACTGCTCCAATGCTGCCAAAAATCTACAATTATTGAAAATTCATCATCATTGCAATTTATAATAAACAAAATAAAGTGAAAAATGTGTCATGCTTTATGTAACAGCTTGTTTGTCTATGTTCTTGTCTTTATTGGCAACCGAATTCAGTTTCAGATATGTCTGAATATTAAAAAAATTCTATTACTAAACTCTTCGGACAACTCAACACAAGAATAAAAACACTGCAATTGAAGAGAACACTCAAAAACGTCTTCACATATCAGACCGACCAAATTCTGAATCCATTCGATCTCTATTCTCTAATACCCGTATTTCAATTGAATTTTAAAACCAAGGCAGATATGAAGTCAAAGCTTCAGTTTTAGTATCGAAACGTAAGCTGAAAACTAGAAATCAACCCCCTGAAATATGTACCCTGGTGCCAACCATAACAACATTTCATGAATCCTTTGACCAGGGCATGTAAATTGAAAGCTAACCAACCTTGACAAGCAATGTGTTCGCACCAAACATGTCCGGAGTGTCGACTCCGTTGAGATAAACCTTGATTTTGGGAATTCCAGGACCGACTGCAGTGGGGCGAAACACACACACAAAACTACAGCAGTAAAGGTTAATAAAAAATTGACAGCGGTGAAAAAAGCCAGCCCAGATAAGTACTTGCATCAATTCACAGATAGTTTGAACATAAGGCTAAAGCTTTGTTTAAACTTTTAAAATGTATAGTATTAAGATTTAAGAGCTTTTACCTTTCCTCCTGGATGAAAGAGACAATGGCAAGAAGCTTGTAGCCAGCAATGTTCTCAATAGCGAGATTGATGAGAGTGGCATTTAATCCGGTTAACAGTCCAACAAGGAAAGTCAGTAACCATTTCAAGAATATGTATTGAAGAACTTGTACTTTGGATCTGCTTCTCCAATCATGCTTGAAAAGATCATTCTCATTTATCCTGTAACAACCAAACAAAAGATGAATCAAAGTTGAGCATGAGAAATGAAAGATGAAAGAGATCAGTACTCATAATTCAAGCTTTCTATATGGGAAACACTGGCTCCGACCAAGCTTTCATCCACGATCGCGACCATGGATTCTATGGTAGCAGTGAAGGGGTTTTTGTTTATGAAGAAGATGATAAGTGAAAGTCAAAATCAAAGTAAAAATTAATTTTTATTATTTTATTAATCCTACGTGGCAAATGAGAGAGGATGATGTGGTGATGAGGCAAGTAAGTGAGTTTTCCGTTAAGAGTTAACGAAGTTTAACGCCCCAGTTACCGTTTTGTTTTAAAATATAAAGTTTAACTGTCATTTTGTGATTTTTGAAAGTTTGGTTACTATTTTGTTTTTTTTTTACCAAAGTTCAGTGACCGTTTGTGTACTTTACCCTAAATGTTAAGTGTGTAAAAGTACTATCTTTTCGCCCTTTTTCTATGACAATTATTGCTAAATTTACACTCATTCGAATCACATTGCAGCCCTCCATGCATCAATCACATTGATCTAATCTTTATTATGCTTGATCCTTATATTTAGTTTATCTGGTGAAAAAGATGCTACTTATGTGCGTGTTTGGTGCGAATGCAGATTTTGTCACTCACTGCCTGGGCAACCTCTGTCGCGACAGTGAAGGAAAGAGAGGAGCGGAGCAGAATCATCTCTCGATGGTCCAAATCAAGCTAGTTATGGAAGACAATTTCTACTGAAGGAAGTTGACCCATAGGATAGAGCCTTGTTGAGCGGAAAAAACAGACTGTTGTCGAGGCAGCAACCAAGCCATTGCCGAGGCAATGGCTTGTCACACTCGACAATAGAGAAAACATGCAAAGTGCAGTGCATTTTGAAGAGGATGAAAAGCATAATTTTTCGATGCACTTTGCGTAAAGATCGGACTGCGAGAAGATCATGAAAACACCAAAGGAAGGTCAAGAGAAGATTTCACGCCAAATGGAGGATTTTAAGGAAGAAAGATATAATACTTTAAAAGAAGACATTTTCTTTTAATGTGTTTAATTCTAACTTAACTTCCTTCTCAAGAAGAACTTAACCTCAACCTCCTCTATAAATATGAAGCAAAGCCAGCCATGGAGATCAACCTAGAGAAGTCGAGCTTAAAGAGAATTTGTAGCGAGCTTTCATTATCATTATGTTTTAATTTCTTCTTAGGGTTTAGATTGTATTGTTTAGTAGTTGTGAGAAAACGATTGGATTTTGTTTAAGTTTTTGTTAATGCAATTTTAGTTTAAGGTTTGCTTATTCTTAGATCTTATTCTTGTTTTCGGGTGAATTCGGAGAGGATCTCGTTAACTATCTATTTGTTTAATATCGGGAGAGTTAGGCTCACGAAACGCATAAGCATGGTTTTCATCCCAATCAGTGAAAACTAACTCAGCTTAGGGATAAGTTCGAGTTTCAACGGCTAAATGAAGCGTAAGATTGGTTGGTGTTCATTCTTGGTTCACACTGGGAGGTATTATCAAGGCATGCACATCAGCACAGTTTCAACTTAGGAATAAGGAGGAGCCACTGAACGACGCTTTGTCGAACCTTGACGTTGTTCGTTGCCGCCCCAACAAGGGATTACCGAGGCAGTAGCTTAACTCATTGCCGCAATAGTGACTTTGGTCTTTGCCGGGGAAATCCGATGTCCGTTGCATTAAAAAACTGAGACAGTCCAATTGGATTCCGCACTACGACACAATATAATCTGGCCCATTCTCTCATCTTGATTACTCTACTTTTTAGTTTACTGGCTTATTTTATTTTCGGTTTATTAGATTACTCCAAAAACCCAATTATTCACTTGTGTTCTTTACTTTAATTTCCTTTTCAGTGCGAGACGATAAACATTGAAGGTTTCATCAATCCCTGTGGAGACGATACTCAATACTTATCCCTTTATTACTTGAGACGTGTATACTTGCACAATTGTGGAGCACTTTGCACACGCATTAATAAACCCAGCAATAACAATCCTTAGCAAACCTCAACAAACACAAGCCGAAACCCTTCCACGATAGCCGAAATCAACCTCAAACTTGAGCTAATCAAAGCCCAACCACAAACTCTCAAATCTAACATCTAATAAACATCAAAAAAACATCCAAAATTCATCTAATAACAACCTTTTACCTCCAGCATACATAAAACCACCACAACTCCTCAAAAACTCGTCACTAGAAATCTAAATAATTAGAGATTCACCTAGTTTCGAGATTCTAATGTTAAAACCAACTTATTAACATTATAAAACACCATAATCATGTTATAATCTAATCAAAAACCCAACAAAACAAATCCAAAACAAATCTCAATCAATTTTACCAATTAAATCTCAATTAAACCAAATTTTCACAATTAAATCATCAAAACCCATTAAAAAACATATACAAAGGATCAAGAACTTGAGAATTTCAGTAAAAAACAATTCATTAAAGGAGAAGAACAAACCTCACCTTCAATGATTGAAATCCCTCTCAATTGAATGATTTACTTCTTGAAAAAAAAAAGAAATTAATGAGATTTTGTAGAAATAAGTTAGGAAATTTGTTAGGAATCATTAGTTCAAGAAAACAAGATCATTACCTCAAATCTTTGCTGGAATATAAGTTTGGCTGAAGGGATTTTGAGAGAAAATTTTGTAGAATAGAAAATCACGTCAAATTGATTTTTGTGAAAATAACTATCGTTTTTAATTAATTCCTTTTAATCCTTTAACTAAAACACTTTAAAACTAATCCAATTGAGAGGAAAATCTGATAAAAAATTAGGTATATTAGCTCCTTAAAGATTCAAAAATTTTACCCTTTTACAAAACAGTCACTAAAACAGTTTTACACTTTTACATTTTGGTGACTAGTCCCAAAATGTCAAATTTCCAACTCATTTTCCAAAATTGTTTTCTCCAAAATCATTAACATATTAAATAATAATTTTAAAACATTTTCTCATATTTTTATCCTTTCCAAAAATATTTATTCCAATTTAAATCTTGAAACTAACTCAAATCACTAACATGGTTCTCCCGAACCGCCTAATCTTTTCCGGTTAACGTCTAGGCCCAAAATAAGAGCGTTACAAAACCTGTTGTTTCCTGGATCATCATGTCAGTATTATTACCTTGTCATATACTTGCTTGTGCCTACTGCATCATTTAGCAGTTTTGTATTACTGAACTTTTCCAAGCTGGTGTTATTTACTGTCGCATGTTATAAAGTATTGAACATGATGCAGTTTTCGACATCAATGTGAGAATTCTTTTGGCACTACTTGCGGAGCACGGTACCTATGTAATTAGGGATATGTATGTCATATCTTGTTTTTATATCAGAGTTTGAAACTTGTATTTGTAACTTGTATGATGATTTCTGTTTCATTGTTTGAATGATTTCTAAATTTGTATTTTAATCCAGAACTCATTTTATAGTTTTAATTGGTTTGGCAGTTTGTATATCTGAAATTTTATTGTACATCGCTCCGGTAACCTGAATGTGACACCTCATATTAGATCGAGTTACCCGTATCGATCCGTGGGTGTTACACTATTGCTTGATCCCAAGTATCCTATATGTAAAATCGAAATAAATGTAGTATTAACATTTAATTAAGATATGCTAATTGGCCTAGTGGTTGAACATGTTTATAATTTCTCATTTTGTATGGGTTCGAATCCCGGGATATTTAAAAATATATATATTATTAAGTCGACTCTTATATTTTACTCCATTTATGTAGATCATATATGTCGAATTAAATATTTTTCCGATGTCAACCAATATATATGGTTTAAATGATAATTCCGATTGACATAAGATATACGACTGATTCAAAACTTCATCATACAACACCACTGCAACCGGGAGATTTCTTCATTCCTTGACTTCCCATTACACTCCTTACAGAGAATACATCTTCCCACCTCCCCGCATCTGCGTATAAATTGGACAAAAGAACTTTACCCCCACCATGGCGTGGTTCCAACTTCTCCAAATTCTCTGCAGCCTTTTCTCCTATATCCACATTTCCATGCGTTCTACATGCTGCCAATAATGTCCCCCAAATCACAACATCTGCCTTCATAGGCATGCTCCTAATCATTTTCTCAGCTTCCTCTAGACGACCAGCTCGGCCCAACAGATCTACCATACAACCGTAATGCTTGATACCAGGATCGATGTTATTTACACTCTTCATATGCTTGAAATACCTCTCCCCGAGTTCTACCAACCCGGCATGGCAACACGCCGTAAGGACCCCGATGAATGTTATAGAATTTTGCTTGATATGGTGCTTCCTTTCCAATTCCGAATATATTTCGAGTGATAAATTGGCATGTCCATGCATGGCCAAGCCACATATCATTGCATTCCAAGGTGAGACGGTAGAGGCCTTGTCTCGGATCTGACAAAACACTTCTAAGGCAGCATCGATGCTCCCACATTTTGCATACATATCAATGATAGCTGCACCTAAGTTGTCATTAAGAGGGATGCAGTTATTGTGCACATATTCATGAGCCCATCTCCCTTCATTCAACATGCCCAATGATGCAATAGCAGAGAAAACACTTATCATTGTTATTTGGTTTGGCTGCAGACCACTAGCTAGCATTTCACGGAAGAGCTCTAAAGCAATGTAAGGTTGTTCACTCTGCGCATAACCAGCAATCATAGAGCTCCATGAAGAAACATCTCTTTCAGGCATCTCATTGAATAACCGTCTCGCCTCTTCGATCATTCCATTTCTTATATATCCTGCAATAAGGGCATTTCTAGAAGCAAGATGATCCTTAACACCCACTTCAAACTGCAAATAAGCAAGATCAACGCTCCCACAAGCTGCATAAAAATGAATGATAGTTGCTTGCACAAAATCGTAACAATCAAAACCCGCCTTCACAATCCTACCATGGAGCTGATAGCCCTCTCGGGTCGTACTCAGGCGTGCACATGCTGAAACTAAATGGACAATCATAACGTCACTTGCCTCAACTCCATCACGTGACATGGCACAAAACATTATTAAAGCTTCACTTAACCAGTCCACTTGAACATAAGCATCAATCATGGTGCCCCATGAAACAACATCTTTTTCCTTCACAGGAATTTTCTCAAACAACTCTCGGGCCAACTCAACATTCCCAGCTTTTGCATATCCATTTAACATCACATTCCAAGAAACAACATTTTTCTCTGGCATCTCATTAAACAAGTCCCTTCCATCCTTTAAACTCCCGCAAACACAGTACATGTGCAACAAATTGGTTGAAACAATAACAAACTCGTCAAGCATCACCTTAATCGCCAAACTATGTAACATCTTACAAATGAAAACCCCTCCGAAACCCGAACAAGCAGAAATCAAACTTGCCAACGTAACCTCGTTAGGCAAAATACCATCATGTCTCATTTCCTTAAAAATCTCAATTGCTTCTCTCCAGTAACCCTTTGAAGCAAATCCCATTATCATGGTAGTATAAGAAACGCAACCTTTTTTAGGCATTTGATCAAACAGGTTCCGTGCTTCATAGAAGCGACCAGATTTCACATACCCAGAAATCATAATGTTGTAAGAAACAGGGTCCAAGTTAGGAGAAGAAGCGAACAAGCGTTGAACCTCTTGAATGAAACCGCACTTGGCATACATGTTAAGCAAGGTGTTTTGGATAAAAGGATTGGAAATGAAGCCTGATTTGATTGCGATGCAATGGGTTTTTCGGCCTTGGGAAATGGAGCAATGAGTTGCAGCGGCTTTTAAGGAAGAGATGAGGAGGTCGTAGTGGTGGGGTTTGGAAGAAGATGGTGAAGTGGAGAGGCATCTGAGAGAACGTTGGAGGGAAGGTTTTGGTTTGAGAGAATTGTACATGAGATTGAGAGATTACCATGAGAGCCGCTTCTTCCTTTCGAAACCAAAAATATGGGTTTAGTTCTATTTTGATAATTAGGATAAATTCTAGGGTAAACTATTTTATTGACCACCATACTTTTGATAAAGTTGTGATTTGACCATATTAATTTTTTCGGAGCAATTAAACCACCGGCCGTTAAAACCTAACGGGGAGAGTGACGTGACAGTTAGTAAAAATTCGTATAATTACACATTTAGTCCTCATTATTTATACATTCTATCAATTTAGTCTTAATTTTAATTTAATAAAATAAATAAATTATTTAATTAGGTGGTGACACGTGTCACCACCTAATTGAATGATGAAAATAAATGGAACAAAACTAGGTATATGCTCCTAGCGTGAATTGAACTTGGGTAACCAGGGAAAGAAAACACATGACAAACCCACTGGGCCAAAACCACTTTTGTGATACAAAATACAAATAATTAATATAACTCATACTTTGTTCTTTATGCCAAGGAAAAGTAATAAATGTGGATTAACGAGATTCAAACATGGTACGCTTATAATGCTCAAAAATATATAATCCAATGAAATAAATTTAATAATTAAATTATAGTTTAAAATTATATTAATTTATTTCAATTATGTTCGTAAGTTTGTATTCACTAAATAAATTTAATATAGTCTTAAATTTTTAAAGTTGTAATATAATTTCATATATATATATATAGTAATTTAATTAAATTTTTAATAAATTTTAAAATTATAAATTAAGTTAAAAAATAATTCAACGATTATATACGTGAAATTATAAAAATAAATGCGAAAAAGAAAAATATATTAAATTTAGTTTAAAATACAAAACTCTTTATTTTAAATTGTGCACTAACTATATTTTAAAATATATACAAAATGTTGTTAACTTTAATTTAATTATTAGATTTATTTCATTGGATTAGATGTTTTTATGCATTATAAGCGTGCCATGTTCGAATCTCGTTAATCCACATTTATTTACTTTTCCTTGGCATAAAGAACCAAGTATGACTTATATTAATTATTTGCATTTTGTGTCACAAAAATGGCTTTGGCCCAGTGGCTTTGCCATTTAGTTTCTTCCTCTGATTACATATGTTCAATTCACGCTAGGAGCATATATCCAGTTTTGTTTCATTTATTTTCATCCTTCAATCAGGTGACACGTGTCACCACCTAATTAAATAATTTATTAATTTTATTAAATTAAAATTAGGATTAAATTGATAAAATGTTTAAATAACGATGACTAAATGTGAAATTATACGAATTTTTACTAACTGTCACATCACTCCCTCCGTTAAGTTTTAACGGCTGGTGGTCACATTGATACCATTTAAATAGTTTGGTGGTTTAATTGCTTCGAAAAAAAGTAATGTGGTTAAATCGCAACTTTATCAAAAGTATGGTGGTCAATGAAGTAGTTTACCCTAAATTCTATAATTGGTCTCTTTTGTTTCTGGACTGTTTGATTTTGGTCACTTAAGTAGTTAAGTTCATTTATAAAATTTTGATTATTGAATGAGTCGTTAGGTCCTTTAAATAAGGTCAGATGTTTGAATCTTGACCTAGTAAATAAAAAAAATGGTTAAGAGGGCCACCCACATATTGGTCTCTGCAATCGATGGTTAAATAAAAAAATTATTTATATTTTGACCCAAAAATTTTAGATAAAATATCAATTTAATCTTTGTATTTTAACAAAATCTCTTGCTACTAGTTGTTGCTCACCTTGTCGTCGCCTTGTTACTCACCACGGTCGGCGACCACCATCAGTTATTGTGATCATTGATCGAGTATTTAAATTTGTAATTATGACATTGATCATTAATCGAGCCAGGGGCGGGTGGTGGTGAGGCCATAAGGTCATGACTCACGCCCCTCCCCAGATTTTGAACAATTTACTTATGATCTTTTAAATTTTTAAAAATTTTAATTTAGTCCCTTTAAAAATTTTAAAATTGTCTTTAAGTTTTTATTTCTTTAAATATTTGAAAATTTCTCATTGAGTCTCAAAATTAAAAAAAATCTAATTTAATTGTCTAAAATTTAAAAAAAAATTAAATTGAGCTCCTCAACTTATTATACCAAAATTCGTTTCAGTAAAAAACCCTTTATCAATCTGAACACTTAAGGTAATGAATATGATTCATGATAAAATAATGGACGGATAAGTTTGAGGATATAAATGATCCATACAAAAAAAAGAACAAACTGGTCATACGAAATAAATAAATAAATCTGCAGTACAAACAAATTCTCTGATATGAATTCATGCTTCCATAAGGTGCCATTTCTGATTTCATTGTTTGGTATTTCTTTCTTGCTGAAGTTAGAAGAGAAAAGTCATCTTTTTTATTTTGTATCACTGTCTCATTCTCTTCCAATCTTGCGGTTATTCAGTCAATCTTCTGAAAGTTTTGGTGTTTTACTGGTCCTAAATAGAGTGGGTAATTGCTGCAATAGTATAGCTACAAAGAAAATTTTCCCAAGTATTGCACCTGACACTAGGGGTTCAAATTGCGTTCGTGGCCAGTTGCGTTTCTCGCCGTCGCGGACATACCAGGTCATGTTGCAGTAATTGTGGGTATCGCGGTCGTAATTTTTTTTAAAATTCGCACCACTTATTGTAAAACATAATAATATTTTTTTACGAATCCTAATCTTACCTAGAGGAGAGGGAAAGGGAAAACTCTAAGGAAAGGAAGGGGTGGTGCTCCTACCGGGTCTAGAACCCCTGACTTAAGTGTAACGACCCAAGTTTCGGGTTAATAATTTGGGTCACGAGCCCGAGTTTTGGGGCTTTATTATTTTGAAAGACTAAGTGAAGGGCTTTATGTTGGGCCCATTATTTTGGAGAAAGGAGTTTAAATTTTAAATAAGGTTGTTGGTGGAAAAAAGGGAAAAAAGATATTATTGAGGAAAGAGAAAGAGAAAAGGTGGATATGGGAGAGAGAGAGAGAAGGAGAAAGGAGAGAAAGTAAGAGGAGAGCTTCCAACTCTGATCTACGGAGATTCGGCCGTTGAATTTCAACACATCCACCATCCTTGTGTTCATCTCGCCGAGACGAGTTCGCTGGTACCAGCGGCACTACCGTCAGAGCTACTATTGGAGACGGTGAGAGAAAAGAAAATTTTTGTTTTCTAGTTGGAGAGGTTAGAGGGCTCAAAACGAGGAACGGAGGCCACCACCATACTCATCGGCGTGTAGATAGCCGATATGGGCGCTCTCCGTTGCCGAACGACTGTCGGAAGCTGTCGTACGCGCCACCACGCGCCGCCCCTGCACGTGGGCGTGGCGTAGCTGCCTGGGCAGCTATAACCGGCTGGAGCTGAGCCGACAGGCCAAGCCGCTGGGTCAAGCCGTGCAAGCTAGCCTGCCGAGCCGACCCAAGCCGCATGCCGAGCCAGTCCAACAAGCCAACCGCCAAGCCGCGTCGCCAGCCGTCAGCAGCCGTCGCAGTTGACCAGCGTTGACTTTTTTCTGGGGGACTCTACCCTGGGGTTTCTAGACATTTGGGATTCAATGGTGCAGTCTGTTTCGCCAAATTCGAACCTTGTAACCTATTTTTACGCATTTAACCCTTCGAATTCCTTAAAAATATTTCTAAGTGATATTTATGATATTAATTGGTATACGAGAATTATTCGGGATTAAATATCGGGTCAAGAGGAATGTTCGAGAAGCTTGGATGAGGATTTTAGCAGTATCAGCTTAAGGTTAGTACACTTCAAACTCATGTCGCTTCATGAGCATCACAAATTTGATTGCCTTGCGTGTTAGTATCTACAAATGGGTTGATGATAGATAAGCATAAGTAGAGACGGGTATGTTGAGACTCGATAGTTATGAGATGCATGATGATAATACAGATATTATGAGATTGTTAGAGACTTTAGAGACCGTGTAGGTTCGTCTACGTTGCTTGTGTGATATTTGATGATTTGTTGGTTTTTGATAATTGTGATGCCTTGTATGCTCATTCAAATAGTTTAATAAGACTCAATAAGAATATTGCTTAAAGGTTAAATATTCGAATAAATGGTATTAAAGTCGGTAATTAATATTAATAGGATGAATGCGTTAGCAAACCAGCTCTAATTACTTCCATAAGTTTAGGGAATTAGTAGTAGTTTTGGTATCGGTATGCTGTGAGTATCGATACTTGAGGGTACTGTATGATACTCGTGTACGAGTACCGGTACCCGATACTATAAGTAATATATAAATGCAAGTTAAAGATAGGAATCGTTATGAACATAAATAATGGAATTACATCTTGAATAAATGTGATAACATGGACTAATGGAGGCAATGAATGAGATTAATTATATATGGCATAATGAGTAATAAATCGGTAATATTGAGTGTCTTGATTGTAATAGTAAACATAGGGATCCTTGGTGGGTCGTGCGTTGTGACGTGCCAAGTATAGGAACTTGTATGGTTGAGTCACTTTCGTTGGTGGGATCTGGATACCCAGTGAGAGAGTGTTGCAACACATGTGAGATTCTGAGTGATGTTACTCAAGGAGAGATACTGAGTATGGTGTACGTTCCCAAGGCGGTGTGACACCTGGCCCCACTCATAGTGTACGTTCTCGATGTTGTGTGACACTAGGTCTCACTCAAGGCTTGTAGGGCCTCATTCTAGTATGGTTGGGCCTTGTGGGCCATGCATGATGTTTTTCTATGATATAAGAGCATGTGTTTGGGCGACTAGTGGTAGCACCACCTGTTTATTTATATCCTTATTGCTCGTACTAGCTTACATGCTTATGTATATGATTAGCATGAAGTATAGTATAGCAGATGTGTACCACTAAGCTTTGTAAGCTCAACGCTCGGAATCGTTATTTCTGTACGTAGGTTGATCGGCGGATCGCATGATCGAGGAGTACTATCAGTATGGATTCCATTATGTGGAGGCCATTAGAGTACGATACTTGTGTAACGCCCTGGTTTTGGGCCTAGATGTTTTAGACATCGGATCGGACCGGTCGGAAACGGTTCGAATCGCATTAGGTAATTTAGGGAAATAAAGGATTGAGAAAGGATAAAAATATGGTAAAAATTGCTAAAATCCTCTTAAATCATGTTTAAGAGATTGGTCAAATCAATTTTACAAAAAGAGCTTCGGAAGTGGTACATTTTGGGTAGTGACCAAAATGTAAAGTTTCAAACTATGGAAAATTTCAAAATTTCGAAAAAGAGCCAAAAATATTAGAATCTTTAGGGAGCTATGGTGAAATTACACCTTCCTTAAATTGACATGTGTTTTAAATGGGTTTTAGATAATTAAAATAGAAATGGTTTTATTTTAACTAAAATGGATTAATTGGGAAATTGAGAACTCATTTCACGTAACTAACTTTCATTTCAGCAAAATCAATCTCTCAACTCTTTTCTCCAGATTTCTTTTCTCCCAAACACTCTCCCTTTGGTTTCTAAACAAATTTCAAGAGTTCTCTTCAGATTCTTCAAGATTTCTTAAGGAAAAACTTGTCAATCATTGAGGAAGGCAAGGATTGGAGGTAAATCTCATTCTCAACCTTCAATCTAGGTTCTTTATTGAAATTCTCAAGATCTTTGGCTTCTAAATGTTGTTTTTGGGTGAGTTTTTATTATAGTTTTGATTTGAGATCAAAATCTTGCAGGAATATGATTAAAATCTTGATTTTCGGATTGGATTTGATGAGCTCTGTTTTGGATTGGTTTTAATTGAGTTTTGAGTTGATAATAATGTTGAAAAAGGATTTTGATAATATAGATCCCGAAATCCTTGAGTTTCTTGATGGTTTTAGTTGGGTTTTTGAGGTGAAATGTTGAAGTTATGCTTGCCGAAGGTATAAGGAAGGGTTTAGGTTGTTTTTAGATGTGTTTTGATGTTTATAAATGTTTGGAAGTGATGTATGTTGTCTGGGCTTGGTTTAGAAAGCAATCGATTGAGTTTCAGTTGTTTCAGATGGGTAAATTGGTGTAGTTTTGGTGAGCAACGAGTTTGAGTTTTGTTGCTGGTGTTGAAATGCATTTTAATGCATTTGGATCTTTGTTTCGATGATCTAAAAATAGGGGATCTTGATTCGAAATCAAATGAAGCTTTGGTGGAGGCTTCAGAAGGGTGATTTTCGTATCGACGAGCAAAGTTTCGCGTATTGGTGAGTGGAAATGGATTTTCTATCTTTATAACGCTGTGAGCATGGTCTTGGGAGCTTAGTGTATGTTTGAAACACTTAGCTAAGCTCAAGAGTAATTTATTCAAAAGTCTCTCAGAATGTGCTATGTTTTTGTGGAAAATGCACTTGAATTGAATGTGATTTTAATTACTATTTTAAAGCATGTTTTAAGCATTGTTTTTGCTGGTTTTTAATGTCATTTTGTTAAGGATGCACTTGGTAGGTGATCCTTGGATTTATGAAATATATACATTTGAGTTTAAGCATGTTTATGCTTGTGAAAATGGCATTGTGATTTATGCTTGTAAAACAGTGGAATAATGTTGTTAAATGATTATATTGGCAAGTGATGGATATGGTTTTTGGTTACATTAATCGAATATAGTTAGCCGACTATAGGATTGGGTGCACCGTGAATAAAGTCGCCTTGGATGTCGAGGGGTTGTGATTGTACCGTATACTCCATCCAAGTACCCTAACGATTGAGGTTAAGATCACAACGGTAGATGGTTAAATCTCGTGTATGGATCTTGTGGTATGTGTCTCGTTCTCTCATTAGTGGAGTTATACAACTACCGATGAGTGGTGTTGAGGGGTTGTGATTGTACCGTTAAACTCCACCACATGTGTCACAACGGTTGATGGCTTAATCCCGTGTGTAAGCCTTGTGTAGTCCGGTAGTGTGTATGAAGCGTGTGGGACAACGCTTGTAATCCGTGTATCCGATTGTGTCATTTGTGTTGGTTTTGGTATGGATTGAGAATTGATCACTTGTGAGCCAATAAAATGTTGTTGAATAATGATTTAAGCATGTGATGCTTGTGATTTATGCTAGAATGCATGTGATGCTTGGTTAAGCATGAGCAAAAGATTATTTGCTGTTATTTAATGATGCTATGAGCATGTGGTTTTAAAAGTGCATAGATGCTTTAAAAAGGGCATGTTTTAAGCAAAGGCATGAGAAGACAAATGGTGATGTTTCGGTTTTGTAAAATGCATTGATGAATGTTTGGTTTTAGCGATCCTCACTAAGCTTTATATTTACGCTCATTTGTTTCATCAATGCAGAGAATTAAATATTTGAGGCAGCGAAAAAGAAAGAGGAATCAAAGTGTCTTGATTAAACAATGTATGTGGTTTATCTTGGTGTAATAAGAGGCAATGGGTGGGATTTTTACTTTTGGTGATGTTAAACACCTTGAGCATGTTTGGGTTGCTTATTTGGTATTGTAAATGGCCTTTGAGTATTGGTTTAAGCTTGAATGTGGTTTTTAGCCTTTTTGTGGTTTTGACACCAAGGAAGCATGCCTATAGTTCTAAAGCTTGCATGAATGATGCTATGATATAGCTTGTGCTTCGTCTTGGTGTTCCTTGATGTTTATTCTTATAATATGTGTGTTGTGGTATGTGTTGGAATGGTTTCAGAGGTGTAAAGTTGAGAAAAACCAGCAATTTGAAAAATTGCAGGGCCAGGCATATCTGAACACCCTTATTTGTTTCGGAACGTTTGTCTGTAATGACCATGATGTTTCAGAATGGGTAAGCACGTTCCTGAACTTTTCACCACTGTAAATAATCGTATCAAATCGGATCATTTGGGGTATCGGGACGCACCCGCGTCTCAAAACGATATACATGGTTTCGAAACGACCGTTCCGATATAGGGTCTTGTGTTCCGAAACACTTGACCGTTGGATGCTGATCTTGGATTGTTCCAGGTTTTTGTTTCTTACATTTTGGTCCTTGAATGTTGTAAGTTTAATTGGTTGAGTTTGGATGATCCGTTTGAGTTGAATTTTGACATGCTGGCATGTTACATGATTAATTTTGAATTGGTAACTTTAAAATCTGATTAGTCCTTGTAAATATGGAAATTTACAACTTGGTCCCTAAAAGACAAAAGCATGCAATTGAAGAGGTGGCAAACGGGCCAATCGGTTCGGGTTCGGTTCAGGTCATTTCGGTTTCGATTATTTCGGGTCTGATATCATTCGGTTCAGATTCGGTTCGGTTCGGGTTCGATTCAGTTCGGTTCCAGTTTGGTTCTATTGTTCGGTTGATTTTCAGTTCGTATCGGTTCAGGTCAATTTCTAGTTGATGGGAGATCGGTCGGTTTTAATCAAGTTTTTAGGTTGGTCAGTTTTTTTACACCCTTTATATGACTTTATAAAGCCAATATATTTGACTTTTTGGTGAGTTGTGCGATTGTTCATATCCCATCTTTTTTATTTCTATTAATATCTTTTTTTTTATTTCGGGTTGCCTTCGGTTCGGGTCCATTCGGTTCAGGTCCATTTGGTTCGGGTCTGTCGGTTCAGGTCCATTTCAGTTCAACTAAAAATCAGTTCATTTTCGTTTCGGTTTCAGGTTTCGGGTCAAATTTTGGGTAAGCATGTTCGGTTCGGGTAAATCGGTTCGGTTTTCGGGTCTCGAGTCAAGTTTGCTAGGTCTAATTGAACCCCTAATTGAACTCCGATCGCTGTGCTATTTTCGCATAATCACCTTGCTAAACATATATGGTAATAATGTGCATCTAGAAAAGATAAAATGAAAAAAATAAGGGTCGTTAATCGGGGTTGACTTTTGCAACTTGACTTCGGTTTTCCCCGTGTAATCTTCTTAGTTCGGGTCGGGTGTCTAGGCCGGGCTAAGGGGGTTACATTTTTTGGTATCAAAGCCAGGTTACGAAAGAATTGGGGATGATGGTAAGTGAAATTGGTATGATTGGTGTATGATTGTTTGAAAAAACATGTTTTGATTGAATGTTGGTGCTTATGCCATGTTTGATTGTTGTGATTCATAGGTGAGCTAGATATGATTTTGTGATGATGATGTGATAAGGATATGTGCTGATTTTGGGATGATGTAAAGCATGATGTATACGATATGCTATGTTATGCTTGAGGGAAATCGTGGTGCCCATTGCCTTATTACACTAATTAAATGTTTTTGTGAACTTGGATCCTTGCTTGAGGCTGGCCTAAATCATGATTTGATTTGTTTTATTTTTATGCCTTGTTAAAATAGCACTATGGGTCCGAGGAGAGAGCTTAGGTCGAACACGGTAGTGCCTGCGGCTGAGCAGGGCGACCAGGGTAACTAAGGGGCTGATGTCCCTCCTGGTGGAAACTTACCTCCTCCACCACCACCTGGAAGTGGGGAGTAGGAGCAACAAGGACACGTTGGTCCGGGTTTCGGTGATCTAGCGCCATTGGTTCAGGCGATCACCGAAGCGTTTCAAGATGTGGTAGCTGGAGCACATGTTCAGGCCCCTGCAGCTGGGCAGGTGGGTTTGCCATTGGAGAGGATGAGGAGTCTAGGAGCTGTCGAGTTTTTTGGTATGTCTCCTGAGGCGTCAGAAGCCTGGTTGGCTAGCACGATCCATATCATGGATCAAATGGGATGTAATGATGTGCGCAAGCTGGGATGCGTTGTTTCTTTACTCCAGGGTGATGCGTATAGCTGGTGGATGACCATCACCACTGGTATAGAACCCAATGAAGTAGATTGGGAGTTTTTCATAGGTGCTTTTAAGAGGAAGTATCTGTGAGTGAGATACTTGGACGAAAAGAAGCGCGAGTTTATGTCGCTTGTCCAGGGAAATTTTTCTGTGGCTGAGTACGAGGTCCAGTTCGTACGTCTGAGCCAGTACGCCCCTTCAGTTGATGCTGGGTGAGAGACATCATTGTGATCGTTTCCAGTACGGGCTGGTGCAGGAAGTCAAGACGTATATGTTGGCAACGGATTACACAGATTTTGATGTGCTTGAATGTCGAGCGAAGGATATTGAGAAGAATTTGGGCTTGTCATCTCATGGAGGTGGTTCTAGCTCTGGTAAGAGAGCAGCTATGATACAAGGGTGTTGATGGTGACAACAACATTCCTCGTTCATTCGCGGATCTAGGATAATAGCAAGTATTTCTCTGCAATAGAAACAAACATGATGTTGAAGTTAGATATTTAAAATAGTAAAAATGAAAGAAAAATTCATAATTGGGAGAGAAGAAAGTTGCTGAAATTTAAGGATAGTTTGAACGTTGAAGATGAAGTTCTTCAAGAATTCAACAATGGCAGCAACACTCTTGGGACTTGACACGATGAACTCGAAAGAACCTGCATAATCTGTTATGCAAACCCGAATCGAATCTGTTCTTCGTAGTCGGAAAAAGATGAACAAACTCCAAGGAAGAACTTGAACATTCTTTTGAACGAACCCGAACCTTATCTTGAATTTGTTCGAATACGGACTTGGACCCTTCAATTATCGAACAATTGAGAACCCGAAGTATCAAAGAAAAAGTTCTAAAACAAACAAAATTTGAGAGAAAATCTCACAAAATAATTTATTCATCAAAGAGTCTAACCTTTCTTACATTATTTTCATACATATATATAGGAAAAAGGGGAGGGCAGCCGAATTATTTATGTGGCTGTAATTAAAAGAAAAAAAATAAAATTTAAATACATAAACTTCTCTTTTGGGCGGAAGTGAATTTCAGCCATGAAATTCAAATTGAAGGTGCCATGGTTATTGTGTACATGTTAAATGTGCTTTGGGCATTTGAATTTCAAAGGGAATAACCCCTTGTTCTTATCCGCATAAGGGAAAAACAAGCATCATTCGGCTGGGCTGCACCACTTGTAAGGAAATATGTCATGATGAATGTTTGTGTATGCCACACTCCAAATGTCTCTCTCTGCCGCACATTGAGATTTAAATCTCATGCAAACCCGCACATGTGTTGAGCTGAAATAATGGCTCGGCCGCATATGTAAATTCCATTTGGTCGAACTTGCATCGCACATGCAAGGTGCTGGTCACGTACAATGCATGCACACTCATCACACACGTACACTTGATCCTAATAAAACAAATATATAAAAATAATAAGTCACCTTATAATAATTCAAAACGAAACCAATATAAAAACATTATAAATCATACTCAAACACACCTAATAATTAATATAATAATAATATGTCACATATCAACATGCAAGACATTAAAAGTCATATCTTCTAAGGCACAAACATTATTAAATGATTCAAAATGCCAGTACAAGTAAGGAAAAGAGCTTCCCTGAAACGTTTTGCCCTAGATCGTGTAATTGGTCTTAACGGTAAGACCTCCGGATCAACAACATGTGCTGGTGAAGTTATGCTCACATCATCCCCCCTTCTTGAAAAGGATTTGACCTCAAATCTGTAGAATCGCCATAAGGGGTTAAATCATAAACATTAAATGTGGCACTTACATTATATTCACCCGAAAGATCCAACTTGTAGGCGTTGTCATTCACTTTCTCCAACATTTGAAAAGGACCATCTCCTCGCGGTAATAGCTTGGACCGCCTTTGGGTTGAAAATCTTTCCTTTCGAAAATGAACCCAAACCCAATCACCAACATCGAAGGTGACTCACTTTCTTCCTTTGTTTGCTTGCTTTTCGTACTGCTGAGTCCTTCGTTCAAGATTCTCCTTCACCTGTTGATGCAACTTCTTCATATATTCTGCTTTTGCTTGATCGTCCCTGTTCGTCACCTGTTCGTGTGGCAAAGGTAACAAATCTAGAGGCGTAATAGGATTAAAACCATAAACAACCTCAAATGGTGACATCTTAGTAGCAGAATGTACAACATGATTATAAGCAAATTCAACATGTGGCAAACAATCTTCCCAAGTTTTAATGTTCTTTTTAACGATGGAATGAAGTAAAGTAGATAAAACCCTGTTAACAACTTCAGTTTGTCCATCAGTCTGGGGATGGAAAGTAGTAGAAAACATGAGTTTCGTACCTAATTTTCTCCAAAGAGTCCTCCAAAAGTGACTCAAAAACTTCACATCCCTGTCAGAAACAATCGACCTAGGAATACCATGTAAACGTACAACATCCCTAAAGAATAAGTTAGCCACATTAACAGCATCACCAGTCTTATGGCATGCAATGAAATGTGCCATCTTAGAGAACCTATCAACCACAACAAATATACTATCTCTACCTGTCCTAGTTCGAGGCAATCCCAAAATGAAATCCATAGAAATATCAATCCAAGGGGAATCAAGAATAGGTAAAGGTAAGTACATACCATGTGGTGAAACCTTCAATTTCGCTTTTCTACAAGTCACACAACGTTCACAATACCTTTCAACATCTCTGCGCATCTTTGGCCAAAACAAATGCTCCTTCAAGGTATGTAACGTCTTGGTGACTCCAAAATGACCCATCAATCCACCTTCGTGTGCCTCACGGATCAGTATGTCACGCATCGAACCCTGTGGAATGCATATCCTGTTTTCTTTGGAAAGATAACCATCATGCCTGTAGAATTTTCCATATGCACCTTTCTCACAAGCATTATACTTATCTCTAAAATCAGGATCATCAGGGTATAACTCACGAATGTATGCAAAACCAATCAAATGTGATTCAAGATAACTCAAAAGTGCATACCTACGTGATAATGCATCAGCAAACACATTATCTTTCCCCTTTTTGTATCGAATGACATGAGGAAAAGATTCTAAGAATTCAACCCATTTAGCATGTCGTTTATTTTTAATTTATGCTAACCTGTGATATATCGTAAAGCCTTGTGGTCAGTGTGGATCACAAACTCCTTAGGCAACAAGTAATGCTGCCACGTCTCCAATGCCCGAATCAGTGCATACATCTCTTTGTCATAAACAAGATAGTTCAAGGTAGCACCACTCAGTTTCTCGCTAAAATAAGCAACGGGCCTCTTTTCCTGCATCAAAACAACACATTTACCAATTCCAGAAGCATCACATTCAATTTCAAACGTTTTATCAAAATCAGGTAATGCTAACACAGGTGCTCGAGTCAAACAGTCTTTAATTTTCAAAAAGGCATTTTCATGTTCCTTACCCCAAAACAAGCTAGAATTCTTCTTAATAATACCAGTTAAGGGGACGGTAATAGAACTGAAGTTAGGAACAAACCGTCGATAAAAACTCGCTAAACCATGAAACGATCTAACCTGAGTAATCGATGTCGGTCGTGGCCATTCCTGAATTGCCTTAATCTTTTCTGGATTTACTTCCACACCCTGGTCACTCACAATGTAACCAAGAAATGTAAGTTTGTTAGTACAAAACACACATTTCTCCATGTTTACAAACAATCGTTCTTCTCTCAAAACCTGCAAAACAACTTTCAAATGTTCTATATGATCTGGTAAAGTTTTACTATAAATCAAGATGTCATCAAAGTATACAACACAAAACTTACCAATGAAAGGTCGTAGAACATGATACATCAAACGCATAAAAATACTAGGTGCATTAGTTAAACCAAAAGGAATTACTAACCATTCGTACAAACCTAGCTTTGTCTTGAAGGCTGTCTTCCACTCATCGCCTTCTCGCATGTGAATCTGATGATAGCCGCTCTTTAAGTCAATTTTGGAGAAGATGACGGCTTCGCAAAGCTCGTCCAACATATCATCAAGTCTTGGAATGAGATGTTGATACTTAATTGCGATTTGGTTCACAGCTCGACAATCTACGCACATCCTCCAAGAACCATATTTCTTCGGCACTAACAGTACCTGAACAACACACGGACTCAAACTATCTCGAATGTAACCCTTGTCCATCAACTCTGTAACTTGCCTTTGTAGCTCTTTCGTTTCTTCAGGGTTAGTTCAATAAGCCGGTCGGTTTGGAATAGTAGCACCTGGAATGAAATCAATCTGGTGCTCAATGCCGCGAAGGGGTGGCAATCCCTTCGGTGTTTTAGCTGGAAACACATATTCAAACTCTTGCAAAAGTATCAAAATCGGTGCAGGTAGATCAGTAGAGAAATCTGTCAACAAACAATAATCTTTAAATATCAAAATAAGAACAAATTGTTGAGAGGAAAGACATTTCTTGATTTCGCTATTGCTTGCATACACGAACATCTTCTTTTCTCTTTTGCAGTCTCTTTACTCTTTTTCAAGCTCGCCTGATCTTCAAACACTTGACTCGGTGTTAAAGAAGCCAAAGTGATCTTCTTACCTGCATGCATAAAAGAGTAACGGTTCGTATAACCATCATGCATTGCCCTCTTATCATACTGCCAAGGGCGTCCCAATAACAGGTGAGTAGAATCCATGGACACAACATCACAAAGGACCTCGTCCTTGTAGTTTCCGATTGAAAATGGTACAACAGCTTGTCTGGTCACTTTAAGTTCACCACCATCATTCAACCATTGTAACTTATATAGATTAGGATGCTTCGTCGTCTTTAGACCTAACCTGTCAACCATCACTGAACTAGCAACATTAGTACAACTACCGCTATCAATAATCACAACACATACCTTGTCTTGCACCTTGCATCGTGTGTGAAAGATATTCTCACGTTGTAGATCATCTGGTACCTGCTGCACATTCAGACTTCGTTTAATAACCATTAATTCCATCACTTTACCAGTTTCAGGAACCTCTAGGTCAGTCTCGCCTTCCTCTTCATTAGGGACATCATGCACATCCTCCTCAGAATCTAATTCAATCTCTCCATCATCTCGCATCAGTATAACCCTCCGGTTAGGACATTGACTAGCAACATGTCCTCTCCCAAGGCACTTGAAACACTGGATATCTCGCGATCGTTCTTTTACCACCACTTGTTGTTTGCCACGCCCATTATCAGCAACGGGAGGCTTTGGTGTGATGGATTCGCCTTGCTCTCGAATTCGAAGTGGCGTTTGCGGTGCTTGTTTCCTGGAATTGTTAGGAGTATATAATGGATTTGAAAAAGACTTAAAAGAAGGGTTACCTCGATTTGAAGACTTCTTGCGCTGCTGTCGTTCAATCTTTATTGCCATCTGCACCATGTCATCAACCTCGACATAATGCTGTAACTCAAGAACGTTGGCAATCTCGGTGTTCAACCCTGCTAGAAAATGTGCCATGGTAGCTTCTCGATCTTCCTCAATATTTGCACGCATCATAGCCATTTCCATATCCTTGAAATAATCCTCAACGCTCCTACTTCCTTGTTTCAAATTTTGCAACTTTTGAAACAAATCACGATGATAGTGAATAGGAACAGACCTTTTACGCATTAGTCGCTTCATCTCGATCCATGTTGCAACTGGGTCATCACCAGTACGTCTACGGCTAAGCAGTAACTGGTCCCACCATATCAAGGCATAATCAACAAACTCTGTTGCTGCTAATCGAACCTTCTTATGTTCCGAGTAATTATAACACTCGAAAATGTGCTCCACTTTGCTTTCCCAAGCCAAGTATGCATCAGGATCTGAGCGTCCCTGAAAAGAAGGAATATCAACCTTAATGTTAGTCAAATTATCGTCTACCTGTTGCACATGTCCTTGTCTAAGAATATGCTGCCTCGGTGACCGTTCAACTTCATTTTCGTTCAATACATCATTAACAGAGTTGGATCCTCCGTCAAACCTATCCATCCTCGACTGTAATGGCTCTAAGGCGGTAGCCACTACTCGTTGCATCATTCTCTCTAAGGCTTGCATTTGAGGAATCAGTGGATCCTGGTCAACCGTGTGATCATCAGAACCTGCCATAATTAACAACAAAAACAAACAAAATAAAACAATATTATAGGTTAGTAAAATAAACAAAAAAAAAGAACCTCACAGCACACACAATCAAAGCCTCGTAGATGTCACTCCAATGAACAATGCACTCAAAAATTAACACTCAACGCTCGTGTTTCACTCAGGAGAAAACTTGAATGGCTCTTTTTGTCTCCCCTTCTGATCTCACACGCTCAGTTTGCCTTTTCCCTCAATCTCTCGTACTTAGTTCTTTAAAGGAACTAATTCCGATGTTTCAGATTCTACAAGTGTTGTCAAATTGCAAGGAAAAACAACGGGTGACGGGAAAATATTGTTAGAACAAAGATAAGGGTTAGAAATTAAAGAAACAACAATGAAAGTTTGAGAAATTGGGGCTGAAAAGAAAACAACCAAAATGAAATGAAAGAAAGGATGCTAAAAGAACAAGAATTTAGCAACTTACGCAGTAGAAATGCTTACCACCATCCTATCTCCGGAACAAACAAGAAAAGTTGATTTCGGGAGATTACAAAGCATTTCAAGGTAAGATAAACACATCCTTCAACATATCAAAACATTTCAACAATGCTGTTTTTCATTCTACACAATTCAGCACTCTTTTTCTTCTTTTTTTTCTCGAATTTCCGTGTTTTTTTCTTCAATTTTTGACTTTTTTGTGGTCAAACGTTGACTTTGACTTCTAGAATTTCCAGAATTTTGAAACTGATTTTTTTATTTCTTTTGTTGTTTTTGATATATGTAGTGCAGAAAATGCTAAAATCCGGCCTAAGCTCTGATTACCATATGATACAAGGGTGTTGATGGTGACAACAACATTCCTCGTTCATTCGCGGATCTAGGATAATAGCAAGTATTTCTCTGCAATAGAAACAAACATGATGTTGAAGTTAGATATTTAAAATAGTAAAAATGAAAGAAAAATTCATAATTGGGAGAGAAGAAAGTTGCTGAAATTTAATGATAGTTTGAACGTTGAAGATGAAGTTCTTCAAGCATTCAACAATGGCAGCAACACTCTTGGGACTTGACACGATGAACTCGAAAGAACCTGCATAATCTGTTATGCAAACCCGAATCGAATCTATTCTTCGTAGTCAAAAAAACATGAACAAACTCCAAGGAAGAACTCGAACAATCTGTTGAATGAACCCGAACCTTATCTTGAATTTGTTCGAATACGGACTTGGACTCTTCAATTATCGATCAATTGAGAACCCGAAGTATCAAAGAAAAAGTTCTAAAAAGAACCAAATTTGAGAGAAAATCTCACAAAATAATTTATTCATCAAAGAGTCTAACCTTTCTTACATTATTTTCATACATATATATAGGAAAAAGAAGAGGGGCAGCATAATTATTTATGTGGCTGTAATTAAAAGAAAAAAATTAAATACATAAACTTCTCTTTTGGGCGGAAGTGAATTTCAGCCATGAAATTCAAATTGAAGGTGCCATGGTTATTGTGCACATGTTAAATGTGCTTTGGGCATTTGAATTTCAAAGGGAATAACCCCTTGTTCTTATCCGCACAAGGGAAAAACAAGCATCATTCGGCTGGGCTGCACCACTTGTAAGGAAATCTGCCATGATGAATGTTTGTGTATGCCACACTCCAAATGTCTCTCTCTGCCGCACATTGAGATTTAAATCTCATGCAAACCCGCACATGTGTTGAGCTGAAATAATGGCTCGGCTTTATATGTAAATTCCATTTGGTCGAACTTGCATCGCACATGCAAGGTGCTGGTCACGTACAATACCGATCACGTACAATGCATGCACACTCATCACACACGTACACTTGATCCTAATAAAACAAATATATAAAAATAATAGGTCGCCTTATAATAATTCAAAACAAAACCAATATAAAAACATTATAAATCATACTCAAACACACCTATTAATTAATATAATAATAATATGTCACATATCAACATGCAAGGCATTAAAAGTCCTATCTTCTAAGGCACAAACATTATTAAATGATTCAAAAATGCTAATACAAGTAATGAAAAGAGCTTCCCTGAAACGTTTTGCCCTAGATCGTGTAATTGTTCTTAACGATAAGACCTCCGGATCAACAACATGTGCTGGTGAAGGTGTGCTCACATCAAGCTGAGTCTAGTTTCGGTGGTGGACGGAAGAAGAGAGGTCGAGAGAGGAGATATCAGCCTGCTTCTAGGCGAGGCAATGTTGGACATGGTGCACCGGTTCAGGGAGACAGGATGAGGGCGGATCAGAACACGTGCTGGACGTGTGGTTCTCGGGGTCATCTGCGGCGAGATTGTCCTCGTGCGTCTAGGGAGGCTCAGGCTCCTGCTGTGGTGAAAAGGAATTCTTGCTGGAACTGTGGCTCAGTAGATCATATGAGGAGGGAGTGTCCTCTGTTTGTCGGTGGAGGCCAAGGACGTGCACCTGCTGTGGGTACGGCCGAGGAAATTTCCAGAGGAGAGATGAGGGTCAGCGAGGCATTGCTCATGTTGTGGCAGTTCAGCCTGAGGGAGTCGGTCCTGCGAGGGTCTATGCTCAGCGCGAGGAGAGCAACGATACCGATGTCATCGCAGGTACCTTTGTTCTCCAGTCTTTATCATTGTTGGCTTTGATCGATTCTGGATCCACGCATTCTTATATCTTGAGTGAGCATGCACATTTTCTTGATATATATGTTGAGTTGCTTGAAGTAGGAATGCAAGTGACTAGTTCTTTTGGTGAGACTATAGTCACTAGGAAGTTGTATCGGAGGTGTCCCTTTTCTGTTCAGGGTCATGTTTTTCTTGTGGATTTGATGGAGTTACCCTTTTATGCTTTTCATGTAATCCTTGATATGGATTAGCTGTCTGAGCATAGAGCCTTGGTAGACTTCAATGTTAAGAGAGTTATCTTAAAGTTAGCTGATGATTATGAAGTTGCGATAGTAGGTGAGAATGGGAAATTCTTGTTCAATGTGATTTCGGCTTTAGAAGCAAGTCGTATGCTAAAGTTGGGTTGTGAGGCTTATCTTGCGTATGTGATGAATCTTGGTACAAAGGATGTACATGTGCAGGACATCAAAACCGTTTGCGATTTTCCGAGTGTCTGTCTAGAAGAATTGTCGGGGTTGTCGCGAAACAAAGAAGTTGAGTTTGGTATCGAGTTGTATGAGAATACGACTCCGGTGTCTATTGCTCCTTATCGCATGGAACCTAAAGAGCTAAAAGAGTTGAAAACGAAACTTCAGGAGTTGCTGGAGCGAGGGTTCATCTGGCCGAGTGTATCACCTCGGGGTGCACCAGTGTTGTTTGTAAAGAAGAAAGATGGAACGATGCGGATGTGTATAGATTATCGACAACTGAACAAGTTGACGATCAAGAACAAGTATCCTTTTCCAAGGATTGATGATCTCTTTGATTAGTTTCGAGGAGCTTCCGTGTTTTCCAAGATTGACTAAAGGTTAGGGTATTACCAGTTGAAGTTAAAGGATGTGGACGTACCTAAGACGGGTTTTCGAACAAGGTACGGGCATTACGAGTTCTTAGTGATGCCGTTTGGTTTGACCAACGCACCTGCTGCTTTCATGGACATGATGAATCGTGTGTTCTATGAGTTCTTAGATCAGTTTGTGGTGGTGTTCATCGATGATATCCTTGTGTATTCTCGTACCGAGGAGGATCATGATAGACACTTGAGGATTGTTTTGCAAGTGTTTTTGGAGAACCAGTTGTATGCCAAGCTAAGAAAGTGTGAGTTTTGGCTTAAGAAGGTGGTCTTCCTTGGGCATGTTGTATCAGCTAAGGGTATTCATGTTGATCCACATAAAGTAGAGGCTGTGATGAGTTGGAAGGTGCCTAAGTCGGTGACAGAGGTATGAAGTTTTCTTGGTTTAGCTGGGTATTACAGTAGGTTCGTCGAGGGTTTCTCAAAGATTGCTGCACCTTTAACCAAGTTGTTGCAGAAAAATGTTTGCTTTGAGTGGACCGACGCGAGGCATCAATATTTTGAGAAGCTGAGGGAAGCTTTGACGCAAGCTCCTGTCCTGATTCAACCTGAGTTTAGTAAGGAGTTTGTGGTCTATAGTGATGTGTCCATCGTTGGTTTGGGCTATGTGTTGATGCAGGAGGGTAAGGTAGTAGCCTATGCATCTAGGCAATTGAAGGTGCATGAGCGTATCTACCCTACTCACGATTTTGAGCTTGCGACTATTGTGCTTGCTTTAAAGATCTGGAGACATTATATGTATGGCGAGAAGTGTGTGGTGTTCACTGATCATAAGAGCTTAAAGTACCTTATGTCTCTGAAGTAGTTGAATCTTAGGCAACGTCATTGGGTGGAGTTGCTTAAGGATTATGATCTGTCGATCGAGTATCACCCGGGAAAGGCCAATGTTGTGGCTGATGCTTTGAGCAAAAAAGTGGCTGTGGAGTTTAGGGCGATGTTTCCTCGCTTGAGCATATCACGAGATGGTGATCTTGTTGCTGAATTGCAAGTGAAACCATCTCTGATTCAGTTGATCAAGGATAAGCACTTGCTTGATGATTCTCTTGTCCCTCATGTTCAGGACATTGCGGAGGGTAAGCCTTCGGATTTTGGTTTTAATGATGATGGTGTTTTGTGCTTTGGGGGTTGAATAGTGGTGCTAGATGATGTTGAGTTGAGGCACACTATTCTGACTGAAGCTCATAGTAGTCTCTTCTCTACACATCCTGGTAGTATGAAGATGTATCCTGATTTGAAGGATGAGTACTACTAGGTGGGGTTGAAGAAGGATGTAGCTGAGTTCGTTAGTAAATGCATGGTGTGTCAGCGAGTGAAAGCTGAACATCGGGTTCCTTCTGGGTTGTTACAACCTTTGAGAATTCCAGAGTGGAAGTGGGAAAGGATTACCATGGATTTTGTGTCTGGTTTTCCCTTGTAACCATCAAAGAAGAATTCTATCTGGGTGATTGTGGATCGTCTCACGAAGTGTGCACATTTCTTGCCTGTGCATACTACGTATACCTTGGATAGGTTAGCTTGTTGGAGTATGCCCAAAGACAAATCATATGATGATTGAATAGACATACTATTTTACTAGATTTATCAAGTAATGGCATTGTCGTTATTATCATTTGGTATGTTTCTGTGCATCAAACTATCCATTGGATAATAATGTCCATACAATAATACGATTATTGTTAAATAGGATCCTTAGTCGAATATTATTACGGGTATGGACAGTGATAATATATAAAGACTAATATGTGGTTGATGACAAGTGTTGTCATTGACATAGAGATGTCAAAATCAACACATAAGTATTTGTTAGAGAACAACATACTGGATTGACCCGCTATGAGCATGTTTCTTGGGTAATTATGTGACAGTCACAACATTGCTCATGATAAACATATGTATAATCCTCAGACTTGAGATCAACATGATTTCAACATAAAGATTTACGTATTTTGACATAGTCAAACGTGTGTCGTAACTGACTACATTATAAAGACTGATGATTGGATACATGATGACCTATGTAATGAAATATGGTTGATCAAGAAAGGATTTGTCCCTCCTACATAATGGGAGAAATATCTTCGGCCACTTGATTGAGTGAGATTAGAAAATGCATGGCCATGCTCGAATATTATGATATGAGATATCATAGAGATTCGTTTATCACAATCTACTCAAGACATCAAGAAACACTAGATAGACAACGCAAGTGTGACTAACCCATGACTTGTGTTCATCTAATATATAAAGGACAAAAGGATGAAATACATAAAGGAAGTTTATTCAGGAATTAGGAAAGTCAAACCATGACTTCATGCAACTTAGGTAGCAATGATGTATTGCTAGATGCCACTCATTGTTTGTAAAATTAGAACAGTTCTAATTTTGCTGCTAACGTTGCATGAACCTACAAGGGCCACACCCTTCGAATGAAACGAACAAAAATTGGAAACCATACTCCCTATTTTAAGGAGGTTGCAAAAAATCCCCTATCGGATAAGGGAAATCGACAACTCCCTTAAATGGGAATAATATTGGATAAATATTGTATTTATCAAATATTATTTAGAGTATGGAAAATATTTAGAGACTTAAATATTATAGAATAAGATTCTAGAAATTTAAATATATATTTGGAATTTATATAATGTATATTTAATTCCAAGTTTATGTAGAATTAGATTCTACATAATTAAAAATATATATTTAAATATATTTAAATCCAAGTAAGGATAGAATGAGATTCTATATAATAAAAATATATATATTTGGATTAAATATAATGTATATTTAAATCCATGTTTTATGTAGAATAAGATTCTACATAATTAAATATATATATTTCATTTAATATTATTAAATATAATGTATATTTAATATAAACCAATTTCAAGTAGAATTAGATTCTATGAATTTTGGTTGAACTTGGATTTAAGGAATTCAACTAGAATTAAATCTCTGAATACTATTTAAAGGGACAAAGGCTAGCAACCAAATCATCCCTCTTCCTCCTCTTGAAGATTTCGACAACACCCCTAGGGATTCCCCACTGGAATTTGACATATGCCAGAAAGCTCTCTGAGAAGCTGTTCGATATTTTTCTGGTGTTCTACTTGCCCCTGGAAAATCCCTGAAGGTTCCTTTGCTCGATTGCAAGTCCCGGTTGAACTTCTGGTCGATTTCAGACTCCCTCAGGAATCCCTGGAGGGATTTCGACTTCTCCCTGGAAGGTGTTCAAACCTGTCGAAATTTATCCCTAAGTGTTAGGGAGGCGGAAACTTTGTTCGTTTTGTTCGGGTGGGCTCCGTAGAGGTTGTTGCGAACCTGTGACGAATCCGATTTTACTTGACGTGGTTATTCCGACATACCGTCGGTTTTCCAGTTTCTAGAGTTTTAAAAGGTAACTCTTCATCTTTTCTCCCCGGATTCGTTCTTGTATATGGATCCTGGCTGGATTACGTCGGATTAATTTTTCCGTTGCGCCACGGGGCGTGCCGACGTGACCCAACATAGCTGAGCTGTATATTGCTGAGATTGTGCGGTTGCATGGTGTACCAAAGTCCATAGTGTCGGATAGGGATCCAAGGTTTACATCACGGTTCTGGGAATGTTTGCATCAAGCCCTGGGTACACGGTTGAATTTTAGTACTTCTTATCATCCTTAGATGGATGGACAATCAGAACGTGTGATACAGGTGCTTGAGGACATGTTGAGATGCTGCGTTATAGATTTTCAGGGTTCTTGGGATAAGCACTTGTCGTTGGTTGAGTTTTCTTATAACAATAGTTATCAGGCAAGTATTCAAATGGCTTCATATGAGGCTTTGTATGAGAGGAAGTGTAGGACACCTCTTTGTTGAGCAGAAGCTGGGCAGAAGTTGATTTCGATGCCGACTATGTTGAAAGGAACCACCGATAAGGTGAAACTCATCTGTGAGCTTTTGAAGGCATCATCGGATTGGCAAAAGTTTTACGCGGATCTGAAGCGTAAGGAATTCGAGTTCGCGGTTGGCGAACGTGTGTTTTTGAAGGTATCGCCTTGGAAGAAGGTGATGAGATTTGGGCGTAAGGTAAGCTTACCCTAAGGTTTATTAGACCTTATGAGGTTGTGAAGCGTGTTGGTCCTGTGGCATATCGGTTGAGGTTGCCTTCTGAGCTGGAAAAGATATATGATGTGTTGTATGTCTCGATGTTGTAGAGGTACATATCGGATCCTTCGCATGTGATGCCTATTAAGGAGATCAAATTGAATCCGGATATGTCATATGATGAGGAACCATTGAGATTTCTGGATGTGAGCAGTAAAGTTCTTCGTGGCAAGACGATAGAGCTTGTGAAGGTGTTGTGGCGACACCGAGGAGTTGAGGAGGCCAATTGGGAAAGCAAGGAGGACATGCTGAAGCACTTTCCGCACCTTTTTCCTTCAGGTAAAATTTCAGGGATGAAATATCCTAAGAGGGGGAGAGTTGTAACGCCCTGGTTTTGGGCCTAGATGTTTTAGACATCGGATCGGACCGGTCGTAAACGGTTCGAATCACGTTATGTAATTTAGGGAAATCAAGGATCGAGAAAGGATAAAAATATGGTAAAAATTGCTAAAATCCTTTTAAATCATGTTTAAGAGATTGGTCAAATCAATTTTACAAAAAGAGCTTCGGAAGTGGTACATTTTGGGTAGTGACAAAAATGTAAAGTTTCAAACTATGGAAATTTTCAAAATTTCAAAAAGGAGCCAAAAATCTTAGAATCTTTAGGGAGCTATGGTGTAATTACACCTTCCTTAAATTTACATGTGTTTTAAATGGTTTTTAGATAATTAAAATATAAATGGTTTTATTTTAATTAAAATGGATTAATTGGGAAATTGAGAACTCATTTCACGTAACTAACTTTCATTTCAGCAAAATCAATCTCCCAACTCTTTTCTCCAGATTTCTTTTCTCCCAAACACTCTCCCTTTGGTTTCTAAACAAATTTCAAGAGTTCTCTTCAAATTCTTCAAGATTTCTTAAGGAAAAACATGTCAATCATTGAGGAAGGCAAGGATTGGAGGCAAATCCCATTCTCAACCTTCAATCTAGGTTCTTTATTGAAATTCCCAAGATCTTTGACTTCTAAATGTTATTTTTGGGTGAGTTTTTATTATAGTTTTGATTTGAGATCAAAATCTTGCAAAAATATGATTAAAATCTTGATTTTCGGATTGGATTTGATGAGCTCTATTTTGGATTGGTTTTAATTGAGTTTTAAGTTGATTATTATGTTGAAAATGGTTTTGATAATATAGATCCCAAAATCCTTGATATCCTTGAGTTTCTTGATGGTTTTAGTTGGGTTTTTGAGGTGAAATGTTGAAGTTATGCTTGCTGGAGGTATAACGAAGGGTTTAGGTTGTTTTTAGATGTGTTTTGATGTTTATAAATGTTTGAAAGTGATGTATGTTGGCTGGGCTTGGTTTAGGAAGCAATCGATTGAGTTTTCGGTTGTTTCGGATGGGTAAATTGGTGTAGTTTTGGTGAGCAACGAGTTTTAGTTTGGTTGCTGGTGTTGAAATGCATTTTAATGCATTTGAATCTCTGTTTTAATGATCTAAAAATAGGGGATCTTGATCCGGAAGCAAATGATGCTTTGGTGGAGGCTTCAGAAGGGTGATTTTCGTGTCGGCGAGCAAAGTTTCGCGTATTGGTGAGTGGAGATGGATTTTCCAGTTTTGTAACGCTTTGAACGTGGTCTTCGGAGCTTAGTGTAAGTTTGAAACACTTAGCTAAGCTCAAGAGTAAGTGATTCGAAAGTCTCTCGGAATGTGCTATGTTTTTGTGTAAAATGCACTTGAATTGAATGTGATTTTAATTGCTGTTTTAAAGCATTGTTTATGCTGGTTTTGAATGCCATTTTGTTAAGGATGCACTTGGTAGGTCATCCTTGGATTTATGAAATATATAAATTTGATTTTAAGCATGTTTATGCTTGTGAAAATGACATTGTGATTTATGCTTGTAAAACAATAGAATAATGTTGTTAAATGATTATATTGGCAAGTGATGGATAAGGTTTTTGGTTACTTTAATCGAATATAGTTAGTTGGCTATAGGATTGGGTGCACCGTGAATAAAGTCGCCTTGGATGTTGAGGGGTTGTGATTGTACCGTATACTCCATCGAAGTACCCTAACGATTGAGGTTAAGATCACAACGGTGGATGGTTAAATCTCGTGTGTGGATCTTGTGGTCTGTGTCCCGTGCTCTCGTTAGTAGAATTATACAACTACCGATGAGTGGTGTTGAGGGGTTATAATTGTACCATTAAACTCCACCACGAGTGTCACAATGGTTGATGGCTTAATCTCGTGTGTGAGCCTTGTGTAGTCCGGTAGTGTGTATGAAGCATGTGGGACAACGCTTGTAATCCGCGTATCCGATTGTGTCATTTGTGTTGGTTTTGGTATGGATTGAGAATTGATCACTTGCAAGCCAATATAATGTTGTTGAATGATGATTTAAGCATGTGATGCTTGTGATTTATGTAAGAATGCATGTGATGCTTGGTTAAGCATGTGCAAAAGAATATTTGTTATTATTTTAATGATGCTATGAGCATGTGGTTTTAAAAGTGCATAGATGCTTTTAAAAGGGCATGTTTTAAGCAAAGGCATGAGAAGACAAATGGTGATTTTTCGGTTTTGTAAAATGCATTGATGAATGTTTGGTTTTAACGATCCTCACTAAGCTTTATGCTTACGCTCATTTGTTTCATCAATGCAGAGAATTAAACATTTGAGGCATCGAAAAAGCAAGAGGAATCCAAGTGTCTTGATTAAATAATGTATGTGGTTTACCTTGGTGTAATAAGAGGCAATGGGTGAGATTTCTACTCTTGGTTATTTTTGGTGATGTTAAACACCTTGAGCATGTTTTGGTTGCTTATTTGGTATTGTAAATGGTCTTTGAGTATTGGTTTAAGCTTTAATGTGGTTTTTAGCCTTTTTGTGGTTTTGACACCTAGGAAGCATGCCTATAGTTCTAAAGCTTGCATGGATGATGCTATGATATAGCTTGTGCTTCGTTTTGGAGTTCCTTGATGTTTATTCTTATAGTATGTGTGTTGCGGCATGTGTTGGAATGGTTTCGGAGGTGTAAAGTTGAGAAAAACCAGCAATTCGGAAAATTGCAGGGCCAGGCGTATCGGAACTCCCTTATCTGTTTCGGAACGTTGGCCTGTAATGGTCATGGTGTTTCGGAACGGGTAAGCCCGTTCCAGAACTTTTCGCCACTGTAAATCACCGTATCGAAACGGATCATTTGGGGTCTCTGAACGCACCAGCGTATCGAAACGACCGTTCCGATACAGAGGCTTGTGTTCCGAAACACTTGACCGTTGGATGTTGATCTTGAATTGTTCCAGGTTTCTGTTTCTTACGTTTTGGCCCTTGAATGTTGTAAGTTTAATTGGTTGAGTTTGGATGATTCGTTTGAATTGAATTTTGACATGCTGGCATGTTACATGATTAATTTTGGATTGGTAACTTTAAAATCTGATTAGTCCTTGTAAATCTGGAAATTTACAATTTGGTCCCTAAAAGAAAAAAACATACAATTGAACTCCGATTGCTGTGCCGTTTTCGCCTAATCTCTTTGCTAAACATATAGAGTAATAATGTGCATCTAGAAAAGATAAATAAAAATAAGGGTCGTTAATCGGGGTTGACTTTTGCGAGTTGACTTCAGTTTTCCCCGTGTAATCTTCTTAGTTCGGGTCGGGCGTCTAGGTCGGGCTAAGGGGGTTACATTTGTTGGTATTAGAGCCAGGTTACGAAAGAATTGAGGATGATGGTAAGTGAAATTGGTATGATTGGTGTATAATTGTTTGAAAAAGCATGTATTGATTGAATGTTGGTGCTTATGCCATGTTTGATTATTGTGAATCATAGGTGAGCTAGATATGATTGTGTGATGATGATGTGATAAGGATATGTGCCGGTTTTGGGATGACGTAAAGCATGATGTATATGATATGCTATGTTTTGATTGAGGGAAATCAGGGTGCACATTTCTTTATTACACTAATTAAATTTTTTTGTGAACTTGGATCCTTGCTTGAGGCTGGCCTAAATCATGATTTGATTTGTTTTATTGTTATGCCTTGTTAAAATAGCACTATGGGTCCGAGGAGAGAGCTTAGGTAGAACATGGTAGTGCACGCGGCTGAGCAGGGCGACCAGGGTAACCAAGGGGCTGATGTCCCTCCTGGTGGAAACTTACCTCCTCTGCCACCACCTGGAGGTGGGGAGCATGAGCAACAAGGACACGATGGTCCGGGTTTGGGTGATCTAGCGCTATTGGTCCAGGCGATCACCGGAGCATTTCAGGCTGTGGTAGCTGGAGCGCATGTTCAGGCCCTTGCAGTTGGGCAGATGGGTTTGCCATTGGAGAAGGCTGAGGAATCTAGGAGCTGTCGAGTTCTTTGGTATGTCTCATGAGACGTCGGAAGCCTGGTTGGCTAGCACAATCCGTATCATGGATCAAATGGGATGTAATAATGTGCGCAAGCTGGGATGTGCTGTTTCTTTACTCCAGGGTGATGCGTATAGATTGTGGACGACCATCACTGCTGGTATGGAACCTAATGAAGTAGATTGGGAGTTTTTCAGAGGTGCTTTTAAGAGGAAGTATCTGGAGTGAGATACTTGGACGAAAAGAAGCACGAGTTTATGTCGCTTGTCTAGGGAAACCTTTCTATGGCTGAGTGCGAGGTCCAGTTCGTACGTCTGAGCCAGTACACCCCTGAGTTGATACCGAGTAAGAGGCATCGTTGTAATCGTTTCCGATACGGACTGGTGCAGGAAGTCAAGACGTATATGTTGGCAACAAATTACACCGATTTCGATGTGCTTTTATGTCGAGCAAAGGATATTGGGCATAATTTGAGGTTGTCATGTCGTGGAATTGGTTCTAGCTCTGGTAAAGGAGCAGCCAAGTCTAGTTCCGGTGGTGGACGGAACAAGAGAGGCCAAGATAAGAGATATCAGCATGCTGCTAGGCGAGGCAATGTTGGACATGGTGCACCGGTTTAGGGAGACAGGATGCGGGCGGATCAGAACACGTGCTGGACGTGTGGTTCTCGGGGTCATCTACAGCGAGATTGTCCTCGTGCGGCTAGAAAGGCTCAGGCTCCTATTGTGGTGACAAGGAATTCTTGCTGGAACTGTGGTTCAGCAGATAATATGAGGAGGGAGTGTCCTCTGTTGGTCGGTGGAGGCCAGGGACGTGCACCTGCTGTGGCTGCACCTCAGAGAGGTTGTGGGCGCGGCCGAGGAAATTTCCAGAGGAGAGATGAGGTTCAACTAGGCATTGCTCATGTTGTGGCAGTTCGGCCTGAGGGAGGCGGTCCTACGAGGGTCTATGCTCAGCACGAGGAGTGCAACGATACCGATGTCATCGCAGGTACCTTTGTTCTCCAGTCTTTATCATTGTTGGCTTTGATCAATTCTGGATCCACACATTCTTATATCTTGAGTGAGCATGTGCATTTGCTTGATATATTTGTTGAGTTGCTTGAAGTAGGAATACAAGTGACTAGTTCTTTTGGTGAGACTGTAGTCACTAGGAAGTTGTATCGGAGGTGTCCCTTGTCTGTTCAGGGTTATGTTTTTCTTGTGGATTTGATGGAGTTACCCTTTTATGGATTTGATGTAATCCTTGGAATGGATTGGCTGTCTGATCATAGAGTCGTGGTAGACTTCGATGTTAAGAGAGTTACCTTAAAGTTAGTTGATGATTATGAAGTTGTGATAGTTGGCGAGAATGTGAAATTCTTGTAAAATGTGATTTCGGCTTTAGAAGCAAGTCGTATGCTAAAGTTGGGTTGTGAGGCTTATCTTGCGTATGTGATGAATCCTGATACAAAGAATGTACGTGTGCAGGACATCAGAACCATTTGCAATTTTCCGGGTGTCTTTTCGGAAGAATTGTCGGGGTTGCCGCCAAACAGAGATGTTGAGTTTGGTATCGAGTTGTATGAGAAGACGACTCCGGTGTCCATTGCTCCTTATCGCATGGCACTTAAAGATCTAAAAGAGTTGAAAACGCAACTTCAGGAGTTGCTAGACCGAGGGTTCATCCGGCCGAGTGTATCACCTTGGGGTGTACTGGTGTTGTTTGTAAAGAAGAAAGATGGAACGATGCGGATGTGTATAGATTATCGGCAACTAAACAAGTTGGCAATCAAGAACAAGTATCCTTTTCCAAGGATTGATGATCTCTTTGATTAGTTTCGAGGAGTTTCTGTGTTTTCCAAGATTGACTCAAGGTCAGGGTATTACCAGTTGAAGGTAAAGGATGTGGACGTACCTAAGAAGGATTTTCGAACAAGGTACGAGCATTACGAGTTCTTAGTGATGTCGTTTGGTTTGACCAACGCACCTGCTGCTTTCATGGACATGATGAATCGTGTGTTCCATGAGTTCTTGGATCAGTTTGTGGTGGTGTTCATCGATGATATCCTTGTGTATTCTTGTACCGAGGAGGACCATGATAGACACTTGAGGGTTGTTTTGTAAGCGTTTTTGGAGAACCAGTTGTATGCCAAGCTAAGTAAGTGTGAGTTTTGGCTTAAGGAGGTGGTCTTCCTTGGGCATGTTGTATCAGCTGAGGGTATTCATGTTGATCCGTATAAAGTAGAGGTTGTGATGAGTTGAAAGGTGCCTAAGCCGGTGACAGAGGTATGAAGTTTTCTTTGTTTAGCTGGGTATTACCGTTGGTTCGTCGAGGGTTTCTCGAAGATTGTTGCATCTTTGACCAAGTTGTTGCAGCAAAATGTTTGCTTTGAGTGGACTGGCGCGAGGCAGCAAGCTTTTGAGAGGCTGAAGGAAGCTTTAACGCAAGCTCCTGTCCTGATTCAACTTGAGTCTGGTAAGGAGTTTGTGGTCTATAGTGATGTGTCCATCGTTGGTTTGGGATGTGTGTTGATGCAGGAAGGTAAGGTAGTAGCCTATGCATCTAGGCAGTTGAAGGTACACGAGCGTAACTACCTTACTCACGATCTTGAGCTTGCGGCTATTGTGTTTGCTTTGAAGATCTAGAGACTTTATCTGTATGGCGAGAAGTGTGTGGTGTTCACGAATCATAAGAGCTTAAAGTACCTTATGTCTCAAAAGGAGTTAAATCTTAGGCAACGTCATTGGGTGGAGTTGCTTAAGGATTATGATCTGTCGATCAAGTATCATCCGGGAAAGGCCAATGTTGTTGCCGATGCTTTTAGCAGGAAATTGGCTGCGTAGTTGAGGGCGATGTTTGCTCACTTGAGCATATCGCGAGATGGTGGTCTTGTTGCTGAATTGCAAGTGAAACCATCTCTGATTTAGTTGATCAAGGATAAGCAGTTGCTTGATGATTTTCTTGTCCCTCATGTTCAGGACCTTACATGGTGGAGTCTGTAAATATTATTTTGAAATTGTATTTATTAAATTGAATGTTCAAATGTTTTAACCTTAAATAGAGCTCCATTATATCGTTTTGATTATTTAACTATATTTTCAATTGTGGGCTTTAAATGTTTTGGAAATAGCTTTTTTGGGCTACACATAGTTTGAAATTTTTATGGTTTTTGGGTTAGGCTTGAGGCCCAATTATGACATCTGGGTCGAGGGTGTTACAATAGTGGTATTAGAACTTAGGTTTAGCCGGTTCTAGGAACACCCCGGGGTGGTATAGGTGTTGTAGTAAGGTGTCTAGTGAATACAAGCCCTTGAATTAAGTTTGTACTCCTTAAAGACTGGAATCCTGATGGTGCGTCCAATATTACGAGGATAAAATGGTTACAATCGAGGCCAATAGGGACAAATTAAGTGTTGAACTTCTCACGGCAGCGATTCTGGTGGCGAGTTTGCCCCAGATTGTTGAAATACGAGTTAGTTGAATGATGCCAGAGTCGAGGATGTGTCCTCATTCCGCATTCTAAAATGGTGCGTTCGTTGTGTGTTGTGGTCATTTAGAAGCCTTCAGATACATTATGAGATTTTGTGGCAAGGAATCTTCATCGTTATGCGTGAATGGCATTTGTGATAAGAGTTTAGACAAACCGCTATAAGAATCTATCAATGGATGCATGTTGGTTGGAGAACCCTTTTGATCGCTTAAAAATGAGTCTTGTTGATACTTGGGGAGTACCATCACTCTTCTCAAAGGCGTTCCTCGGAGATAGTGGATTCGAGATCCAGTAGTTCGTTAGAGTGTGGCCGAAGTTACACATTATACAGGTTTAAGAGAGCTACCTTCTTGAGAGTTGTTGCATTTCGAAAATTTCTTCAGGATAATCAAGCGCAAAGCTAGCCTATAAGGTTGAGAGTTGTACCCGAGGCTTTGAGACCTTGAGAGAACCCAACCCTTGGTAACGAGAATATTGAATCGTTGCTTTTCCCACCGTGATCTTCTTAGTGGTTGTTTAGAGAATGGAACAACGAGTTTGTGGAACATGTTTGACTGTTCGTTAGATTCCATGTTTACAGTTGGACGCTCGGGAGCTTCTGGACTGCAAGGGTGTGTGTTGTGCTTCTCAGAGGAGTCATAAGAACTTTCCTCCCTATCAAGAACATGGGTGGATTTTGAGGTTAGGCCGAGTTGGACGTTGGTGCCCATCGCCCTTGTTAGAGGAGACCAACCCTATTAAGAAAGTCAAAGGTTCAGTTGCGAAGGCGCAACCCGAAAGAGGTTTCTTTTGTCTAAGTGTTCTACCCAAGGAAGAACCGAGCTTGTTCCCTAGTAGAAGTTGATTCGTCGAAGTGGTGTTTATACAATTTTGGTTCGTAAAGTGAAAGTGAAAGACCATTACTTGTCTCTTTAAGAGGATGACGTGGTTAGCATATTGTGATGTATCTGTGTGTTTTCCGGGTTTGGGTTGAGAATGAGATGGTTATGGTTATGGTTAAATTAGTAAGTCTTGTAATTTTGAGATGAATCTTGGAATGAAGATTCCTCTCCTTAATGTGTAGTGTGGTAATGTTGATTTCCACAATAACGTCGAGGTGCTAGCAATAATAAGGTGAGGCCACTGTGTTATCCCTCAAATATGAGTTTGATGCTTGGCGTGAAACATGTGAATGTATAAGGAATATGGAAAGATGAGCGTTGGTAAGATAATTACCTTAATGACCTTACGTTTGGGAAATGTTGGCCATCGTGCAATCAGTTACGAAGGTAAAAGTTTGAGACATCGTAAACGCTTTATTTTGTTTCACAGTTTCCTTGAGGCGAGCCAAGGAACGTTGGTGGAAATCCGAGCTACACGAGACCATTTTGTGGTGATAGTGGTTCTTACTTGGTTAAGCTCGAGTAAGGGTTCGAGATTCTTGAGGATGTTTTGTGGTGTATCAAGATGACGTTTTTGTGCAAGAAGGATAAAGGGTGTGCCTACCCAACAATGTGAATTTTGGGTATTTGATCTTTAAGGAATTTGAGTCTTTGACGACGTCGTAAGTCAAAGGAATTGAGAACTGTTGATCGTGTGAACAGTCAACACATAAGTAAAGTTAGCTTGATAAGTGATGGGTTGTACGGAGTTAGTTCAGGTTAGAATATCATGATGCCCATGTGGGGCGATCGAGGATCACTAGTGATGGTCATGTAAGGGAGTATCGATGCCAACTCTATACGGTACCGTTACGTGTTCCTTTTCGTGTTGATATTGATCGGCCAGTGTTGATACATGTGTGGTTGTTATGATCAAGCTTCGTGTTGAGGATTAGTTAGTTTTGGAAGCCATGAGAAGTATCGGTTGCTTATGTTTAAGTGGGATCAGTGTTATGGTTGAATTTTAGGTCAGATGGTTTACAATGGACCATGAGATCTTGTTGTGGGTGTTTTTGAAAAGGACATGTCAAAGCGAGTTATTATTCTTACATAGTATTGAACATTCTTTATCGGTACATGTGCGTTTTGGTAGTTGAGTTTTGAGTTAAAGATTGATTTTCCTTGGAAACTACGAGAAGAAACATCTAATTGTTTTTCAGTGGATACAATGTTAAGGTTATATGTAAGCCCAATGGCTTTTGTTGACCTTAAGATCTTTCAAGTGTGCTTTAGATGTCGATGTATCAGTGTATAAGTTCTCTAACATCATACGATGTTAAGTACATGGTAAATTGTGAGAGCGACAACTGTGTGTGACTTCTGTGGCCTGTTTTGGAAGATAGTGTGGAGTCATGGGTTTGAGATAGTGTAAAGTGGATGACTTGCCTCTGTTGGGAGTCTAACACCGAATTCTTAGAATTATTTTGATGTTTTGATATTCTTTAGAGGAAGTTAAATGGGTGACCGTTGACCTTGTGAAGTATTTGTAAGTGCGTGGTTTGTTGGGATTATGTTGAGTGGTGAAATACTTCTTGGTAGGTATTGTTTGATTTGTTTGCAAAGGATTGCGAGCGCGCAATTCAAATGAATTTCATTGAGTAATGACATATTTCTTGGTGGGTACCGTTGGTATTTTCAGCAAGGTGAGAGCTATAGAGAAAGTATTCTTGGTTTGTTTGCGGGTTTGACTTTATGACACTACGATATGTACATGCTATCTTTTGGGTACGAGATGCGAGGGTTGTGTTGGAACCTTAAACCTTGGTGAGACTTACATGTGATGACAGATCCGAGTGATGGTACACATGACATGTTTTCAAGACGCGCTTTAGTTTAGAGTGTAAGACCCATGCATAAACTGAGTTATGAGAGCTATTTTAGGGGCCGATATGAGTTATCATAACCAATTTTGAGGTAAGTGCTTAAGGTAAGTTGAGACGTTATTGTTTTTAGAAGTCTTGTACCGGGCATACCATGATAAGGGAGTCATTTTAGGGAGACAACAAGATAAGGGGGTCGTTTCGTTTGGTTGTGACGGTTTCCCAACCTCATTTTCTTTGGATCATACAAAATTGTGGAGGGACTTTTGTTGTACAACGAACTTTTTTTGATCTACATTATAAGTTATGTTTCTTGATGGCTTTTGGTGTGACTCTTCAGTCAAGATACCATTGGGTTTTGTTCTACGACTTTGGTTATGTACCCAATGGTGATGAATCTCTCTAAAAAGAAACAGTCAGCTGAATTGGGTCGTACTGAGTGAGGATGGATTCCTTCTAAGAGAAAGGATCAATTTAAATTATATGGTATCGTTCGAAACAATGGTGGCTATTGACAAGTGTTGTCTAGATCAGACTAGCGCATCGGGATGTGTTGAGAACGGTGGGGAGTTATAAAGGTTTTAACATCTTTTTGGGTTAAGGATACAAATCTTCGAGGACATCGAAGAGTCGTAAAGATTCTAGAATCTTCTCATGTATACTGGTATAAATTTCGAGGACGAAATTTCTTTTAAGGAGGGGAGAGTTATAATGACCCGGGTTTCAAGTTAATAATTTGGGTCACGGGCCCAGGTTATGGGGCTTTATTATTTTAAATGACTAAGTGAAGGGCTTTATGTTGGGCCCATTATTATAGAGAAAGGGGTTTGAATTTTAAATAAAGTTGTTGGTAGAAAAAGAGGAAGAATATATGATTCAGGAAAGAGAACGGGAAAAGTGGATATGGGAGAGATAGAAGGAGAAAGGAGAGAAAGTAAGGGGGAGCTTCTGTAACCCCCTTAGCCCTGCCTAGTCGGTTGACCCGAACTACGAAGATTACACGGGGAAAACCAAAGTCAACTCGAAAGTCAACCTTGATTAACAACCCTTTTTTTCTTTTTAATCTTGTCTAGATGCATATTAATCCTAAGCGTACTCTTGAGAAAAGCATACTTGAAAAGCACAGCGATCGGAAAACGTTAAGGGGCTCAATTGCACAACATACGAAAGTTAGGGACCAAATTGTAAATTCTGGAAAGATGAAGGACTTAGCTGATTTTTAAATACCAATATCAATTTAATCATATTACATGCTTCCCTGTCAAATTTCACCTCAATCGGACATCTCAAACTCAAGCAATTGCAAATACAAGATTCAGGACTAAAGTGTAAAGCTTGCAAACCTTAAACCATTCAAATCAGTGCCCAATGGTCGTCTGTTTCGGAACGGGGGTTGACCGTTCCGAAACGCGGGTTCGTTTCGAGACTTGTATCGAAACAGGGCTTGGCAGTGGCCAAAACGTTTCGAAACGGCCTCTACCCGTTTCGATACACGAAGGCCATTACAGGCCCCCGTTTCGAAACGCTAGTGCCCGTTCCGATACGGATTGCCCAGAAAGTGCAGAATTTGCTGGTTTAACACACATTTATCCACTCAAACACATACTAATGACCTCCTAATCATGCCAACAAGTCATCATACATATAAGGTACGTATTTGCATGATCAAAACTCATTCATGGCATCAATTAGGGAAAACCACAAGTCTATAGGCATGCATCCTAATACTCAAAACCAACCAATCATCAAATCACCAAAACAAGCATCAAAATGGCCATTTACAAGTCCAAAACATCAAGGCATCATGCCACACTTAGGGAGTCCAAAACATCTCCCAAAAACACAACCTAGGTTCCCATTGCCAAAATATCAAAAACTAATAGTGTTGTGAAAACATCACCATATATGAGCTTAGCTTTCCCTTGGATTCTTAGCCTCCTTACTGCCCTCAAAACACTTCAATTCTCTGCATTATTGGTTCAAGAAAGAGAGGGCGTAAGCACATTTGCTTAGTGAGGCATGCTCTAAAGAAACAACACAATAATGCATTTTATAAAACACATTTCATAAGGCCTTTAAACTCATAAATATCATTTCTCATGCAACAATGCATACACAACAAGCATCTAATGCTTCATTAACATCAACATGTCATATTGGCTTTCAAGTGATAATCCATAACCTTTTTCAACATAAAACACAATCGGATACGCGGATTACAAGCGTTGTCCCATACGCTTCATACACACTACCGAACACACAAGGTGGAGTTTACCGGTACAATCTCAACCCCCTCAACACCCGTGATGGAGTTTAACGGTACAATCACAACCCCTCCACATCACTCATCGGTAGTTGTATAACATCACTAACGAGAACACGAGACACACAACACAAGATCCACACATGGCCTTTTAACCACCATTATGATCTTAACCATCTCGTTAGTGTACTTGGATGGAGTTTACGGTACGATTACAACCCCTCAACATCCAAGGCGACTTTATTCACGGTGCACCCAATCCTATAGCCGGCTAACTATATCCGATTCAAGTACTTTAAAACCAACACATCACTTGCCAATATACATCATTTATCATCAACAATCCATTGTTTTAAAGCATTAATCAAAGCCATTAAATCATCATGCATCACTATGCATCAAAACCACATTTATCCATATCAAATCAAGGATCTCTTACCTTGAGCATCCTTCAACACATGGCTTTCAAAATCAGCATTAATCATGCTAAAACATGCTTTCAAAACAGAATTTAAACATGCAAATTAAATACATTGCATCCAACCATCTCATGGTTCACCAAGAGAGAGAGTTTTCCCGAAAACTTACTCTTGAGCTTAGTTAAGTTGCTTAGACTTAAACTAAGCTCCCAAACCTTCAAACATTCATAACAAAGCTGGAAATCCCAACTTCACTCACCAATTCTGTTTCGCAAGCTTGCCGAAACGCCATTCAAGCCTCCGGATCAACACCACAAGGATCCGAAGATGTCTCCCCTGTTTTAAACACATCAAAGCAGAGGATTAATGCATCATCATGCATTAAAATCTTCAGCCATTACACCTAAACTGACTGCTCTCACCACATCTAACATTTCGGCTACCAAACACAACCGAAATCACTTCCAAACTCTTCCACAACATTACCCAGCCAAGATCCAACACTTCTAACCATTCCTAAACATCAATTAACATCCAAAAAGAACCTAAACTCGTCCTTATACCTCCAGCTATAACAGAACACCAAGATCACCCCAAAAACCACCATTTTCACAAGTAAAAACTTAGGAAAATCAACCTATTCATGATTGCATTCATTAAACCTCAATTACACATCATTAAACATCCAAAATACATGAAAAAGCCATCTCAAAACAGAGCCCAAACAATCATCACGAATTTCTTCAAGATTTAATCCAAATCTTGAGTTTTAAGCCAAAATCAAGATCACAACATTAAAACCTTTTGTAAAACTTAATTTAAGGATTGAGAACTTGGGAATTTCAGTAAAGAACTGAGTATTTAGAGGAGAAGAACATCCTTACCTCTAAATGTATATTTCTACTTGATTAGAGCCAAAATCCTTGAAAATTCAATAAGCAAATGAAGAGGATTTGATGCAGAAAGGATTAGGAATCAATTGATGATTGAAACCTCATCATTTAGTGTGAAAATCAAAAGAAATGTTGCTGTGGAAATGTGTTTGGGTGAGGGAATTTTGAGAGAAAATGAGATGAGAAAGTTTTTAAGAAAGTTAGTTATGAAAAGATAAAATGTAGTTTCCCTCTTTTCCTTTAATTAATTAAACATTAATAAAATCATTAAAATTAAGGAAAAAATCTGGAGAAATCCTTCCTTGGGTAAATTAGCTCCTTAAAGATTCAAAGTTCCAATCCTTACAAAACAATCACCACTGAACTTTTCAAAAATTACATTTTAGTCACTATTTCGAAATGTCACAGTTCCAAACCTTATTTTGTAAAATTGATTTCACCACTCTCTTATATATATTAAAAGAGGATTTTTAGATATTTTTAATGCATCCCGAACTAGGCTTTCCCTAAAACCACCTTTTATATTCAAACCAAAAATCAGACCGGTCCGGTTCAGACCCTAAACTTCCAAGCCCAAAATTGGGGTGTTACAACTCTCCCCCCCCCTTAAGAAATTTCGTCCTCGAAATTTACCTGGAGGAAAGAGGTACGAAAACTGCTTCAACATGTCATTCTTCCGCTCCCACGTGGCTTCCTCAACACCACGATGCTTCCACAACACCTTTACCAAATCAATGGTCTTGCCTCGAAGAACTTTACTGTCTGAATCCAGAATTTCCACCGGCTCCTCATCATAGGTCAAGTCTGGATTCAACTCCACTTCCTCCACAGGCATAACATGCGAAGGATCCGATCTATACCTCCGGAGCATAGAGACATGAAACACATCATGAATCTTTTCCAACTCTTGCGGCAACCTCAACTTGTACGCAACAGGACCCACACACTCAATCACCTCGTATGGTCCAATGTACCTAGGGCTCAACTTACCCTTTCAGCCAAACCTCATCACCTTTTTCCAAGGCGAAACTTTCAAAAACACACGGTCACCTACCGCATACTCAATCTCCTTACGCTTCAAATTCGCGTAAGACTTCTGTCGATCAGAAGCTGCCTTCAATCGCTAACAAATGAGCTTCACCTTCTCGGTGGTTCCTTTCAACAAAGCTGGCATTGAAACCAACTTTTGATCTGTTTCAGCCTAACAAAGAGGAGTTCTGCACTTCCTCCCGTACAAGGCTTCATAAGGTGCCATTTGAATATTTGCCTGATAGCTATTATTATAAGCAAACTCCACCAAAGGCAAATGCTTCTCCCAAGAGCCCTGAAACTCAATCACGCATCACCTCAACATATCCTCTAGCACTTGGATAACACGCTCAGACTGTCCATCCGACTGTGGGTGATAGGAAGTACTGAAATTCAGCCGTGTATCCAAAGCCCGATGTAAACATTCCCAGAAACACGATGTAAACCTCGGATCTCTATCCGACACGATAGACTTTGGCACACCATGCAGCCGCACAATCTCAGCAATGTACAGCTCTGTAAGCTTGTCCAAAGTATACGTAGTATGCACAGGCAAGAAATGCACACACTTCGTCAGGCGATCCACAATCACCCACACCGAATTCTTCTTCGATGGCGACAAAGGTAAACCAGACACAAAGTCCATGGTAATCCTTTCCCACTTCCACTCAGGAATCCTCAACGGTTGCAACAACCCAGAAGGAAACTGATGCTCAGCCTTAAATCGCTGACAAACCATGCACTTGCTCACATACTCAGCAACATCTTTCTTCAAACCCACCCAATAGTACTCATCACGAAGATCACGATACATCTTAGTACAACCAGGGTGCATAGCAAAAGGACTACTATGAGCTTCAGTTAGAATAGCACGCCTCAACTCAGCATCATTGGGCACTACTATCCGACTCCCAAAACATAAAACTCCATCATCATTAAAGCATAAATCCGATGGCCTATCCTCAGCAATATCCTGAACATGTGGCACCAAGGAATCATCCAACAACTGCTTATCCTTAATCAACTGAACCAAGGATGGTTTCACTTGCAACTCAGCCACAAGACCGCCATCTCGCGAAATGCTCAAACTGGCAAACATAGCCCTCAACTCCACTGCCACTTTCCTACTCAAGGCATCCGCTACAACCTTAGCTTTTCCCGGATGGTACTCGATCGTCAGATCGTAATCTTTAAGCAACTCCACCCAACGTTGTTGCCTAAGATTCAACTCTTTCTAAGACATCAGATACTTCAAACTCTTGTGATCCGTGTACACCGTACACTTCTCACCATACATGTAATGTCTCCAAATTTTCAAGGCAAAAACCACCGCAGCCAAGTCAATGTCATGCGTAGGATAATAGCGCTCATGCACTTTCAACTGGCGCGATGCATAGGCCACCACCTTACCCTCTTGCATCAACACACACCCCAAACCAACGTAGGATGCGTCACTATACACCACAAACTCTTTCCCTGATTCAGGCTGAACCAAGATAGGAGCTTGCGTCAAAGCTGCCTTCAGCTTCTCAAAAGCATGTTGTCTCGCTTCCGTCCATTCTTACTTAACATCCTTCTGCAACAACTTCGTCAAAGGTGCAGCAATCTTTGAAAATCCATCCATGAACCTTCGATAGTATCCTGCCAAACCAAGGAAACTACGGACTTCATGAACAGACTTAGGAGGCTTCCAATTCATCACTGCCTCAATATTCTGAGGATCCACACGAATCCCCTCAGCAGAAACCACATGACCAAGGATCACAACTTCTCTGAGCCAGAACTCACACTTGCTTAACTTAGCATAAAACTAATTCTCCAACAAAGCCTGCAACACAATCCTCAAATGCCCCTCATGCTCCTCCTCAGTACGAGAGTACACGAGGATATCATCAATGAACACCACAACAAACTTGTCCAAATATTCATGGAACACTCTATTAATCATGTCCATAAAAGCTGCAGGAGCATTCGTCAAACCAAACGACATCACAAGGAATTCATAATGCCCATACCTCGTTCTGAAGGCTGTCTTTGGCACATCCACATCCTTCACCTTCAACTGGTAATACCCTGACCTTAAGTCAATCTTAGAGAACACAGCCGCTCCCCGAAATTGATCAAAAAGATCATCAATCCTCGGCAATGGATACCGATTCTTGATATTCAACTTGTTCAGTTGACGGTAATCGATGCACATTCTCATAGTGCCATCCTTTTTCTTCACAAACAAGACCGGTGCACCCCAAGGTGACACACTCGGCCGAATGAAACCACGATCAAGCAACTTCTGAAGTTGCGTCTTCAGCTCCTTCAACTCCTTAGGTGCCATTCGATAAGGAGTAATGGACACTGGAGTTGTATTTTCATACAGCTCAATCCCAAACTCCACTTCTCGATTAGGAGGCAATCCAGGCAACTCCTCCGGAAACACACCAGGAAACTCTCGCACAGTGCTGATATCTTGCACTCGCAACTCCTTAGAGCTAGGATTCATCACAAAAGCTAGGTAGGCTTCACAACCTTGCCTCAGCATTCGGCTCGCCTCCAATGTAGACACCACATTGGCAAGAAACTTCACATTCTCACCAACCACCACTATCTCATAATCATCCGCAAGCTTCAACGAAACTCGCTTGTTCTCAAAATCCACCACAGCTCGATGTTCAACAAGCCAATCCATACCAAGGATTACATCGAAACCATAGAATGGCAATTCCATGAGATCAACATGAAAAACATAGTTTTGCACAACCAAGGGACATCTTCTATACAACTTCCGTGTTGCAACGGTCTCACCAAAGGAACTAGTTACACGCATACCAACATCCAAAGACTCAATAGGAAACCAAGCAATTGAGCATGTTCACGCAATATGTATGAGTGTGTAGATCCAGAATCAATCAAGGAAAGTAATGACAAGGATTGCAAAGTGAAGGTACCTGCGATCACATCCGTGTCATTTCTCCCTTCTCGCTGCGCATACACTCGATCCTGGCCACCACCCTCAGGTTGGACAGCCACCACATGCGCCACATTCCTTCCGCCATCATCTCTACGCTGGAAGTTACCACGGCCGCGCCCACGACCTCTCTGTGGTGCAACAACCCCAGGAGCACGTCCCTGACCACCACCGGCCAACAGAGGACACTCCCTCTTCATGTGGTCTGCCGAACCACAATTCCAACATGAATTATCGGCTACTGCAACAGGAGCCTGCACCTCTCTCGCTGCCCGAGGACAATCACGCCTCAAATGACCACGCGATCCACACGCCTAGCATGTGTTCTGATCAGCTCTTGCCCTGTCTCCCTGAACAGGCGCACCATGCCCTCCACTACCACGCCTAGTAGAAGACTGATATCTCCTATCTCGTCCTCTCTTGTTCCGTCCACCACCGGAACTATACTCAGCAGCTCTTTTACCTGAGCCAGAACCAGCACTCCTGGAAGACAAACCCAGGTTCTGCTCAATATCCTTCGCCCTACTAACCAGCACATCAAAATTCGTGTACTCAGCTGCAAGCATAAAGGTCTTTACATCTGACACCAAACCATATCAGAAACGCTCACACCTTTCCCGCTCATCCGGGATAAGCTCAGGTGCATACTAACTGAGACGGACAAACTGGATCTCGTACTCAGCCACCGTCATGCTCCCTTGTGTAAGAGACGTGAAATCTATTTTCTTTTCATCCAGGTATCGCACACCCAGATACTTCCGCTTGAACGCGTTCAGAAAGAACGTCCAAGTCACATCAACTTCCTCCATTCCGGAGACAGTGGTCGTCCACCAGGTATACGCATCATCATGCAACAACGATACCACACATCCTAACTTCTGCACATCATTGCAGTTCATTTGTCCCAAAATCCTCTTGGTACTTTCCAACCAAGATTCGGAACCCTCAGCAGACAAACCTCTGAACTCAGTCCCTCCCAGACTGCGTAAACGTTCCAAAGGTAATCTAGCATTCGCATCACCCTGATGCCCAGCTCCGTGAGCTCCAGCTACTGCTGCCTAGAAGGCTCCAGCAATAGCCTGTATCAAAATTGTCATGTCAGGAGCAGCTTGCCCCTCCCAGCTTCAGGTCCAGCGACCCCAGCACCAGCACCAACACCAGCTCCATCACCTCCAGCACCACCACCACCGGGCGGTCCACCACCTGGAGGAGGAGGTAAATCCACAACATTATCAACATTCTCCTCGTTCTCATTCTGAGCCATAGCTCGCGTATTAACTCTCGTCTCTCTACGAGGTCTCATTCGCTAAAACAATGCACTAACACAAATGCAATAAACATAATTAGGCTCAACAAGGTAAGTAATCCAAGAACTCAAGCTCATTTTAAAAAAACCAATTCATTTCATTAGTTTTGATATGGCAATGGGTCCCTCTAACATGCTTCAACATAGCATAACATCACAATTGCAACATACTTTACAATTAATGCATCATACTTTCATTTAAAAAGCATATCATGCAAACACACATACATCACCCACATAACCATTCCCGTTTACTCGAGAACTCAGCTCTGATACCACCAAATGTAACCCCCTTAGCCTGGCCTAGTCGGTTGACCCGAACTACGAAGATTATACGGGGAAAACCAAAGTCAACCCGAAAGTCAACCTTGATTAACGACCCTTTTTTTCTTTTTAATCTTGTCTAGATGCATATTAATCCTAAGCGTACTCTTGAGAAAAGCATACTTGAAAAGCACAGCGATCAGAAAACGTTAAGGGGCTCAATTGCACAACATACGAAACTTAGGGACCAAATTGTAAATTCTGGAAAGATGAAGGACTTAGCTGATTTTTAAATTACCAATATCAATTTAATCATATTACATGCTTCCCTGTCAAATTTCACTTCAATCGGACATCTCAAACTCAGGCAATTGCAAATACAAGATTCAGGACTAAAGTGTAAAGCTTGCAAACCTTAAACCATTCAAATCAGTGCCCAACGGTCGTCTGTTTCGGAACGGGGGTTGACCGTTCCGAAACACGGGTTCGTTTCGAGACCTGCATCGAAACATGGCTTGGCAGTGGCCAAAACGTTTCGAAACGGCCTCTACTCGTTTCGATACACGAAGGTCATTACAGGCCCCCGTTTCGAAACGCTAGTGCCCGTTCCGATACGGATTGCCCAGAAAGTGCAGAGTTTGCTGGTTTAACACACATTTATCCACTCAAACACATACTAATGACCTCCTAATCATGCCAACAAGTCATCATACATATAAGGTACGTATTTGCATTATCAAAACTCATTCATGGCATCAATTAAGGAAAACCACAAGTCTATAGGCATGCATCCTAATACTCAAAACCAACCAATCATCAAATCACCAAAACAAGCATCAAAATGGCCATTTACAAGTCCAAAACATCAAGGCATCATGCCACACTTAGGGAGTCCAAAACATCTCCCAAAACCACAACCTAAGTTCCCATTGCCAAAATATCAAAAACTAATAGTGTTGTGAAAACATCACCATACATGAGCTTAGCTTTCTCTTGGATTCTTAGCCTCCTTGCTGCCCTGAAAACACTTCAATTCTCTGCATTATTGGTTCAAGAAAGAGAGAGCGTAAGCATATTTGCTTAGTGAGGCATGCTCTAAAGAAACAACACAATAATGCATTTTATAAAACACCTTTCATAAGGCCTTTAAACTCATAAATATCATTTCTCATGCAACAATGCATACACAACAAGCATATCATGCTTCATTAACATCAACATGTCATATTGTCTTTCAAGTGATAATCCATAACCTTTTTCAACATAAAGCACAATCGGATACGCGGATTACAAGCGTTGTCCCATACGTTTCATACACACTACCGAACACACAAGGTGGAGTTTACCGGTACAATCTCAACCCCCTCAACACCTGTGATGGAGTTTAACGGTACAATCACAACCCCTCCACATCACTCATCGGTAGTTGTATAACATCACTAACGAGAACACGGGACACACAACACAAGATCCACACATGGCCTTTTAACCACCATTCTGATCTTAACCATCTCGTTAGTGTACTTGGATGGAGTTTACGGTACGATTACAACCCCTCAACATCCAAGGCGACTTTATTCACGGTGCACCCAATCCTATAGTCGGCTAACTATATCCGATTCAAGTACTTTAAAACCAACACATCACTTGCCAATATACATCATTTATCATCAAGAATCCACTGTTTTAAAGCATTAATCAAAGCCATTAAATCATCATGCATCACTATGCATCAAAACCACATTTATCCATATCAAATCAAGGATCTCTTACTTTGAGCATCCTTCAACACATGGCTTTCAAAACCAGCATTAATCATGCTAAAACATGCTTTCAAAACAGAATTTAAACATGCAAATTAAATACATTGCATCCAACCATCTCATGGTTCACCAAGAGAGAGAGTTTTCCTGAAAACTTACTCTTGAGCTTAGTTAAGTTGCTTAGACTTAAACTAAGCTCCCAAACCTTCAAACATTCATAACAAAGCTGGAAATCCCAACTTCACTCACCAATTCCGTTTTGCAAGCTTCCCGAAACGCCGTTCAAGCCTCCGGATCAACACCACAAGGATCCGAAGATGTCTCCCCTGTTTTAAACACATCAAAGTAGAGGATTAATGCATCATCATGCATTAAAATCTCCAGCCATTACACCTAAACTCGCTGCTCTCACCACATCTAACATTTCGGCTACCAAACACAACCGAAATCACTTCCAAACTCTTCCACAACATTACCCAGCCAAGATCTAACACTTCTAACCATTCCTAAACATCAATTAACATCCAAAAAGAACCTAAACTCGTCCTTATACCTCCAGCTATAACAGAACACCAAGATCACCCCAAAAACCACCATTTTCACAAGTAAAATCTTAGGAAAATCAACCTATTTGGGATTGCATTCATTAAACCTCAATTACACATCATTAAACATCCAAAATACATTAAAAAGCCATCTCAAAACAGAGCCCAAACAATCACCACGAATTTCTTCAAGATTTAATCCAAATCTTGAGTTTTAAGCCAAAATCAAGATCACAACATTAAAACCTTTTATAAAACTTAATTTAAGGATTGGGAACTTGGGAATTTCAGTAAAGAACTGAGTATTTAGAGGAGAAGAACATCCTTACCTCTAAATGTATATTTCTCCTTGATTAGAGCTAAAATCCTTGAAAATTCAATAAGCAAATGAAGAGGATTTGATGTAGAAAGGATTAGGAATCAATTGATGATTGAAACCTCATCATTTAGTGTGAAAATCAAAAGAAATGTTGCTGTGGAAATGTGTTTGGCTGAGGGAATTTTGAGAGAAAATGAGATGAGAAAGTTTTTAAGAAAGTTAGTTATGAAAAGCTAAAATGTAGTTTCCCTATTTTCCTTTAATTAATTAAACATTAATAAAATCATTAAAATTAAGGAAAAAATCTGGAGAAATCCTTCCTTGGGTAAATTAGCTCCTTAAAGATTCAAAGTTTCAATCCTTACAAAACAGTCACCACTGAACTTTTAAAAAATTACATTTTAGTCACTATTTCGAAATGTCACACTTCCAAACCTTATTTTGTAAAATTCATTTCACCACGATCTTATATATATTAAAAGAGGATTTTTAGATATTTTTCCATATTTTTAATGCATCCCGAACTAGGCTTTCCCTAAAACCACCTTTTATATTCGAACCGAAAATTAGACCGGTCCGGTTCAGACCCTAAACTTCCAAGCCCAAAATTGGGGTGTTACAGCTTCCAACTCCGATCTATGGAGATTCGGCCGTTGGATTTCAACACCTTCACCGCCATTGTGTTCATCTCATCGAGATGAGTTCGCTGGTACCCGTGGCACCACTCTCGGAGCTACAGTTAGAGGGGCTGAGAGAAAAGAAAATTCAGGTTTTCTAGTTGGAGGGGTTAGAGGGCTCAAAACGAGGAACAGAGGCCACCACCGTGCTCATCGACATCGAGATAGTCGATCTAGGTGCGTTTTATCATTGACTGGCCGTCGGAATCTACCGCACGCACTACCACACGCCGCCCCTACGCGTGGGCGTGGCGCAGCTATAACCGACTGGAGCCGAGCCGACAGTCCAAGCCGCTGGGTTGAGCCATGCAAGCCGGCTTGCCGAGCTGACCTAAACTGCATGCCCAGCCGTTGACCGCGCTGTCAGCAGCCGCCGCCGCTGCCGTTGACCTGTGTTGACTTGTTTTTGGGGGACCCTACTCTGGAGTTTCTCGACGTTTCAGATCCAATGACACAGTCTGTTTAGCCAAATTTGAACCTTGTAAGTTGTTTTTACGCATTTAACCCTTCGAATTCCTTAAATAATATGTCTAAGTGGTATTTATGATATTAATTGGTATACGAGAATTATTCAGGATCAGATATCGGGTCAAGAGGAATGTTCGGGAAGCTTGGATGAGGATTTTAGTTGTATCAGCATAAGGTTAGTACACCTCAAACTCATTTCGCTTCATGAGCATCATAAATTTGATTGCCTTGCGTGTTAGTATGTAACCCCCTTAGCCCGGCCTAGACGCTTGACCCGAACTACGAAGATTACACAGGGAAAACCAAAGTCAACCCGAAAGTTAACCTTGATTAACGACCTTTTTCCTTTTTATCTTTTCTAGATGCACATTAAGCCTATGTGATTACTCAAGATTCATAAGAGAGAAAGGCACAACGATCGGAATTCAATTAGGGATTCAATTGTAAGAATTACAATTTTAGGGACCAAAATGTAAATTTTGTAAAATATAAGGACTTTACAAATTTTAAGCTCACCAATATGTAATTAGTTATTTTACATGCATCTCTGTCAAATATTAGCTTAAAAGGACATCCCAAGCTCAATCAATTGTATCCACAACATTAAGGACTAAAATGTAAGACATGAGAACTTGAAACAATTCAAAACACAGCCCAACGGTCAACCGTTTCGAAACGCTGACCCTGGTATCGAAACAGTCGTATCGAAACGGAGTTGACTGTTTCGGTACTCAGGTGCGTTCCGAGACCAGTATTGAAACAGGCCTCTCCAGTAGCTAAAGTGTTCCGAAACACCTTCACCCGTTTCGAAACACTATGGTCATTTCGGGCCCCTGTTTCGAAACAGATAAGGGTGTTTCGATACACCCTACCCTACAACCTTGCAAATTTCTGGTTTTTCACATCTTTTCACAATCAAACATGTCCCAAATCATAACATACCAGCAACATGATTAGACATTTAAGAACACATTTAAGAAGCTTAAGCTAAGCATGACATCAATCAAGTGACCAATGAGTCTATAGGCATGCTTCCTAGTCACATGAATCAAATATGGACCTCAAACCTCAAACCAACCATATAAGACCATTTACAAACTTCAAAAGCCATAACAAACTTGCTACAAACATAGGGAGTTCCAAATACATCTCCCAACAACAACCTTAAAGCCTCATTGCCAAATATCAATACTAAAGTATGTAAAAACATCACCATACATGAGCTTTTCACTTCCTTGGATGTTCTTAACCTTCTTGCTACCCAAAATCGCCTCAATTATCTGCATTGTTGGTAAAAGAGAGTGTAAGCACATTTGCTTAGTGAGGCAAGCTCTAAAGAAAACCAACACAACAATGCGTTATTCAAAACTTTCTCAAATCCATTTTCAACAACATGCTCATTCTATCTCATGCTTAAAAACCATTTCAAAGCAAATCTCTATTTGAAAACACATGTACCCTTATTCTATCTCATACAGTTAAACCAATGCAAATCTCATGGCAAAGCCATCCACATGCTTGTGAAAACTAAAGCATTTCATATTCAAATCTCATATGCATTTCTCATAGCATAAATCATCTCAACATTTGGTACATGTGAGTCAAATACATTTTCATATTTTATATTGGCATTTCACATTACATATTTACTCGGATATGCGGATTAGCTTGACTCAAGATCAAGTCCTACCCCGGTGGAATCTCTCATCACCGGACTCTCATGGCAGTATCTCTCATCGCCACAAAGCTTGGGTATTTCACCAAGTCCTACCCCGATGGTATCTCTCATCATCGGATTCTCACTTTGGATCAGGATGGCACTACCCCCATTGCCCGACTCCAAAGAGCACGTACGAATTTTTAGATTATAGTGCACTCTCATCCCATTGATCGATCAATTATATCTAGTAAGTAACTCATCTTCTATGCCAATATATTATGTCAAAACATCATCTTATCTACTATTTTAATGCAACATTTCTCAAATCTTTCTCATCTCATTTCAAAATCATATCTCATGCTTCGCATTAAGTCAAAAATCTCAAAACTCTTTAATACAACATACTATCTCATGAAATCTCTACAAAGCATTATCTCATGCTACAAATCATGCATAAAATAGTAGGAATTTGTCTATCTCAAAACAAGAGCATGTAAAAACATTTTAGGGGCAACAACCACATATTTGAGAGAAAATCTAACCATACTTACTTCCGGACTTAGAATGGTGTTTCAAACCAATTCTAAATCCCCAAACCTTGTTTTTTTATCCCTCAAGGACTTCTAAAACCATTCGCACTCACCGATTACGTTTCGCTCGCTTTCTGAAACGATATCTAAGCTCTCGGCACTTCTAGATCAACACAAAAAGCGTCCGAAGATGTATCCCCTGTTTATTACACATAAGTGCAGAGGATTAATGCATCATCATGCATTGAAATCACCAGCCAACTAAACAAACTCGCTGCTCTACTCAAAAGCACCATTTTGGCTACCCAAAACAACCGAAATCATCTCCAAACTCTTCCAAAACAAAGCCCAGCCAAGATCTATCACTTCTAATCATTTCTAAACCTCAATCAACACAAAAAATCACCATAAACTTGTCCTTAAACCTCCAGCTACAACAGAACACCAAAACCACCCCAAAAACCACCAATCTAGCATGCAAAACTTAGGAATCCAAACCTATTCGGGATTTGTTTGATAAAACCTCATTTATAACATCAATTACCATCCGAAATACATCAAAAAATCAACCTCAAAATATAGCCTAACCAATAGTTACAAAAACTATCAAGATCTCTCCAAGAATCTTGAGTTTTAACATAATTTCATGTTTCTAACATTAAAGCAACTCAAAAATCATTAACAAAGGATTGATAACTTGGGAATTTCAGTAAAGAACTGATCATTAGAGGAGAAGGACAAAGCTTACCTCTAATGGCTGATTTCTCCTTAATTTGGGAAAGTTTTCTTGAAAATCCAAAGTGAAAACAAGAGGATTTGATGAGGAAAAGATTAGGAATCCATAGGAGATTGAAATCTCATCAAAAGGGATGAAAATCATAGGTTAATTGATGAAGGAAATGTGTTTGGTTGAGTGGAAGTTCAGAGAAAATGAAAAGAGGGAAAAAGATCGTAAAGTAGTTATGAAAGTCAAAATAAGATTTTCTCTTTTAATTCCCTTTATTAAATCATTATCAAAACACCCAAAATTAGAGAGAAATCTGATAAAAACATTTTAGTAAAATTAGCTCCCTAAAGATTCAAAGTTTCAATCCTTTACAAAACAGTCACTAGTCAACTTTTTTTTTAAAACTGCGATTTGGTCACTACACCGAAATGTAGTATATCCAAACCATATTTTGTAAAATTGTTTTCACCATAATCATTAATATAATAAATGAGGATTTTTAGATATTTTTCCATATTTTTAAAGCATCTTGGACTAGGTGTTCCCTAAATCTCCTTTAAAGATTCGAACCGTTCTCGACCGGCCCGATTCAAACTCTAAAACTTCTAGGCCCAAAATCAGGGTGTTACATAGTATCTGCAAATGGGTTGATGATAGATAAGAATGAGTAGAGACCAATATGTTGAGACTCGATAGTTTTGAGATGCATGGTGATAATACGTATATGATGAGATTGCTAGAGACTTTAGAGACCGTGTAGGGTCGTCTACGATGCTTGTGTGATATTTTATGGTTTATTGGTAGGTTGATAATTGTGATGCCTTGTATGCTCGTTCGAATAGTTTAATGAGACTCAATAAGAATATTTCTTAAAAGTTAAATATTCGAATAAATGGTATTAAAGTCGGTAATTAATATTAATGCGATGAATGCATTAGCAAACCAACTCTAATAACTTTTATAAGCTTTAGGGATCTAGTAGTAGTTTTGGTATCGATACGCGTGTGAGTATCAATACTCGAGGGTACTGTATGATACTCGTGTATGAGTATCGGTACCCAATACTATAAGTAATCTATAAATGCAAGTTAAAGATGGGAATCGTTACGAACATAAAATAATGGAATTACATCTTGAATAAATGTGATAAGATGGACCAATGGAGGCAATGAATGAGATTAATTATATAGGCATAATGAGTAATAGATCGCTAACATTGAGTGTCTTGTTTGTAATAGTAAACCATAGGGATCCGTGGTGGGTCGTGCGTTGTAACGTGCCAAGTATGGGCACTTGTATGGTTAAGTCATTTTAGTTGGTGGGATCCGGGTACCCATTGAGAGAGAGTGTTGCAACACATGAAGACCACTCGATGTGAGATTTCGAGTGATGTTACTCGATGAGAGATATCGGGTATGATGTACGTTCCCGAGGCTGTGTGACACCAGGCCTCACCTAGAGAGAGTATACGTTCTCGAGGCTGTGTGACACTGGGGCTCACTTAGTGTGTACGTTCTCGACGTTGTGTGACACCGGGCCTCACTCAAGGCTTGTGGGGCCTCATTCAAGGTTTTTGGTATGACTTGTGTGCTTTCGCTCGGATGATCTGGTGAGATCCCGAGTATGGTTGGGCCTTACGGGCCATGTATGATGTTTTGCTATGATATAAGAGCATGTGTTTAGGCGACTAGTGGTAGCGCCACCTGTTTATTTATCTATCCTTATTGCTCGTACTAGCTTGTATGCTTATGTTTATGATTAGCATGAAGTATAGTAGAGTACATATGTACCACTAAGCTTTGTAAGCTCAACGCTCAGAATCGTTGTTTTCGTGCGTAGGTTGATCGACAGATTGTTCGATCGAGAAGTACTATCAATATGAGATTCCATGTGTTGGAGTATGCCCAAAGACCAATCATATGATGATTGAATAGACATACTCTTTTACTAGACTTATCAAGTAATGGCATTGTCGTTATTATCATTTGGTATGTTTCTGTGCATCAAACTAACCATTGGATAATAATGTCCATACAATAATACGATTATTGTTAAATAGGATCCTTAGTCGAATATTATTACGGGTATGGACAGTGATAATATATAAAGACTAATATGTGGTTGATTGATAACAAGTGTTTTCATTGACATAGAGATGTCAAAATCAACACATAAGTATTTGTTAGAGAACAACATACTGGATTGACCCGCTATGAGCATGTTTCTTGGGTAATTATGTGACAGTCACAACATTGCTCATGATAAACATATGTATAATCCTTAGACTTGAGATCAACATGATTTCAACATAAAGATTTACGTATTTTGACATAGTCAAACGTGTGTCATAACTGACTACATTATAAAGACTAGTGATTGGATACGTGATGACCTATGTAGTGAAATATGGTTGATCAAGAAAGGATTTGTCCCTCCTACATAATGGGAGAAATATCTTCGGCCACTTGATTGAGTGAGATTAGAAATTGCATGGCCATGCTCGAATATTATGATATGAGATATCATAGAGATTCGTTTATCATAATCTACTCAAGACATCAAGAAACACTAGATGGACAACGCAAGTGTGACTAACCCATGACTTGTGTTCATCTAAGATATAAAGGACAAAAGGATGGAATACATAAAGGAAGTTTATTCAGGAATTAGGAAAGTCAAACCATGACTTCATACAACTTAGGTAGCAATGATGTATTGCTAGATGCCGCTCATTGTTTGTAAAATTAGAACAGTTCTAATTTTGCTGCTAATGTTGCATGAACCTACAAGGGTCACACCCTTCGAATGAAACGAACAAAAAATTGGAAACCATACTCCCTATTTTAGGGAGGTTGCCGAAAATCCCCTATGGGATAAGGGAAATCGGCAACTCCCTTAAATGGGAATAATATTGGATAATTATTGTATTTATCAAATATTATTTAGAGTATGGAAAATATTTAGAGACTTAAATATTATAGAATAAGATTCTAGAAATTTAAATATATATTTGGAATTTATATAATGTATATTTAATTCCAAGTTTATGTAGAATTAGATTCCACATAATTAAAAACATATATTTAAATATATTTAAATCCAAGTAAAGATAGAATGAGATTCTATATAATAAAATATATATATTTGGATTAAATATAAATTATATTTAAATCCATGTTTTATGTAGAATAAGATTCTACATAATTAAATATATATATTTCATTTAATATTATTAAATATAATGTATATTTAATATAAACCAATTTCAAGTAGAATTAGATTCTATGAATTTTGGTTGAACATGGATTTAAGGAATTCAACTAGAATTAAGTCTCTGAATACTATTTAAAGGGACAAGGGCTAGCAACCAAATCATCCCTATTCCTCCTTGAAAATTTTGACATATCCCTGGGAATTCCCCTCTGGAATTTTCGACAAGTCCCAGATTTCTTATGAGAAGCTGTTCGATATTTTTCTGGTGTTCCTCTTGCCCCCTGGCAAATTCCTGGCGATTACCTAGTTCGAATCCAAGTCCCGGTAGAACCCCTGGTCGATTTCAGACTCCCTCAGGAATCCTTGGAGAGATTTCGACTTCTCCTTGGAAGGTGTTCAAACCTGTCAAAATTTATCCCTAAGTGTTAGGGAGGCGGAAACTTTTTTTGTTTTGTTCGGGTGGACTCCGTAGAGGTCGTTGTGAACCTATGAAGATTTTGGTTTTACTTGACGTGGTTATTTCGACATACCGTCGGTTTTCCAATTTCTAGAGTTTTAAAAGGTAACTCTTCATTTTTCTCCCCGGATTCGTTCCTGTACATGGATCCTGGCTGGATTACGTCGGATTAATTTTTCCGCTGCGCCACGGGGCGTGCCGACGTGACCCAACAGTGGTATTAGAGCCACTTGTATCATACGAATTCGGACTTAAATTCTTGGGTGATGTTTATGTATGAGATGCATGTTGTTTGATTCGATTTAGATATTTATCGTTTATCGTATCACACCTAATAAAGACTTATTTCGATTATCACTGAATGATTAAGAGTTAATCATAACTATGTTAGGTTGCTTCAATGTTAAATGTTAACATGTTGAGACTAGTAGTTAGTCTAGAGAACAAGTAGTTGTTCGTAGTTTCATAGATTTATGAAATCTCTGAAAGGGCTTCTAATTTGATAAAAGTTATCAAACTATCTTTTACAGTGAATCCATAAGAGTTATGGTTAGACGTTATGAAAAATGCATGTCTAGGATTGGCATCATCAAAGACCTGGGACTTAAGTGTGCCTAGTGTGCCACCTCTCTTTCATGTTGACCTACCCGGTGCATTTGTTCGTTAACGCAAATGGTTTATGAAACCTCGTGATCCTTCTTTGGCCCATTAACCGCAACATAGGGATAATCAGTTTAAAACTTCGTAAACATGTCGTTACTTTGTTCGCACGATGTTTGAAATGCATGTTAGATTGCACGGTGTTTGTTTTGCATGGTTATAGCCCATAGCCTTTTATAGTTTTGGTTTTTATAAATACGGCCTGCGTGTCGTGCCTTTCACTATCTTCTATTGTACTTCTCTTCTCATCTCACTCCCTCGCATGTAACGCGAGTTTCTGAAAATTGTAAATACTCATGGAGATAAAGCAAGAACCAAGGTAGCAGCGTGGTGGGCCTTCCCTGGTGGACCGGGCGTTTCAGAAGCAGATTCTATCTTCGGTAGAATGGTCCTCCCATTGGCTTGGGACGGGTCGCCTTAGGTTAAGAAGGGCTATAATCATTGCATATTTATTTACCGTTTATATTTACCTTGTATGTGATGCAATGGATGTTTTATAAGCATGATTAAACATAGTTCTATTGATAGGATCAATGTTAAAATGATGAGATAATTAAGTAAATCCCTCACTATAATTCTAAGTCTGTTTTAACCATCCAATATTTACCCTCGTTAAAGCTTCGATCGATATAATGCGAGCTTTGCCAAAGCAATGTCACATTTATCTATCTTAGTTAAACGCGAAGAATAAGCTAGTGATATTCGCCGGTTGAGATATTGGTATTGACTTAGCTGGATTGTTCTAATAGGATTAGAAAACCTAGTGGTTAAAAGTTTTGGATAATCATAAGATGATTTAAAGAACAAGAGTTGTTCGCCAAAAGATGAGGAATTACATAAGATGTAATTAGTAAGGTGTTACTTACCTAAATAACCATTTCCTAAAAGACTGGCCATAGCTGATTTAGGAATGGTGAAATACGGATCCTCACTCACTAGAAAAACTATCGAAACGTTTTTCCGAAATTAAAACTAGAGGGTTTTTAATTTTGAAGAAAATAGTGGGAGTAAATTTATAGTAAAGACCTATCTATAAATTTTAAATTTTAGTAAAATTTATGTAGCATATTTTCTTTGTTGTAGAATTAATGGCAAATAATATTCTATCTCTGCGATCTCTCCTTGAGAAGGATAAGCTCAATGGCATAAACTTCCTTGACTGGTTCCGCAATTTGAGAATTGTTCTCAAACAGGAAACGAAGAAATATGTCATTGAAGAACCTGTTCCTGATGAACCGGTTGCCACTGCTTCCAGAGCTGACAAATACAAGTTTAAGAAACACATGGACGACATGCTGGATGTCGGTTGTCTTATGCTTGCCTCCATGACCCCTGAGCTTCAGAAGCAACATGATGACATGGTAGCTTATTATATGATTCAAAATCTCAAGGAGATTTATGAAGGGCAAGCTCGTCAAGAGAGGTACGAGACCTCTAATGCTCTGTTTCAATGCAAGATGAGTGAGAGATCTCCCGTAGGAGCTCACGTCATCAAAATGATGGGCTACATCCAAACGTTGGAGAAGCTCGGCTTTCCGCTGAAAGACGAATTAGCTACTGATGTCATCCTGCAATTGTTGCCGGATAGTTTCAATCAGTTCATCCTTAATTTCAATATGAATGAAATTAACAAGACGCTGCCACAGTTGCTCGGCATGTTGAGAACTGCTGAAATCTACCTGAAGAAGGTAGGACCTAAACATGTTCTGATGGTCCACAAGAGCAAGAAGAAAGGTAAATCGGCAGCAAAGTCTAAAGGTGATGGTAAGACCAAAACCGATGGAAAGGAGGCATTGAAACCTAAGAAGGGAGTCAAGAAGGATGGAAAATGTTTCCATTGCGACAAGACCGGACATTGGAAGAGAAACTGCCCCACACGCCTACAAGAAGTCAAGAAAGCAAAAACGAGTGAGGCATCAACCTCAGAGGCTTCTAAAGAGAAGGCATCATAATAAACATGGACCTGCGAATGGAAATAAAGCAAATGACTAATCTCAAACTCATAAAAAGTATTAAGGTAATTTGATGAGATCAAATTCAAGAATATTTAAAGTTTGATGAACTTTCAAAGAATATGGGATTGTCCCATAATTAAATCCCACAAGTGGAACGAAAAGTCTTTGAAAGAGAATCAAATATGTTAGAAGTGTTTTGATTCAGAACAAGTCATTTTCGACTTCTTTACACACTAGAAAAACAACTCTCATACTTAATCGTGTATTTTTTCCGAAACGTTATATAAGATATGGACTAAGAATTGTTCTAGAATACCTTTGAAGTTTTAAGGTTACTTACATGTTAAAATGTTTACAAAGTTCGAACCTTAAAAACTCCATTTGTTGTTTATCCTAACGAGAACAAAGCGTTTGTTTCTCAAACGAGAGTTTATCTTGAAAGAGATTAATTCTCACAAAGGGATATTATTTCTTCAACTTTGACGAGAACAAAATATTTGTTGCTCAAACGATAGTTTATCTCGAAAGAGAATACTTATCACTAAAGGATTTCATTTTTTAACGAGAACAAAATGTTTGTTGCTCAAACGAGAGTTTCTCTCGAAAGATATTACCTCTTACGAAAGGAAAAATGGAATTTGGAATGTGAAGAAATTTTAGACAACAAATTTATGAACCAAAGATTGAGAATGTTCCACAAATGATCAAGGAACATTGGAACAAAACACAACCATTGTGTTGATCCTTAAGAGAATACCATATACTTGAGAAATATGGATTTCTCACTATCCGTACATGGAAACACTCTTCTTTTCGGATCAAGATAAAGACTAGGTCTTATCAGGAAGCAATGGTGAGCCCAAAATTCGAGAAATGGCTAAGAGCCATGAGATATGAGATGGAATCCATGTCTAAAACCAAGTATAGACTTTGGTTACCTAAAAGGGTAAAACCTAAGAGGTATGGATGAGTTTTTCAAAAAGGAAAAATCGACATGGGTGATAAAACATACAAAGGATGATTCGTCGCTAAAAGTTTTTGACAAACTTTATAGTATAGACTATGATAAAGCATCTTCCTTGTAGCTATGTTTAATCCATCTTAATCTCACTTGCAAGTAGTTACATACGATGATTATGGAATCAAATAAAGGAATGTCAAAACCACTTTCCTAAGGGAAAACTTGAAACATATGTGTACATGACACATCCAGAAGGTTTTATCACTCCAGTAAACACTTGGAAGGTATGTAAGCTACAAAGGTCTATCCATAAACTAAGGCAAGCTTCTCAAAGTTGGGATATTCATTTTAGAAGATACAATCAAAAGGTTTGGTTTATCTAGAAACAAAGGGGAATCTTGTTTTCAAAAAAGCTAGTGGGAGCATTGTTACTTTCCTAAGTATTGTATGTAGATGACATACTCATCAAAAGGAACTAAAGATTGCAATCTGTTTTGCATTAATAAAAGATACTGCGAGTTAGCAACATGAGACAGTACCTAACTCTACAACATAGGTTGAATGTATTACAGTCGACATAGCAATAAATAAGGATGTTTGGATCTAAAGGGTTCACTTCTGAACTAAGGGTTGTTCCCAGCATATTAGATGCTACATACCTCTGTTATGATGGAACCTTTGCGTAAGCAAATAAAACCCAGATCTCATCAATAAATCTAAACATATTCTAAAGTGCTTACATCTTGGAGATCTGAAAGTATGCAACATACCCACAAAGTTAATAACTTTGTCAACTCCCTGACAACGCTTTTGACACAACATAAGCATGTCAGCTACACTAAGCTATGTCGTATTAGATACGAGAATGATTGGTCTTGGTGCTAGTGGGAGATTGTTGGAGTATGCCCAAAGACCAATCATATGATGGTTGAATAGACATACTATTTTACTAGATTTATCAAGTAATGACATTGTCGTTATTATCATTTGGTGTGTTTCTGTGCATCAAACAAACCATTGGATAATAATGTCCATACAATAATACGATTATTATTAAATAGGATCCTTAGTCAAATATTATTACGGGTATGGACAATGATAATATATAAAGACTAATATGTGGTTGATTGATAACAAGTGTTGTCATTGACATAGAGATGTCAAAATCAACACATAAGTATTTGTTAGAGAATAACATACTGGATTGACCCGCTATGAGCATGTTTCTTGGGTAATTATGTGACATTCACAACATTGCTCATGATAAACATATGTATAATCCTCAGACTTGAGATCAACATGATTTCAACATAAAGATTTACGTATTTTGACATAGTCAAATGTGTGTCGTAACTGACTACATTATAAAGACTAGTGATTGGATACGTGATGACCTATGTAGTGAAATATGGTTGATCAAGAAAGGATTTGTCCCTCCTACATAATGGGAGAAATATCTTCGGCCACTTGATTGAGTGATATTAGAAAATTCATGGCCATGCTCGAATATTATGATATGAGATATCATAGAGATTCGTTTATCATAATCTACTCAAGACATCAAGAAACACTAGATGGACAACGCAAGTGTGACTAACCCATGACTTGTGTTCATCTAAGATAGAAAGGACAAAAGGATGAAATACATAAAGGAAGTTTATTCAGGAATTAGGAAAGTCAAACCATGACTTCATACAACTTAGGTAGCAATGATGTATTGCTAGATGCCACTCATTGTTTGTAAAATTAGAACAGTTCTAATTTTGTTGCTAATGTTGCATGAACCTACAAGGGTCACACCCTTCGAATGAAACGAACAAAAAATTGGAAACCATACTCACTATTTTAGGGAGGTTGCCGAAAGTCCCCTATGGGATAAGGGAAATCGGCAACTCCCTTAAATGGGAATAATATTGGATAAATATTGTATTTATCAAATATTATTTAGCGTATGGAAAATATTTAGAGACTTAAATATTATAGAATAAGATTCTAGAAATTTAAATATATATTTGGAATTTATATAATGTATATTTAATTTCAAGTTTATGTAGAATAAGATTCCACATAATTAAAAATATATATTTAAATATATTTAAATCCAAGTAAAGATAGAATGAGATTCTATATAATAAAATATATATATATATATGGATTAAATATAATGTATATTTAAATTCATGTTTTATGTAGAATAAGATTCTACATAATTGAATATATATATTTCATTTAATATTATTAAATATAATGTATATTTAATATAAACCAATTTCAAGTAGAATTAGATTCTATGAATTTTGGTTGAACTTGGATTTAAGGAATTCAACTAGAATTAAGTCTCTGAATACTACTTAAAGGGACAAGGGCTAGCAACCAAATCATCCCTATTCCTCCTTGCAAATTTTGACATATCCCTGGGAATTCCCCTATGGAATTTTTGACAAGTCCCAGATTTCTTCTGAGAAGCTGTTCGATATTTTTCTGGTGTTCCTCTTGCCCCCTGGCAAATTCCTGGCGATTTCCTAGTTCGAATCCAAGTCCCGGTAGAACCCCTGGTCGATTTCAGACTCCCTCAGGAATCCCTTGAGGGATTTCGACTTCTCCCTGGAAGGTGTTCAAACCTGTCGAAATTTATCCCTAAGTGTTAGAGAGGCGGAAACAGAAACTTTTTTCGTTTTGTTCGGGTGGACTCCGTAGAGGTCGTTGCGAACCTGTGACGATTCCGGTTTTACTTGACGTGGTTATTCCGACATACCGTCGATTTTCCAGTTTCCAGAGTTTTAAAAGGTAACTCTTCACCTTTTCTCCCCGGATTCGTTCCTGTACATGGATCCTGGCTGGATTACGTCGGATTATTTTTCCGCTGCGCCACGGGGCGTGCCGACGTGTCCAACACCATGATGTGGAGGCTTTCAGAGTATGGATCTGGGGTTTAGTGGGCTATGTATCCATAGGACCTTACATGGTGGAGTCTGTAATTATTATTTTGAAATTGTATTTATTAAATCGAATATTCAAATGTTTTAACCTTAAATGGAGCTTCTTTGTACCGTTTTGATTATTTAACTGTTTTTTTCAATTGTGGGCTTAAAATGTTTTGGAAACAGCTTGTTTGGGCTACTTCTGAGTTTGGGAATTTTATGGTTTTTGGGTTGGGCTTGAGGCCCAATTTTGACATCTGGGTCGAGGGTGTTACACTAAAGGGATGAGAGGGAACAGAGCTTAGTAGCTTGGCCTACCAACCAAATATGCTTGCTCTGTAAAACACAATAATGTTAATTATAAAAAGTCACTTTTAATGATTTTATGGAGCTTTGTAACACTTATAAACTTTTATTATTTATTATTTACAAACTAAAATATAAAAATAAAAGCAAGAATTAAACGCTTACAAACCAAATTAAAAACACTTTAGAATGAATAAAAATTAACAAACGGAATTTAAATAAAGTAAAAATAACTCGAGACTAAATTGTATGAAATCAAAGCTTACAAACCAAATTAAAAGCACTTAAGGACGAAATTAAAACTAAAACAAAAAATTTAAATAAATAAAAGGTAGAAATTAAATAATAGACATAATTGAAACAAATATATAATTAAAATCATAAATAATAAATAAATAAAATATAAAATGACGAAATTGTGTGAAATGAAAAGGCAAAATAACTAAACTTGGAATATCCCATTTTTATGAAAAAAAACGTTGACCTTTCAAAGCCTTTCCCCTTGTTATCTTCTCCAAAACTAAAACAAAGTTAACCTATAACTCTCTTCTCCCACAACCAAATAGAAGTAGCTGACATCGCCTTTAATTCATCGTCATTATCGTTGTGGTTGCCTCTTACCGTTGGTCTAGGCAACCAGTCGAATCCACTCGATGTCCTCTTTTTTTCTATAAGAATGAATTTTTTAGAAAAGGTCTCCAAAGCCCCAAAATTGGTCTTGAACGTCTCAATTTTCCCACACCGATCTACTTTTTTCAGCATCAGATCGGAACAAGGTCAAAGTATTTACTTTCCCTCCTCGTTATCTTCTCTTCAACTGTTGGGATTTTCCAACAAATCGTCTGAGCTCCGGGAATCAGAAACCCAAAGGCCTTTTCTCTTTTTAAATTTCTTTTTTCTGTTTTGGTGAACTTTGGGAATATTGGGAATATCTGTCTGTTACCTCCACTATCGGTCGTTACCCACTAAATTACAGCCACAATCCATCGTGATCTTTGTGATTCTCCAGGGCAGTTCAAAGAATCTGGGGCCTTGTGTAATTTATTAAAAATGTCCTTATTTTTTACCAGTGAGAGATAAGTTTTTCTTTTAATTTTTTATCTTAATACAAAAAATATTGTTAGATTATCTCTTTGAACAATAAAAAATTAACTTATTAACATATAATAATCTAACATTTCACTTAAAAAGTGTTGTTCTTTTTGCATGTTTTGAAACAAAATCATGTACAACGTTTTAATATCAACTTCTTCCAAAGGATCACTCTCGATTTCTATAAAAGCAAGACCATTTAATCTTTCTTGCGACATAGTTGACCGTAAGTTTGACTTTAACAACTTTAATTTTGAAAAACTTCGTTCTGCAGAAGCAACAATAATATGAATAGTTAATAAGATTCTATAAGCAATTGTCGCATTTGGGAAGCGATTAAAATGTTTTAAAAATCTTAATAAATCCATTGCTTCTATTTTTTCCTCATACAAAAATTCTGTAAGTAATTCCATCTCAATAAATAATTCATCTCTATAAAAATTCTCTAAGTAACTCACATTTCCTAAGAACGTTTTCCAAATTGTTACAATGAGTTTTGAGATTAATATCATCTAATGAATGTGATTTATCAAAATGAAACAAGAATCTAAAAACATTTTCATATAATTGATATTGTTCAAATCTCTTATCGAAAGAAATAATGTCTTGATCGACAATATACAAGAAGTATTCAATTTCATCAAATTGTCTTTTCCTATGCACCATACGTTTTTTTAGGAAATGAAATGAGATTATATCATGATTATGATGTATTGAAATGTTGATTAAGTGATTTTAATTTAGGAAACCCGAAACTAGATGAGTTGGTTGATTCTTAGGTTGGAATATTTGAGTTTTTGGCTTGATAGTGTGCTTGTTTGGTTGCTGGAGGTTCTTTGGTGTTGAGAATGTGTTTTTAGATATAAATTGATGTTGTTTTGATGTTAATCTCGCTGGGTAATGGATGGAGATTAGTTAGTAAGGTTTCGCTGGTGTTTTCGGTAGTTTTTGGGTGGCAAAAGCTTAATCAATGTTTGGCGATGTTGTGATTTTGTGTTGCTAGGGATTTTGATGAAAGGTTGTGCATTAATCCTCTATTTTTCTTTGGTTAGAAGCAGGGGATGTTGTTTCGTTAGCTTCATAATGAGTTGTGGTTGACCCGGAAGCTTGATTTCGCTTCGGCAAAGTAAGCAAGGTGTTTTCGGTGAGTGGAACTGGTTTTAAAGCTTTTCAAAGGTTTGAAAGCAAGGTTTGGGTTTTAGATTAAGCTTGGAACGCTAATCTAAGCTCAGAAATAAGAATTGTGGTTTAAGCTCTTGGTTCTTGGTTTTTTCCATTGGTTTGGTTGATCATGCTCATGTTTTAGAAAGTGATTTGTTACCTACTGTTATGCATGTTTTTATGAAGTGAGGAATGATTCATGTTATCCCATGAGATTGATTTATGGTTTTCAAGAAGTTATATCTTGATGAGAAAATGTTATGCATTGGTTTATGTTTTAAAATGGGATGAGTTATGGTTTGTGACGACACAATGAAAAACAATAGGTTAACATGGTTTTAAAGTGTACATTGACAAGTTACGGGGCCTTTAATAATCAGATATAATTGGTCGACCAATAGGATGAGAGTGCACTATAAAAAGTAATAAAATCCGTACGTATGTGAGCCTAAAACATGATGAGTGCAGCCACATCATGTAAGCTGTAAGATGAGTGCAGTTGCATCTTACGAACATTAAGATGGGAGCAGCCACACCTTGTGAACATTTTGGTGGGAGCAGCCACGCCATATGTTTTGCCCTTCTCATGGTGGGAACAGCCACATCATGAGGTGTATTTGCATATCTGAGTTGTTTTATGGTGGGAGCAGCCACACCATGTGTTTAGGATGGGATGGTAACCATTCGAGTCACTTGAATGCCAATATATGAGATTACATGTATCATTGATTTAAATGGAATTGTATAATGAGCATTATACATGAGATACTATTTTGTAGCATGTTTTGTAAGTTCAAGCATGTGAAGCCTATTTTGAGATTTACATTGGGATCAATGCATGAGCCAAATGATACATCTGTTTTAAATTCAAATGTTTGCTTGAATGTGTTTTAAAGCATGAGAATTTGTTGAACATGGTGAGAAATGGTTTATTTCGAAAAAAAGGGTTCCAAAAAGGCATTGTTAATGGTTTTGATTCGAGCATCCCTCACTAAGCTTATTGCTTATGCTCTCTTTTCTTAACAATGTAGAAAAGTAGATTGAACGGGCAGCGAGGAAGCAAGTGAAGAAGTCCAAGTGTCGCTCATAGCTCAAGTATGGTTTTTAAACAAATCATTAGTAATAAGTTGGCAATGGGAGGTTACCTTGATATTTTGGGAGTGTATGTAGTGAGCTCCCTGGTTTGGCACAATTTTGTAGTGCCTTAATAGACTTGTAAAAGGCCTTTAATGTTTTATTTAAGCTTTGGTATGGTTTAAGGTGTTTTACTTGACTTGGTAATAGGGAGCATGCCTATAGTTTCTCTTTTGGTTGTGTGACCATGATATGACGATGTTTCTGATGTGTATGGTTGAGCATCGATCCCTATATATGTTGGTTATATGTTAGATGTCTGGGGTTTATTTATGGTTTACAAATTGTTTATCGATCGAAAAATGACATTACAGGCCCAGGCATATTGATACTCGGGCTATTGTATCGATACAGTTAGGCAAAAATGGCTTAGCGTATCGGTATAGTAAGCATCGTATCGATACAGTGTATGAATAAATGACTAAGTGTATCGATACATCAAGACTGTATCGATACGATTTAATGCTATTTGAATTTGTGGTTTAAAATTTCATGGGACTATATCGATACTGTGGCTGAGGGTATTGATACCATATTAGGTAAGTTGGTTAAATGGCATATTCTGGGTTTTGAATCTTTGCATTTTAGTCCCTGATTGTTTGTAAATGCAATTGAGTGAGCTTGGATGATTAGATTGAGTTAAAATTTGACTTGCGAACATAAAACCTGACTAATTGATTATTGGTAACTTTATTTTCATAATAGGTCCCTGATTTTGTATGTTTTAGAAAGTGGTCCCTAAAGCATGTTTGGTCTTAACCGAAGGTTCAATTGACTTCGTCTGAGTTGTAGCTATGTTTGCTGTGAGCATGATCACCTTAGGATTTGTAAGAGCATTTAGACAAGATAAAAGAAAAAAAATAGGGTTGTTTATTGAGGTAAATCTTCACTGGTTTACTTCAATATTTCCCGTGTAGCTCGCTTGAGTCGATAGAGCAAATAGACCGGGTCAAGGGGTTACAATTCGGGTTAGAAATTAACTAATTAGACCCAAACTTTATAATTCAGTGCTGGGTCTAAGCAATTACAACTAAAACCCAACTAATGGACTTCAAAGATGCTTAAGGCCTTGTCTTGAAAGTCTTGGGCGTGGGCTTCTTCAACATGGGTCTGGGTGACTTAATTCTTTAAGCTTGTAGAGTGCGTGCTTTTATGAAATTCTTGTTCTTTCATGAATGTTTGTAAACCTTTGGTTAGCACTCCTTGCACGGTGGTGTAGAGTTTATCTTTAAGCAACTTGGACTTGGCTTGTGTGATTAGTCCAAGTGGGAATGTGAGTCCATATTTGGTTTGGGCTTGTCTGGTACATCTATCATCCCCTCCCTCCTCAAAGGGATTCGTCCTCGAATCTAAAACCTCAAACGGAGAAAGGTCAGAAACATTAAAAGTGGCACTTACATTATACTCACCGGGAAGATCAATGCGGTAAGCATTGTCATTAATGGGCTCTAGAACTTGAAAGGGGTCGTTGCCTTGTGGATCCAACTTGGACTTTCGTTTGGTTGGAAATCGTTCTTTTCGCATGTGTACCCAAACCCAATCACCAGGTTCGAATATAGCAGCCCTTCAGCATTTGTTGACTTTGTCAACCTTTGATTGATATGTCTTTTCCATTTTTTCTTTGGCTTTTAGATGAATGATTTTGACCAATTCTGCCTTTTTCTCTCTGTCTAGGCTGCACATGTATTCTATGGGCAATGGAACAAGATCTAGGGGAGTTAAAGGATTAAAGTCATAAACAAGTTCAAATGGTGAGTGGCGAGTAGAAGAATGGATAAAACATTTATAAGCAAATTCAACAAACATATGCAATTTTCCTAATTTCTAGTATTTTTACTAGCAACATTTCTTAGTAAAACTCCTAGAATCATATTGATTACCTCTGTTTGACCTTCTATTTGGAAATGACAAGTGGTATAGTGTAAGAGTTTAGTACATATCTTACCCCATAGTACCTTCCAAAAATGGCCAAGGAACTTGACATCTCTGTCAGAAACGATGGTTCATGGAATGCTATGGAGTCGAACTACTTTAAGAAAGAAAAGATCTACAATATGAGTAGTGTCGTCCGGTTTTTGACAAGGGATGAAATGAGCCATCTTCGAAAATCTTTGAACTATAATAAAGATGTTGTCTCTTCCTTCCTTAATACGTGGTAGTTCAAGAATAAAATACATAGAAAGATCAATCCAAAGAGAGGAGGAGATAAGGAGTGGAGTATACAAACCATGAGGCATTATCTTGGATTTGGCTTGTTTACACGTGATGCATGATACAAAAACCTTCTCCACTATTTTGCAAATGTGTGGCCAAAAATTGTGGTACAATGCAATCTCTAGGGTTTTGTTCACACCAAAGTGTCTCATTAAGCCTCCGCTATGTGTTTCTTGAATCAAGAATTCTCTAAGGGGCCCTCGTGGAATGCACAATCTTCTATGTCGAAATAAAAAACCCATTTACAAGATGAAACTTGATCAAAGCACCTTTAGAACAATAAGTATGTCATTTACTCAACTTAATCTCCCCTTTAGAAAACTTTTAATGAATTCAACCCAACGAGCATGTCATATGGAAAACTTGTGGAATGGACTTCCAACGAGGATGAAACTTGTGGAATGGACTTCCAACTCCTTTTCTCCACGCCACATATAGAAAACTTTTAATGAATTCAACCCAACGGGCATGTCATTTACTCAACTTACTCTCCTCTTTAGACATTTGAGGGACACTTGATCTGTGTGAATGACAAATTCTTTAGGGAGTAGATAATGTTACCAAACCTCAAGTGCCCGAACTAGGGCTAGAAGCTCCATGACATAGGTGGAGTAGTTGATTTGTGTGTCCTTCAATTTTTCGTTAAAGTAAGTGATGGGTCATTTATCGTGCATAAGAACAACACCTATACCAATCCGAGAGGCATCACATTCTAATTTGAAAGTGTTAGAAGAATCAGGTAAACAAAGAATAGGAGCATAATGTAAAGTGTCCAAAAGTCCTATATTTCATGCACTGTCCAGCTCTTATTAATATTGTTTTTAAGAGCATTTTGGGCATAAGTAGGTTCATGCATAGCATTTCACAGTATTTCATTGTTCTGCCTTACTTTTATAACTTATCATTCATTTGGTGAACAAGAGGTATTGTTCTAGTGTATTCTTGCTTGTAGGTACTAACAACTGAACGAGAGAGCCGAGGAACGGAGGACACAACGCTTAGAAGCAAACCCAAGAGTTGTACGGAAGCAGTTCCAGCTGAAGATAAGTTGTTGTTGAGCACCTGCCGAGTAAAGCTGCTGCCAACCTTGTTGCCCGCGGCAGCTGACTATGGAAGTTTGGAGAACCGGAGCTTGATTTGTAGAGTTAAAACTCTTGATTCTATCACCAGCTTTCACGTGATTTTCCGACGTCTATAGCAGTGACTAGGTCTGCCGAAGAGAAAGTCCCAAGCTTACTTCCGGGCTAAGGAAAACGAGGAAGAGTTCATATTCCAAGCAAAGAAGTCAGCATTTAAAGCTTCATTAAAGAAGAAAAGCTACTTTAGAGGACTTCTACTTCAAGGAGGACTTGACCTAGTTTTAAGTCTATAAATACCCATTGTACCTCTAGTTTAAATCATCCGAGGTTTTCTATAGACTTTACGTGTGCTCTTCTTTGCCGCCATGTTCTAAATCTCCATTGGGTTAGGGTTATGTTGTAACTAGAGTGAAACGATTGTTTTAGGTTTTTTGAGTTATTTCTTCAATAAAATATTTCAAGTTTACTTAACCCATTGTTCTTCATTCTTTCAATCTTTCCGCACCAGTCGTTTGAGAGAATCTATTTGTCGGGCACGAAAGTGCAAGGCTCACGAAAGGGTTAAGTACGGTCACAACGGGAAGCGCGACTAACTTGGTTCCACACTAGTCCACAAGTTTCAGCGGCTAAAAGGGATCTCTAACCGAGTTGATTAATTTGGTTCCACACTAGTCCTCGAGTTATCAATCTCGAGCACCCTAACCTAGAAATAGGAGGGATCAATGTCGAATATCCTGCCGAACTTGAAGTATCTGCCAAACTTGCCGCCAGGATGTCTTTCCATTCCACCTGTCGAGACAGTACACACCCCTACAGTGGCACTGGCCTGCTGCGGCCGCGTGACAGGGTCGTAGTTTGTCGCCCATCCACCCGCCGAGGTAGCATATCGTGGCAGTAAAGGATAACTCATACCTAATTCAACGCAGTTTTCACACTAAGTGGCAGCATAACCCTGCCTGCTCTATCACCCTGATTCATCTTCTATTTTACTTGTGTTTTTTTTACTTTCCAATCTCAACCAATCTATTCACTTGTGTTTTTAATTTACCATTGTGCAAGAACTACGAAACGAGACAAGCTGTCCAATCCTCGTGGGATTCGACATCTTTTATACTATAACTTGACAGGAGTGTGCACTTGCGCTCCCACAAAAAGGAAACACCTTCACGCCCTACAAGTTTTTGGCATCATTGTTGGGGATTGGTAACAGCGAATTTTGTTTTTCAATTTCTGCACCTTTTTATTTTTTCCTTTATTTTATTTTTAATCGAAAAAAGAAGAAAATTTTACCGTGTCTTTTGCAAGTGTATGACCAGGGCTAACCCTAGCGGAAACTTCATTATTTACGACGATCTTGAGCGTGAAACTAGACGAATCAAGAGAAAGCTCAGGGAAGCCTTAAAGAACAAAGACAAGAGCAAAGCAAAGGAAGAGACCATGGTAAACGAGGACCCCCCCAGTTGATGCTATCAATGGCAGGGGCGGGTAGCCAGATCTGTCGCCCAGAGGACCACAAGTACAGCAGAGGCAGGATCCCCCTGATCCACCCCAAGTGCGGACAACTAGAGACTACCTTGAACATGACTTCCAAAGGTTTGAGCCAATAGTAACGGAACCAGAGATAGGAGTAGATCATTTTGAACTAAAGCCTATCATGTTCAACATGCTAAACACACTAAGGCACTTCGGAGGGACTGCCACAGAAGATGCTCGGCAGCATCTACGAGGATTCCTGGACATTTGCCGAGCATTCAAGATTCACGGGGTACACCAGGACGTATTGCGGATAAGGCTATTTCCCTATTCATAGAGGGATAGGGCGAAACAGTGGTTGAATAACCAGCCAACCGGATCTTTCACTTCATGGGCGGAGCTCTGCAAGGACTATCTAGATCGATTCAACCCATCCAACGTCACCGATAGACTGTGGAATGATATCACAATTTTTAGACAAGGGGATAACGAGCCAATGTACGAGGCATGGGAGAGGTACCAACAAATGTTGAACAAATGTCCGCTTCATGGTTTACCGGCTTGGACTCAGGTATCTATATTGTACAATGGGGTTAACTACCCAACTCGGATGCTGATAGATGCCTCGATTAACGGGATCATCCTAGATAGATCTTTAGAGGAAGCACTACGGCTGCTCAACATAGAAGCTAAAACGGTTATAAATACCCGACAGCCCGCCGAGGCAGCACAAGGCGGCCAGCTACTGTAAATGAGGTAGAAGCCTCTGAATTTATTAATGCCCGCCTCGACACTCTGACGGAGCTGGTGATGAAGATGGTGCAATTCCCAAGGAAGGTCCATGAAGTAAAAGTTGTTGAGCCCTTCTGTGGCAAATGTGGGGCCAACCATGATTCCTCTAAATGCACAGCATCTGCAAACTACATTTTTCGATACGGGTTTTGGCAGTGACCAGACTGGGCAAAAAGGTATCGATACGGGTTAGACCGTATAGGTACGGGTAGCTTAAAAACTTAAGTTTGGCTATTTAAAATCAATAAAAACATTGCCAAAGACCTTTTAAAATACCTCAAACATATATTCAAGTTATTTGGACTCAAAAACAAGTTTTAAATTCTTTTCAAATTAGTCCAAAACATTTTTCAATTATTATATCAAAACATTAGTTCTACAATCTTCCCCTTTTTGATATAATAAAACTAACTTGAAAAATTGTTTAGGATTCTCCCCTTTAACTTTAAAAAATGTGAATAAGAGATTAAAGATATGAAATCAAATAAAGCTCTTATTCATTTGAAAATTCAATTTTTCAAACCATTTCTCCCCCTTTTTGTTATATCAAAAAGAATTTAAAACATTAAGTTCAAAAATAACAATAGAGGTAAAAATTTGACAAAAATAAGAATTTGGTTTTAAAATGGCTCCCCCTTACTCAAAGCATCATTAAAAGTGTTAGTCCAACATATATGATCATCTAGTTGACATAAATGAAAATAAACAAATAAACACAAAAGCAACTAGATTTTACCACACTTGAACTCAAAGGGAGGATGTGAAGCCTTCCTTCTTCAAGTGTTCTTCCTTGTGTGCATGGAGCTCCCCCTCAATGTTTGACATGTTAAACATCTCCATCACACCTAGCAATAGACAATCAAGTGATTTTTTGTATCCAAATTGCTTTGGATCCATAAACGTTAGTAGCACAAATTTTAGTCCCCTTAGGAATCCATTTTTCAATGTCATCCTTTTTAATTGAAGTACTAAGTCCTTTGGGGACCCAAATACTTCTAAAACATTTTCCTTTAACAAATCTAGGGACACTAGATTGTCTAACATAAAAATTTGATTTTCCAAAATTGTTTTTCTCTTCAAGCTCTTTGGAAATCAAATATTTTTCCTCTTGAACTTTTTGAAGCAATTTTTGCAAATCAAAACATTTTAGTTCAAACTCCTTGAGTTTTGCTTCAAGTTCAAGTTTGGTTTCAGAAATCAAATCAATTTTAATTTTCAACTTTGAAATCACTTTATTGTTTTTCAAAATGTGATTTTTAAAGTCTAAAACCAAATCATCATAGGCATCTTGTAATTCATCAAAAGAGTAAGAACATGAAGTAGATGAATTAGAAGTTACCCTTGAATCTTCTTTGATGGCCATAAGGCAAAGGTTGGCTTGTTCATCGTCGGTGGAGTCCTTATCACTCCAAGTAGCCACATGTGCCTTCTTCTTATGGCTTGAAGTGCTTACTCTCTCCTTTTTCTTGGATTCTCGTTCAAGCTCTCTCAAGGCTTTCTTCATGAACGGGGCACACTTCTTGAAGAGATGGACTATCTCTTCATCTTCATCCTCCTCTTCACTTGAATAGACATGAGGGCAAGTGGAGGACTTGAGAGCCATGGCACTAGCATTGATGCCTAGCCCTTTGATTTTCTTCTCTCCCACAGCTCTAATTTCTTCCCTCTTCTTCTCATCCTCTTTGTTCTTCTTCATGATTTGATGAGTAAGGAGTGACCCCATGAGTTCATCAAGCTTCAAAGTCTTCAGATTTTTGGCTTCGATGATGGCGGTCCTCTTTGAGTCCTATGACTCGGGAAGTGAGTAGATGAGCTTTCGAACAAGCTTTTCTTCCGGGATGGCTTCTTTATGGCCTTTGAGACCATTGGTGATAGTGGAGAACCTATCAAACATCTTCTCGATGTTCTCTTCCGGATCCATTTTGAAGTTCTCATACTCTATTGTTAGGAGCCCAATCTTGGTCTCCTTGACTTCATCGGTCCCCTCGTATGTGACTTCAAGCTTGTCCCATACCCCCTTGGCACTCTCACAAGAAGACATCTTCTCATAGATGGTTGGGCCAAAAGCACAAAACAAGATGTGCAAGGCTTTGCAATTAAGCTCCATCTTCTTGCGATCGTCGGCACTCCACTCCGCTTTGCTTCTTTGAGGCACGAACGGACCATCTTCAACTATATCCCATAGCTTGTAATCTCTAGATTTGATGAAGAACTTCATCTTTGTCTTCCAATGGGCATAGTGGGTTCCGTCAAAGAAAGGCGGTTTGTCGATTGATTGTGCCATTTGAGCCGGTTGATGAAATAGTGATCGAGCTTGCCGGATCTTCTCAATAGGATGTGAATCCTCCTCAATTGAGCCAAGTTCTGATACCAATTGTTGAGTTGTGTGGGGCTTGATTCGTTCAACCGATATTGCTCACCAAGTGGTGGAGAGGTGGATTTTTGGGTGGAAGGGTTGTGAAAGCTAAAAAGATAATAGACACAATGATTTATAGTGGTTCAACCTTCTAACCAAGGTCTACATCCACTACCTTAGCTCCCCACTAAGGATTTCCAATCAATCCACTATTGATTTGTCCTCTTTTCTAGGCTTAGGAGGAAACCCTTTACACCGATCAAGCTTTCTACTCAAAGCCTTGATCAAACCCTCTTTTAAAAAGAGATAAATAAAGCAAACACAAATCCCTCTAATAGTGTTTGTTTGCACAATTAAAGCACTCACCCAAAACCTAAAACACTTGAGCAAATTTGACAATTTTGGCTCACTAGTGTTTGTCTATACAATAAATGACAATTTAAGCTCCAAGACAATTCTTGATCATTTGTTGTTTGACAATATGAGCATTAGCCTTTACTTGATGCTTGGAGGTCCCTTTTATACTCCTTGATGAGTTTATATCCGTTACTAGCCGTTGGGGTTGATTTGGAGCCGTTGAGGACTTTATTTCCCTTCATAAATGCCATTCTGCTGCCTTCCGTATCGATACGCTTAGACCCATACCGGTACGGCCTTCATCAGAAACTAGCCGTTGGGCTCTTGCCAGCCTAGGCGTATCGATACGCTTGAGGGCGTATCGGTACGGTTTCACTTTTAAATGACCGTTGGGAAATAGCCGTTGGGGTTGTTGGAAAGGGGATCGGTACGCTTACCAGGCGTATCGAAACGATCACGATCCGTATCGAAACGGCCAAGCCTGTTTCGATACGGGGTTTGGCAGTGACCAAACTGGGCAAAAAAGGTATCGATACGGGTTGGACCGTATCGGTACGGGTAGCTTGAAAACTTAAGTTTGGCTATTTAAAATCAATAAAAACATTGCCAAAGACCTTTTAAAATACCTCAAACATATATTCAAGTTATTTGGACTCAAAAACAAGTTTTAAATTCTTTTCAAATTAGTCCAAAACATTTTTCAATTATTATATCAAAACATTAGTTCTACAACTATGAAAGAGTGGAATGAGAGTTCATAACCCTCATTCTTCGAAAAATGCGCTTTGTAGATGCGTGGGTGGATTGCCTTATAAGATGTGTCTCTACTGTTTCGTACTCTATTGTAAGGAATGGGTCTGTTTTGTACTTTATCGTTAAGCCCATACTTACACCATGAGCTGCTTCCTTCTCCCTAGCACCTTTTGAAAGTATCTCGAAAGCACCATGACTCGTTTATGGTGGTAGAAATCCGCACAAAAAGAGAGATCCATTCGTGTACTTGGTCAGATCTATCATTATTAAAAGAGGATGAAGGCATGAGGTTTACAAGCATGTCTAAATTCAATATCACCCTCATTGTGAAACAAGGGTGATGACTTATTCAGAGACCAAATTCACTTATTGCTCGGTTTTACGAGCTAAGTGTTTCCCACATGGGTCTTTTTTTTACAACATCATTGGGCTCGAATCCTTCCCAAACTTAAAGAAGCATTTGGGTCTCGAGAGGTCTCTACAAATCTAGTTTAAATTGGCGTATTGGGACTGGCATAATAATTTCCATCTTGAATGACTATTGGTTACCGAGTGTACCTCGTCAACTAAATGAGACACCTATGATGCAAAGGTTACAAAAAGTCTCTGACCTTATGTTGACCGAGCTAAGAAGATGGAATATCGAATTGATATAGTCCACCTTTTATACTGCATAAGCATCACTTATACTCAACATCCCTAATAGGGGTACAAGAAGATATTTTAGTTTGGAGAGATGAACCAAAGGAAGAGTATTCAGCTCGTAGCAGATACAAGTACATAATTAGAATGAAGACAACTTTTCCCAACTCCAAAAAAGTCTTTAACCAACTTTGGGCCTTAAATTGTTCCTCTAAGATTCGAATTACGATGTGGCATTTTATGAAGAATTATGTTCCAATCCTTAATAATCTTTTTTTATTGAAATGATTTTCAATACTAATTTATGCCCTAGATGCAGGCTTGCACCAGAAACTATTGAACATTTGACTTGTGATTGCCATTTTGCGAGGAGGTCTGGGCGTTGTCTGGAATTCGCTGGCCCCCTGAGTTGAACCAGGTTCCATTTTTTGATTGGATATTTGAAAATGTTTCTTATACTAGACGGGTTCATTATTGCATTATCTTATAGGCTATATGGTTTAATCGTAATAAGCTCACTCATGAGGGTATCATACAAAGAAAAGTACACGTGAGATTTTCAATTTCAGTAGAAATTATGTACACGGAATTGAAGCAATGGCTACTTACCTGTCTCATTTGAACCATGGTGTGATGGTCCGTTTGAGCCCACCGAAATAACCTCTAGTAAAAATTGATGTGGATGCACGGTTTGACTCTACATGTAGTTGATCTTGCTCGGGTGCTCTAATACAGGAACAGGACTCTTGGATCAAAAAAAATAAAAAAATACAGGAACAGGACACTGTTAGCTTGATTCTCAGCTCCTACGCTAGGCCTAACCTTCAGGTGCCATCAAGACGTGTGGATTTGAATTCGTTTCTACAAGTGGAAATACGAGTTGATTAAAGTGGGTAAATCCCTAGATTCTGGTTCGTCTCCCTCACCCAAGTTGATACTTGATAGGCGCTTATTGGACACTCCGTAGCGTCATTACTCATTACTTGTGCTGTTTTTCTCTAGATTGTTTCTTTCTACCTCATCTTCTTCAGGACTAGAACAACCTTATACTCGCTCTTCTTCTTGCTTTAGTTGTGTGTCGGTTCAAGTTTTGTTTTATTTTCTTTTGCATTGGTTGTTCAATAAATTTTAGGGTAAACTACACTGGCAGTCACCCAACTATCGTTTCATTCCTATTTTAATCACCGAACTATTTTTTTTTTTTGGCAAAAACGTTACTAACGTTTACTTTTGCTCCTAATTTGGTCACCCTCCGTTAAATAATTAACGGAGCTGCTGAGCTGGAATTACTAACGGCTATATTTCAAATTTTTTACCTTTTTTTTCCATGTCAGCACATACACACACGTGACTTACCTTTCTTTTTTTATTTATGGGTTAGAAACCCTTATTTTCTATTCTATCATTATCTCTTTCTTTTCCTCTTAATTTTACCGTTTATATTAGACAAAACCAGTGAAGAGAAGAACGCGAAGAAGAAGAAGAAGATGGAAGCAAATGAAGCCATTCGATATTGTTATTGTGGGTATCCAGCCGAGTTAAAAACAAGTTGGACATCGGCTAATCCAGGTAGAAGATTTTTTGGGTGTTCAAATTTTGGGAGAAAAACAAGAAAATGCAATTTCTTTGAATGGTTTGATGCTGAAATTGCTGATCGTCCCAGAATTATAATTGTTGGTTTGCTAAAAAAGAGAAATGCAATGGAGAGTGCAAGGAAACATGAACAAATGTTTGGGGTTTTTTGTGTTATTGTTCTTCTTTACATAGCATTCTTTGGTAAAGTTTAGAGTGAGTTGTTAGGGTTCTCTAGCTAAAGGTTGTTTTATGGTGAAAATGTTATGTGAGTTTTGAGCAACCTTGATGAAGTTCTGTGTATGGTTAATGAAATGCTTGAAGTGAAGTTAATGAAATGTTTTAGTATTTTGTAAGAAATTTAACTTATGCTTTTTTCATTCATCATGTTCTTGGTTGCTGCAGTTTCTTTAGCAGTACCACAATTCAATATTTTGTCTCTCTTCTTTTGGAAGGAAAGTGAACTTTTAACAGTGATACATGTTCATTATTTACCCTAGAAAATAATGAACTTTTAACAATATACAAGCTTTAAAAATGTAAAAATATACTGAAGATTGCATTAACTTTCAAAATAAATCATCATTGTTCATATAACATACTGCTTACAAAGTTTGAAGTAGCAACACTGCTTTCATTTTCACTACAGCAGCTGGTCATATATCATATAACAAAATGAGTTATCTTTGTAACTTTTGCCACTTCAAATGAGGAAACAAAAAACTGATTCTAGTTGTGATTACAAAAGGTTGTTGTTCATAAGCAACTTCTAAACAAAAAAAAGTTTTCAAATCACTGCAATCAACTCAATGATCATTTCTGGTACTTATAGCTTCACTTGAAGTGCCTTGGTTGGTTGAACTTTCTTGATTGCCAACCATCCATCTAACAACATGGATTGCTGGTGGTTGTTGCACTTGTGGAACTTGCTGAGTTGAAGCACTTGTGGTTGCTGCAGTTTCTTTAGCAGTACCACTAAATCTTCTCTTAACCTATATCAGTAAAAAACTCAATTAATAAGCTTAAATTACTTATTGTAACAGAAAATGTAACTTACATATTTATTTACTGTATTAATTAAAGGGTAAACTACTCACCGGAAGTTTAGGGAGTCTTTTCTTTGTTGATGCTTGGGATTGAGATTGAGATTGGACAAATTTATTTTCACCCACCTTGCCTTTACATGTCCTCACATTATGTCCACATTGTCCACACTTCTTACATTTCATGACTAATCCTTTTCTGGAAAATTTAGAATTGAAATTAGTGGTTTCATCAGGTTCTTTTCTTCTTTTCTTGTGAGGTCTGCCTGGAGGTCTCTTTAATGGTGGAGGTAAAATAGGTAGACATGATGATTCATGTGGAATTCATTGGTTAGGACCTCTCACTGGGTGGATCATATGTAAATATATTGCTTGTTGAGTTTCTATTTTATAACAGCTATTCACATAAGATTCAGGTCTCTCATCCCTCATTAGTATCACTGAAATTGCATGAGGGCATGGAATCCCTACAAAAAACAAAAATGAAGTCAGTAATAAATAGTTAAGAGAAAAAATTAACTAAAAAGTAAATAAATTACCTGTTAAGTCCCACTTTTTACATGAACAAGTATGTTCCTCCAAGTTCACACCATATTGGCTGTGTGGGCCACATGTAAACTGATAAATGTTTCCACCAGCATGAGTGGGCCAACACCTTCACAAATACAAATCACAAACAAAATCACAAATGTGACACAAAAGTTGCTGCATCTATTAGACATTTCAGTTGCCCTAAATTAAAAGATAATCAATACCTATTAGACATTTCAGTTGTTGCATCTAATTTTTTTTGAATTTTTGGACACAAAAGTCCAGTCCAATTGTCAGCTTCATCCTTCTTCTTTGCAATCCTTTGCATTATCTTGGTTCGAATTCCTTCCATCATGGTTATGATTGGCCTTGTTCTAGCTTGAAGTATACACTACATGGAAAAAAATATAAAATCAGTTGTAAACAAAATATACTTAAAGTTTGAAAATATTGACATCAATTAAAATTTGAATTACCTTATTAAAGGACTCGCATAAGTTGTTCAACAACATGTCACATTTGTTTCTAGTTGAAAAATGAGACTTGCTCCAAAATTTTGGATCAATATCTGACAACCATAGAAAAGCTTTTGATGACAATGACTCCATTTCAGACAATGCAACTTGAAATTCTCTCACATAGGTAGATGTAGTAGCTTTCCACAAACTGTCTTTTAATGCCTTTCCCTTATGTTTTGTCTTGAAATTGTTGTATAAATGCCTTACACAAAATCTATGCTCTGAATAGGGAAAGTGTTCTGCCAATGCCTCTTTTAATCCCTACACATATGAGATGAATATTTAGAAATCAGAAAAATAATTTAGTAGTTACAAGCTTAAGGTTTAAGGTATTACCTTTTGTCTGTCTGACATGAAAGAAATATGATGTGAATTATTCAGGTCTAAATCTTCCTCCAAACGTTGAACAAACCAACACTATGATGAGTGACACTCACTTTCAACAGCAGCAAAAGCTATGGGATAGATGCAATCATTTGCATCAATTCCAACAGCATTTAACAATTGTCCTCCATGGTAACCCTTTAGGTGACAGCCATCAAGACAGATAATAGGTCTACATCCAGCTTTAAACCCATCTTTACAAGCTTGCATGCAAATATACAAACGCTCAAAAACCCTTTCATCACACTGACATACAGTGGTTGTTCCAGGATTGCTTAACCTCAGCTCCCCAAGATAATCATATATCCTACCATACTGTTCTTTGTGATTTCCTTCAATAATACTAATAGCAATATCCCTAGCCCTATACAACTTGCTAGTATGGACAGGAGCTATAAAATCTTTTCTAACAGCCTCATGTAAAGAATGAATTGAAAAATTTCTATCACTCACAAAAAAGTGTAAATACCTCTCAGCAATAGTCCTAGATGACAGATTAATTTTCACATATTCTTTAGAACACCTATGTTCATCTTTCAATGTCTTAATTTGCCAAGTAAAATCCTCAGGAACACTAGGGTTATGTCTTGATGCCCATAAAATCCATGGACATCCAAGTTTACAGATGACATTTACCCTTCTAAGGTCATTTCTTTTAAACTTCAGATGGTACTTATTTTGTAACCCATAATTAATTACTGCCTTCTTTAACACTTTCCTATCAGCAAAGATCATACCCACCTTCAACACAGGATGCACCATGTCAGTTTCACTATTAAATTCTGGAATTCTCTTCTTCTTGTATTCACCATCTGAATCTGACTCCTCTACACTATGTAGTGAGTCAGAATATTCAGTTTCATTATCAGTCATTACCCTTGCCTCCTCAAAATGTGTTTCAAACTGACTATCATGTCTAGTAAAATGTGATTTATTAGGTACTTGTTCAGTTTCATCATCAGACACTTCATCAGCAGAAAAATCATTCTCTTCAAAACCAGATTCACACTCAGTTTCAGATTTACATTCAGAATCACTATCTACTAGTTCATGCTCATCATTTGGTTGAGGTTCAGGTTCATCACATGTAACATTTGGTTGAGGTTCAGGTTCAGGTTCAGTATCACATGCAACATTTGGCTCATGAGAAGGTGGTTCAAATAATTGCTCAACCAAATACAAATGCACATTACGATTCTTAGGCAATTCAGATACCATGTTCAGAATATCATTATCAGTACTCAATGGCAAAGTCTTAACTGGCCCCTGGGGCACTGCCCTAAATATTTTTACTGCATATTCAATTCCTAGAGCATCAATCATATGCATTACTTCAAAAATAGACATTTCATCCCCAACACAGAAATCAAAGTAATCAACCTTTTTACCACTATACCTCAAATTGTGTGCATTTAAAAAAGTCCCACCATGGTGCATAACTATAGTAAAACATGTTGCATGTGGGCCTGCAAATTATATACAAAACAAATAAATAACAATATACAATATATAACTTTAATAATATTAGATCGAATAAGACAAATGAGGTCATGTGGACCTATAAAGCATATACATAGTGCATCCCATGTGAGTCTAATCATTTTCACAAACAGAAGAACATTCTAATTATAAACAAATGAAGACTAATTATACAAGACAATTCAGTTTTATTCTAAATACAAGTGGTCCTAAATAATCTACCTAGAAAAAAGTGGCCATCCTAAACATTAAAACTGCAACAGACCATGTGATACACTGGCAAGTGGTCCTAAAGTGGTCCTAAAGGTTTCAAACTGCTGCCAAGTGGTCCTAAAAGTGTTTTTCTATTGTTTCTACATATATCAATTATGCAACAAGTAGAAGCAAATCAACAGTATCAATATGTTCATTCAATGTTAAACGGTTCTGTATTGTGATTTCAAGAGACGGATCATTGCATGAATTGAAAAGCATTAAACATCCAAAACAAGAAATAAAATTTCTCGATCACTCACTGATTCACCACTCAAGCTCATGTACGTTTGAGGCTTAGCAAGAAGAAGAGGTGCATGAAATATGAGCAATGTTGGAAGAAAATTCACAACCCATTATACAAGACTATCCAGACAATTATACATGAAATATGAGCAAAATCAGTATACATGAAAATTTTGGGTAGTTGAATCGTTATCTTTAAAATTGAAGTAAAATTTGTGATTAATCAAAATAAAATTTCAAAACCCATTATGAAATACACAATAATTATTGCAAATCGTAGAACATACCGTAAAGAGGGCATGACATCCCTTTCAGTCGAAGCTTCCAACCTCCCATTGCGTTTCAGATTAAACACTAACCCACTGTGATCGTTTGCGATGTAGAACAGAGATTAAGTCCTAAACTCTAAGATTAAACACTAACCCACTGTGATTAAGTCCTAAACTCTAAGATTAATTCCTAAGAACTCATTTGCGATGTAGAACAGAGATTTTGGGAAATTTTTTAGGGTTGATGAAAGTCTGAAAAGTGAGATTTTTTTTACGAGAACCCTAATTTTGATTAAAGGGTTTTTCTATTTTACATCACGTGTCTTTTAATAAAACACGTGTGTGTGTGCTGACATGGAAAAAAAAAGGGTAAAAAATTTGAAATATAGCCGTTAGTAATTCCAGCTCAGCAGCTCCGTTAATTATTTAACGGAGGGTGACCAAATTAGGAGCAAAAGTAAACGTTAGTAACGTTTTTGCCAAAAAAAATAGTTTGGTGATTAAAATAAGAATGAAACGATAGTTGGGTGACTGCCAGTGTAGTTTACCCTAAATTTTATTTTAAAAAAAAGGAAAGCAGGTCAGACGAAATGCACTTTTCTAAATTCAAATGCAAACTGCATTTGACAAAACGTGCTTTTGTTTTCGACGCTAACAAAGAAACAACATCAGGGAAAAACGTTTTCTGTTGAATGTGTTTTTTTAATTTTTACTAAATGCACTTTTGCCTAACCTTGCAGAAAAGGGTACTAGATCAAAAATTAATTTTTAGGGGTGTTAATTTTATAAATAATTTTTTAATTCGAAATATTTTGGAAAAACTGCATGTATTGTATACTTGTACTTTATTTGTAATAATTATATACATAATACTCACACGAATTTTGATATATTATTCATCCAAAAAAGAATTTTGATATATTAAAAATACAATATATAAATAAGAGATCCACGAAAATTTAAGAAGTTTATATATATGCATAACTTTTAAGTAGATTACAAGTTCAAATGATTTGGTTTTTTATCGGAATTGTAAAGATTAAATTAACTCAATTTTTAAATGTATAACAAATATAGTTATTTCATTAAATTCAACCATCAATTTGTTAAAATATAATTTTTTTAAAATACAATGTAAAAAACAAATAAATGTATAACAACTATACTTATTTCATCAAATTCAACAATCAATTTGTTAAAATATAAATTTTATAAAAATATATATAATGTAAAAAAAACAAATTTGTAAATTTATATTATTTTTATATGATGGAGTTGTGTTGCATATAAATTTTAGGGTAAACTACCTATTTGGTGCCCAATTTATTCTCGTGTTTTTGGTTTGGTCATCTAATTTTTTTAAATAGTACCTAATGTTACGTTTTGTTTTTATTTTAGCACCCGCATTAGAAATTAACTGCAAATATGACTCTAATGTGTGGTTTTTATTAGGATAGAGAAAATTAAAAAATTAAAAAAATGACATGTCGGCTTTGTCGTTATTTTTTAATAGTGGAGTACACAATAGAAATAAAACTTAATATTTGATACTATTTTATTCAAAAAGTTTGTTGAGGGACCAAAACGGAAATGCAAAAATAACTAGGTTACCAAATATGCCATTTACCCAAATTTTACCTATCATGATGATGACCCATACAATAATTGAACATGCAACCAATCCATTAGATACTCGCTCTTTTTTCTTTCAAAAACCGGCCCCTTTGTCCTTGTGGCTTTATGTGTGTCCCCACTCCCCAACACATCATGTGAACATTTGTCACCTTGAAAATAAAAAACCTGCAAACCATATTTAAAAGTGTGGTGCATTGACATTCATGCCCATCCTCTACCCCACACACCGACGCCATTACTGTCTCTTTCTATCTCTCTTTGCCATGTCGGTACCGTATTCGGCGTTTCTAGATTATGTACCTCACTGTCATTCTAATCAACCATAAGGGTATTAACGTCAATTCGTAAAATTATCCCTCTTTTCTTTCTTCCGGAAATTCTGTTAATTTGATGGCATTAGTATTTGCTTTTCCAGTTGTATCTCTGGTAGTTTTTCTTTAAAAGTTGTTTAAAAAAAGAAAAATGTTTTCAAATGAAATTAATAAATAAATAAGATTCAGTAAATGCATATTTTATGAAATTTCATGAAGTTTATTCCAAAAGATCTGCCAAATTATGTGGAATGGTATTATTTTCACGTTGAAAAAAATTGTTTTCCGGTAAATTTAAAAATGTTACCATTTAAAATTCAAAAACATATCGTCGCATGCCCCTTTAAAATGTACTATATTTTTTTAAGTTAATAAATATATATAAAACATATTTGAAATCTTGTAATATTTTACATCTATTATAAAATTTTATATAAAAAATTTATAACAGTATAAGTAACAAAGACATCCTCGTAACCTGTGCAGGGAAATGGGATCCTGTTGTCGTTTTCTTTTTTGGAGCACAATCTGGTCTTAAACCATATACTACTATTTTTTTGATAAAATTCGGTTGCCTTATTATTATTATTAAGGAAAAGACATATAAGTCCACAGCCAAAGAGAAAACCAGAAACGCAAAAGACATGAAGCGACTGGTGAAAAGAAAAACAAACGGACAAAAAAGCAAAGAGGAGCGCAACCGACCGGTCTTCTACAGATTGGGGTAAGATCTGAAGCAGCAAAGTAGAAGACGAGAACTGGGGATTTGGATTTGTCCTCCTTGTATTGGATATATGCATTAGAGGAACTGGGGAAGCAATCTGTCAAAACCAAGGTTTTTCTTGAAGAAGTAGACCTGCTCTCTTTTTTTTTATATATCAAAGAAGAAGTAGACCTGCTCATTAAACAATTTCGTCGGCCATTTGATTTTAGAACCATATTCAGTAAGTAAATTGCCACTTTACCTCTTTTTACTTCCTCTACTTTTTAATTTCTAATTAAGTTTGGTGCTTTGAAAGGAAAAGAAAAACTTTTTATTGGAATCTGCTATGTCTTCGTCTTTGTTGATTCTTGGGCGTTTCGAATAAAGAAAAATATTCCATTGTTGTTCCTTGGTGGTGAAAAGAAGAGGTTTTTTATTTGCAGATGGCAGAGAAAGGAGGGAGCTTTGTTCCAGTGCATCAATGGCGCTTTGGGTTGTTAACAACTTTGGTTCTGGTTGGGATGGTGGTAGTTTGGAGCATAGATGGCTGCACTTTCAAGGATTTTATCCAACCATGGAAGTTTAAAGAATATTATTACATTACCTTGAAAGTGAACTCCTTGGCTAATATCAATCAAACTTACCAAAACCCCTCACATTCCCTTCGAAATCTTACTTTAAACACCACCCATTCCCCCCTTCTCAGTGTTGTAAACTCGACGAAATCCAATGGTTTGTCCTGGGTTTCAGCCGAGCTTGAGAACAACTTTACTGCAAATCTATTGAGTAGATGGTTGGCTAAAGGAGGAGAGCCCTGTAAAGACTCTCAGACTGTGGAAATCAAGATTCCTGGTTTGGACAAAGAGAAATTGGTCGAATTGTCAGCTGCTGAAATCCATGATTTCATGTTTCAAGCTGTTGATGTGTCTGGGAATGCTCGTTGTTTAGGTGGAGATTACTTTGAAGTTGATCTTTCAGGAGATTCATGGAAATCAAGGCCTCCGGTGAAAGATTTTGGCAATGGTTCTTACTCAGTTTCCCTTCAGGTTCATCCTGATTTTGCTGGTGATTACAATCTCACTGTTATTTTGCTCTTTAGACATTTCCAGGGTCTTAAATTTTCACCTGCAAGATTTGCATATGATACACAATTACGCCATATAGGGATTAGGTTCTTTAAGACTAAAGCTCAATTGCCCCAACTGCAAATTTGCCAAAGATCTGATTTCAATAGAGATGTTTGGTCTGGTAGATGGACTAGACATGGAAAGAATGATGATTGTCAAATTAGTGACGATGGCCGATATCGATGTTTGGCACCGGATTTTCCATGTCGCGATCCATGGTGCAATGGTTCATTAGGGCTTTTAGAGAGTAATGGATGGGTATATTCGAGCCATTGTTCGTTTCGGTTGTTTTCTGTTGATTCTGGTTGGGATTGCTTGAAAAACAGGTGGATTTTCTTCTGGGGCGATTCGAATCATGTCGATACTATCAGGAATATGCTTAATTTTGTGTTAGGTTTGCCTGAGATCAAGTCAGTACCTAGAAGGTTTGATATGAACTTTTCAAACCCGAAAGATCAGTCTCAGACAGTTCGGATCACTAGCATTTTCAATGGTCATTGGAATGGTACACAGAATTACTTGGGTTTGGATTCTTTGAAAGATAAAGGGTTTCAGAATTTGTTAAAGAAGTACTTCTCGGAGGCCACGGTCCCAGACACCATCATCATGAATTCTGGCTTGCATGATGGTGTTCACTGGTCGAATATTCGAGCATTTTCTCACGGGGCAGAGTATGCAGCATGGTTCTGGAAAGACATTATGGAATCAGTGAGGCAGAGAGGGTTATCAGTGCCACGACTTGTTTTCCGGTCCACAATCGCAACTGGTGGGTATGCAAGATCACTGGCATTTAATCCTAATAAGATTGAGGCATTCAATGGAGTTCTTTTGGAGAAATTGAGGCAAGCTGGACTGGTTTTTGGTGTGATTGATAACTTCGATATGACTTATTCATGGCACTACGATAATAGGTGCAACGATGGCGTTCATTACGGGAGGGCTCCCCTAAAGATGAAGTGGAGAGACGGTGAGATTGGACACCAGTACTTCGTCGATCTCATGTTATGTCATGTGCTGCTTAATGTTCTATGTGCAAGGTAGTAGAGCAAGTGGTAGGAGGTTTGATCACCCCACCATCCGGCCTTTACGGCACCAGAGAGTCATCAAAACTACCGGCAGTGTTCGACCGCAGGTAGCTACAGCTTAAGTGGTGCTTGGAGGCTAATTAGTAAATGTGTTTTAGTAGAGTCGGCATTCATTATTTGTATTTATTACCTTACATAGTTTTCTCCTTTTCACTTGTACAACATTGGAAGGGGTTTTCATATATTGATTATCATATGGAATTGGTTGCTGTCGTTGCTCATTTCTGGTTCACTTGTAGATCATTAGAAGCCCTTGAGTTTATATAACATAGATTATCTTAGGGAATTGCTGTCTTTGCTCGAGTCGTCCAACACTCACTTGCCAGCTGCATTGGCCATTCATATAGGTTTATAATGTTTCATATGAAGGAGTTAGCTACTGGTAATTTTCCTTTTAATTTTCCTTTTAAATTTAGGTGTAAGCTACACGAAATACTATTGAACTTTAAGATTTGATTCGATTATACCATTGAAATTAAAATGATATTATTATATCACTGAACTTTAGTTAAATGTTTGATTATACCACTAAACTTTAGTAAAATGTTCAATTACACCACTTGGCTGCTACCGAGTTAATTACATGATGACGTGGACAGCGACTGAACATGATCTTATGCTAAAATGACGTCGTTTTGCTATATAGCTGTTTTGATGCCTAAATTAGGCCAAAATGACTTCATTTTATTAGAGGAAAATTAAAAAAATATTGCACTAAAGGAGGTTTGAACAAATGACCTTTGGGATGAAAGATTAGCACTAAACCGCCAAACAAATATTATTTTATATAAGAATATTATTTGTTGACTGATAGAGTCAACAAGTGTCATGGACGGCGGTCCGGTAGTGATTTCGATGGTGGTTTGAGTTTCGGTAGGGTGTAGTTTTCTTGTTGTTGGTCTGGTCGTGAGTTCTCCTGGTCCTGTTTGGGAGTGCATGGTTCCTTATAGGGATGTGGCAAGGGTACATGTCAATCGAGGAAGACATTTTATCGCTGACACACTTGCAGACCTGAGTATTCCAAAAACCTTACAAACTTTGATCATGTACTGTGTCTCTTCTGTATCTATGTAGATATTGTGGAACGACTCTGAGTCTGATGTTTTTTACCATCTCGTGGCATTCGACAAGGTGATCCATTATCTCCCTACATTTTTGTATTGTGTATGGAGCGTCTGGCTCAGGCCATTTGTGTTGCAATTCACCGGGGTATGTGGAAACCGTTTCAAACCTATAAGTCTGGACTTGAGATTTTGCATCTATTTTTTGCTGATGATATGTTACTATTTGTCGAGGCTTCTATGGGGCAAATGGAGGTGATTCGACGGGTATTGTTTGATTTTTGTTATATCTCCGGTCATCGTGTAAGTACGACAAAAACAACTATTTTCTTCTCTAACAATGTGCATGTTCCTAATCGTGTGTTTATTAGTTCTGGTTTTGGCTTTCAGGAGGTGAGTGATTTGGGGAAATATTTAGGTGTGCCTCTTTTGCATCAAATAGTTACATATACTTCTTACGAGTATTTCCTTCAAATGTTACAACGGAAGCTTAATGGTTGGAAGGCCTCGACTTTGACTTTAACGAGTAGAATTACTCTAGCTAAGGCGTTGCTGGCAGCGATTCCATCTTACACAATGCAATCGGCCGTTCTGCCCTGGAAGATTTGTGTGGCGATTGAAAGGTGATCCGTAGATTTATTTTGGGTATTACTTCTGATAATAAAGGGGTTCACCTTGTTAAATGGACGGATGTGTACCAACCGTTGGGTAGTGGTGGACTCAGTTTGCGACACGTGGGGGATCAAATGACGTGTTCTTAATGAAAATCGTTTTTCAATTGATTACACGAAGTGACGCTCTATGGGTTCGATTTTTGCGTTGTAAGTATAAATGGTGTGACCCTATTCCTTTATCTATCACTCGCAGTTCTTGCTCGCAGCTTTGGCGTGGTCTTGAAGTCATTTGGGACGATTTACGCACGCATGTTCATTGGAACCTTGGTGATGGTCAGAATGTAAAGTTTTGGTTGGACCATTGGATACGAGATATTGGCCCTTTGATTCAATATGTGCCTCACGCAAGCTTGAATTTGGTTGAGTCTAGTTGGGAGGCAGACATGGTGTCCGCGAATGGTGAGTGTCAGTAGAATTTGTTTCAACATCTCCTGCCAGCACACATTCTTTTACGCATCGATGCAATTAAGGCCCCTCGGCCATCATTTCCCAGGGACTTGGTGGTTTGGTCTGGCGAGTTACATGGTAATTTCTCAGTTCGATCAGCCTACAAGATACGCTCAGGTACGCTCAATGTCGGTACGAGTAATCCATGGCGGACTATACATCGTTTTAGGGGGCTGCAAAAGATTCAAATTTTTCTGTGGTTACTTTGTTGTAAAAAACTCATGACTAATGCGGAGCGGGTTAGACGACATTTCTCGACTGATAGTCGGTGTCCTATGTGTGGCTATATGACTGAGGATATTGATCATCTTTTCCGATTATGCCCTGTAGCTTGTCAAGTGTGGACGGTAATGATTCAACCGGTGATGCTTGCTGATTTCTTGGCAATGGATGTTCTGGATTGGGTCGTTACTAACCTAACGAACCCTGCACAATTTGGTATTTTTATTGTGGACTGGGATTTATTGTTTAGTGCAATTCTTTGGAACATATGGCTGATGCGCAATGTTGTAGCTTTTGACAACCCGTTGGATCAATTTGAATCGATTTTGGATCGTAGTCGGCGACTGGTTTCGATGACGACCACATCTCTTGTGCGCAATCCAAACTCTCGATCGTCGACTGTTGGAGGTACTGTGGGCCAGATTGCATGGTTGAAGCCAGAGCTTGGTTGGATTAAAATCAACACTGATAGGGCAAAGAGAACTTCAAATGGGTTTGCTTTTTGTGGCAATCTTGGTCGAGATCATAATGGTAATTGGATTTTCGGATTCACAAAGTTCATAGGCATATGCTCGGTGTTGGAGGTCATCCGGTTCACTAATCCACCGATGTCACTAATGCACATACTTGAGGAGGATCTCTGGGATTAGAGTCTTTGGTTGTGTGATTGCTTTTGTTTTGGCTTGTTTAGTTACTTCATATGGATTTGTTTTGTAAGTAATACCATTTGCACTCTTTTCCCTCCATTTAGGTTTATGGAGGTTTTTTAACGAGGAAAATGGTAGTACCCTCCTCTTTACCCAAAAAATAATATTTGTGTTAGAATTTTATTTATAATATAAATTATAAATAATATTTATAATATTTACATTATGAACTAAATGAAATTAAATTTAACTGTAGTTATAATATGGCTAAAGGGGTATTTTTGCCCTTGGGTTCGACCCAAAAAATCAATTTTGCCCTCGCCGAAAAACACACTCAATGTGGCCCCCCAATTCGCGAAATCGATCAAATTGACCCTTTGACCAACATTGACCGTTATAGTGCTGACGTGGAAGTTAACGGTGATGACGTGGTAGTCCATGATGCTGACATGGTGGTCCACCGTTAACTGCCACGTCAGCAGTGTAACGGTCAACGTCGGTCAAAGGGTCAATTTGATCGATTTCGCGAACTGTGGGCCACATTGAATGTGTTTTTCGGCGAGGGGCGAAATTGATTATTTGGGTCGAACTCAGGGGCAAAAATACCCCTTTAGCCTTATAATATTTATATCAACTATAGTTGAACTTAATTTCATCCTAGATAAGATTCTAAGTTGGTCCAGCGGTTAGGTGCCAATCTTTCATCCCAAAGATTCTTGTTTCAAATCCCTTTGAGTGTAATATTTTCTTAATTTCCTCTAATAAAACGAATTCATTTTGGCCTATCTTAGGCATCAAAGTTGCTATACAAAAACAACGTCGTTTTGTTTCAAGATCGACGTGTTCAACCACAATCCATACCATAACGTTGTTAACTCGGTAATTACCCAATGGTATTATTGAACCTTTCAGTAAAGTTTAGTGGTATAATCGAACCTTTTACTAAAGTTTAGTGGTATAATATTATCGTGTTTTAGTGCAGTGATATAATCGAGTTAGATCCTAAAGTTCAATGGTATTTCGTTTAGTTTACCCTAAATTTAATCATTCTAAAATGCTACTCAATTGAACCCAACAAGTGGCTCCAGTGAAAAAAAGGGTTAATGTTCTTCCTAGGAGATCCGGGTTCAAACACTTGTACGTGCAAGGTGTCTGTGTCTTATCAAAGGGTTAAAATCAAGTTCAAACACATCTGTGTACATGGTGCATTCAAGTACCCAGGTTCATCAAATGAATATGCAATGTTTCTTTAAAACGATTCGGTCTGAGTCGATTAATTATCAAGTTAAATGGAATTTGGGCAGACTTTGAGTAGTCGAGTCATTTTGGGTATTAGGTCAAGGTCAGGTCGAGTCACGTTGATTTCAGATCAAATTCAGGTCGAGTTATATTGGTTTTGGGTGAAATTCATGTCGGGTCAAGTCTCAACTCTCACAAGTTACAAGTATATATTAGGACTTCGTTTGCTTCCTTAAAATGATGACAACTCTATCAAGTCTCAAGTATACATTCAAGTAATTCAACCAATTTAGAACATAAGGAATATAAGGATTTATATTTTCATGAAGAAAATAATTGTCACATTAATTGAAAAAGTAGTGTACGTGACAATAAATTTCGTAGGATTTTTAAAATAATTATAAGGAAATAAATTTAAAAAATTTTAACAATCAATATCTTGCAGTAATAATAAAGTGAAAATGTTGGATTTTTTTATTAAAACGAATAAAAATTAAAAAAATACATTAGATCAATTAGTCAATTTGTAACAGCCCAAAAACTGGTCTAGTCAGAATCAGGTTCCGACAATCGGGAATCCAGTCTTGAAATGTCTAAATATTGCATCCATATTGATTTTGTTGTTAATTTCATGGTTAGGGACCTTAATTAAACCTATTCTTAGTCAAGGACTTCTTTGAAAATGTTGAAAATTATGTTTTTGGGCAAGGCGTATCGATACAGGAGAAACTGTACCGATACAGCTTTGGAAAGGCATTTCGATACAACAATGAGGATAGGTGGAGCAATAATTAATCCTCGACTCACCGTAAATGAATAGATAAAAAGCCCCTCCTTTGTTTTGATATCTGTCGAAGCATAAGTTCTCATCTTTATCATCCTTTACCTAAGCAAGCATCACCATTATTGCTTTCTCTCCACCAAGCTCAAGCTTACACCTCTCTATTTGATCCTCTTAAACTCAAGCTTCTCTTGCTTTAAGAGCTTCAATCCATAACCATCGATTGGGTAAGTGTAAACCTTAATTCTATTGTAAATTCCATCGATTAGTGAATGTCCAATCTCGAGTTATAAGTTATAATCTAAGCTCTTGTTCTTCAAGCTTTGATTCATGAATTCATTGAATAGCTATTGGCTATTCTAAGTTAAGTTATCAATATCATTTGTAACGTATTCCCATTGTTTTTCCTAGTTCAAGTGCTGGAGGAAGCTAGCCCATCTTCTCCACTGAAAGCTAGGAATAAAGGAATCGTCATCTAAGAGCCTTCGTATCGAGGTGGGTGTAGTCGAAGTCTCGAGAGTTGGCTAGGTGCCATCTCGAACCATTGGTTATTGTTTATTGTGTGACTAATCATTGTGTTGAAGGATTTTACATAAACATCTTTGAAAGCTTTGTTGGTAAATATGAGTAAGTGTGGTATGGAGTATTGACCACTACATATAGTTCTCAAAGCATTGAGATACGTTCTTTGTTGTTGAATAGTTGTCATATGTTTATTGTTATCGCATATTGCTTTGACCATATGATTATTGAGCTATTGTTATTGAATCGTTGCTATAAAACTATTGCTATCGAGCTATTGATTATTGTACCTTGGGATCGAAGTATTGGATACAATTGGCATGCCATAGAATTCATGAGCTCATTGGTACGAGTTTATTATGGTGCGGCGGAGGGATGTGTTGTGTATTTGTCAAATTGGTGCGGCGGAGGATATAGAGACCACTATTGTTATTGTTGGTGAGGAGGTAGAATTCGTGTATCCATATACCGAGAATCGATCCAAGGGAAAGGTGTAATCACTAATTTTGTCCGGGTTAGCCTCTTTTTATTTCATTTTATAATAATGAGCTTTATTACTCTTATATATATGTCGAATAATTAAAAACTAAAAAAGGAAAAAGGAAAACAAAAAACAGTATATATATATTAATGTTATACACATAATTATTAAATTATCACTACTATTTTATTATCATATATTGTTATTGCTATCTATTATATTATTATTATTACCATTATATTTATTACCATTATATTATAACTATTACTAGTATTATATTTACTAACACTACTATCATCGTATATTATTATTATCTATTATGCTATTATTATTGCTTATTATCCATCATCATAATTAGTATTACCATATTTATCTATCATATTATTATTATTATTACCTATTGCTTATATTATTATTATTATTAATATTATCTACCGATATTATTTTTGTTATCTATTATTGTTATTATCTATATTTATTATCCCATATATTGTTAATATCTTATCTATTATATTATTTATGCTGTTACATTATTATTATTATTATTATTATTATTATTATTATTATTATTATTATTATTATTATTATTATTATTATTATCATTACTACTATCATTACTACTATCATTATCATATATTTTCACTTTGAAACGAATCTGAGAATACATAAGTAATAATAATATAAATATATTATAAATAAGAATAAGCCCAGTTTTTTAAAACTTAACAGTCCATTTACAAATAAAAAACCCAAAGAACATATTACACATATAGCCCATTTCAAGCCCAATAAAAATTAAACCTAAGTCCAATTAAAAAACCCTAAAAATAATCTGATCACACCCTTTTTTCTTTTGCAGCCGCCATGAATCTAACCATTTTTTTCTTTTGCAGCCGCCATGAATCTAACCGTTGGATCAAATCTGATCCAACGGTTCAGATTATATCGAAACCGATTGCACAGCTTCCACCATTCGCGCGTGGACATCACCGCCGACCGATCATCTTCTTCACGCACCCCACGCGCTACTGTTTGGATCCCCCCACGCGCGCCATTCGAGCCCTCTCAGCTCCTCACCATCACGTGCTCTCTGGTCCCCTCTATTCTCGCATCACAAGCAAACAAAAAAAATTAGGATGGCAAAAGGACAAGTATGCAACAGAATCCCAAAAATTTCAAAGGCAAAACGGCAATTGCAGAAAATTATCAAGGAGAATAGAGGTATCCAATAGCAAATTTCTATGTTTTTTTATTTCTCAAAAATCTTGTAATTACGGCTATAAAAGCCCGAAACAATTCACTGTAATCCCAAGCAATATGGGGGAAAATCAGATTCACAATCAATAAAAAAGTCCTTCTGAGGTATACTTTTTCTCGTTTGTTTTCGAAGCATAAAGGCATGCAAGTTTGTTTTTTTTACCTTGACTTTTCGGATCCCCTTCGATTCGTTTCTTTTTCTTTTGAACGCTTCGTCTTTCGCACGAACGGTGCCGATCTTCGTCGCCGATAAGCTTTCCGTCTCTTTCGAGACGGTGAAAAGTGAGGCGGACGGGGTGGTAACAAAAAAGGTTTTTTTTTTTGTTTTCAAAACAAGGGAAAGGCTTTTTTTTGTTTTCTTTTGGGGTTCGGTTTTCTTGAAAAGGAAGGTTGTGCTGGTTTGTAGGGTTTCAAAGGCACGGAAAATGTTTTTTGGGATCTCTGGCGCCGTTTAACGGCGACCGGAGCAGCTTGACGGTGCCGAGAGAATTAATAGAGAGGGCTAGGGTTTTCGAAGTGATCTCAAAAATGCAAAAGGGGCCAAAAATGTTTTCAGAGTAGCTTCTATAGCGTTTTTTCGTTTTAATTTTGGGTTAAACGCGTTTTAAGGACCTCCGCGTCCTTTTAATTCGCGAGAGGGGCTTTCGCAATTTTAAATCCTGTCCACCGTCCCTTCAGGTTTTCAAGTCTTTTCGAATTCGTCCTAAATCTGGTTAAATTGATTTTCAAACGGGATATTTACCCTTCTAGTCCTTGTAATGTTCCGCGTCTTTTTAATTTAGCCCCTATTTCGTGCTTTAATGTTTTTTATGGATTTATTATAGTTTTGATCCCTGCCAGATTGCTCTTTTTTATTCAGCATTTTATTATGTTTTTTTGCTCATGCATTTGCCCTTTTTTATATCGAATATATGTTTTTGCATTCATATTTGTTAAGTATGGCATGTGTATTTATTTATTAAATGTGTGATTGTTTGCCTTTCTTAAAATCTTGTTAAAGTATGTATAATTTATAGTTTTTATAATGTCGAGTATAGTTTTAATATGCTGCATGCTCGTTTTTTTCTCGTGTATATAGCCTGCTTTTTTTTATGTCATTCGAATATGCTTTTCGTGGCACGCATCTTACACTTGTCATTCATAAGGCCAGTAATTATTAAGCATGCTAATCGGACTTAAAATATACCAGAAGAGAGGTATTAATTAACTCCGATAGCCGAGATACGACAGTCCTAGCTTAATGGATGTCGATCGGATATTTGGGTTAATTTTCACTGTCTCTAGGTAAGCGGAAGCGTAAAAATGGAAATAACATGCATCATCCTTTACTTGCTTGCATCATGCATAAAGGTGACGTACGAGATACGAACCTTAAACTAACACGGCAGTCAGTCTTATATGATGTCGGTTTAGTCTAGGGTCCGGTGTACCATTATCCTTTCTAATTAAATGTTTAATTAATTCCAAGGTCACAATTCGATACAACCCGTCTTATTTAAGCCACATTTTCATTTGAGAACATTTTTTAAATTCACTTTGGATATTAAATGATTTCTATCGATTAAAGGCAACAAGTTATTTGGTACCGATTTCCGGGCGTGATGGGGGTGCTAACCCTTCCCCACACGTAAGCAACTCCCGAACCCATTTTAAAACAAATCTCTGGTTTTGTGGTGTCCGGCCTACCTTAGTGGCCGGTGGAGACTCCAAAATTTCCACCACTTTCCAAAATCCGAATTTCCCCCTCTTTTAATAAATCTCTTTTCCTTTCAAAAAAGTGATAAGACCTAGTTGGTGTTTTTCAAAAACCTTATCACAGTTTGGCGACTCCGCTGGGGACAAAATTTTTGTTTCTACAAAACAAAAAAGAGAGTTAAGCCAATAAAACACTTGTTGCCTTTAGTCGATGGAAACTATTTAAAATTTAAAGTGAATTTAATAAGTTTGTTCTTCCTTGAAAATATGACTTAAATTAAACGGGCTTTGAAAATTTGTGGCATTCGAATTAATTCCTCATTTAATTTCAAAGGAGTCACCGACATGTGTTGCATCATGATCATCAAGCTCTCTACTCGAGCTATACCCTTAAGTGGGAGTGAAACGCCCATACCCACGTGAGTATCCCTCAACGGGTCGGTAATTCACTTTCGGAATCCACGCCTTTGACACGTGAGCAGCCCTCCACGTCATTAGGCCATGCTTTCCCTCGAAACGAAACCAATTCGCAAGCCTGTAATGGGCCAGAATTGGGATTCTCGTTTCCTTAGTAGGTGATGAGATAGGTTCGGGTACCCTTGTTAGAACCAAACTCATGCGTGAGAATATAAGAAGCCTACCCCATTAGAGCCATGCGGATAACCCTAGAGTTTAGAGTGTCTAGGTTTTTTCTCGCTAATTGCTTGTTGCTACGCTTCCTTTTCCATTAATGCTTGAATTTTCTTACTTGCCTTATGATTTATGTCTATCATGTGACTAACGCGTTTTCATTTTTGTTCTTCCCCTCTTATTTTGCATATTGCATCATTGCATAAAGAGCACATTGAGTTGGAAATAGTTTGAAATTAAAGACTTGATTAATGGGAAATTTGGTCCGCAACAATAGTGAGAAGGACCTCGATGAAAATGTAGCCACAAGGAGAACGACTACATGGTTAGGGTTCCGAGACAAGAAAGGCTTTCAAAAACAAAAAAGGCCACCTCACATATTTGTTAGACGTTCCAGGAAAGTGACCAGTACTCCAAATCTTGGAGTTCAACCTACATTTGCTCTACGATTGGCAGCTTTGATTTGACTACAACAATTGGGAAATACCGAGTCTTGCAAGGAAATTAGCGAGAACCACACCAAACAAGAACTAAGCTTTCCGGGGCAAAATGGGAAGTTTCTTTGTCATTTTGCCATCTTGGGTCGACAATCAAGTCTCAACTTAGAACAAGAAAAATGTTTCAAGTCAGAGGGAATTCTGACCTCACCCCCGATGCGCCTTGAAGGTTGGGTACAATGGGACCCTTTCAGGAGTAAGTCAAGAGTACCAAATATCGACAGTGGATCAGTCGTAATTCGTCGCCTACACCACTTGAGGGCAGGGCCAAGGATTGGCGTATTTGTTAAAACCCGATTCTTAGCGGAAGATCCTCCAAAGCATCTAAGAAAGAAGAAGGGATTGAGTGAATCTTGAAGGAAATTGACGACCTAGATGCCAGCTTAAGAATTGCATGTAGTGGGTTTCATCCGATCATTGTAACAGACCAAGGTTCCCATTGATATAAGTTGTTTAACGAGGATATTTGCCGAACTCAATGTTGCTCTTTGCATTTCAATTATGCATTTCGTTTGATTACCCTTAGTCATGTGTTTCTGTTGTACATATGACACATCGCATTCATAAAATTAATGTTCAATGCACCTTTGCATTCAATTATACATTTTGTTTGATTACTCTTAACCATATGTTGTACATGCGACACATCGCATTCATAAAATTAATGTTCAATGCACCTTTTGCATTCAATTATGCATTTTGTTTGATTACCCTTAGTCATGCGTTTCTGTTGTGCATATGACACATTGCATTCATGAAATTAATGTTCAATGCACCTTTTCATTCAATTATACATTTTGATTGATTACTCTTAACCATATGTTGTACATGCGACACATCGCATTCATAAAATTAATGTTCAATGCACCTTTGCATTCAATTATACATTTTGTTTAATTACCTTTAATCCTATGTTGTACATACGACGCATTGCATTTATAAAATTAATGTCCATCAAATTAATGCACCTTTGCATTCAATTATACATTTTGATTGATTACCTTTAATCATATGTTTCTGTTGTACATACGACACATTCATTCATTCATTAAACAAATAAAATTAATGTCCATCAAATTAATGCATCTTTGCATTCAATTGTACATGTCTGTTTGATTACCTTTAATCATCTATCATTGTTGTGCATACAACACATGCATTGTTCCTTATATACTTGTTATTAAAATTATCTCATCTTCATGCATATGATACATTGCATACATTAGTCAATCATGAAATTAATTGCGAGAAATATCATGACAGAAAGTGAAAGTTTAATCTGCAATCATCCTCATTCATACGTTACCCGTTTGCAAACCTGAGCAATGGAAGAGAGATTGGCCAAGGTAGAAAAGGGGCAGAAGGACCTCGAAACTCGATTGGATGGGGTCAGTAAGAATATCAGCGATCATATTGCACAGTCGCAAGCTTTTATTATTGCTCATATGACCGACTTGTTGTTGAAGATGAAAAGTGAGGAAAGAGTTTCTATGGATAGCTCAAGCTTTGAAGAACACAAGGGTACTGCATCCCATGTGAAGGATCAACCGAAAGTGCCAAATCTCGGAAAAAGAGTCTATGCGGGAATCTATGCCAAGACTGCTGTTGGAACGCCTGTTAGCCACCACGGGAGAACCTCGGCGAATCAGCTCATCGACTTAGGGGCAGGATGTGAGAATGAAGTGGAGAGGATTAAGGCCGAGATGGAAGAGAAGCATGAGGAGAGGTTCCGTTTCTTTGAAGAAAGATTCAAGACCTTACAAGGGGCAGATGAGCAAGGGAATGATGCCAGTGATCTGAGCCTTGTAACGGATTTAGTCCTTCCACCGAAATTCAAAGGTCCCGATTTTGAGAAGTATGATGGAACTACTTGCCCCTTAACGCACATTACTATGTATTGCCGGAGGATGGCAGCTTTTATCAAAGATGAGAAGCTACTCATTCACTATTTTCAAGACAGTTTAACTGGTTCTGCAACCCGTTGGTATACTCAACTTAGTTGAGTCGACATCAAGTCATTGAGAGATCTTTCAAAGGAATTTGTGGGTCAGTATAGGCATATAACTGACATGGTTCCAAATCGACTCATGCTACAAGGTTTGGAACAAAAGCACAATGAGAGTCTCCGTGAGTATGCCCAGCGTTGGCGAGAGCTGGCAGCTCAGGTCCAGCCCCCACTATCGGAAGATGAAATCATTTCTATGTTTGTGAACCCGCTGAATGGAGTCTTGTATGATCGCTTGATCAGCAATCCCGCTAATATCTTTGCGGACATGGTCATGACGGGAGAACGTATTGAGGATGCTATTAAAAAAGGGAAGATAGTGGATCCCTATAGCACAACCGCCCACAAGGGGCATGAATCCCAAGTTCATATGGTGGGCTCTCGCCCAAACAACTAGTTTCATAACCGCTTCCATAATCAAGCATCATGGTCCGCAAAGCCTCCAAAGGTTCTTCACCCGATCCCTATGTCGTACACCGATTTGCTCCCAGTGTTATTTGAGAAGAAGCTTCTGACTCCAGATCAGTCCAAACCAAAGGATCCTCCCTATCCTAAGGGTTATGATGTTAGTGCCATATGTGACTACCATGTGGGAAGCACGGGCCACACCACGAAGAATTGTGGGGCACTGAAAAACAAAGTTCAGGGAATGATTGAGAACGGTCTGTTGAAGTTTTGAAAAAAGAATGATGAGCGTGACTTTTGGGGAGGTTTTGTTTCTCGGGCTTTTAGGAGCTCGTGTGTTTAAGCCTTCTTTCATGTCGCATTTTCTCTTAAAGTAATGCATAGAACCAACATTGCTATCATTTGCCCAAAGATAACAATGATCTTTTTGTGAGGACACTTGTTATGTTTGCAGATTTTCTTTCTAATGAAAATGCATGTTACTTAACATACAATGACCTTGAAATCATATATATGTATATCCCCCCTTACCTCCATAGGTCTTCGGAAATCACATGCATGATGTGGCATTGATTCTAATGAAAGAGATCGATTGAATGTTGTGATAACGATGAAGTGAGATTTCCCACTCCGTCCGCTCTGGTCGGTAAAACGAGAGAAGCAAGATTACTATTCCTTCCATGATGTTCGATGATAAGTAAATCTCCTATGAAAGCCCAAATAGAGTTGCTTGAATGTGCCTAAAAAAGAGAAAAAAGGAAAAAAAAAAGAAGGAAAAAGAAGAAGAAAAAAAGGAAAAAAGAAGAAAAAAGAAAATAAACTATTCAAAATAAAATGTTATTAACTTCAGAGTCTGGTAATGAGCATTAACAAAAAGCACTACAATTTTCGAAACCTGGTAATAGGAATTTTCGGATACAAGTGTGGAATTTTAGGGGCACTCCGCTGAAGCCTGAAACTCTTCGCTTCATGAGTGATGGTAATATTTCCAAAGTCGTGACCACGCCAAGTAACTCGGTGTATCGTTGTATGCTCCATCTTTATTCTCGAGCCAAAGGATTGTGACGAGTTGAATTCCCCTGTATATAAAAAGAAAAAGAAAAAAGAATGAAATAAAAAAAGAAAGAAGAAGAAAAGAAAAAAGAAAAAGGGAGAAAATGATGAGAACTAGAAGGAATAGTAATCGAGCTGATCCAGCAAGTACCATAATCATGAGGATGAACCGAGCGATTAGGGAGGAGTTTCATAACTTCAAATATCGCCGCAACATTTAAAGTCTTCATAGACGCAAGTGATCACTAGAAAGTTGAATCTAAGCCG